>CAWUFW010002142.1:0-1200000 GCA_963921515.1 Calotriton arnoldi | reverse complement strand
ACCAGGTTCGGGATCGACTAAGGGGACTGGAGGATCGGAATCGTAAAGTTCACAAGCTGAAAGTCTCAAGATGCCGACTGTCACCCCAAGAACGGCTGATGATCTCTGACCGCATCGAATTCTCTCTGGAGAATCACGCACTGTGTCACTGTAACATGCTCTGCCACGATTGTACCAAAACCGGCTGAAGAAACGGATTACAAGGGCCGGCGCAGGTTGCGCCACAAACGTTATTGCTGAATCGTAGTCAATGGTTCAAACGCTTTGACCTACCCCCCCCTGGAGGGGCCTCACTCGGCAATGGAAGAGGCCTCCTGACGAACATGGTGGTTTGCTTACAGTTTTGGAGGCTGGCTGTTGCCAGACTGCTCTGGGGAAGAGGGAGTTTTGTTTTTTGGGGATTTCCCATTGTTCTTTCGTTGTTCTTTTTGCAGGAGGGGTCCTGATTCACTTAGTCCGGGAGGGGGTGGAGTGGCTTGGAGGGAGGGGGGCTGGAATGCTCACACTGGCACACGGTGAACAAATTGACATGGAATATTAGAGGAATGGGTTCAGCCATCAAACGCCATAACGTGCAAAGATTTTTACGCAGGACAGGAGTGCAGATCGCTCTCCTTTAGGAAACGCACCTTAGCCGTGACGAAGCAGAGAGGCTGCGTAGAAGATGGAGAGGGCAGCTATTTGCAACCTCCTACTCAGCATATGCACGGGGTACAATGATCTGGATAAGGGCTGGCGTACCCTTTGAACCTGTGCACACTTCTAGACAGAGAAGGCAGATATATACTGCTGAAAGGTAGGCTACTGGGGCAGGACATCACGTTGGGTAGTGTATACACCCCCAATCAAGACCAAGTGTTGTTCCTCCAGAGCCTGTCAGCCCCTTTGGCCGAGGTACTAACATCTAATATATTGTTCGGAGGAGATTATAGCTGCGTCTTTGACGTCACCATAGACCGCTCACACCCGCCGTTGCCGGGCGCTCAAGCCATCCGCACGACGGCAGGGTTCCGAGAGTGGAGGTAACACTGGGGGTTGGAGGACACCTGGCGAATGCACCATGCACAGGACCAAGTCTACTCATATTATTCTTCATTGGATCAATTACAAACCAGGCTAGATTTATTTTTGAGCACACCAGGTCTGGGATGCTCTATTACACACACGGAATACTTTGGGTGTACTTTCTCAGATCATAGCCCCCTTCTTTTGGTGCTCCGACCGGTGGGGAAACGCCCACCAATCCCAACATGGCGGTTAAGTTCGCGGATGTTAGAAGACGCTTGTTTTAAGGAAACCATAGGCAGAGCCATAGAAACTTATTTTGCCAGTAACACACAAACAGCATCCACAATACTAGTGGAATGGGAAGCATTCAAGGTAATGTTGAGGGTGCACTGCATGACACAAACGACTGGAGCCCAAAGGGAGCTTCACCGGGAGCCTGACACCCTGGAAGACGCCCTGCATACACTAGATAACGAACAAGGAGCAGACGCATCAGATACCCTGAAACGTACACACGCATTATACCACCAAACACTTGCAAGGTTACAGTGCCATGACTACAAAGGCTACCTTACAAAAGTGCAGGAAGATGAGGGGAGGCCAGGTAGACTACTGGAATGGTTAATCAGGCCGGATATCCGGGGATTTCCGATTACACAAGTCCGATCCATAGCGGGAGACACACACTACTTGCCTGAAGACATCAATGCCTCATTTTGTGAGTACTACACAACTCTATACAAGGCCCCGCTTTTGGTGCCCCCCGGCCCAAAGGGAATTCCTGAGAGTAATATGTCCTCAGATGCTAGATAGGGAGGTGACAGATGCATTGGGAGAACCGGTGACAATACTCGAGATACGAGTGGCGATTAAAAGCATGGCCATGGCCTGATGACCCCCCGGTGGAATACTATTCCACTTACTCCTCGAAACTTGCCCCGCAATTGGAAAAGCTATACGCCGAATCCCTGAAACTAGGCCACTTACCGTAATCTACACAGAATGCGTTGGTGATTCCACTACCCAAGAAGCCTATGGCAGAAGCGAAGGTCACAGACTATCGACCACTCTCCATGCTTAACATAGATTTTAAAATCCTTAGCAAGGTTTTAGTGCTCTGCATACTGCCACTCATGTCGGACCTGGTCCAAACAGACCAAAATGGATTCATCCCAGCCCGAAGTACCTCATTTAATTTGCGTAGATTATACTCAGTGCTGTATCACCCAGAGACTCAACAGATAATGAGGGCTGCCCTTTTAGAAGTAGACCTCGAAAAAACATTTGATACTGTAAGATGGGACTACCCGTTCGAAACTATGGAGCATAAGGGCCTGGGTAAAGGTTGGGTAAAATGGGTGAAACTACTGTATAACTGCCCCTTAGCCAGGGTAAAGACAGGCAATACAGTGTCCATGCAATATGGGATCCATCAGGGCACGCAACAGGGTTGTCCATTGTCACCCCTTCTGTTTGCACTGAGGATGGAACCCCTGGCAGCATTGTTTAGACAGGGGTGTGAGGGACTCGGTATAACGGTAGGGGGGGATCACACATATCATTTCCTTATACGCTGACGATTTGCTGATTTATCTCAGCGAAGCAGAGGTGGGAGCTAAGACAGCAATAGCTCTAATGGAAAGGTTTGAACAGCTGTCTAGACTTAAGGTCAATCGCACCAAGACCCACCTCTTCCCAATGTCGGGAGGCATGACCCGCCCCCTGCACAGTGTGGAAGACATTAACTGGGCTCCCTCGACCTTCCGATATCTGGGGATTCAGGTCTTCCACTCGTTGGAGGACCTCCGAGAGGGCATTCTTGGGAAAGTTCTCAGATCTTTGAAAGCAAGTGTTCCCTTTTGGTGTTCTCTCCAATTATCAATTATGCCCAGAGGGTCCCTCTCTAAAATGGTTATGTTGCCCACACTGTTGTACTTCTTCACCAAACTCCCCATCACAAAACCTGCCTAGTGGTTTCGACAGCTGGACTCTCTGCTGCGAGACTTAATATGGCTAGGGGAAGACGGAGAGTGGCCTTAGCGACTTTACAATGACCATCCGCTGCAAGAGGTCTTGGAGTGCCAAATTTCGAACTGTATTTTCTGGCTGCACAACTGCAGTAGCTGGCACAATGGTTGGCGGGCACGGAACCGTTGGGGACCGACTTAACGGATCTGGGCAACCGCACTGACCTGCTTCTGGCCAAAATGATGGACCCCGCAGTGACCATTTCTCACCCCTCCTTATTATAAACTACAGCCCTACGCTGCTGGAGACGCAGCCTATGTAAAGTGGGGAAAACCCCTCTATATACACCAGCCTTACCACTGGCGGGCCTCCCCCATGGTAACCCAAGGACAACATTAACTCCAGCATTTATGAGGGCCTGGAGTGAGGCCGGACTGGAGTCAGTGGGAGACTGCTACCAGCATTCAACTCTGGCTCCTTTTGGGGATCTGATGGAAGACTATGACTTACAGCCAGGTCTGTTTTTAACATACGAAATAGTACTCCACACTTTTGGGGCATTATAGGGGGGTGGCTTAGTTGAACAAAGACACATGCTTTGCTCTACTCGGTTCTCACACCAGGTACTGAAAGACACCAGGTCAAATGTTCTACGCTTGCCAACTAGAGATGACCAGTGCAACCTTCACAGACCTACGCAATCGCTGGGAAGCCATTGTGGGGAGAGACTTCACAGACCCAGAATGGGCCAGAGTATTAGCATATCCTAAGAAAGTCTCTCCTAACACCAGATTCAAATATACGCTATTTAATTTCACCCACATGATGTACATGACGCCCCACAGACTTCGACGGCTTATAGAGGCGAGACATGCAAATGCCAGCGATGTGTCCATGACGATGCAGACTTGGGACTGTGTTATACTCCGTGGTTTTGGGAAGAAGCACTGAAACTCTCTGGAGCGGCGGAGGGTCGTACGTTGGAACCCAAAGGGGGTGTGCTTGCTGGAACTTTTTTCCCGACCACCCAAACGTAAGGTGGAAAATAGATTCTTAGCAAACACAAGGAGATGATGGACGGAGTGCTGAAACTTTTCAGACACTCACCCAGTCACAGATCTGGGTTGAATCCATCATCGTTCTTTAGCTCACCTTGCCACCCCAGTTCAGACACAGCTATATGCAAATCAGTCTTGGCCCTGTGCCTCATGGGAACAGTCCAGCCCGAACTACCAAGCCATGTCTTCCCTGGACCGGAAACAAGCATCCTGGGACCGGTTTCTGGCTAACAGCCCTCATCAGCCAGGCTAGCTTGAATCCAGTGGCAAAGTGAGCAAGAGACCCACGTCTGGGCATACCCTGCCAACTTAGGGCGAACAAAGCAAACACAAGGAGATTCTTAGATCTTGCGTTGGTCTTGGCTAGGAGGATAGCACTGACCTGGAAATCCGAGACCGGGCCGGCCGTTGCCACTCGGAAGCAAAATGTGACTTACTGGGCCGGAGCAGAGGGCAGAGCCCTGGCGAGGGAGGAAATGAGGGGGCTGAGACAACAGCCTATAGCAGGGTATTGGAGGGAGATACTCGAGGCCTGGGGAAACCCAGACCAGGTCTGAGGGGAGGCAGAGAGTGACAATGGAACAGCCTAGTTAAGCAGTGGATGGGACTTAGGGAAGACATATACTGGGAAATCTTGAATAGAGAATGCTAGCACATTTAGAGCCCGACATACGGACAGGAAAGGATACCGGCTGGACAAAGCTCCCATTTCACATGCACCATCTTCCATTGCGCAGAAACATATAATCAACATGCAGAGATGGCTGGACGTCAATCTAGACAAGATCGATCCGTAGGTTTCCCCCCGCCCACTCATAAGCGCCATTCACCCCAGACACACACCATACATCACAGATACGAGCTAAGATTAGGACCCCAACGCACAATCAGTTACATGTTACGTTGCAAAGGTTACATAGTTCCATGCAAATTGTGAGTCAGATTCATGCTAAGCCCCCATAGGTGGGATCACACACGGCTTGAAATTGGCTTCTTCTCACTCATATACTAAAAAATGTAAATCACAAACTGCCATGCTTCAAATACTGAGATTACATCTGAAAAGCATACTAGTAATGTCAACGTTTCAACCTGGGGAGGGGATAAGGAAAAAAAAAAACAGAATACAATGTGAGAATGTTAATGTCCCCGATATATAGAAATGTTGATACATGATGTGTAATGGAGATTTCTGCTGTTTCCTGATGAATACCGAAACAAAAATGCCAATAAAAAATATGTTTCAAAAAAAGTAAAGGATAAACTTGGACCCAACTCACCATTTCATTGACCCGACGAAAGTCCCCTCTTATAGACTCACTTTCAAATTATATTAATAAATTGCAATGTACCAGTATTATTTCTGTTAAATTGTTAAGGTTTTAATTAACTAAAACAATAAAAAGCAACTTGGACCATCAAATTCAAAACCTATAAATTAATTTTCCCCGTACATAGACTGCAATAACGTTACAGTTATCACCTATCTTCTGAAGGCGTCACCCCACATTTCCAACCCCTTAAAATCTGTTTCTTAGCTACAATAAAAAATCTAATTATCCACAGCCTCTGATCGTAAGAGACGCAGTACAAGTAAATTAGCATATGACAATGCAACCAGAAGAGGGGGTGGTAATAAGCATTCCAATTGGTGGAGGTGAACGGACAATGCTCTGCTTATATTGACTTGTACACCTACAAGTTATGCTCATCAACTTACATCAAATTAAAAATATCTACCTTTCAACATAACTGCCTGAGGGCAAGACATAATTATTTCATAAAAAAGCACTTTAAAAAAAATGTCATACAGCTTAATTTTAAAACAAAATTACATTTTCTTAAAATAAACGGCCATATTAGAGAACTTGGCATTCACGAATATCACAATGAACTCATTTAAGCCTCAGCTCTACAACTCACTTGCTGTGAGTCTGAACATAAGTAGCTATGCAGATCACAACCCAATGTTTGTGCCAAGGAGATGAAAACACTAGCTCTCTGATTTAACAAAAAAAACAAATACACCCTCGTAGGAAATTACTTCAAGACTTCCCAGTTCAATAAAAATCCCATGCATGGCCCTGTATTCTTAACAGAGGTGGCTTAAAAACAGAAAGGCCACCCTGTAAGAGAACAAGCTCTGACATGACATCTGGGTGAAAAGTAACTTTTATACCAATTGTATCTGTATTGTGCTTTATGTCCCTGAAAAGGAGCTAAAGCACATATGGCGGAAGGGTAGCACGCTACTCCAAAGGCTTGGCACCAGCAGCAAGTGTTCAGAGGGATGAATATGGATAGACTTTGATTCCCTGCACTAGTAAATTAAAAACAAGACGCTACAGTCACCTACCTTCCCCGTGTCATGAATAATAATCATCATCGTGTATTGGACTTTGTTTTGCCATATAACGAATTAGTACATTAAAATAAGTACTTCTTAAATTAATTAAAACATTAACGCACAATCGTATTAAGCATAATTACAGAGTCAGTTATTTTAAAAAATAACATGTCACAGGTGAGAAGAAATTAGGATATTTGTCACCCTAACAGGTAACATTCACTCTAGTCAGGTCAATTAGGAAGACATATGTTAAAAAGGACTTTGCAAAAACAGTTTTATATTCGTAGGCTGTAAAGAACAACTGCAGCAAACATGCACAGAGTTATTAGGAAAGCGAGCTGACCGACCCAATAACAATCTCCTAAATTATGAACTGTCTGGATCGTGTTTATGTCAACTATCACAACAAATAAATATATTTGAGAAAAGAGATCAACCGTGAAGTGCTACAACGTAGCACGACTTAAATCGCACCCGGCTTCCATCCACCCATTCCAAAAATACGTTTCCCCTGAAAATCGATAAAAATGAAATTGCAACATTAAACATCCAGATAGCAATTCGGACACTGTTTTTAAAATCAGTACGTTTGCTCATATTCCGCTGGCAGCTCGTGATGTCAGACACCCACTAATAAAAAGCAAAAAAATGGACTGTGTGTTTCAATACAAATAATACGTGTGGTAGTGCAAACACGTCCAATAACAGTTGCACTTAGAGTAGGCATGTCACAATCCATGTTGGAAGGACATGATGTTTTCAGTCTAGGCCATTCTTTTTACGCCACAATGAATCTTGGTCCACTTCAACTAAACAAGCACGCCTGAAAAGAATTCTCTGTAAAGGGAAAGCAGCGAAATGAAGACGTTGGGTTCTGTCAACCCCAAGAGACCGAAAAGGTTTCAGCATTCCACGGCCCGGTTACATTTTTGGTAAAACAAGTCCGTAATAACAGCACGTAAGGGTGTGAAAATATAGTGGTGCCTTGTGAACAGTTAACACAATCAGAAACTTTTCAGGATGCCTCTTAGTTGGTCCCAAACGGTAACTAAATGAGCAGCTACAATGCAAGTGTGAAACATGGGACCAGTGTGTCAAAAGTACAGGCAGAATAGTTGCAAGAAACAAAAGCGAATTTAAAACTGGTATTCTTGCACTCATTTCTTACATCTGGACAAAAACGACACCCTACCCCATTGCCTCCCAGACAGACTTCACAATAGCCCTCTTAAAAGACATTCTACCCACCATCAACATGCCCATTAAGGACCCAACGAAATTCATACACGTCACACCTAACCCTGAATGGACTCCATTGGCTCCTCTTAACGACCCTTACCCTTGTCAGGAACAGCTGCATCATTTACAAAGCAAACACAATGAGATGATGGACGGAGCGCTGAAACTTTTCAGACAAACACCCCTAGTCACTATTGGATCCAGGTTAAATCCATCATCGTTCTTTTGCTCACTTCGCCACCCCAGTTCAGACCCAGCCAATCAATCAATCAATCAATCATTATATTTGTAAAGCGCACTACTTACCCGTGAGGGTTTCAAGGCGCTGAGGGGAGGGGGGGGGAGCTGCTACTGTTCGAATAGCCAGGTCTTGAGGAGTCTCCTGAAGGTCAGTAGGTCCTGTGTCTGCCGTAGGTGGAGGGGGAGGGTGTTCCATGTCTTGGCGGCGAGGTGGGAGAAGGATCTGCCGCCGGTGGTTGCTCTTCGGATGCGGAGGACGGTGGCAAGGGCGTGGTCGGCGGAGCGGAGCTGGCGGGTGGGGGTGTAGAAGTTGAGGCGGCAGTTGAGGTACGCTGGTCCGGTGTTGTGGAGTGCTTTGGGTGCGTGGGTGAGGAACTTGAAGGTTATCCTCTTGTTGACGGGGAGCCAGTGCAGGTCTTTCAGGCGGAGTGTGATGTGGCTGCGGCGCGGGATGTCGAGGATTAGACGTGCTGAAGCGTTCTGGATGCGTTGGAGCCGTTTGAGGAGTTTCGCCAAGGCTCCGGCGTAGAGGGCGTTTCCGTAATCCAGTCTGCTGCTGACGAGAGCCTGGGTGACCGTCCTTCTGGTTTCGGTGGGGATCCACTTGTAGATCCTGCGAAGCATTCGGAGGGTGTTGAAGCAGGAGGAGGAGACGGCGTTGACCTGCTTCGTCATGGAGAGGGTGGAATCGAGGATGACCCCTAGGTTGCGTGCGTGGTCGGTGGCTGTGGGGGCCGTTTCTAGCGAGGAGGGCCACCAGGAGTCGTCCCAAGCCGAGGGGGTGGACCCGAGGATGAGGACCTCCGTTTTGTCGGAGTTCAGCTTCAGCCGGCTGTTTCTCATCCAGTCGGCGACGGCCGTCATTCCCTCGTGGAGGTTGGTTTTGGCTGTGTGAGGGTCTCTGGTGAGGGAGAGGATCAGCTGGGTGTCGTCGGCGTAGGAGATGATGTTGAGGTTGTGCAGTCGGGCGATGCGGGCGAGCAGGGCCATGTAGACGTTGAACAGCGTGGGGCTGAGGGATGAGCCCTGGGGTACGCCGCAGATGATCTCGGTGGCTTTGGAGCGGAAGGGAGGAAGGCGGACGCTCTGTGTTCTACCGGAGAGGAAGGAGGTGGTCCAGTCCAGGGCCTTCTCTTGAATCCCTGCGTCGTGGAGGCGTGCGCGTAGGGTGTGGTGGCAGACCGTGTCGAAGGCGGCCGACAGGTCCAGGAGGATGAGGGCCGCGGTTTCACCGTTGTCTAGCATGGTTCTGATGTCGTCGGTGGCGGCTAGGAGGGCTGTCTCGGTGCTGTGGTTGCGCGAAATCCGGACTGGGACGAGTCCAGAATGCAAATCAGTCTTGATCCTGTTCCTCATGGGAATAGTCCAGCCTGAACTGCCAAGCCAGGTCTTCTGGACTGGAAACAAGCATCATGGGACCGGTTTCAGGGTAACACCCCTCATCAGCGAGGCTAGCTTGAATCCAGTGGCAAAGTGAGCAAGGTCCCATTGGACCCCACAACAGAATTGGCCCTAGTATGGCTTACTAAAGACTTACCCAAGTCGATCTGTTGATTCACGTAAATGGCCCTACTGCTAGCCAAACGCCAGGTGGCAATACAATGGATGTCACCAAAGGCCTCCACTGAGAGTGCATGGTTAAAAGACGTGGCCTACTGCCACAATAGCATTGAGGAATGCAGTAACCTGGTGCATCCTAGGGCACGACCACTGGAATTTTGGGAAATCCATAGAACCTACTTCGATCGCACAACACCACTACGCCATCCCTTCACAGCTCAGATACTAGGGGGGGCTTGTTCTGAACCATTCCCTCAATCAGCCGACAATGCATGTGACAGTGCTACTAAGAGCGGGCATACATATTGATAGTTGATTATTTATCTTTGATGTGCCTGTATATATGCTAATGGAAATGTAAGCTGGATATTTACTTGCGGTATTGATGTCAATTGTGCATGAGATGCATACATGTTTTCTTTCCTTGTTCACGCAAAAATTAAAATATATATCTCTCTAATTGTGAATTTTGTACAATTCTGCCTGCCATTAATAAAGGTTTACTGCTCTGCAAAACAAATAAATAATCTGGGTGCTTTTTTTCTTTTCAGTTACTGATCCGAGTATCAGTTACTAACGAGTAAATAAATGTGCAAAAGTATGTTTTTTATTTAAAGCACCCGGGGAGAGGAAGCAACATGAGAGAGGGTGGGGGGACAGCGTAGCTACACGGGGGAGTGTGGGGGCAACAGCAAAGGAACACATGAGGGTGGGAGAAGAAACTCGGGAGAGGACACGAAAGCAACAGTTGGGGAGTGCTGGAGGGGATGCGAAAGCAATGGAGGGAGGGCAGGACAGAAAGCATCATAGAGGTTAGGGAAAAGCAAAACAGATGGCGTGGGTAAGGGGAAGCAATGGGGAAAAACACATGGGCGAGCTCAAGAGGAGGATGGTGAGAAGCAGTCTGGCAAAAAGAGCAACATGGAGTGCACAGGAAGAGACGTACATGAGGGAAACGGCTAGGAAACGCACAAACTCTAATGGAGTGCTTCACACAAAAGAAAAAAGTAGTGCTTGAAAAGCAAGCAATGGAACCTGTGATGCCAGCCAATCAAAGAGACTGTACAAAGGCAATGCGCCATGGAAGGGACAAACATGAGATTGACAAGCTGGGACGCAAATAAGCAGGGAAATAAGATTGACAAGGAAAGTCAAACTATGATGAGCAATGGGTGAGCTCTAAGCCCCTCTATTTTCTTGGTAAGCCACAATATGCCTCGCAACAGACATTGCATGCATTGTCTAGTAAACTCGACCTAAAAATACACAGTAAAAATTCTGCTCCACTGTGTGGCAGGTAATAGAGATCTATTTATAACTGAATATATAATAGAAAATAAGCACACGCTTCAAATCAGTAAGCATACATAAAGGACGACATTGTATTCCATGATGGCACTGGCTATCTGCGATCAACAGTATTGTTTCCCTCAGGAGTAAATTTATGGAGTACTGATCCAACACAACCTGCGATCTATACATAGCAACACATCCAGCAGCAAAACGATCCTTAACATCAAACAGATCAAACACTAGCAAGAAATCCCAAGGAAGGAAACTGATCGATATCAGTTTATTGAGACATTCTCAAAAGCATATTCACAACAGACAGGTGGTGTAAGTTGTGTAAAAAGTTGCAATGGTCAGTGTAACACTGATAGGTGTACAAAAAAGCAACAAATTGTCAAAAATGAGGAACAGTCTTTTCAGTTTCATATTCAGAGAGCACTTGCGATTTCACTGTATCACTCAGGGGTCGGCATAGAACCCTTATGGCATGGGTGAGACCCTTGCCCATCTGGAGAGTGTAATGTCCTGCAATTCTAACATTGCATACTCACTGGATTTCCGGTCAAAAAAACTTCCAATAGCTCAGTCCTTTATACACTATAGAAAGAATGCTTACAAGCATATACGGAAATTGCCACTGATCTATTTAATCACCATGTGCGAGGAGGATTTGGATCTGTCCAATTCAATCCTTAATACCCATGACCTGTTTAATCCCCAGCCCAACACATCAGTCAAGAAGGCCACATGCTCTCCAAATTGCTGTCCCACACTCAGTGGATAATGTTGTACCATCCTGTTACAAAACCCTCCCTAACTACTAGAAAGTCCGCTGTTCCAGCCATTGCCCCTCCTATACTGGGTGGGATTCCGTTCTACGCAACCCAACATACCTTGAGCGACACTGGACATAAATAAAACTCTCTTACTGCAGCATTCTGCAACATGTACCAACCACTCCCGTAGCCCCTCAAAAACAAGATGTCTGAAACTTTGCTATCTACTTTGCCCTTACCTAAGCAAGACATGTGGGGGCAATGCATACGGTTACAACATTAATATACCTTGTAGGGTTGTATATCCTTAACACACCATCAAAAAGGACAAAACCCTCTGTGGTCCACTATTATAACCTCTGGAAAACTCAGAGGTTCATTAAAACTCATCCTGCTCTCCAGCACTATTTGCTGGGACTAAGGCACTACTTATAATGTATTAGAATTCACTTCTGGTTTCAGCATCATGTTTCTGATGCTCATGTAGGGGTGCTGCCTGCCTCTACCTAAATATAATTAATGGTCCCTCTTATATACGTATCCCACATGGGTCATAATCCGACTCTAACTTTAAACTTCCAATCATACACTTTGTTATATCCTGGCTTTGTTGTTATGCATGCAATCTCTTGCTCTGCCAGTGGAATGTTCATCCAATGATGTGTTACAGAATGTTGGGAGCCAGAGTTGTCAGTTGAGAAGGGCTGAGCACCATCCTGGCTGTTCCTGGTGGGGTCTTGTATTGGATTGAACTGGATGACTTGTAACTTACTACTAATAAACATCTAAAGATCCTCTACACGTCTGGACTCAGTCACTACACACTTCCTGTCAGGAAGAGTGCTACCCATCCGCTAATTCATTTTGGCAGTTGGTCACTGGTATGAAGGGCTATATAATTGGAAACACAATACAGTGTAATATCACTCTATGTGGCAGTGTGCAATACTTAGGAAATATCCACCTTCACAGGTCTGTACCACGTTACAGCTCATTCAGCTAGGACCCTAAACCCAGTCACCGACACTGCAAAGGCCCTGAGCCAAAGCATTACCATCACTGGCCAGAAACCAAGGCCCGGTTAGAGACATCCACGACTAGATAAAACTTCGTGCATTGTTGCTTTTCCATTGCCACACTGACAATACAGTGTCCTGCCATTCCTTTATCCTGTCTCAGAATCCTATTGCTTGTAACAACCCTTACCAAAAAAAAGGTGCCCTATATATCCTCCTTGATGAATGGGGAATAGAAACCAGCTCCATCCTCTTCATCGTGTAAAAGACACTGAAGTCTGTTTAATAATGAGGTGGTTCTGTACCATAATGAAGGCCCTTTTGCTTGGAACTTAAGACCCATGAACAGCCACTCTGCATAACACTAAGCTCTTCCTGTTCATTTCGATGCCAAACCCTCTTACGGAATCACTGGCTTGGTTGTGCAACATGGAGCATGGCCCTGTTGCACCCCACAAGTGAAGATCTTCCTGCACCTCACCTTTGTACCTTGGGCATTCTAGCAACCTCAATAACACCGAACTGTTTTTCAGCACTCAATTCCATCTAATTAGGTTCCACTGCTCCACCCTAATATCAACCAGTGACATAGTGCTCCATCTTCTCTAGAAAGAAAACACTGGACCTCTTCTTGTCAAAGTTTTATGCCCGTTTTCACCCCATATGGAATGACCCTTACCAGGCGGGCAACTAGAGCCAAATTTCGGGGGGGGGCTGAAGAAGATTTCGGGGGGGGCTAATTCTTCCAGCCATAGGCAGAGTGGCTCTAAGAAGGGGTGAAAACACAACAAAAGCCTCATTAACAAGTAAATGGTCTTTTAAAGACCTGTGAAGTACTCGGGTGCGGCTGCAATTAGACGGTCGCCAGCCTGCGAAGCTGTCTCAGCCCGGGCTGACACACGACGGGGGTGGGGGGCTGAAGCCCGGTGAGCCCAATGGGTGTTGCGCGCCTGACCCTTACACCTTGTTATATCACCATCTCATTGGGCTCTAAGCTGGGTTCAACCGTGTCCTACCAACACCCTATGACCCTTTTTATGTATTCTTGCTGGGATCCTCAGATCTGTTAAATCCCTCTAACCAGGATTCTGATCAAGTACTGCTGCATTCATACCTCTCAAGCTCAAGACACTACAGCAACCTCTTCTTACAGGATTGTTTGACCTTCTCCAGCAGCTCTGTCCTGCCGAGAACCGACGTTTACAAGAACACTGCTCTAACCTATCCAAGCAGTACAGTGGGTCACACTGTGCATACTACTGACAATACTCTGTACCCACAACACTCCATCCTTTCAGTACAGTGATCTCTGCTGTGCTCTGTCCCTTCATGATGCAGAGATCTGTAGAACACCTGCACAGCATACCCATTGCAATTTTTTATGCAAGCCTGTCAACACGTGCTATAGGATCAGATGGCACACTCGTGTCCATGGTCTGAGCCCACTAAGGCATCAAGACTGCATTATTTGCATCCTCTCCCATTTGAAAGGACCCTCCACCACAATAATAGTCCCCATCGTGTGACAAATGTTCACAGAGTTACTAGGCCCTGTTGAAACCACCTCTAGCAGGAACAGTACACCCAGTGAAAAATGTTACATAGGTTCTCAATCCTGTTCATGTCCACCTACATGACACCTAGACTGTGACTTTAACATCCTCTCTTGTACAAGCAAACTCTTTACTTCAGGGCTCGTGATACCCAACCTTCCTGTGACACCCCCTGCAAGGTCTTACGCTCTCTGACAGCTCCACTCGGCGCACACACCACTGGAAAGACAACAAGGACCCACTCTGACATTCATCGTGCAGGTCACGCACACCCTACAGAACAGACCTCGAGTACTTGTCATCCTTCAAGGACAGAAACTGCGACACCGCCTCCGAAAAAACTTTTTTTGTAACGTGCCCTCCAGCATGGACTTGGCTGCTGCGAACACCCACTCCTGCGAACACCTTGGGACATTCCTCCTTCCAGCACGATCTTGTGGCTTCTGACACCTGCTGCCGCAGGGCAATTCTGCATGGGCCTGACCTGCTGAATGGATCCTGAGCATTCCCTCCCCAGTGGGCCACAATTCCCATCACACTCCTTTCTTTAGGTACTTCACATCCTTCTCCAGACCCCTGCGCCCTATAACACTTGCTCTGGTAGACCGCCCTGTCACAGTCCTTTGGCAACCACATCACATCTGAACGGACCCTCTCCCCAAGTGACACTCCTTCCTTTAGACATCTAACGCCCTCCTGCAGGTGCACTGTCTCCGCTCCTGAAGGCACCAGATGATAAGCCTAGCCGTTTCCTCTACCGCAAACACTTTTTACATCCCCCACTGCATTAAGACAGCGCGGTTTGAAGTCGTTACTACATCACCTCCTGCAGGGTTCATCCAACTCCCCTCTCTCCTCTCCTGCACTTGCAAAGCTCTGCCAGCACAATCACAGACAACAGTTGTTAGAACCCCCAACACGTCAAAGTTATAACCAGGGTCCTCGATCGTTTAACCACAGGCTGTACTTTACATCAATATGCATTGAACTTGAATACGTTTTTGGAAGACATGGTATGAAACTCGTCACAAGTTTCTGGGTCGCAACATGGACAAAATGAAGACCAGCTCCACCAAATAAAGGATTACTTAAGAATGCAGTGGGACATTATAACTTCCCACCCGCCCACTTGCAGGCCCTCAACAGTCTAGAGGGGCTGGGGTCCCTGTCTCTCACCCGGGACATGGTAAGGTCCGTCATCAGCTCATCAAACGCCCTCGTCTCCTCAGCCTGCTTCTGGTTATGTAGAGCGATCTTCTCACTGAACTTGCGGGGGTTGGAACTACTCGAGCCCGGGGATGTTGCCATGGTGTAGGCCGCGGGCGGCGTGGAGTGAGCTGGCTCCGACTTTTAGATTCGAAAAACGGGCCCGGCCCGTTCAGCGCGTCATGAGTGCCAGGTCAGGCGGGGCAAAGGCCCCCCCGAGAGTCAGGGTAGCGGCCATGTACCGCCACGGTCGTCAGCGGTTCCCCGTGGAAAGACGGGGGCCATCAGGAAAGTAGGCGCCGTCCTGACAGAGTCATAGATCAGACAGTAGCCAGTCCAGTCGTAGTGTTGGATCAGATGCTGCTTTCGAGCTACAATTCCTCGTGTGAGTCCGCTCCAGATCCTTCCGTCAAGATGAAAACGTTGTAAGAGAGTGGCTTACACTCACCCCCGGGGCCCAAGTACAAACAGCAGTGCTGCGACAACAAACAGCCGAAGAGCACGACAGTCCCGGGGCAAGCCCCTGCCTACTACTCCGCCCCTGACTTTTCTAACCCGCCCAGCCTGCCTCTGACAGTGGTTAGCCCGGCCCCTAGTTCGTCTCGGACATTGCTACCCTGCCCTAGCCCACCGCTGACATTTCTTACGCACCTCCAAAGCGCCTACTGACATTCATTACTCGCCCCCGCAGCACCCACCTAATTGTCTGCTCTGCCCGCTTCTGACGCACCCTCCCGCCCCAGACTACCTGCCACACCCCTGGGCCGCCCCCAGCCCTGCCCTTTCGCCTACCTGCCTGAGGCTCTGCCACCTCCTTCCCGCCCACACTCTTCTCGAGCCAGCACGAAAACGGCCACCAGCCACCTTAACACCCGTCGTCCCCGTTGTCAGAAGAGGCAACAAGTGGCCCTCAACAGGTAGTCTCATGTTTCGAAGAATAGAATTTTCTCTCACAGGAACAATTGTATCTATTTTTCGCTTTTTAAAAATATTTCTTTAGATTTTTATAGAGAGCGAACTATACTCACAACAAGAGAATGCAGAGCGCTATACTGCATAATACTTTGAATTAATAATCAAAGCGTTTGTATAGAAAAAGATAATGCGGAGGCAGAGAACATAAAATAATCAGCGCTAGTCCTAAAATATTGGAAAGGGTACAGTGAGATACCCATCTAATTTGTATATAACGTGACATCACAGGAAGTGACATCACTTTAACTTTCTTTTTTTGATAAAATTGAAACACTTTATAAGAAGTAACTTCCCTGAGAATCAGTGAAATGGATGATAACGTAAGTAAAATAGAACGCTTAATTAACGAATTGACTATTAAGGGTTTCATCCCTGGGGCTATGCCCATTTTAGGTCTGACAATAGCCATGACCCTTTAATTTTACTAAAATTATAGTACAATATGCTTACACAAAGATCCTTCAGCGCAGCATACATCATTGGGCAAAAAGTCATCATTCAATCAATCAATCAATTAATCAATCATATCATTTGTAAAGCGCACTACTCACCCGTGAGGGTCTCAAGGCGCTGAGGTGGGGAATGCTGCTACTGCTCGAAAAGCCAGGTCTTGAGGAGTTTTCTGAAGGTCAGCAGGTCTTGGGTCTGCCGTAGGTGGATGGGGAGGGTGTTCCAGGTCTTGGCGGCGAGGTGGGAGAACGATCTGCCACCGGAGGTCGATCTTCGGAAGCGGGGGACAGTGGCGAGGGTGAGGTCGGCGGAGCGGAGCTGGCGGGTGGGGGTGTAGAAGCTGAGTCGTCTGTTGAGGTACGTTGGTCCGGTGTTGTGGAGTGCCTTGTGTGCGTGGGTGAGGAGTTTGAAGGTTATCCTCTTGTTGACCGGGAGCCAGTGCAGGTCTCTCAGGTGGGGTGTGATGTGGCTGCGGCGAGGGATGTCGAGGATCAGGCGTGCAGAGGCGTTCTGGATGCGTTGGAGCCGTCTCAGGAGTTTGGCCGAGGCTCCTGCGTAGAGGGCGTTTCCGTAGTCCAACCTGCTGCTGACGAGGGCCTGGGTGACCGTTCTTCTCGTTTCAGTGGGGATCCACTTGTAGATCCTGCGGAGCATGCAGAGGGTGTTGAAGCAGGCGGAGGAGACGGCGTTGACCTGTTTAGTCATGGGGAGGGTGGAGTCGAGGATGACCCCTAGGTTGCGTGCGTGGTCGGTGGGTGTTGGGGCGGTTCCCAGTGCGGTCGGCCACCAGGAGTCATCCCAGGCCGAAGGGGTGGATCCGAGGATGAGGACCTCCGTCTTGTCCGAGTTCAGCTTCAGTCGGCTGTTCCTCATCCATTCAGCGACGGCCTTCATTCCTTCGTGAAGGTTGGTTTTGGCGGTGTGGGAGTCCTTGGTGAGGGAGAGGATCAGCTGGGTGTCATCGGCGTAGGAGATGATGTTGAGGTCGTGCCGACGGGCGACGTGGGCAAGCGGTGCCATGTAGATGTTAAACAGAGTTGGGCTGAGGGAAGAGCCCTGGGGTACGCCGCAGATGATCTCGGTGGCTTCGGAGCGGAAGGGGGGAAGGCGGACGCTCTGTGTTCTGCCGGAGAGGAAGGAGGTGGTGGTCCAGTCCAGGGCCTTCTCTTGGATCCCGGCGTTGTGGAGGTGTGTTCGTAGTGTGTGGTGGCAGACCGTGTCGAAGGCGGCTGACAGGTCCAGGAGGATGAGGGCCGCCGTTTCTCCGTTGTCCAGCAGGGACTTGATGTCATCGGTGGCGGTGATGAGGGCAGTCTCGGTGCTGTGGTTGCTGCGGAACCCGGACTGGGAAGGGTCCAGGATGTTGTTCTCCTCGAGGTAGCGGGTCAGTTGTTTGTTGACGGTCTTCTCGATGACCTTTGCCGGGAGCAGGGAGATGGGCCGGAAGTTCTTGAGGTCCTTGGGGTCCGCCTTGGGTTTCTTGAGTAAGGCGTTGATCTCGGCGTGCTTCCAGCTCTCCGGGAAGGTTGCTGTCTCGAAGGAGGTGTTGATGACTTTCCGGAGATGGGGTGCGATGGCTGTGCTGGCTTTGTTGAAGATGTGGTGTGGGCATTGGTCTGACGGAGATCCGGAGTGGATGGTGTTCATGATCTTGATGGTGTCGTCGTCGTTAACGTTGGTCCAGGAGAGCAGGCGGTTGGTGCGGATGGTGGTCGTGGGGGCGGAGGTCTCAGTGGTTGTCGGGGCGGTCGTGGTGTTGAAGCTGTCGTGGATGTCTGCGATCTTGCGGTGGAAGAAGGTGGCCAGCGAGTCGCACAGGTCTTGCGAGGGTGGGACTTCGTTGGTGTTGGAGCTGGGGTTGGAGAGTTCCTTCACGATGTTGAAGAGCTCTTTGCTGTTGTGCGCGTTGTTTTCTAGGCGGTCTTTGAAGGAGGCCCTTTTGGCGGATCTGATGAGGTGATGGTGTCTGCGGGTGGCGTTCTTGTGGGCTGCGTGGCTGTCCGGTGTTCGTTCACGGAGCCAGATCTTCTCCAGCTTTCGGCAGGTTTGCTTGGAGGCCCGGAGGTCTTCAGTGAACCAGCTGGCTTTCTTGTTGGTGTGACTGTTGGAGGGTTTCTTGATCGGGGCGAGGGTGTTGGCGCAGTCGTTGATCCACTGTCTGAGGTTGCGGGGGTCGGTGGGGTCAGCGGGTGGGCTCTGGGCGAGGGTGGTGGTTAGCTGGTCTTCGGTGACTTTGCTCCAGCAGCGGCGGGGCATCTGTTGGGTGCGGTGGTGGGTTTCTTGAAGGTGAAGTGGATGCAGCGATGGTCGGTCCAGTGGAGTTTGGTGGTGTGGTTGAAGGAGACGTGGGGGCTTGCGGAGAAGATGGGGTCAAGCGTGTGACCAGCGGAGTGGGTGGGTGTTGTGACGAGTTGTCTGAGTCCGAGGTTGGCTAGGTTGTCGATCAGGGTGGTGGAGTTGGTGTCGTTGTTGTTCTCGAGGTGGAAGTTCAGGTCCCCGAGGAGGATGTAGTCCGTGGAGGCGAGGGCGTGTGTGCTGACGAAGTCGGCGATGGAGTCGCTGAACTGTGGTCAGGGTCCGGGGGGTCTGTAGATGAGCGTTCCTCTGAGGGTGGTGTTGGGATCGGTGTGGATCTGGAAGTGCAGGTGTTCGGCGGTGCTGAGGGTGTCGTCGGTGTTGGTCGAGACTCTGAGAGTGTTCCTGTGGACGATGGCGATTCCTCCTCCTGCTCCGTTGGTGCGGTCCCTGCGGGTGATCTTGTAGCCTTCCGGGACGGCTATGGCTATGTCGGGTGCCGAGGCGGGGTTCAGCCAGGTCTCCGTCAGGAAGGCGACGTCTGGGGAGGTTGAGTCGAGTAGGTCCCAGAGTTCAACGGCGTGTTTGCGGGCGGAGCGGGTGTTGAGAAGGATGCATCTGAGGTGGTTGGGTTCTTTCCTGGTCGGCGGCATGGTGGGGCGGATGCTTGTGAAGCTGCAGTTCCGGCAGGTGAAAGCTCCGTGGGTGCGCTTCGGGGCGGCCAGGAAGCAGGTGTGTGATCGTCCGGTGTTGAGTGCGTGGAGGGATCTGGCATCGTAGCGGTGTCGGGCGTCGTGGCGTTCGCGGGGTCCTGGCGCTGGGCGCGGACGGGCGCAGACGGGCTTGCCTTCGGCGCGCCCACTTCGCGCGTCTGCTGCGCGGCCTCCATATGAGGGGATGTGGGAGGGAGGAGCAGCTGGGAGGCGGGAGCGGGGCGGCGAATGGGAATGCAGGGGGGCGGGGCCGCAGGGACGCAGTGGCGGGAAAAACGGGCGGGGGCCGCGGGAGAACTGGGCACAGGAAGGAAAAACAAGTTTAGGCAAGAAAACAAGTACAGGCACAGAGGAATAAAAACAAGTCTGGGCAAGAAAGCAAGTTAGGCACAGGGGAATAAAAACAAGTCTGGGCAAGAAAGCAAGTTAGGCACAGGGGGATAAAAACAAGTCTGGGCAAGAAAGCAAGTTAGGCACAGGGGAATAAAAACAAGTCTGGGCAAGAAAGCAAGTTAGGCACAGGGGAATAAAAACAAGTCTGGGCAAGAAAGCAAGTTAGGCACAGGGGGATAAAAACAAGTCTGGGCAAGAAAGCAAGTTAGGCACAGGGGGAAAGTACAGGATTAGGCAAAAACAATGCCAGCAGAGCCGTGCAGCAGCGTGGGGAGCGACCTGCCTGCGAGCAGGATCATTAGCTATCTTCAATCTGAGTGATGGCATTCTGCCACTTCCAAAGGAACACACCTGATGCAGCAGAGCTCCTTATATCTCAATGTTCTCATGTAGTCATTATGCAGGAGCATCGCTGGTCGTTTGGACCTTTGGTTGTTGACTGAAAGCATATAAAACGAACTAGCATCTACAACACATTTTAATAACAGTGAATCAATGTGGCGTGACAAAAACGACAGAGGATGGTGTCCAAACCATGAAGGTTTCTTAGCAGGTTAAGTAAAAGGTTACACATCAATCAATTAGCAAATCAATTTATCCCAAAATCATGAATATCTGTGTAATCATACAATCTAAACTTGTATATTATAAAGAAAAAGGTGTCAAATATAATGATGTAAAGAGCACAAAATATAAAGTAGATTGGTTCCATAAAGGAATTTCCCTATTCTAAATAAACCATTGAAAAAGGCAAGTGGCAGTTTAAAGAGGACAGTATCAACATCAGAAGAACCAAATTAAGGTTCTTAGGGAGAGAAATGGGCATTCAAGCATGAAGCCCAACACCCGGGGCAGGCGAAATCAACAGAGTTGAGAAAGGTCGTCGCTTAGTGAAGTGACAGGGTTTATTAATCTATTCTAAGGAACACACAATTAATTCGCAATAGAAGGTTCTGGCAGCTACTGCCCATCCACTCCCTCAAGATGGTCCAATTAGGAGACGATGTTCTCTGGTAGCAGAAACACTCCCCAGGTTTTTGGAGATAACCACGTAATCAAGTATGCTGTTTCGTTGAATAGTCAATACTTCAGTGGTATTCAATTAAATTTATTTTATTTTGATATGGAACTCCAACGGAGGTCCACAAAAGTGCACAAATAGATTAAAAAAGGAATACTTTATGTACAGTACAAAAAAATCTTCCATAATCAACCAACAAATATTACAATGTACAAAAATAGCATTAAAAATTATCTAATAAATATCCAGAAATGTTTTAAAAAATTGATATATCTTAAAACAAACCATTTCATTTGGAGGGGACAGAACAAATGAACGGGCCTCCTGGGCAGAATGAATATTATATTTATTATAAACAGATCTTAAAAACATATGCCTGGCCTTTTTTTAACTTCGTACAAACAAATAACACATGATTAAAGTCTTGAATTTGCGATTGGCACATTTCACAGATTCTCTCCTCACTAGGAATTTTGTCCCAAATACCGGTAACATCTCTTAAGGGCAACAAGTTAATTCTTAATAAAAGAATTAGCCTTCTGATTCCATGAGGAAGGTTCCATGTTAAATAGGGCTGTGGTCTATTCCTCAAAGCATTCCCACAAACCACCTCATTACGGGACTTGGACTGGCTCAAGACAATGTCTCTAGCCAAGTTGATAGAGGGTGAAAACTTCTTTATAAACAGCTTTAGTGCAGTTTTTGACATGGGGGAATCGAAATTGAAAGTAAGCCCAAATGAGTCATTTGCTTGAACGAAGGACCTAAAAAATGTTGAATGTAGTCTCAATTTATCAAAGATTTCTAATCTCAAAGCAGCCCTGAGAGTGCCGTCCTCCCCCCCAACACAGAGAATTACCCCATCTCAAAACCGCAACCCAGGATAAAACATATGAGGAGACTAAACCAAATTCCAAGCGTAAGACATGTGCAGCAGCCTGAGAATTTAGATTGCAAATTTGGCGAAGGATTCGACCTTCAGCCTTGTCAAAGAAAAGCCAGTATTTCATGTCCAATACCTCAACAGCGTATATTAATGAGGGGGGAATTTTTACCTTAAAAACTGACAAAACATGACCAAAATGGCGTTTCCCACAAGTTTTGTAAAATCTATTTAAGGCTCCCGCCTGGGAGACAGCCTTGCTAGCACAGAGATTAATGTGGTCTAGATCTCGCCCAGTTTTTGAAAAGACCTTACCCAGATATAGATAGGAATCCACCAATTCCAATTCTTCAGAGCACAGTGACCACTTAAAACGTCTCTTTAGTCTATGACCTTTCTTGCGGAAGACGAAAATTTTGCTTTTAGCAATATTAATTTTCAAAAAGTGGGCTTCTGCATATCTAGTTAGAACATCCAGATGACGCTGCAGACCAATAGGCGTTAAATCAAAGACCGCAACGTCATCCGCATATAATAAAGAGCCAACGGACATTGTGCCAATCTTGGGGGCATCCCCCGCACTAAATTCAAAGCGGCGGGAAGATCAGATATATACAAAGAAAACAATAAAGGGGCCAACAAGCAACCCTGCTTTAGCCCATTGTGTGTTTTAATCTTAAGTGATAGCCCCAGTGCACCTCCCATCAGGACCTGACACCAAGTATCTGTGTGTAATTCTATGACTAGACCCAAGAGGTGCTGTGGTATGCCAAGTTGGTCAAGCTTTCTCCACAGCGTTTGGCGGTCGACTTTGTCAAACGCTGTGGAGAAATCAATAAATGCCGTATAAACTGGCATACTTCGCAAGAAGACATATTTCTCTACAATGGTCTGGACAACCGCAATGTTGTCCAGAGTACCATGGTTCTTTCTAAAGCCAGCTTGCTCTGGAGGTAAAATGTTCTGATCATGGGCCCATTGCTGTAGATGACATAAAATACTTTTTGCAAACAGCTTGCCCGAGGCATCCAACAGAGCAATCTGTCTAAAACTAGCTGGTGTAGTTTTCGGACCCTTTTTATACAAAGGGACAATGATACTCCCTTTCCAAGAGGGTGGAATGTTACTCATTAAAAAACAATGTTTAAACAATGGCGCCAAAAAAGATCCCCATGCAGCTGCCTCCTTTTTGATTAACGCAATCAGAATTCCATCCGGCCCCTGTGCTCCGGAGGTTCTGGCGTTCTTTATAAATCTTACTATCTCATCCCCTGACGGTGGAGCATATTCCAGGAGAGAAGACTCCTCCATACGTATCGTTACTGGAGCTACTGAACTATTGTTTTTGTATAGTAAAGAGATATAATCCACCAACTCCTTTTCTGGAATCGGTATAGGTAAAGCCCTCTGCCTTGAGTCACAGTATTCCGCGATCAAGTGCCAGTACTTTGAGTCTTTGGCCCTTGCAGCTTCCCTCAACCCAATCCATTTGGTGTCAAACTCCCTTCTCTTTTCGCTAAGTTTACGGCGGCTTCTTATTCGCTTGAGGCGATTGATTTCCTGCTGTTGCCCTATTGAAAATTGAATGTATTGATTTCGAACTAGTCGATTAATTTCCTGGTTTAACAATTTTAACGATGACTTGCCCTGTTTAAACAAACTGGGACCAGCAGATCTGGAACTCAAATTCCGTATCTCTTCCATTTGAGCCTCAAAGTGCTGTATAACATTTGCATATGCAAAACCCTCCAGTTCTACAGGAGCCTTCTTCACTATTGTGCCCACTTCAGTGATATTTTTGAACGTCCAAAAAGAGCGTCCATTTGCTTTATTATAGACCACCATACCCTGGTCCAAATTCCCCGGATCCAGTACGGGAAGAGCAAAAGCCATTGTCATACCCACTATACTATGATCACTCCATACGGTCGGAAGGACAAATAAGTTTTCACAAGCCCCAAACATTTGATAAGACACAACTACATAGTCTAAAAGACTCTGAGTGTGACGGGAGTGAAAAGTAAATTGGGCTATTTTATCAATGGGCACTCTCCCGTTTAAAATAACGAGGTCTGTGCTTCTAATACTATCCAACAAGGAGAAGCCCCGTTTATCCGTTTTTATTTTTTCCGGGAGAAGAATCTCAGGGATGTGCCAAGTTTCCTCTTTATCGATATTCGCGTAAATCTCTAGAGCAGAGTTGGAAATTTTGGCATTTAAGTCTCCAACTATTACCACTATGGGACATTCTTCCCTGATGGCTATGTCATTAATGAATAAAAAAAAAGTACTCAACAGATGATCAAAGTTTCTCCCAGGAGGGATATATAGATTAGCCACAAGGAAACAAATAGGCCTACCAAGGTCTCCCAAACAAACCAACTTCAAGCATATGCAAAGATTTGAAGGATGGTAGAATACCTTCTGGTTCCAGTTAATAGAGTTCTTAAGCAAGATAGAAACTCCCCCACTAGCGTGACCTCTTTCAGAACGTTTAGCATGACAAGAAAAAGTAAAATAACCATCACAATCAAAATCCTTGCAAGACCAAGTTTCTTGCAAACAGATGATTAGAGGATTCAAGGTTTTCAAATAATTCAATTTCTCCTCGTTATGACCCAAGCCAGCCATATTCCAGGATAGAAGTAACCCACCCAGGCTACCTCAAAGGAGCGCTTCTTTCTACTTCCAGACAGGTATTATTCAATGCTCTTGCGACCCAGGTCCACTGGGCCGATTCTGCTTCTAGATCTAAGGTCTGGGGAACAGCTACCATATCAGACACCAGATTTATTGAACGGCCCCTTCTATCCAGGGAAATCACAATATTTTTGGTGGTGCCCAAAGAATACTCAAACTCGGGGCCCTTCGCATCAAGTGCCACAGAATTAACAGCCCTAAAAGCTGTCGGGCACTGCGTTGGAAAGCACATAGAGGGATATTCCTCATATTCAGGAACGGATGCTATATCAAGCCCTCGTTTCAGGAAATGCTCACAATTCTGCATAACCAAGTTGCTAATGATCAAAGAGCAAAAAGTAACTCTAAAGTAGGAGAAGGTGTCATGTAAATTAATCTTCACATTTAAAATATCCCTAATTGATATCAACCTTAATGCCTCTATTTCAGAAAATAGGCGAAGAATGGAACCTCGATTTACCGGATAGAATTCATTGTCAAATAGCCAAGTAAAATCCACCATGGGGGATAGAGCACTCTGCACCATACAGAGATTCTTTGAAGTATCCCTTGGGGGGATCCATAGAGGGACCCTATCACCACGACTGGCAACATATAAGCCATTGTTGGGCTGAATGTTCGAGTACGGCACCGTTGTGGAAATTGGGGTCTCTAAACTCCTGATAGGCAAAGATGTATTCCCTATAAGAGCTCTATTCCACCCAACCTGCTTGATGCTCCGTGTTTGGTACCCCTCCTCTGGATTCTCAACCACCGCAGCCCCAGAGACCCCAGACCAGGTCTGGAGCATAGAAGTCCCACCTCCCGTTTGTAGTTCTATTCAGAGTAATCAACCAACTCGTTAATCAAAGGAGTATGAGATGCTTGAGTGGACTGCGACATCGAATTTGGTAACAAATCTCCTGTCCCACATATCCCCCCTCCCCCAGCCGTTGACATATGCACTATGTGGGGCTCCATAGGAACACCCTCATCAGACGGGGGTTTGGGGTCTCCCTCCGCCTTTAATACTTGAGAATCACTCTGGCTTCCAAGAATCCGTGAATAGTGCAATTTTGACGTTTTCCGTTTAGAAAATCGCCTCAACTTTTTATGTTTCTTTTTCATATTTTCCCCCTTATGATTTGTTGTGGGGCATCCCCTCTTACATGTTTTCGGCCCTCCCTTCTCAGGCAGGTCTGAGGAACAGGCCTGGGAGGTAGAGGGAGTCAAAACCTCCCCCTCCTCCTCTCCCCTACCCCCTTGTTTTTCGGAACCCCTAATTTTCTCAGTTTCTCTATTGCCCACTTTTTTACCATTATTAAACAAAGGAAAAGGTTTTATTATAGACTTTTCCGGTGGGGGTCCCAATACGTCCTCCCCAAATAGAGTACTTAAACATAGCTCTTCTTTTTCGAGGTTACACATGGGTTCACTAGGGGGCAACAGATAAAGAGGTATTCCTGCTTGAACATAGACATCTCTCGACTCTCTCACAGGGACAGATGAAGGAAGCCTTCCATTTACCAGATCTTCCGTATGGGGATGTATCGTAGGCTTGGGTTGAATAGAATCAAACTTAGTTGCCTTTTGTACTTCGAACAACATTACAGAGATCATTTCCAATATGTGCTCAGAACTTAAGACAGATTTCTCTAGTAAAGACAAAATGGAAGTTAAAATTTTTTCAATACAAACGAGATATTCCAAAGGCATAACATCGCTCTCTTTTCCCAGTTTTGGTTGTGTACAAGGTAAGAAAACATCATGGGCGGACTCCAAAAAAGTGCCACTCAAATGACTTGTACTACAATACAAAAGAGGCAAAGAGACGCCTAGGAAAAGAACTTATAATTGGAGTGTTATTTCCCCTTAGACCGCTCGCCGGATGAACTTCCTTATGAGGGACTTCCCAGCCCCTTGTTTGGGTTTCTATGTCAATGTCTGGGAGAGTAAAATCTTCCCCTAGGATTAACCTTTCGCATGCAATTGACTTCTCGACCATAGAAGGAACATCGTCCAATATACCATCCAGACCACCTTCCCCACTTGTTCGCTTACAGATATCCCCCTGAGCAGATAAAGCTGCTGGTAAAACAACAGACATACAGTCATACTTTTGTCCATCCAAAGGAATATGTTGTTGACTCTGGATTGGCTGGAAAGTCTGAGGGCAATTTTGTACATAAGAAAACGTCAGGTGTAACAGATAACCCACCAGACATACAATCTTGCTTTAACCTGTTCGGAGAAGACTGTTGCTGGGTCTGTTGGATATCGCGAGAGACAAAATCCGAATTTGCGTATGAGGGGGCGACCGAGGATTGCCCTCTTTGACCATCCTCGACAACATCATTCTTCTGTGTCCGCACCCCTTCCTGCACCCATTCCCGAGAGTAGTTCAGGCCCCCCGCAAGAGTGCAAGTGTCTCCCCGTGACTCCACAGAAAAAAGGGGAGAGAGCGTTATTGTGTGGCAGTTCGAGAACTGTCCGTCTTGAATTACTGCTGCCACTTCAGGTGCAATCCGGGGCACCTTGCGAAAAAAGCCTGTAATACCTGGGTGGGCTTTATAACCGAGTTGCTGCAGTTGTCTAGTGCCATTATATGATCTCTTTAATTTATGTGATCGACTTGGAGATGAAGAGAGCACGCGCCCCGAGCGTAATTTTTTGGAGGTCATAATGCTCGGATGGAGGGCACTCTCAGCAGGACTTACTGCAACCCCATCCCCTCTCAGCTAGAGAAGCACCAAGATGATTTAAGGAGCCGCTCCCCACAGCTCCCGGCTCCTCACAGCTCCTCACAGCTATCAGCAATAACCAGCAATGACCAGTCAGTGGGGCACTACAGGCGGACGCAAGCCACACCCAGTGCTACCCAGACCGCCTCCGCCCCCGCCTGAGGCACACTTTTGCTACCACCACCTAACGGTGGTGCACTCACTGCACTCACCCAACCAATGGGTCCACGCGCTGCTCCTGGAGTTCAATTCAGTGCCTTTGGGATCCTCAGGGGTCCTCAGAGTCCTCAGGCCGGGCAGGTAAAGGCAAGCCCCCCGCAGCAAAGGCAACCCCCCCGCAACACCGCGGCCGACGCCCGCCTCTGCCATCGGAAGCGGAGGGAAGCACCGCAGCAGGCCACCGAGGCAGGGACCACAAGAGCCCAAACGGAGCCCAAACGGAGCCCAAACGGAGCCAAACGGGGCCGGACACTCAGACCAGAGCGAGCCCGAGGGCCGGGCAGAGCCAACTCACGGCCCACGTCCCGCCACTCGTAGCTCTTAGTTCGCGGCTGCCTCCCACCGCTCCGCTCCGATGGCTCTGACTCCTCCTCGCACGTCACACGTCCAAACTCCGGAAACTCCCAGCGGTATTGATTTAGAAAACAAAGTAGAGAGTTCAGATAGAAGAAGCATCCCTTTTTTTTTTAAACATAATTTTATTGAAATAGAAAAACACAATACAGCAGCACTTTCAGTTGTATAATATACATCGATGCTCTCATGTAATATTCAGTCCACTTAAAGGGGACATTGATTGTCGAGAATGTCAAAAGCCAACAATTCAAAATATATATGAAATCATCATAGCAAGTTAAGGCATGTGCATATAAGAAAATTCATGGCACCACTAAATTGATGTACACCATGACAAATAGATTAAGCATGTAAAGATAAATGAATAAAAAGTGATCAATCAAACACCCAGACTCAACTCCCCCCTTCAGCAGCATGTCGCCCGATCTCTCTCCCCCCCAGAAAAAACCCAAGGAATCAGGTAACGGTTATAGAAATAGTCACTTCTCAAAAAGCATCGAATAATAGAAGCAGAGCCCAATATTGAGATACAGTAATGATGCAGGGGAGTCACAAGCACAGCTGGGGGCTCTAATACCAAGCTATGGATTGCCTAGCAGGAAAGGCGCAGTCAAGGGGACAATCAGTCAGAGGTCTCATCCGCACACTCAGTCTCACCTCCCCGAAAATCTGCCAAAATTACACCTCATGCCTTCGCCTGTTCTAAGGGGCGCCTGCCCGGGTGCGCTTCACGAAGCAGAGCAATACCCTCCCATGTTACTCATCGTATTACATCTGCCTGCCAACTTTCAGTCTGAGGAACCTCAGCGTTCTTCCGCATCATAGTGATTTTACTCTTAGCCAGTACCAAGCCCAGGCCAATGAAGTGGCTAGTGACTCTGTATTTAGCAGGGCGAGGTTAGATACCCAGGAGACAAAATCGGGGAGAAGGGGTTAGAGCACAGTCAGTGGCCTCCGCCAATAGGGGGACCACTTCAGACCAACAATGGGTTAAGTGGGGGCATCCCCACAGATTATTAAGGATGTCTCCTGAAGCAACTCGAGGCAAAGATAACAGGAGTAGACCCGTTAACCCAGGTGAGACCGGGTAGTTAGTATAACAATGCAACAATGTCTCAACTGGGGATCATTTAACAAGGGCAGTTAAATAAGTAGTACACATCATAAGAACCGGGAGAAAAGGGAAAAAGGAGACCACAACGGGAGAATTGGGGTAAAGTTGTTGTTATTGTAGGTAGTTATAACAGCACAACTGTACAATTAATGTGTATGGTGACCATAACACACAAGTGGGCGCTGGGCGTGCTAGTGCCAAGTGACGGCGCAGTGACACAAGGTGAGAAAAACAGCGTGAACAGCGATAAAGTATAGCAATTTGTGGTCAATAAAAAAACAATTATATACAATAGGTGGTTGTAAATTGGGTAAAGTCAATTGACCACTACAGCGCCAAAGTTCTGTGCTGGGTAGTTAACGACGTTTCAACCTGATTGATTTCAGGTCATCATCAGGCCATATGGTCACTTATTTTCAATAACAGTGCTGTATAGGGAGAGAAGGAGAGAAGGGGGAGAGGTGTAAGCGGATAAGTAGCCCGTAGGAAGGAAAGTAGATAAAGTCCCAGAGTAAGTGTAGTTACCTGGGTGCCGCAAGAAAACATTTGAATTGGGGCGGCCAGGGGTCCAATTGTTGAAGAGAGGTAATCTCCAGAGTATTGCAAGAATGCCAGTGTGGAAATCAATCACGGAACAACTGTGGGGAGGAGGAAAGACACGTAAGAGGGGTGATGGTGTGCTCAGGGCGGTAGTAACTGAGGCGGGGAGAGAGGGGAGAGGGGATTACCCGAGAGTCTGGAGAGTAGAGCGCGAGGGCAGGAGGAAGGAATTCTGGGGGGATCCAGGAGGTATCCAAGTACAGGGTCTGGTCTGGCCAATCTATGGGAAGGTAACGATATAAGCATCAGGCACGGTCGGGTGACGGTGCTGAAAAGTAGACCGGGTCCAAAATTGCAAAAAAGGTGGCTGGATGGCACCGAGTCCTACCTGTGAGAGGCCGTGGAGAGAACCGGAATCAAGCCGGGGTAATGAAACGCGAGGCGCGTCTAGGCTCTGTCAGGAGCAAGCCGAAGAGTCGGGCGGGGGAGGAAGCAATTCTGTCAGTTACGGCCGGAGGACGAGTGAAGCGTCCATAGCCTCTGCGTGGGAGCGAGGCATCAATAAATAGCCGGGGGTTGGAGCGCCTGATTGCGTGTAGAAAAAGAAGAAAGAAACTAGAGCGGGCGCGAGGCTGAATCCTGGGCGATGTCTGAGTGAAGGAAACACCGAAATTAGGGTGTTCGAGGCTGCAGTGCAGCAGAAATAGTGAAGGTACAATTTATCCATTTATTTACAGTGGAGCAAAAATAAAAGCAAAGGAGAAAAAACCCAAACAATTTAAAGAACTAGTCTGTATAGAAACAAGTAGGTAATTTCAGCTACATTACTGTCCTCAACAAGGCAATGAAACACAGAGTGTATCAGAAAAGAGCATCACTAGATTACTCTGGAGTACATGCGTACAATGCATGACAACAGTGAATTGTGTAAACATTAAGAAATAAACACAAAAGTAATATGAAACCAGTTAAACATGGTAGTTGAAATATGGTTCATTGCAAGTATGCATATGGCAAAGAGAACCTGGAAAACTGTTTTAAGCAATAATTCTGTGTTGAACAAATTACGGTTATATGTTGTATGACGTCAGCATTATTACATTTTAGTATATTGAGCTATGTACTCCAGAGTAATCTAGTGATGCTCTTTTCTGATACACTCTGTGTTTCATTGCCTTGTTGAGGACAGTAATGTAGCTGATTTAAATTGGTTTTTTCTCCTTTGATTTTATTTTTGCTCCACTGTAAATAAATTGATAAATTGTACTTTCACTATTTCTGCTGCACTGCAGCCTCGAACACCCTAATTTCGGTGTTTCCTTCACTCAGACATCGCCCAGTCCCCCAGGGGTACCCAGGATTCAGCCTCGCACCCGCTCTAGTTTCTTTCTTCTTTTTCTACACGCAATCAGGCGCTCCAACCCCCGGCCATTTATTGACACCTCGCTCCCACGCAGAGGCTATGGACGCTTCACTCGTCCTCCGGCAGTAACTGACAGGATTGCTTCCTCCCCCGCCCGACTCTTCGGCTCGCTCGTGACAGAGCCTAGACGCGCCTCGCATTTCATTACCCCGGCTTGATTCCGGTTCTCTCCACGGCCTCTCACAGGTAGGACTCGGTGCCATCCGGCCACCTTTTTTGCAATTTTGGACCCCGTTCTGCTTTTCAGCACCGTCACCCGACCGTGCCTGATGCTTATATCGTTACCTTCCCATAGATTGGCCAGACCAGACCCGGCACTTGGATACCTCCTGGATCCCCCCAGAATTCCTTCCTCCTTCCCTCGTGCTCTACTCTCCAGTCTCTCAGGTAATCCCCTCTCCCCGCCTCAGTTACTACCGCCCTGAGCACACCATCACCCCTCTTACGTGTCTTTCCTCCTCCCCACAGTTGTTCCGTGATTGATTTCCGTGCTGGCATTCTTGCAATACTCTGGAGATTACCTCTCTTCAACAATTGGACCCCTGGCCGCCCCAATTCAAATGTTTTCTTGCGGCACCCAGGTAACTACACTTACTCTGGGACTTTATCTACTTTCCTTCCTACGGGCTACTTATACGCTTACACCCCTCCCCCTTCTCTCCTTCTCTCCCTATACAGCACTATTATTGAAAATAAGTGACCATATGTCCTGATGATGACCTGAAATCAATCAGGTTGAAACGCCGTTGACTACCCAGCAGAGAACTTTGGCGCTGTAGTGGTCAATTGACTTTACCCAATTTACAACCACCTATTGTATATAATTGTTTTTTTATTGACCACAAATTGCTATACTTTATCGCTGTTCACGCTGTTTTTCTCACCTTGTGTCACTGCGCCGTCACTTGGCACTAGCACGCCCAGCGCCCACTTGTGTGTTATGGTCACCATACACATTAATTGTACAGTAGTGCTGTTATAACTACCTACAATAACAACAACTTTACCCCAATTCTCCCGTTAGGTCTCCTTTTTCCCTTTTCTCCCGGTTCTTATGATGTGTACTACTTATTTAACTGCCCTTGTTAAATGATCCCCAGTTGAGACATTGTTGCATTGTTATCCTGAAGCAACTCAGCAGCGTGGGCAGTCGGGCGATTGGGGAAAATATATACTAAGTTTCAAAGGCGTGAGGTACGCTAGGTGGAGGACATAAAATTGGATTAGCTTAAAGCGAGCATTGCGAGAAAATTTGGGTGCCATTTCTCACATACTGGCCAAATCTCCATTCAAAACAGGGGTTCCCAGGTCCTCTTCCCATCGACCCCACAGCACCGCGGGGGGAACAGGCATCGTACCTCTGGGCCACATAAACACCAAGACCTTGCGATGGGTATTGGAGGTGTCACAAAGGAAGCGACAATTGGGGAGGGGTGTGGGTTCTATTCCGCGTCGGCCCCAGACTGTAAGTATAGCCGCAGTCAAGGTACCGTACAGCAGAAATTGTCCCACTGGAATATCAGTCTGTACACAAGTCATCAAATGGTGGGACACGCCATCAGCATACAATGCGCACACTGTGTCCAACCCTGCCGTCTCCCATTCCAACAAGCGGCCTTCTTCTGTTCCCTGCAATTGAGTTAGCAATGCCCATAGTGGCAAATTCGGGGAGTACGGTGATCGTACATGCGCTCTGGTGAGAACGCAGATCCAACATGACTGGAGGACTATTAAGTCATGACAACCTATACGGATGGCTCATCTCGGGTTGGGCATCAGGATCCCAAGCTGCTGCAAGTCATGGTATTCTGGTGAGCGTAACAATCCCGGGGCATCTCGTCCCGGGAACCAGCCCAAGCAACACTGCAATTGAGCTGCAAAGTAGTATATATAAAAGTTAGGGGCATTCATTCCCCCCTTCTGTCATCGCACATTGTAATTTAGCAAAGGCCACACATCAACGACCTTTTTTCTAAATAAGGTCAATAAGAATGGAGTCTAGCTCTTGGAACGTGGCTCGTGGAATGACCAGAGGGAGCACTACAAAGAAATACAGGAAGCGAGGTAATGCCACAATCTTAACCGCCGTGATGCGGCCCACAACAGAGAGGGGCAAGGTCTTCCAGAACCCCAGGCTTTGATGCAAAGCAGTGACCACTAGGAGGTCAGGGAGGGATCAATACACCAGCACTCCTAAATACTGCACCACTGTCTGTTCCCAGCGCATGCCCCCTACATCCGGGAGCTCCTCCCTATCGTCACGCATCGGAAACAGATTGTTTTTCAGCCAATTCACCGTGAGGCCGGAGGCCACTTCAAAGGCCGAGGAGGCGAGCCGCCCTCACTGGTTCCACGCGCAGATCGTGAAGAAAGAGCACCATGTCTGCGTAGAGGGAGATAAAATGGGTTATGCCGCGGATATGAACACCAGAAAAGGGCAGGCCACTGCGTGCCCTGCATTCCAATGGCTCTACAGTGAGGGCAAAAAAGCAACGATGATAGTGGGCAGCCCTGTCGGGTAAACACAAGGAGATGATGGACGGAGTGCTGAATCTTTTCAAACACTCACCCCCAGTCACAGATCTGGGTTGAATCCATCATCATTCTTTAGCTCACTTTGCCACCCCAGTTCAGACACAGCTATATGCAAATCAGTCTTGACCCTGTGCCTCATGGAAACAGTCCAGCCCGAACTCCCAAGCCATGTCTTCCCTGGACCGGAAACAAGCATCCTGGGACCGGTTTCGGGCTAACAGCCCTCATCAGACCCATCACACTTTGGTCAGAGATTGTGTTGGACCTGGCCCTTTTTGCAGGGCTATCCCCAAACGTTTTGCCTTCTTCCTCCTATTTTTTCTGAACCGTTTTTGTTGGCTTTAGGACTCTGAGCACTTTACCTCTGCTAACCAGTGCTAAAGTGCATATGCTCTCTGTCTAAATTGTATTGGTGATTGGTTTATCCATGATTGGCATATTTGATTTACAAGTCCCTAGTAAAGTGCACCAGGTGTGCCCAAGCCTGGAAATCAAATGCTACTAGTGGGCCTGCAGCACTGATTGTTCCACCCACACAAGTAGCCCTGCAAACATGTCTCAGACCTGCCACTGCAGGGTCTGTGAGTGCAGTTTTAAACTGCCATTTCGACCTGGCAAGTGCACCCACTTTGAACAAAGCTGGTGAAAGTGTAAGTTGAGATGTAAATATTCAAGTCTTCCACATTTTCTTAACGTGTTTATTAATGTAGGTGGATAATGGCCAGTATATCACTAAGCATGTTTTGCACATATGGGTTATTTTGACAGTATTTTAGAAGTAACATGTGTATTGTTTTTAGGGCAAGTTTTACAGTGTGTTTATAATATGGGGGAGACATGATTTAATGATGTTGATCGTAATGGGACTGTTAGACCTGGCACCATTGGCGTGGGTCTCCCTTCCATTTTTCGCTGTTGTCTCCTCTGTTTTACTGGTGTTAGATGCTATGGGCGCTGTGCCACTGCCATTCAGTGTCACAGCGCGAATGCTCCCTGTATAAATATGTCTATGTGAATTGGTATATCCCTGATTGGCTTATTTGGTTTACCTGTTAGTCCCTAGTAGTGTGGCCTATGTGTGCCCAGGGCTGGTAAACCAAATGCTGCTGGTGGGCCTGCAGCACTGATGTGTGCCACCCACAGAAGCAGCTTGTAAAGTGTGTCTCAGACCTGCCACTGCAGTGTCTGTGTGCAGTCCAGAACTGCCATCTTGGCTGTGAAGTGCACTCACTTCCCAGCCCCTGAACCTTCCCTTAGCATCCTGTAAGTCACCCCTATGGTAGGGTGCCTTGTATGTGTAAGGCAGGACATGCCTTGGGGTGTGTAGCATGTCCTGGTAGTGAATTATGCACCATTTCGTTTTTCACTACTGTAAGGCTACCTGTTCCTCATAGGCTAGAAGGGGCAGTTTGACTATTACATGCTATAGTCCTAACTGACCCCAGGAACATGGTAGAAAAACGAATTTAGTATGCCTGAGCTCAGAATATTAAAATACACCTTTTAGTGAAGTTTATTTTTATATTCTGTGTTTGAAAATACCACTTTTAGAAAGTAGGTATTTTCTTGCCTAAGCCTTCCAGTGTGCTCTGCCGTTATGTGTATTGGCTGTCTGGTTTTAGAGGGGCAGGACAGGCTGAGTCAGACCTGGGTGGAATAGAGAGATCTGCATTTAGAGTGTGGGGAGGGGTGGCTCTTTGATCTGAATAGGGCTGTGCCTGGCAAGGTGAATGCTGGCTCCACCTCCCACTGTGTGTCTGCTAGCAGACCCCCTCTTTCTGAAAGGAAGGATGCAGCCTGGTAAACAAAGTGCTCCAGGCCTGAGCAGAACTGGTTCTGGCTAGGTTCAGGGACTGGTAGCTTCAAGGATCAAAGGTTTTTGGGGTATAAATATCTGTGCTCAAACCCCCTACTTTTGTATTGCTTTTGGATCTGGAGAGGAAACTCTGTCCATGCCACTGGAGGAATCTGCAGGAAGTGACTGTCCCTGTGCTGTGTGTTGTTTCTTGCACTGGCCTGCAGCAGTGACCACTGGACCTTGAAGGAGAGGAAAAGGAACTCTTGAGAGAACTTTTATTTTTGTACAGCAATCACCCAAGGGCTAGGAAAAGAGCTAGCCTCCTGCTGGAGTCTCAGGCACAACAGACTCCACCACCAACCTGCTTCCTCCCTGCGAGGACTGCTATCTGCTGAGGAGGCTCCTGTGAGTTCCAGGGCCTCTAGTTTGCATCAGAGAGAAGAGGGTAAGAAATCGACGCTAACGCATCTTTGCGGGCCGCTGCAGTCGAGAGCGCTGGGAAAATCATCGCGCTACTGCCGCCGAGGGCCCGCAACCCGAAACCATCGCTGACGCCCCTTTGCGAGCCGCTGCAGCCGAGACGCGCTGGAAAGATCATCGCGCTGCTGTCGCCGCGCACTCGCAACCCTGAAAGAAATCATCGCTTCGAGACATCGCAGTGCGGACGCCGTGCGTTCGCCACTTTGATCGCATCGTACCGAATTTCGTCGCTCCCTCGCGGAGCGTCTTGTCTTCGCATCGCAACACAATCGCACAGCGCAACAGGATCACCGCATCGACTTCTCCCACGCGGCAAGAAAGTCATCGCATCGGCGGTCCAGCGTGCAGAAGTTTGTCGCATCGTCTCCGCACGCATCCCGCAGATCGGCGCATCATCCTCCCTTGCGGCAAGGATTTCAACGCATCGCCGGCCTCGCGTGCCGAGAATCATTGCTACAGCTTATTTGCGACACTTTGTTGGTTTTGCTACTAAACCCAGGTACTTTGTGAAAGAAAGGGTCGCAGAGACCACTGCTTTGAACTTGAACCTTATTTTTGCAACCTTTGAACTATTTTTGACAGCCCTTCAACAGATATCCTATTTTTGACAGTATTTTGGCTTTTACAGTTATTGGTCTTGTGATAAATCTGCCTTTATATAAAGATACTTATTTTTTATAATAACTACTTGTGTGGTGTCCCTTTGTAGTGTTCCTCATTGTGTTACTGTGTATGATCATAAATGCTTCACACCCTGCCTCTGAGATAAGCCTACCTGCTCGTGCTACGTTACCACAGGGTTGAGCAGGGGTATTAAAGAGGGTAGCCCTCTCACTCTGACTTAGGAAGAAGGGTCCCTACTTGGACAGTGGCCAGCCATTGCCAACTAGAGACCCCATTTCTAACATTGGTGGTCAGCGGTGAGGATCTGGACTTGCATTTATGATCGCATACAGTAATTATAGTGTACACTACTAGTGAGTGCAGACCATAACGTACCGCATACATTTTTTTTGGGAGAATTTTTTTTTTTGCTCCTATATTGTGATTGATATTGCCGGTGATTTTTTACCCGCGCACATTTTCTGAGAGTTTTGGGATCCTATATTGTGATTGATATTACCAGTGATTTTTCACCCACGCCCATTTATTGAAAGTTTTTTGATCCCCTATTGTGATTGATATTGCTGGTGATTTTTCACCCACGCACATTTCTGAGAGTTTTTGGGATCCTATATTGTGATTGATATTGCCGGTGATTTTTCACCCGCGCCCATTTATTGAAAGTTTTTGATCCCCTATTGTGATTGATGTTGCTGGTGATTTTTCACCCACGCACATTTCTGAGAGTTTTTAGGATCCTATATTGTGATTGATATTGCCGGTGATTTTTCACCCGCCTACATTTTTTGAGAAGTTTTCTTCTGTCCTTTATTGATATTGCCAGTTATTTCTACAATGGGCAAGCCCAGATCCAATGCCTCAGAAAATCTCTCCTGGGAAGAAGAGAAAATAGAAACCTACAATGCCAAGCAGCTCAAATATTTTTGCAAGCAATTCACAGTCCCTATCACAGGTCTCACTAGGAGGGAGGAGTATTACAAGGCGCTGAAGGCCTGGCTAGAAGCCAGGGATGCCCCTAAGGATCTAGGAGAGCTTGTGGAGGGAGGAGAGCAGCAGGGCGATGTAGTAGACTTAGTAGGAGACCCAGCCCTTTCCAACCCGGGCTCTAGTGTGTCCACTAAGGGTCTGTCCCCAGAAGAGCTGGAGGACAGGGAGAGAGATAGGCGGCATAATATGGAGATGGCTAAGCTTAAAATGGATGGTCACCGGGACCTAGAGAACAAGAAGTTAGAAATTGAGATTATGAGGATGAAGCTTGAGCATGAGAGAGTATTGAGGGAGTTGGAGATTAAAGCTAAGAGCATGGAAATCTCCCCTCTGGTGGCAGCGTACCTGTAGTGCACCCTGAGAGTAGGGTGTATATACCCAAGGAGGTTATTAAAGATTTCCACAAAAGTGAAGATATTGGGCAATGGTTTGCCGCTTATGAAGTAGCCATGGTGTCCCACCGGGTCCCTGAGAAGGATTGGGGAGCGGGGTTGTGGGGACGCTTTGTGAGTGAGGGAGGGATACCTTGTTGGACCTGCCCCCAGAAAGTAGGATGGTTTATGCCCACATGAAGGAAGCGTTGGTGACCCGCTATGGTTTGACCCCTGAGATGTATAGACAGAGGTTTAGGGTCTGTAAGAAGCTAGAGGGTACCACGTGGGTTGAATATGTGTCCTTTTTTGCAGAGCCATGGAACGCTGGGTAAGAGGTAGCAAAGTAGAAACTTTTGCACAGTTTTATGATTTGATTGCATGGGAGCATTTATCTAGTAATTGTTTTCCTGAGCTACGCCAGCACCTAATTGATTGCAAGCTGACTAACCCTAGAAAGCTTGCTGAGGAGGCGGACCGCTGGGTGAGCACCCGGGTCCGCAAGGGTCCAGTGGGAGACGTCGCCAAAGGTGGGCAGGGTCCCCAGCAGAGGAGTGGGGGGACAAGGGTCAACAGAGGGAGTTCCACCGAGGGCCCCAAAGTAATCCCCCAGGGAACCAAGCAGTGGTGTCCCAGCCCCCCAAGAAAGGAGGACCGGGCCCCCAACAGGTAGGCCTGTTCCCAGGGGGCCCCCACGTGTTACAACTGTGGTCAAGTGGGCCACAGATATTTTGATCCCCAGTGCCCCCAAAGGGGGCCAGTGCACCCCCGTGCACCACCCCGCCAGATTGCTAGTGTAGCCCTGGGAGAGGAGGAGATGGGTGCCCAAGAGGGTGGGATCCCGTAGAATTGACCCTTGTCTCATTAGGGGACTTTGAGATGGTCCCCAAGCCTGCACTGCCTGCTAACACTAAAAAATACAGGCAGTGGGTGACCATCAATGGCCATAGGGTGGAGGCTCTAAGAGACACAGGGGCCAGTGTAACTGCTGTCAGCTCCCTGTTGGTGTCCAAAGAGCAGGTTGTCCCCCATGCATTCTACCCAGTAGTGTCCGCCGACAACTCAGAGAGCCAATGTGAGGTGGCTCAGGTTCCCTTTGAGTGGGGGGGTCTCAGGAACTCTTCAGGTAGCTGTGAGGCCCGCCATGCCTGTAGACTGTCTGCTGGGCAATGATTTAGAGGACTCCCCGTGGGCTACGGTGGAGAGGAAGGCTCACTTAGAGATGTTGGGTCTGCCTGAGTGGGCGTGTGCTACCACTCGGTCCATGGCAGCCAAGGAGGGTGTTGAAAAGGATCTGGAGCCTGAGAGTAGGGCCCAGATCCCTGCCTTAGAGAGAAGGGGCAGGGGTGCGGGAAGCCGGCCCCCTTGGTTCCCACGGCCCAGGAAGGAGCAGACCCTGAGGGGATGCCCTGGAGCCTACCGGGGAGCAGATCACCGAACTGGGGGACCTGCCTGAGCTGACCCATTGGCAGCAGGAAGGGGGACCCACCAGGGAGGAATTTTGTGAGCAGCAGAGAGTTTGCCCCTCTCTTGAGGGTATGCGGCGACAGGCTGCAGCCCAGGCAGAAGGTGACATGTCTGGTTCACATCTGATTTATTGGGAGAACAGTCTCCTGTATAGTGAGCCTAAGGTTGCTGAGCCAGGGTCAGCCCGTGTGCTGGTGGTACCCGAGTGCTTCAGAACCTTCCTACTGGGGTTGGCTCATGACATTCCATTGGCAGGACATCTGGGGCAGACCAAGACCTTTGAGAGGCTGGCTGCCCACTTTTATTGGCCCCAGATGCACAAGAGTTCAGACTCTCATTGCAGGACCTGTGAGACTTGCCAGGCAAGTGGGAAGAGTGGGGGAAGATCAAGGCCCCACTCCAGCCCTTTCCAGTTGTGAGTACCCCATTCGAGCGAGTGGGCATTGACATTGTGGGGCCTCTGGACCCCAAGACAGCCATGGGCAACAGGTTCATCCTGGTCTTGGTGGACCATGCCACCCGGTACCCTGAAGCCATCCCGCTCAGGACAGTGACGGCCCCCGTGGTGGGACGTGCACTGATGGGGATTTTCTCCCGTGTGGGATTCCCCAGAGAGGTGGTGTCTGACAGGGGGACCAACTTCATCTCCCAGTACATGAAGTCTCTGTGGAAGGAGTGTGGGGTAACGTATAAGTTCACCACTCCTTACCACCCCCAAGGTAATGGTCTGGTAGAAAGGTTCAACCGGACCTTGAAGGGCATGATCATGGGCCTAGAAGAGCCCCTGAGGCGTAAGTGGGACGTCCTCTTGCCATGCCTGTTGTTTGCCTACCGGGAGGTGCCACAGAAGTCCTTAGGGTTCAGTCCCTTTGAACTCCTCTATGGCCACCCGGTTAGAGGACCTCTGAGTCTGGTCAAGGAAGGCTGGGAGCAATCTCCCAGGAAACCTCCCCAAGATGTATTTAGCTACATGTTGGCCTACAGGAACCAGACTCGGCGTTTCAGAAAAATTGCTGAGGCAAATCTGGAAGCCAGCCAAGAAGAAATGAAACGTTGGCACGACCAGAATGCCACTCTGGTCGAATTTCAACCTGGTCAGAAGGTTTGGGTACTGGCCCCAGTGGAGCCTTGTGCGCTCCAAGATAAGTGGACCGGTCCCTTTGAGGTGGTGGAGCGCAAAAGTCCAGTTACCTACTTGGTGGACTTTCAGTCTCCCAGGAACCCCTTGCGGGTCCTGCATGTGAACCGCCTAAAGCCCCACTTTGAGAGGTCTGAAGTGGGCATGCTTCTTGCTACAGATGATGGGGTTGAGGAGGAGAGTGAGCCTCTCCCTGACCTCCTGTGTGCAGAAGAGAAGGATGGGTCAGTGGAGGGTGTGATCCTCTCCACCACACTGACCCCTGAGCAGCAGAGAGATTGTCACCACCTGTTGGGGCAATTTTCTGATTTGTTCTCCCTGGTACCTGGTGTCACTGATTGGTGCGTCCATGAGGTGGATACCGGGGACAGTTCTCCTGTCAAGCACAAGGCTTACAGGGTAACTGACAGGGTCAGGGCTTGCATTAAGGAGGAGGTCTCCAAAATGTTCGCCCTAGGGGTGGTTGGAGTCCTCTAGCAGCCCCTGGTCCAGCCCCGTGGTCTTGGTACCAAAAGCTGCGACGCCTGGTGCCACTCCTGAACTTAGGTTCTGTGTGGACTACCGAGGTCTCAATTCGGTCACCAAGACCGACGCGCACCCCATCCCCAGAGCTGATGAGCTCATAGACCAGTTAGGGGCTGCCCGGTACCTCAGCACGTTTGATCTGACGTCTGGGTACTGGCAGATCGCCTTAACGGAGGGGGCAAAGGAGAGGTCAGCATTCTCCACACCAGATGGGCACTACCAGTTCCGTGTGATGCCCTTTGGGATGAAGAATGCCCCTGCCACCTTCCAGAGATTGGTCAACCAGGTGTTGGTTGGGCTGGAGGCTTTCAGTGCCGCCTACCTGGATGACATTGCAGTGTTTAGTTCCTCCTGGGAGGACCACTTGCACCACCTCTGGGAAGTGTTGATGGCGCTGCGCAGAGCAGGCCTCACAATCAAGGCCAGTAAGTGCCAGATTGGGCAGGGTTCTGTGGTGTACTTGGGACACCAGGTGGGGAGCGGCCAGGTGGCGCCCCTGCAGCCCAAGATTGAAACCATCCTGACTTGGGAGCCCCCAAGGACCCAGACCCAGGTGAGGGCCTTCTTAGGACTCACGGGTTATTACAGGAGGTTTGTCAAGGGGTATGGCAACATTGTTGCACCCTTGACTGAGCTGACTTCCAAGAAGCGGCCAAAGATTGTGAACTGGACTGACACCTGTCAGAAAGCCTTTGATGCCCTCAAAACTGCTATGTGTACAGCACCCGTACTCCAGGCGCCCAATTTTGCTAAGGAATTTGTTGTCCAGACAGACGCTTCAGAGCATGGGGTGGGGGCCGTTCTGTCACAGATAAATGAGGAGGGACTAGACCAACCTGTAGCCTTCATCAGTAGGAGGTTACTTCCACGGGAACAGAGGTGGAGTGCAATTGAGCGTGAGGCATTTGCTGTGGTCTGGGCACTGAAGAAGCTGAGACCATACCTGTTTGGGACTCACTTCCGGGTTCAGACAGACCACAGGCCCCTCAGATGGCTGATGCAGATGAGGGGTGAGAATCCCAAGTTGTTGAGGTGGTCCATTTCCCTACAGGGTATGGACTTCACGGTGGAACACCGCCCTGGTACAGAACACGCCAATGCTGATGGTCTGTCCAGATTTTTCCGCCTTAGCGATGAGAACTTCCAAGGGGATGGGTAGTTCTCCCCACATTTCAGCTGGAGGGGACGTGTGTTAGACCTGGCACCATTGGCGTGGGTCTCCCTTCCATTTTTCGCAGTTGTCTCCTCTGTTTTACTGGTGTTAGATGCTCTGGGCGCTGTGCCACTGCCATTCAGTGTCACAGCGCGAATGCTCCCTGTATAAATATGTCTATGTGAATTGGTATATCCCTGATTGGCTTATTTGGTTTACCTGTTAGTCCCTAGTAGTGTGGCCTATGTGTGCCCAGGGCTGGTAAACCAAATGCTGCTGGTGGGCCTGCAGCACTGATGTGTGCCACCCACAGAAGCAGCTTGTAAAGTGTGTCTCAGACCTGCCACTGCAGTGTCTGTGTGCAGTCCAGAACTGCCATCTTGGCTGTGAAGTGCACTCACTTCCCAGCCCCTGAACCTTCCCTTAGCATCCTGTAAGTCACCCCTATGGTAGGGTGCCTTGTATGTGTAAGGCAGGACATGCCTTGGGGTGTGTAGCATGTCCTGGTAGTGAATTATGCATCATTTCGTTTTTCACCACTGTAAGGCTACCTGTTCCTCATAGGCTAGAAGGGGCAGTTTGACTATTACATGCTATAGTCCTAACTGACCCCAGGAACATGGTAGAAAAACGAATTTAGTATGCCTGAGCTCAGAATATTAAAATACACCTTTTAGTGAAGTTTATTTTTATATTCTGTGTTTGAAAATACCACTTTTAGAAAGTAGGTATTTTCTTGCCTAAGCCTTCCAGTGTGCTCTGCCGTTATGTGTATTGGCTGTCTGGTTTTAGAGGGGCAGGACAGGCTGAGTCAGACCTGGGTGGAATAGAGAGATCTGCATTTAGAGTGTGGGGAGGGGTGGCTCTTTGATCTGAATAGGGCTGTGCCTGGCAAGGTGAATGCTGGCTCCACCTCCCACTGTGTGTCTGCTAGCAGACCCCCTCTTTCTGAAAGGAAGGATGAAGCCTGGTAAACAAAGTGCTCCAGGCCTGAGCAGAACTGGTTCTGGCTAGGTTCAGGGACTGGTAGCTTCAAGGATCAAAGGTTTTTGGGGTATAAATATCTGTGCTCAAACCCCCTACTTTTGTATTGCTTTTAGATCTGGAGAGGAAACTCTGTCCGTGCCACTGGAGGAATCTGCAGGAAGTGACTGTCCCTGTGCTGTGTGTTGTTTCTTGCACTGGCCTGCAGCAGTGACCACTGGACCTTGAAGGAGAGGAAAAGGAACTCTTGAGAGAACTTTTATTTTTGTACAGCAATCACCCAAGGGCTAGGAAAAGAGCTAGCCTCCTGCTGGAGTCTCAGGCACAACAGACTCCACCACCAACCTGCTTCCTCCCTGTGAGGACTGCTATCTGCTGAGGAGGCTCCTGTGAGTTCCAGGGCCTCTAGTTTGCATCAGAGAGAAGAGGGTAAGAAATCGACGCTAACGCATCTTTGCGGGCCGCTGCAGTCGAGAGCGCTGGGAAAATCATCGCGCTACTGCCGCCGAGGGCCCGAAACCATCGCTGACGCCCCTTTGCGAGCCGCTGCAGCCGAGACGCGCTGGAAAGATCATCGCGCTGCTGTCGCCGCGCACTCGCAACCCTGAAAGAAATCATCGCTTCGAGACATCGCAGTGCGGACGCCGTGCGTTCGCCACTTTGATCGCATCGTACCGAATTTCGTCGCTCCCTCGCGGAGCGTCTTGTCTTCGCATCGCAACACGAGCGCACAGCGCAACAGGATCACCGCATCGACTTCTCCCACGCGGCAAGAAAGTCATCGCATCGGCGGTCCAGCGTGCAGAAGTTTGTCGCATCGTCTCCGCACGCATCCTGCAGATCGGCGCATCATCCTCCCTTGCGGCAAGGATTTCAACGCATCGCCGGCCTCGCGTGCCGAGAATCATCGCTACAGCTTATTTGCGACACTTTGTTGGTTTTGCTACTAAACCCAGGTACTTTGTGAAAGAAAGGGTCGCAGAGACCACTGCTTTGAACTTGAACCTTATTTTTGCAACCTTTGAACTATTTTTGACAGCCCTTCAACAGCTATCCTATTTTTGACAGTATTGTGGCTTTTACAGTTATTGGTCTTGTGATAAATCTGCCTTTATATAAAGATACTTATTTTTTATAATAACTACTTGTGTGGTGTCCCTTTGTAGTGTTCCTCATTGTGTTACTGTGTATGATCATAAATGCTTCACACCCTGCCTCTGAGATAAGCCTACCTGCTCGTGCTACGTTACCACAGGGTTGAGCAGGGGTATTAAAGAGGGTAGCCCTCTCACTCTGACTTAGGAAGAAGGGTCCCTACTTGGACAGTGGCCAGCCATTGCCAACTAGAGACCCCCATTTCTAACAGGGACGTTTTCCTTGAATGTTTTACAGTTACCCCTGAAGAAGAGATAATTCTCAAAATGCATTGGGTTAATTTGTTAAGGGCAATGTTAGACCTGGCACCATTGGCGTGGGTCTCCCTTCCATTTTTCGCTGTTGTCTCCTCTGTTTTACTGGTGTTAGATGCTCTGGGCGCTGTGCCACTGCCATTCAGTGTCACAGCGCGAATGCTCCCTGTATAAATATGTCTATGTGAATTGGTATATCCCTGATTGGCTTATTTGGGTTACCTGTTAGTCCCTAGTAGTGTGGCCTATGTGTGCCCAGGGCTGGTAAACCAAATGCTGCTGGTGGGCCTGCAGCACTGCTGTGTGCCACCCACAGAAGCAGCTTGTAAAGTGTGTCTCAGACCTGCCACTGCAGTGTCTGTGTGCAGTCCAGAACTGCCATCTTGGCTGTGAAGTGCAACCACTTCCCAGCCCCTGAACCTTCCCTTGGCATCCTGTAAGTCGCCCCTCGGGTAGGGTGCATTGTATGGTAAGGTAGGACATGCCTGGGTGTGTGTAGCATGTCCTGGTAGTGAATTATGCACCATTTCGTTTTTCACTACTGTAAGGCTACCTGTTCCTCATAGGCTAGAATGGGCAGTTTGACTATTACATGCTATAGTCCTAACTGACCCCAGGGACATGGTAGAAAAACGAATTTAGTATGCCTGAGCTCAGAATATTAAAATACACCTTTTAGTGAAGTTTATTTTTATATTCTGTGTTTGAAAATACCACTTTTAGAAAGTAGGTATTTTCTTGCCTAAGCCTTCCAGTGTGCTCTGCCGTTATGTGTATTGGCTGTCTGGTTTTAGAGGGGCAGGACAGGCTGAGTCAGACCTTGGTGGAATAGAGAGATCTGCATTTAGAGTGTGGGGAAGGGTGGCTCTTTGATCTGAATAGGGCTGTGCCTGGCAAGGTGAATGCTGGCTCCACCTCCCACTGTGTGTCTGCTAGCAGACCCCTCTTTCTGAAAGGAAGGATGCAGCCTGGTAAACAAAGTGCTCCAGGCCTGAGCAGAACTGGTTCTGGCTAGGTTCAGGGACTGGTAGCTTCAAGGATCAAAGGCTTTTTGGGTATAAATATCTGTGCTCTAACCCCCTACTTTTGTATTGCTTTTGGATCTGGAGAGGAAACTCTGTCCGTGCCACTGGAGGAATCTGCAGGAAGTGACTGTCCTTGTGCTTGTGTGTTGTTTCTTGCACTGGCCTGCAGCAGTGACCACTGGACCTTGAAGAAGAGGAAAAGGAACTATTGAGAGAACTTTTATTTTTGTACAGCAATCACCCAAGGGCTAGGAAAAGAGCTAGCCTCCTGCTGGAGTCTCAGGCACAACAGACTCCACCACCAACCTCCTGCTTCCTCCCTGCGAGGACTGCTGTCTGCTGAGGAGGCTCCTGTGAGTTCCAGGGCCTCTATTTTGCATCAGAGAGAAGAGGGTAAGAAATCAACGCTAACGCATCTTTGCGGGCCGCTGCAGTCGAGAGCGCTGGGAAAATCATCGCGCTGCTGCCGCCGAGGGCCCGCAACCCGAAACCATCACTGACGCCCCTTTGCGAGCCGCTGCAGCCGAGACGCGCTGGAAAGATCATTGCGCTGCTGTCGCCGCGCACTCGCAACCCTGACCGAAATCATCGCTTCGAGACATCGCAGTGCGGACGCCGTGCGTTCGCCACTTTGATCGCATCACACCGGATTTCGTCGCTCCTCGCGGAGCGTCTTGTCTTCGCATCGCAACACGATCGCACAGCGCAACAGGATCACCGCATCGACTTCTCCCACGCGGCAAGAAAGTCATCGCATCGGGCGGTCCAGCGCGCAGAAGTTTGTCGCATCGTCTCCGCACGCATCCCGCAGATCGGCGCATCATCCTCCCTTGCGGCAAGGATTTCAACGCATCGCCGGCCTCGCGTGCCGAGAATCATCGCTACAACTTCTTTGCGACACTTTGTTGGTTTTGCAACTAAACCCAGGTACTTTGTGAAAGAAAGGGTCGCAGAGACCACTGCTTTGAACTTGAACCGTATTTTGCAACCTTTGAACTATTTTTTGACAGCCCTTCAACAGCTATACTATTTTTGACAGTATTGTGGCTTTTACAGTTATTGGTCTTGTGATAAATCTGCCTTTATATAAAGATACTTATTTTTTATAATAACTACTTGTGTGGTGTCCCTTTGTAGTGTTCCTCATTGTGTTACTGTGTATGATCATAAATGCTTCACACCCTGCCTCTGAGATAAGCCTACCTGCTCGTGCTACGTTACCACAGGGTTGAGCAGGGGTATTAAAGAGGGTAGCCCTCTCACTCTGACTTAGGAAGAAGGGTCCCTACTTGGACAGTGGCCAGCCATTGCCAACTAGAGACCCCCATTTCTAACATTGGTGGTCAGCGGTGAGGATCTGGACTTGCATTTATGATCGCATACAGTAATTATAGTGTACACTACTAGTGAGTGCAGACCATAACGTACTGCATACATTTTTTGAGAATTTTTTTGCTCCTATATTGTGATTGATATTGCCGGTGATTTTTCACCCGCGCACATTTTCTGAGAGTTTTTGGGATCCTATATTGTGATTGATATTGCCGGTGATTTTTCACCCGCGCACATTTATTGAAAGTTTTTGATCCCCTATTGTGATTGATATTGCTGGTGATTTTTCACCCACGCACATTTCTGAGAGTTTTTGGGATCCTGTATTGTGATTGATATTGCCGGTGATTTTTCACCCGCGCACATTTATTGAAAGTTTTTGATCCCCTATTGTGATTGATATTGCTGGTGATTTTTCACCCACGCACATTTCTGAGAATTTTCTAGGATCCTATATTGTGATTGATATTGCCGGTGATTTTTCACCCGCTAACATTTTTTGAGAAGTTTTCTTCTGTCCTTTATTGATATTGCCAGTTATTTCTACAATGGGCAAGCCCAGATCCAATGCCTCAGAAGATCTCTCCTGGGAAGAAGAGAAAATAGAAACCTACAATGCCAAGCAGCTCAAATATTTTTGCAAGCAATTCACAGTCCCTATCACAGGTCTCACTAAGAGGGAGGAGTATTACAAGGCGCTGAAGGCCTGGCTAGAAGCCAGGGATGCCCCTAAGGATCTAGGAGAGCTTGTGGAGGGAGGAGAGCAGCAGGGCGATGTAGTAGACTTAGTAGGAGACCCAGCCCTTTCCAACCCGGGCTCTAGTGTGTCCGCTAAGGGTCTGTCCCCAGAAGAGCTGGAAGACAGGGAGAGAGATAGGCGGCATAATATGGAGATGGCTAAGCTTAAAATGGATGGTCACCGGGACCTAGAGAACAAGAAGTTAGAAATTGAGATCATGAGGATGAAGCTTGAGCATGAGAGAGTATTGAGGGAGTTGGAGATTAAAGCTAAAAGCATGGAAATCTCCCCTCTGGTGGCAGCGTACCTGTAGTGCACCCTGAGAGTAGGGTGTATATACCCAAGGAGGTTATCAAAGATTTCCACAAAAGTGAAGATATTGGGCAAAGGTTTGCCGCTTATGAAGTAGCCATGGTGTCCCACCGGGTCCCTGAGAAGGATTGGGGAGCAGGGTTGTGGGGACGCTTTGTGAGTGAGGGGAGGGATACCTTGTTGGACCTGCCCCCAGAAAGTAGGATGGTTTACGCCCACATGAGGGAAGCGCTGGTGACCCGCTATGGTTTGACCCCTGAGATGTATAGACAGAGGTTTAGAGTCTGTAAGAAGCTAGAGGGTACCACGTGGGTTGAATATGTGTCCTTTTTTGCAGAGCCATGGAACGCTGGGTAAGAGGTAGCAAAGTAGAAACTTTTGCACAGTTTTATGATTTGGTTGCATGGGAGCATTTATCTAGCAATTGTTTTCCTGAGCTACGCCAGCACCTAATTGATTGCAAGCTGACTAACCCTAGAAAGCTTGCTGAGGAGGCGGACCGCTGGGTGAGCACCCGGGTCCGCAAGGGTCCAGTGGGAGACGTCGCCAAAGGTGGGCAGGGTCCCCAGCAGAGGAGTGGGGGACAAGGGTCAACAGAGGAGTTCCCCGAGGGCCCCAAAGTAATCCCCCAGGGAACCCAGCAGTGGTGTCCCAGCCCCCCAAGAAAGGAGGACCGGGCCCCCACCAGTTAGGCCTGTTCCCAGGGGGCCCCCACGTGTTACAACTGTGGTCAAGTGGGCCACAGATATTTTGATCCCTAGTGCCCCCAAAGGGGCCAGTGCCCCCCCGTGCACCACCCCGCCAGATTGCTAGTGTAGCCCTGGGAGAGGAGGAGATGGGTGCCCAAGAGGGGTGGGATCCCGTAGAATTGACCCTTGTCTCATTAGGGGACTTTGAGATGGTCCCCAAGCCTGCACTGCCTGCTAACACTAAAAAATACAGGCAGTGGGTGACCATCAATGGCCATAGGGTGGAGGCTCTAAGAGACACAGGGGCCAGTGTAACTGCTGTCAGCTCCCGGTTGGTGTCCAAAGAGCAGGTTGTCCCCCATGCATTCTACCCAGTAGTGTCCGCCGACAACTCAGAGAGCCAATGCGAGGTGGCTCAGGTTCCCTTTGAGTGGGGGGTCTCAGGAACTCTTCAGGTAGCTGTGAGGCCCGCCATGCCTGTAGACTGTCTGCTGGGCAATGATTTAGAGGACTCCCCGTGGGCTACGGTGGAGAGGAAGGCTCACTTAGAGATGTTGGGTCTGCCTGAGTGGGCGTGTGCTACCACGCGGTCCATGGCAGCCAAGGAGGGTGTTGAAAAGGATCTGGAGCCTGAGAGTAGGGCCCAGATCCCTGCCTTAGAGAGAAGGGGCAAGGGCGCGGGAAGCCGGCCCCCTTGGTTCCCACGGCCCAGGAAGAAGCAGACCCTGAGGGGGATGCCCTGGAGCCTACCGGGGAGCAGATCACCGAACTGGGGGACCTGCCTGAGCTGACCCATTGGCAGCAGGAAGGGGGACCCACCAGGGAGGAATTTTGTGAGCAGCAGAGAGTTTGCCCCTCTCTTGAGGGTATGCGGCGACAGGCTGCAGCCCAGGCAGAAGGTGACATGTCTGGTTCACATCTGATTTATTGGGAGAACAGTCTCCTGTATAGTGAGCCTAAGGTTGCTGAGCCAGGGTCAGCCCGTGTGCTGGTGGTACCCGAGTGCTTCAGAACCTTCCTACTGGGGTTGGCTCATGACATTCCATTGGCAGGACATCTGGGGCAGACCAAGACCTTTGAGAGGCTGGCTGCCCACTTTTATTGGCCCCAGATGCACAAGAGTTCAGACTCTCATTGCAGGACCTGTGAGACTTGCCAGGCAAGTGGGAAGAGTGGGGGAAGATCAAGGCCCCACTCCAGCCCTTTCCAGTTGTGAGTACCCCATTCGAGCGAGTGGGCATTGACATTGTGGGGCCTCTGGACCCCAAGACAGCCATGGGCAACAGGTTCATCCTGGTCTTGGTGGACCATGCCACCCGGTACCCTGAAGCCATCCCGCTCAGGACAGTGACGGCCCCCGTGGTGGGACGTGCACTGATGGGGATTTTCTCCCGTGTGGGATTCCCCAGAGAGGTGGTGTCTTACAGGGGGACCAACTTCATCTCCCAGTACATGAAGTCTCTGTGGAAGGAGTGTGGGGTAACGTATAAGTTCACCACTCCTTACCACCCCCAAGGTAATGGTCTGGTTGAAAGGTTCAACCGGACCTTGAAGGGCATGATCATGGGCCTAGAAGAGCCCCTGAGGCGTAAGTGGGACGTCCTCTTGCCATGCCTGTTGTTTGCCTACCGGGAGGTGCCACAGAAGTCCTTAGGGTTCAGTCCCTTTGAACTCCTCTATGGCCACCCGGTTAGAGGACCTCTGAGTCTGGTCAAGGAAGGCTGGGAGCAATCTCCCAGGAAACCTCCCCAAGATGTATTTAGCTACATGTTGGCCTTCAGGAACCAGACTCGGCGTTTCAGAAAAATTGCTGAGGCAAATCTGGAAGCCAGCCAAGAAGAAATGAAACGTTGGCACGACCAGAATGCCACTCTGGTCGAATTTCAACCTGGTCAGAAGGTTTGGGTACTGGCCCCAGTGGAGCCTTGTGCGCTCCAAGATAAGTGGACCGGTCCCTTTGAGGTGGTGGAGCGCAAAAGTCCAGTTACCTACTTGGTGGACTTTCAGTCTCCCAGGAACCCCTTGCGGGTCCTGCATGTGAACCGCCTAAAGCCCCACTTTGAGAGGTCTGAAGTGGGCATGCTTCTTGCCACAGATGATGGGGTTGAGGAGGAGAGTGAGCCTCTCCCTGACCTCCTGTGTGCAGAAGAGAAGGATGGGTCAGTGGAGGGTGTGATCCTCTCCACCACACTGACCCCTGAGCAGCAGAGAGATTGTCACCACCTGTTGGGGCAATTTTCTGATTTGTTCTCCCTGGTACCTGGTGTCACTGATTGGTGCGTCCATGAGGTGGATACCGGGGACAGTTCTCCTGTCAAGCACAAGGCTTACAGGGTAACTGACAGGGTCAGGGCTTGCATTAAGGAGGAGGTCTCCAAAATGTTCGCCCTAGGGGTGGTTGAGTCCTCTAGCAGCCCCTGGTCCAGCCCCGTGGTCTTGGTACCAAAAGCTGCGACGCCTGGTGCCACTCCTGAACTTAGGTTCTGTGTGGACTACCGAGGTCTCAATTCGGTCACCAAGACCGACGCGCACCCCATCCCCAGAGCTGATGAGCTCATAGACCGGTTAGGGGCTGCCCGGTACCTCAGCACGTTTGATCTGACGTCTGGGTACTGGCAGATCGCCTTAACGGATGGGGCAAAGGAGAGGTCAGCATTCTCCACACCAGATGGGCACTACCAGTTCCGTGTGATGCCCTTTGGGATGAAGAATGCCCCTGCCACCTTCCAGAGATTGGTCAACCAGGTGTTGGTTGGGCTGGAGGCTTTCAGTGCCGCCTACCTGGATGACATTGCAGTGTTTAGTTCCTCCTGGGAGGACCACTTGCGCCACCTCTGGGAAGTGTTGATGGCGCTGCGCAGAGCAGGCCTCACAATCAAGGCCAGTAAGTGCCAGATTGGGCAGGGTTCTGTGGTGTACTTGGGACACCAGGTGGGGAGCGGCCAGGTGGCGCCCCTGCAGCCCAAGATTGAAACCATCCTGACTTGGGAGCCCCCAAGGACCCAGACCCAGGTGAGGGCCTTCTTAGGACTCACGGGTTATTACAGGAGGTTTGTCAAGGGGTATGGCAACATTGTTGCACCCTTGACTGAGCTGACTTCCAAGAAGCGGCCAAAGATTGTGAACTGGACTGACACCTGTCAGAAAGCCTTTGATGCCCTCAAAACTGCTATGTGTACAGCACCCGTACTCCAGGCGCCCAATTTTGCTAAGGAATTTGTTGTCCAGACAGACGCTTCAGAGCATGGGGTGGGGGCCGTTCTGTCACAGATAAATGAGGAGGGACTAGACCAACCTGTGGCCTTCATCAGTAGGAGGTTACTTCCACGGGAACAGAGGTGGAGTGCAGTTGAGCGTGAGGCATTTGCTGTGGTCTGGGCACTGAAGAAGCTGAGACCATACCTGTTTGGGACTCACTTCCGGGTTCAGACAGACCACAGGCCCCTCAGATGGCTGATGCAGATGAGGGGTGAGAATCCTAAGTTGTTGAGGTGGTCCATTTCCCTACAGGGTATGGACTTCACGGTGGAACACCGCCCTGGTACAGAACACGCCAATGCTGATGGTCTGTCCAGATTTTTCCGCCTTAGCGATGAGAACTTCCAAGGGGATGGGTAGTTCTCCCCACATTTCAGCTGGAGGGGACGTGTGTTAGACCTGGCACCATTGGCGTGGGTCTCCCTTCCATTTTTCGCTGTTGTCTCCTCTGTTTTACTGGTGTTAGATGCTCTGGGCGCTGTGCCACTGCCATTCAGTGTCACAGCGCGAATGCTCCCTGTATAAATATGTCTATGTGAATTGGTATATCCCTGATTGGCTTATTTGGGTTACCTGTTAGTCCCTAGTAGTGTGGCCTATGTGTGCCCAGGGCTGGTAAACCAAATGCTGCTGGTGGGCCTGCAGCACTGCTGTGTGCCACCCACAGAAGCAGCTTGTAAAGTGTGTCTCAGACCTGCCACTGCAGTGTCTGTGTGCAGTCCAGAACTGCCATCTTGGCTGTGAAGTGCAACCACTTCCCAGCCCCTGAACCTTCCCTTGGCATCCTGTAAGTCGCCCCTCGGGTAGGGTGCATTGTATGTGTAAGGTAGGACATGCCTGGGTGTGTGTAGCATGTCCTGGTAGTGAATTATGCACCATTTCGTTTTTCACTACTGTAAGGCTACCTGTTCCTCATAGGCTAGAATGGGCAGTTTGACTATTACATGCTATAGTCCTAACTGACCCCAGGGACATGGTAGAAAAACGAATTTAGTATGCCTGAGCTCAGAATATTAAAATACACCTTTTAGTGAAGTTTATTTTTATATTCTGTGTTTGAAAATACCACTTTTAGAAAGTAGGTATTTTCTTGCCTAAGCCTTCCAGTGTGCTCTGCCGTTATGTGTATTGGCTGTCTGGTTTTAGAGGGGCAGGACAGGCTGAGTCAGACCTTGGTGGAATAGAGAGATCTGCATTTAGAGTGTGGGGAAGGGTGGCTCTTTGATCTGAATAGGGCTGTGCCTGGCAAGGTGAATGCTGGCTCCACCTCCCACTGTGTGTCTGCTAGCAGACCCCTCTTTCTGAAAGGAAGGATGCAGCCTGGTAAACAAAGTGCTCCAGGCCTGAGCAGAACTGGTTCTGGCTAGGTTCAGGGACTGGTAGCTTCAAGGATCAAAGGCTTTTGGGTATAAATATCTGTGCTCTAACCCCCTACTTTTGTATTGCTTTTGGATCTGGAGAGGAAACTCTGTCCGTGCCACTGGAGGAATCTGCAGGAAGTGACTGTCCTTGTGCTTGTGTGTTGTTTCTTGCACTGGCCTGCAGCAGTGACCACTGGACCTTGAAGAAGAGGAAAAGGAACTATTGAGAGAACTTTTATTTTTGTACAGCAATCACCCAAGGGCTAGGAAAAGAGCTAGCCTCCTGCTGGAGTCTCAGGCACAACAGACTCCACCACCAACCTCCTGCTTCCTCCCTGCGAGGACTGCTGTCTGCTGAGGAGGCTCCTGTGAGTTCCAGGGCCTCTATTTTGCATCAGAGAGAAGAGGGTAAGAAATCAACGCTAACGCATCTTTGCGGGCCGCTGCAGTCGAGAGCGCTGGGAAAATCATCGCGCTGCTGCCGCCGAGGGCCCGCAACCCGAAACCATCGCTGACGCCCCTTTGCGAGCCGCTGCAGCCGAGACGCGCTGGAAAGATCATCGCGCTGCTGTCGCCGCGCACTCGCAACCCTGACCGAAATCATCGCTTCGAGACATCGCAGTGCGGACGCCGTGCGTTTGCCACTTTGATCGCATCACACCGGATTTCGTCGCTCCCTCGCGGAGCGTCTTGTCTTCGCATCGCAACACGATCGCACAGCGCAACAGGATCACCGCATCGACTTCTCCCACGCGGCAAGAAAGTCATCGCATCGGCGGTCCAGCGCGCAGAAGTTTGTCGCATCGTCTCCGCACGCATCCCGCAGATCGGCGCATCATCCTCCCTTGCGGCAAGGATTTCAACGCATCGCCGGCCTCGCGTGCCGAGAATCATCGCTACAACTTCTTTGCGACACTTTGTTGGTTTTGCAACTAAACCCAGGTACTTTGTGAAAGAAAGGGTCGCAGAGACCACTGCTTTGAACTTGAACCGTATTTTTGCAACCTTTGAACTATTTTTGACAGCCCTTCAACAGCTATACTATTTTTGACAGTATTGTGGCTTTTACAGTTATTGGTCTTGTGATAAATCTGCCTTTATATAAAGATACTTATTTTTTATAATAACTACTTGTGTGGTGTCCCTTTGTAGTGTTCCTCATTGTGTTACTGTGTATGATCATAAATGCTTCACACCCTGCCTCTGAGATAAGCCTACCTGCTCGTGCTACGTTACCACAGGGTTGAGCAGGGGTATTAAAGAGGGTAGCCCTCTCACTCTGACTTAGGAAGAAGGGTCCCTACTTGGACAGTGGCCAGCCATTGCCAACTAGAGACCCCCATTTCTAACAGGCAAGATTTATGCTGTTACAAATAAAGGAATATACCATTGTGGATTGTTACATTTTGAAAACATCTCAACGTTAATAAAATATGGAAGACTTGAATATTTAAGTCTCAACTTATTTAAATTTAGATTAAAAAAGTGGACAAGATTGGTCAAAAATGGGGACTTTGTTTAAACTTAAACATGGAGCTATTAGGGCCGATGGACCCTACCGTTAGGCTGTGCACCCTGCACCTGTTTAACTACTCCGTTCACCAGCTTCGTTTATAGTATTCAGTATGCACGGATAGAGCGCGAACCAGGAGAAGCACACCACAAAATTCAGCCTGAGAGCGTTGTTTTAGATTATTGTTAAAAGTTGGGTGTGCATTCTCTCACTGTGTAAATCATAAAGGGCACCCACTTACCAGACCCAAACCTTCCCTTTTACTACATGTAAGTCACCCCTAAGGTAGGCCCAAGGCAGCCGCAGGGGCAAGGTGCAGTGTATTTAAAAGGTAGGACATGTACTGGTGTGTTTTACATGTCCTAATAATTAAATACTGCTAATTTTGTTTTTCACTATGTCAAGGACTATCTCTCCCTTAGGGTAACATGGGGATTGCCTTGAAATATCTAAGTGTACTTTCCCAGTGGGAGTGGATAGAGATTTGGAGTTTGGGGTCTCTGAACTCACAATTTAAAAATACATATTTTGGTGAAGTTGGGTTCAAATTGTGTGTTTGAAAATGCCACTTTTAGAAAGTGGGCATTGTCTTGCTTAACCATTCTGTGCCTCTGCCTGTCTGTAGAATACATGTCTGGGCTGGCTTACAGTTGGGCTCTTGTCCATTCACTCTAGACAGTCCCACAAAGGGAGCTGGGTGTGCCTTGCATATCCTGATGGGCCATCACCAGGCTGATGGGCCTTCCTGGGCTAGAGTGGTGGGAGGAGTTGTCACTGACACCTGAATAGGGCTATGCCTGTCCTCACACAAATATGTCTCCACCCCCCTGTAGTGTGTCTGGAGCCAGGTCAGGGAAAGGCAGGGTCTTGTGCACTACAAAGACTTTCCTTTGAAGTTTGCCTACAGGGGTATAAGCATTGGACCTCTGACACCCCAAAATCAGAAAACTTCTGGACTGAAGACATTCTGCCAGGAAGAAGAGCTGGACTCTGCCTGTTGCTTTTGTTGTGCTGGCCTGCTGCTTTCTGCTTCTGTCCGGGGGGTGAGAGGACTGGACTTTGCTTTCTACATCCTGCTTCCAAGGTTCTTCAAGGGCTTGTGCGTGCTTGCCTCCTGTTAAGAAGTCTCAGGGCCATCAAAGACTTCACCTACCAGCGCCTGGGCTCTTCTGCTGAGAGCCCTGATTTGCCAAGTGGTGCCAATTCCAGTTCCTGGGCCCTTGGAAGTGTAACCTGGTGAGAAAATCCATGCATCGACTCTCAGCACCCGTTTTCTCAATGCAGTACCTCCAGTGCAGCTGAAGAATTGATGCAGCGCCTGCTTTGCGGCTGAAGAATCACCGCAGCCCCTGCATCACCGCCACCGCATCAACGCAGCGCATCTGGATTTTCAATGCATTATCCCTCAACGCCGTCTTTTCATCGACATCACACCACAGCGAGAAACCAAGGCTGCATGTCCGAAGATCGACGCATCTCCTCCCCTTCCAGTAAGGAACCGACGCATCACCTCCCCTGACAGTAAGGAACCGATGCATCACCTCACCTATATAGCAGTAAGGAAAAGGGATGCTTTTTAGGAAGGTGGAATCTGACTGCATGGTTACCCCCACTTTTTTCCTGGTGTTTTGCTGGTTTTTGACTAGTCTGACTGGGATCCTGCTATTCAGGACCCCAGTCTATCTGCTTTCTCCCTAAATTGGTTGTGTTATGTACTTTAGGTACACTCCATATTGGATTCTGGGGTACCCTTATCAGTCCCTAGTATATGGTACACCATGTACCCAGGGCATAGGTACCGCAGAGGCCTCCCAGGGGCTGAAGCCTGTAGTGTGCCACCCCTGAGAGGTCATTCAAAATAACACCACAGGTCTGCTACTGCAACCTGTGTAAGGAGGTGCCTGCACCCCTTACTTAGATATAGGTTACCTATATCTATTCTAAATCACTACACATATAAACCTATCAGTCACCCCTATGGCAGGCCTTATCAATCCTGAAGGCAGGGTGCTGGGTTTTGTGTGAGAGGGTGCCCCTGCATGAGCAGAGCCCCTCTGCAGCCTTCGGAATCTATTCTCCGGGGTTGTCTGTGATGCAGCCAACCATATATACTTAAGTGCATTATAACCTCGCGGTAAATGCTAACTTTAAAACGGCTGCTTAGAAACATGTCGTGTTTGGTATCAAACACCTTGGAATCATACCTCCACACCAGTAACTGGTGTGGGAGGTATGATTCCTCCCTTGTAGTACCACTACTATGGGGCACCGGTCTACCCGGTACCAGCTTTCTCGACCTGGGCAGCACAAAATGGATGCTGCCAGCCACAGACACGAGTCTGCCCTCCTGCTGCTGAGCCAAGCTCGAGCAGAGGAAGGCCTGACAATAGGTTTCCTGTCACAGGGAGGTGTGACCACCTCCCAGACAGGCTTTAGTGTATTGGGGCTGGGTGGGTGCACTCTTAGAGTGCCAGAAAGTTTGCACAGGGGGCACATTTGGTGTCCCCGTGCATAGTCCAGCTCAAACCGGTTGCAGGAGCCATTGGCTCCTGCTCTGGTGCAAAACTGGACAAAGGACATGGGTGTAGCCCCCCTCTGTCCTGACCCTCCCCTAGGTGGGTCCCCAGAGTTAGTCCAACCCCTTCCTTGGGTATAAAGTAGGAAACCTGACTACAGGACTTTAGATTTTACCTGGACTAAACTCTGCAAGCAGAAACCAAGTACTTCGACGGTCTACACTTCGCTGGACGACAGAAGAATCTCCCTTGGAGTAAAGGAGTTACTCCCCTGCAGCAGCAGGAACCTAAATGCATCTGACCGGTTTGCATCTCCCGAGCTCCTGAGGACTCCAAAGATTTCTGCAACACAGGAGGTGGGTTCCCGAGCGTCCCTGAGGTCGATCTGCTCTCTCAGCAATCCTGAGACCAGTATCCCTCGTGGGGACTGTGCAACCCGAACCCCTGTGCACCGTGTACTTTTGCAGCAGCATATGCTTTTCGGCAATCCCTGAGGCTGTGCTTTGGACTACGTGTAGTCCCGACCCCGAGCAGCATTTCCACCAAAGATCTCCGGCCTCCACTCCACGAGTGCTCCGTGGGCTGGTACTTTGTGATTCCCCTCGAGGTCCCTTCGCGATCCCTGGTCCGTTGGCCTGTGGGTCCTAGCGAGGGGTCACTTTGACTTTCCTTGGGCTTCCCTTGTTGCTCCAGACGTGCCCTGACTCCCCATAGCTTGGAGAGTCTCCTGGACCTTACTGGTCCATACTATCACTTGTTTCCTCTGCCCGCATGGGTTGCCTTTGCCAAGGCTTGTTGGTGTTAAATCCGGACACTGACCCCTCAGCACTCGACATCCTTTGTGGGACAGCTCACCTCCGGACTTTGGTCATTGTCGACGTCTCCTGGTCCCCGTGGCTGCAGAGTCAAGCATCTGATCTTCGCACCTGAAGCACCCGACATTGGTGGGCATTCGTCCATCGAGCCCCTGGTCACGTGAAGTGACCCAGACTCTGTCCCCTCTGCTTTCAGGTTCTTCTTACTCCGAATCCAGGCTTGGATTCCACCAGACACCTTTCATCTTCCCGGCAGCAGTACTTCTTCGCATCACGCCATTGAAAACGACGAGGGTTTCCGACACCACTTGACCCCTATGCACCCGCTCCTCTGGGATAGGTAACACGTTACCTTGGTACTCACAAGGGTGCTGGCCTTAGAACCTTCTATGTTCCAAAGGGTTTGCTTGAAGTCCTCTCCGAAGTGTCCTTAAACTGAAATTATCCAACTGCGACTTTCCCATAGAGTTGTACGGAGCTCGCGTCTGTGTTCCCACACTGCACCCGCCCTCCGTGGGCTCCCTGTGTCACTCCTGTGGGTGGTTCCTTGGGGTCCCAGCGATTCTACGTGCTCTAGGCACTGTGTCTATTGAAGTCGTGGTTGTTTACCACTTTCTTAGTATATTGTTCGGTCTCCCCCTGGAGCCCGCTGTGTATTGTGCTATTTACTGTCGTTCTATTGATTTAATGTTGTGTACTGTATATTCTAATCTCGGGTAGAGATTATTAGAGAGTGTTTTAGTAATAAATACATATTTTTATATAACACTTGTGTGGTTCTCCTTTCATTTAGTCATTCAGGAGGTGATATTCTGGTAAAACAAGCTGCTTTACATTCCTTCAAGATTAAGCCTGAAGGCTGCTCTCCATAGCTACCACTAGGATAGCTTTCATAAAGGTTATCTTTGACCTAATCATCAATAAGGGTCGTTTGGACTGGTGCAAGGTGCCCACTTTAATTAGTGGACAGCATATACCAGGCCAACTTCTCACATGCTTCACCTCCCCTGGCAGTAAGAAACTGACGCATCACCTCCCCTGTGGAGTAAGGTACCGACGCATCACCTCCCCTGTGGAGTAAGGGACCGACTCATTGCTTTGTTTTTCCGGTGCCTCACCTCACCTGCCCCTGCTTCATCTTTGATTTTTTTTTAATGAATCCAAGGTACTTTGTGCTAAAAGAAACACATCCATTGATTTCTATACACTAAACTTAATTAATCTTTCAAAAGTGATATCTTGACTTGTGTATGTTGAATTTCTGTCATTTTGTTCTTGTTTTATTCAGATAAATATTGGCTATTTTTCTAAACTGGTGTGGCCTCCTTTTGTAGTGTTTTCACTGTGTTACTGTGTGTATGTAAAAATGCTTTACACATTGCCTCTCAGAAAAGTCTCCCTGCTCGTGCCAGGCTACATAGGGGAGGAGCACTGGTTATCTTAGCTGTGTGACTCCCTTACCCTGACTAGAGTGCGGGTCCCTACTTGGACAGAAGGCAAACCACTGCCAACTAGAGACCCCAATTCTAACAGAATATGCTTACGGTGCATATCCTGGCTACAGGGTTCCATATACAATAAAAAGATCCAGGCTACAAATCAAGGCCAAGCCCCATCCGGCCAGATTTGTCCCCCTCGGTATGTGTCCTGACCATATAAGCCGTGTGGTCAAAGCAGCGGAGGGTTTCCACATGCTCCACCACTCTCTCCTTAGCTTCCAGCAGTTCCTGCCGTTGTTCCGGGTGGTCTGGGCGCCGGCGCTCTAGATCCCTAAGTGTCCGCTCATGGACCTCAATATCCTGCAAGAGGGGCTTCTGGATTCCTGCTGATTTTGGCAAGCAGTGCCCTATAGTGAAACCTTAAAGGCTTCCCACTCCACAAGTGGAGAGGTAGCAGTACTAGTATTCTCGTCAAAATAGTTCTGAATGCCCTCTCGGATCGAATCGCGAAACATGGGGTCCGACAAGCTCACCGCCTTCAGTCACCAGCTAGGAATGCTCCCCCCCATTGCAGCGTCATCAACAGGGGATTGTGATCAGAGATAGAGTGGGTGAGATATTCAATAGAGGAAATAGCACCAAGCATGTCCAAGGAGCAAAGACATAAGTCTAGGCGCACAGGGGGTGGCGATGTCACCATCCGTCGAGTAAACCCCAGTGGCTCTGCCAGGCAGCAAACCTCCGGGTCAATCGGCTCACAGGGGAATCCCGGAGTGGAGGGTGGGAGCAGTCCAAGTCAATATTAGCAACACAATTGAAATCCTCTCCAATAACGAGCGCCTACGGCAGTAGAGGGGCCAGCACTCAGGACAATCTATCTAAAAATAAAGCTTAATCCGTGTTAGGAGCATATAAATTAACAAGGGAAATGTCACAGCCATCTAAGCGGCCCGTTAAGACCAAACACCGGCCTTCCGTATCGACCACACTATTGGTAAGCTGAAACGGGACCCCATGTTTTACCCATATCAATGTCCCTGCGCAAAGGCTGGATAGATAGTATACACGCCTAAACCCCACCATCTTTTACAGAGTGCAGCACCCTCCTTAACATTCAAGTGAGTTTCGCACAGGAAAGCTACATGAATCCCCCTGCCCTTCAAGTATGCTAGTACCTTGTATTGCTTAATCATACTATGGAAGCCCCTGACATTCCAAGTAAGGAATTTGAAAGTACAACGATCATCCCCCTTTGAGAAATACCGAAGGACCAACCGCTCCCATAAGAGAAGCAGGCATTGGCAAAAGGCTGCAGAGTTGCAACTAAGCAATGGGAGAGTGGGAGGAATCAGCCAAAGGTACCCAGAAATTCCATTAAACGAACAAAACAACCCAACATCCCCTCCCCAAGGCAGTAAGGCAACAAACCACCATCCAAACTAAAATGATCATCAATTAGCTAAAGGGTTCTGTAGGTCAGAGATACACCTATGATCTGAATTGAAGAGTGGTAGAAGCGAGACATAGCACCCCTAACAGGGGAAGAGAGCCCCCAACATGGCACCCCCATTTACGACCCTGAGTAAAAAGAGGAACACTGACCCAGCGGGGCCCTGTAAGAGAGAAAGTGGGGGAAGTGTGTGGAAGACCCCCCACCCCTCTCCATGGAGATATACAACAGCTGTCTGGATACGCAGAGCAAGGAAACAAAAGGTAAAGGAGAAGAGATAAAACATGGAAATATAAAGATTATGTGAAAGCATAATGCCAAAGGTCCAATACATCAGTTGATAATGTCTGCAGTCTGTGGCGTGACCTCAGGCCAGTCCCAGCTCTGGTGAGAGTTCAACGTGGAATCAGACTCTGAGCCTGCATCGAGCCACTAGTTACGGGGAGCAGGTGGCCAAGATGGCGACGGGAGTGGTCGCATAAACGCGACCTCCGTCCTATTCCACCTTTATCCTGGGATCTAACTAGCATCCTACACCCACTGCACTGTTGCTTGTTCCACATAGGTTATTGTAATGTCGCGGCCCGGACCACACTAAGTAGAACGCCGAGGGAGGGTGAATGTTGTACAACCCCCTCGAGCGTAACTCTGTTGAGCTGGCCCGGCGTACGCCTGGCCAGCGTGTGCTAAATGAATAAAGGGGGCGGACGTGCTGGAGGCGGCCAGTTACGTACTAGCCAGCACACTAGCACAGCCTCACGTGTCTCATTGCCGGCCATACAAGGCCCCAACCACGACACTACATTGGCGACGAGGTGGTCTCACCACTCGCAGCGCTCGAGTGTACCTCGCGCCAGCCACCTGCTTCCACGTGTGCCTGCGCGGCCGAGCGCCGGCGGCCCCTACGCCAACCCGCTGGCTTTGCCGCCCCGTCGAGGCCTGTCCGTGGCAGCCACTGCGTCACATGCGTGCCGGCCTGCGACTCCGATCACCCGCGGCGGGTGCGCCGAGACCGCCAGCCGCGGCACCACCATCAGCCACTGCTTTTCAGCCCGGTGAGTGTTTCCACGCGCGCAGTCAAGCGCGAGGGCGCGCTGCGCCACAGCTGGCCTACACCCCGTCACGGCCCTCTCTGCGGCCCACCACCTGCGCTGCCAGGCCTGCGTGGAAGTGCACATTGCTGCCCAGGCCCCACCGTCTCTTCGGCCTACCGCTACCTCACAGCTAGCCTGAACTGCTCCAGGCGGCCCTGCCATCCCTGCGACCAGCGCCAGCAACAGGTTTCAGCGCCACCCCGCAGCCACTGCTGAGAGGCGCTGCCAGGACACTCTGCTGACCGGCCGGCACGTGCCCACCGCGCACATCTTCCACGAGTGCACGCCCTGGTACAACCCCGCCTACTCGCCTGTCCTCATGGCGACCGTTCCACACCTGGAGCCTTTCATCATCACAGGTCCGCCACCCTCCCAAGCGGCCCGCTGGAGGGTGTGGGTGGAGCGCCTAGAAACGTACTTTGACGCGGCAGACATCCCGGCGCCGCGACGTCGCCCCATGCTGCTTCACCTTGGAGGGGCTGACATACACAAGATAGCGAAGACGGTGCGCGAAAATGGCCCTCCCAGGAACTACGCCACGATGCGCGACGCCATTACCGCCCACTTTGAGCCATATGCCAACCCGGATTACGAACGGTTCCTGCTCCGCCAAGCACGCCAACAACCAGACGAGTCAGTAGATGTTTTCTACGCGAGGCTCAAGGAGCTAGCAAGCACGTGCACCCTCCCAGATGAGGACGACGAGGTGAGGGCGCAATTTATCCAGGGTTGCGCGTCGTCGAAGTTGCGGGAACGCGTTTTGGAGGCCCACATTATGCCGATGAGGGACATCCTCACGTTGGGTCGCTCCAAGGAACTGTCCAAGGCGAGGGCGGCACATATGGAAGCCAAGCCTGCAGCGGTGGTCAAGGAAGAACCGGTGTGCGCCATCCGGACAGATGCCCGACACCCGCGGGCGAAAGACAGCGTGCCCGCACCGCAACCATCCAAACAGCCCCAGCGAAGCCGCCCGTGTGGGTGGTGTGGAGGCCCTTACCCCCATGAGGGCGCCTGCCCTGCGAGCGGGAAAACCTGCAGTGCTTGCGGGAGATTAAACCACTACTCGAAAGTATGCCGCTCGTCACGAAGAGGGACAGCGAGAGGCCCACGGCGGCAAGTCCGAGCACTCGGCCCACTCCCCGACGACCCACACAGCAGCGACATGGACGACGACGAAGAGACCACAGTCCACGTGGTTCGAATGCTGCACGCTCTGTCAGCCTCTCAACTCGCCACGCCGATGTGCGAAATCGACGTACAAGGCCAGGCAGTGGCCGTGCTAATTGACACCGGTGCCACGATCAATCTCATGGCCGCCAGCGTCTACCGGGGCTTATCAAATCCTCCCCCGCTCCGCGAAACCAGAGTACAAGTCTATGCATTCAGGACTCAAGCCCCCCTTCGACTGTGCGGAGTCTTCCAGGCTGACCTCTCCCACGAAGACACCCAGCAGCAGGCCAAAGTGTATGTGTCTCAGGAAGGAGCCGGGTTTCTGCTCAGCTGCCGCACCGCCCAGGACCTCAATCTCATCCAATTTGCTTTCACGGTACACGCCCAGGACCTCAGCGGGCTGCTACGGGACTTCAGCTCCCTCTTCGAAGGCATCGGCTGTTTGAAGGGCCCAGCTATTCGGCTGCATATCGATAAGACAATTGCGCCGGTGGCCCTCCGACACCGGCGAATCGCCTTCCATCTTCGCCCCAAAGTGGACGCTGAGCTGCGTCTGCTGGAAAAAGCTGGAATTATCGAGCGAGTGACTGGCCCCACCCCGTGGGTGTCGCCCATCGTCGTCGCAAAGAAGCCAAAGCAGCCAAACGCAGTCCGGATTTGTGTGGACATGAGGGTCCCGAATCTTGCCATCAAACGGGAGCGCCACCTGACCCCGACTGTAGATGACATAATCGGAGAGCTAGCGGGGTCCCGGTGGTTCTCGAAAATGGACCTCCGTTCCGGATATCATCAGGTCCCCCTCCACCCGGACTCAAGGCCCATCACGGCATTCTCTACACACGCAGGGCTCTGGCAATACACCCGCTTAAACTTTGGGATATCCAGTGCGGCTGAGGTGTTCCAGAACATTGTGAAGAACGTCCTCCAAGGCCTGGACGGCGTTCTTAACATAAGCGACGACATCCTCGTGCATTCCCCCACGTTGGAGCAACACCTCCTGCGCCTCCAAGCGGTGTTCGCTCGCCTACTAGACAACGGCCTCACCCTACACCGGGAAAAGTGCGAGTTCCTAAGGCGAGACATTAGCTTCTTCGGATACCGGTTTTCGGATAAAGGAATCGGCCCGGACCCGGACAAAGTCAAGGACATACAGGAAGCTCCTGCCCCAACGTCCGTGTCCGGAGTCCGCAGCTTTTTAGGGATGGTCACCTACTGCGGGCGCTTCATCCAAAACCTATCTGATCTAACCGGACCGCTGCGAGAACTCACAAGACATTCCAGCCACTGGACCTGGGAAACAGAACAAGAAGAGGCGTTTCAGAATACGAAGGCTGCCCTCTCCGCTGATACCACGCTAGTGTTCTTTGACCCCAGACACGAGTCGCAACTGGTGGTGGATGCCAGCCCGACCGGACTAGGAGCGGTGTTGGCACAACAGCTGAAATGTGGGGAATGGGCCCCGGTTGCCTATGCCAGCAGGACACTCACCCCCACGGAGCAACGCTACTCCCAAATCGAAAAGGAGGCCATCGCAATCCTGTGGGGGTGCCGCCATTTCCACATCTACCTGTACGGACACCCTTTCACCATCATTACGGATCACAAACCCCTCCTTCCCCTGTTTCAAGGGTCGTCCTCACGTCCTCCACCGCGCATCGAAAAATGGTTTCTACAGTTTCAGGAATTCCAGTTCACTGTGGAGTACAATCCCGGTACCCGAAATCCGGCGGATTTTTTGTCACGGCACGCTCGTCCTGTCACCGGGCCTGAAGCAGCTGAGGCGGCAGCCACGGAAGACTACGTCAGAATGATCGTGGAGCGTTCCCGGCCCCTGCCGATGTCGCTGGCAGACGTGGTGCTAGCCACGAAAGAAGACGACTGCCTCCAGGTGGCCATCCAGGCTGTCGCATCCGCCAACTGGAAGCTGCTACAATGCCCGACGCAGTTCCGTACGGCGGCTGCCCAGGCTACGCTGAAAGCTCTCTATCTGGTACGTCACGAACTGTCCGTGTCAGCCGACGGCTGTCTCCTAAGAGGCCCACGCCTGGTCCTTCCGGAGAGTCTTACCCAGCGAGCGGCCCTCCTGGCGCTTGGAGCACACCAGGGAGTGGTGAAGTCAAAGAATCGCCTAAGAAGCAAAGTCTGGTTTCCCGGCCTCGACCAGCAGATCGAAATCAGTCGTCCAACGCTGTCCCGTATGTCTAGCAACCAGCCTGCCCACAAAGCCCGCACCGATCATCACCGAAGTAGGCCCTACAGCTCCTTGGGAAAGAGCGAGCGCCGACTTTGGTAGCCTGCCGGGAGGAAGATACATGCTGGTAGTGGTCGACGATTTCTCCCGTTACCCAGAAGTCGAGTTTGTCTCTTCTACAGCGGCAAGTGAAGTCATCCCGAAGCTTGAGAAGCTCATGGCCACCCACGGGCTAATTGGAGAGATCAGGACGGACAACGGGCCTCCGTTCACCAGTGCCGAGCTTGCCGAGTACCTCGCGTCTCACCGGATCAAGCATCGCCGCGTAACGCCAAGATGGCCCCAAGCAAACGGTGAAGTGGAACGTCTGATGCGTACGTTGAACAAGGCAATCCAAATTGCAATAGCTGATGGCCATAACCTGGAGCAAGCAATATATCAGTTCCTGCGGGAGTACCGGCTCACACCCCATTGCACCACCGGTATCTCCCCAAGTAGATTGTGTTTTGGTCGTACAGTAACGGACACCATCCCGCATCACCCAGTGTGGGCTGAGTCACGGGTTCCCCCGAACCAGTCACTTGCCAGGCGGACAAAGGCGAACCAAGACGCGTCCCGGAGGCGACATGCGAAGGAGAGCAGGTTGGTGGTCGGCGACCGTGTACTAGTGCGAGACCGCCACCCAGGCGGAAAGTTCAGGCTGCCGTTCGAGTTGCATCCATGGGTCATCACCGAGGTCAAAGGCACGATGGTGACAGCGTCCAGAGGAAATGAGATGGTGACCCGTAATGTGTCATTCTTCAAGAGAGTTCCGGACGATGATGACGAATGATCCCTGCCGGAGAGCGAGCCCGCGACGGACACCCCAGGGGGTTCACCGGAAACTTCGTTGGAGCGAGAAGACCCTGCGCTACCCGTTGTGAACAATGGACAAGGCGCATCCACCCGGATGGGTGCCCCGGACATTGACTGGAGCTCTGAACATGTGTCTGTGGACAACAGGCAAGGTGGGGAAGTGCCGCCTGACCCCGCAGTGAGGGGCAGCCAGAGCAGGTACAGTCTGCGGCCCTGTCCGAAGTCGTCCCAGAAGTACCGAGACTTCGTGGCCTGTTGCCAGGTTTCCTGCTGAAGAGTATGTTGCACCCTGCTGACCAAGTAAGACTGTTCCAAAAATCTGTTGTTCGTTATGGACTAAGAAATGTGGTTATGCGTGGGGTTTTCTGTCCCCCCCCCCCCCTTTTCGTTGTAATTGATACTTATTGTTATCCTCTGGGTAAAGGAGGAATGTAATGTCGCGGCCCAGACCGCACTAAGTAGAACGCCGAGGGAGGGTGAATGTTGTACAACCCCCTCGAGCGTAACTCTGTTGAGCTGGCCCGGCGTACGCCTGGCCAGCGTGTGCTAAATGAATAAAGGGGGCGGACGTGCTGGAGGCGGCCAGTTACGTACTAGCCAGCACACTAGCACAGCCTCACGTGTCTCATTGCCGGCCATACAAGGCCCAAACCACGACACTACAGTTATCAGCTCGCCTGGAGCTATTGAGGGAGACACTGCCCACCAGCACGAGACATCTGTGGCGCCAGAGTCCCCAAGCTGAGGAAAACGGCTTAAAACCTAAAGGCGGCGACAGGCGTGCTACCGGAGGCTCAGCCGTTCAGAGGTGATTCCGGACTGCGCTGAAGTCTATGGGGGCACGGTCCGGAGTACGGGGGCCTTTGCAGGGCCAGGCTGACCCCTGGGGGAGTACCGTGACCCGTGTAGCTGGATTGGCTCCCCTTTGATCACTGATCCGCCCCCTGCTGCCGGGACAGTGGGGCCAGTCTAGACCCTGCAGGCTGCTGCAGGCGAGTGGGTGCTTGCTCCCGGATTGGTGGCTTTCAGCCTCGAGGTGGTCCAGGTGGGGACGTAACCCGGGGAACGGCAACCTCCATGGGAACTATTGGATCGACGGAGGGGCGCCGTGGCCCATGGTGCTGCCCGGCCCCTCCCCCCCCTTCAATCTCTGCCATGTAGGTTGCTGCCACCATTGCTCATGGCTACTGGGCAGTGGAACTCCGCTAGCGTAACGTGAAAGGAGGGTGTCGATTACACTGCTGCTGGGAGCCTCAGCTGCACCCCTGGGGGCCCTCTACTTGGTTTGCGAAGGGGGTCACTCTCTGGAGAGGTGAGCAATGCCCCCCGTATCTCCTTTTCTTCCCATAAGTGCGTGGGGGGGGGAGGTGGTCGGGGGACGTGTGTTAATGCTTCATAGGTGACGGAGACTACAGGCCACTCCGGCCCATAGGAGCGCGCTTTGGCGTCTCTTTGGTATTAACAGCAACCAAGGCACTTATGAGTTTTGAGAAGGTCTCATAAGGAAAGTGGGATGTGGGCCTTGTGACTGCGGGGGTAAAGCATTGTTATCAATTGTTTGCCGGAAACGCATGAGCAGCATGGCCCATTCGGGGGAGATGGGTCGCCGGTGCACCTCGCGCACTTCTTCGTTTCGGAGCGTGTCTTCCTCTGCAGTGCCCCATTTGTGCACTGTTCCTATCCAGGCCGTCAGAGGAGGGCCCGCAGGTGCGCACCAATGTAGTGTGATACCTCGCTTGGCTACAAGGAGGGCCAGGGCTGCGAAGCGTGTCTGGACCTTGTGTTGTTTCCTATGTCTAAATACGCCTAGCAAACAGGCTTCCCAGGAATAGATGTCCGGTAGTCCTGTAACCTCTCACAATGTAGCATGAATATTGTGCCAGTAATGCTGCAAAGTTGGGCAAGCCCAGAACATGTGTAAAAACGCTGGGTTAGGGGCGTGACAGCGAGGGCAAGCGAATTGTGACTATGGGAAGTGGCGATGGAGCTGTGCCGGCGTCAGACAGGCCCGGTGTAGGATGAAGAACTGTATATTTTTAAAGCGGGATTTCCAGGAATCCTTTTTTGGGAATTCTAGAGCTCGCTCCCATTCTTTATCATGAAGTGGCCTCCCGTATTCCTCCTCCCATTTTTGGCGCAGCGGGGTGAGCGAGACGTGCGTCAATTCTCGGATGGCCTTATATAGCCAGGTGATGGCCTGGGCCCATAGTTAACACAGCATGAAGCACTGGGTGGGTTGCGGGTTCGCCTCCAGATAGCTCCCAGAGGCACTGGCAATCGTGTATGAGCTGCTGATGAAAGAGGAACTGCCCCGGGGGGAGTTCACTCTCCTTGGCTAGCTGGCCGAAAGGGGGAAGTTGGCCCTCAGAAAAAAGAGCCTCCACCTCAAGCAGCAAGTGGTAGGTCCAGGTTTGTAATTCCCGGGCTGTGCAGTAGCCCCTGCCACGAGGCAGGCCAACCAACGGCAGCAATGGGGTATAAAGCGGGGTTCCCCGGGAAAGGCGGTGGATTCAAAGCATACTTGCCCTCGCTACAGTCACTTGTATGTAGTGGGTCGAGATGGGCTGGGCTCCTGCGAAAAGCAGGCAGCGAATTGCCAGCAAATGCCCACACTCTGAGCAAGCCTCCCTGAGATAACGCCTCACTGTCCAGCGAGACAGCCACTGGAGCTGCGCAGCTAAAAAATATGCCTCGAATGAGAGGCCCCAAGACCTCCTTGGTCTACTGGCAACTGCAGCTTGGCTAGGGCGTCTAGCCGGCGTCCATTCCCCCATATACTATAAGGGAGCAAAGCAAGGCGTTCAGTTCTCTGAAGAAGGAGCAGGGAGGGATAACCGGAAGGTTCACGAAGTAGAATTGAAGGCGGGGCAAGATGACCATCTTCGCCAGGGTGATTTTTCCTATAGGAGCTAGGGGAAGAGGAGCTGGGGGGGAGCGTATACCCGCCAATGCCCTGTGGTGGTTTCCCTCATGCAGGTCACGGGGGTATGATACAGATGGGCGCCCAGGTAATAAGATGCCTGTGCGTGCCAGGTGAGGCGAGATTCACCAATGCACAGCTCCCGCGGGGAGAGGTCTGGGCCGAGAGGGTAAACGTCAGACTTTGTCCAGTTGACCCTCAGTCCACCCATGGTAGCATAGTCCAACAGCGTGGCCCGAAGAGGTTTGAGATCGGCAGAGATGTCCCGTATGTAGAGGAGCGGTCATCTGCGTACAGGGACATGCTGTGAGTCTCGCCCACTAGAGGGATACCCCCTCCCCTCGGAGGTGCACAGCTAAGGGCTTCATGGCCAGGGCAAAGAGTAGGGGGGAGAGCGGACTTCCCTGATGCGTTCCTCGAGTCATTGAGAAGGTAGCCAAGATGTAACAGTCCAAGCGAATCCGGTAGGTGGGATTCAAGTACAATAGCTTTGTGTAGGCTAGATGTTTGGGTCCCACTCCCATGCCGCAAAGCACCGTGAATAGATAAGGCCAGGACAGGGTGTCAAATGCCTTTTCCAAGTCAAGGACAAGGCAGGTGGCGCGGGGAAAAAGACCCCCTGCCCGATCCTGCACATGGAAAAGACGGCAGATGTTTTGGGAGGTGCTTCTGCCGGGGACGAAGATGTTCTGGTCTGAGTGCACGAGCTCTGGGAGAACATGGGCATAGCGGGCAGCTAATATTTTGGTTAGGATTTTGCAATCCACCCCGCATATAGCAATTGGCCTATAGGAAGTTAACAGGGTTGGATCCCTGTCTGGTTTTGGGATCGAGACTAAAAGGGACTCGCAAAGAGAGTGGGGAATCTCACTTTCCCCCAGGGCCGCCTTCTACATTTCCGCCAGGCGAGGTGCAAGGAGAGCAGACAAAGTGCTGTAGTATTCTAGGGGCAAGCCATCCAGACCCGGGGTTTGATTACGAGCCAGATCCAGGATCACCTGCTTTACATCAGCCGGTGTGATCTCCGCATCTAGGGAAGTCCTCGCGAGAGGGGGGATCTTAGGCAAGGCAAGGTCAGCTAGGAACTAGTCTATTATTTCCGATTGATCATTCAGCGGAGCTCTGTATACAACGGCATAATAGTCGCAGAACGCTTGTAAAATGCCAGTTTGGGTGCGGACCCTATCGCCGAAGGGGGCACCTCAGTGATGGGACAGGGTTCTGAGTCCTGGTGGACAAGCCATGCCAAGAGTGCGCCAGGTCTATCGCCCTCTCAGTGCACCCTGGCGGCGTGAGCCTTAAAATTATAACTTCTCAGGTCTTCGAGAAAAGCCGAGTAGGTGGTCTTTGCCTCCGCCAGCCTGGCCACGATGCCAGGGTGGCGTTCACAGCCTTGCTAAGAGCTGGCAGATTGTGCTCAGCCGCCTTCAAGTCCCTCTCAAGCATTCTGCGGACTCCCGCTATCTGTCGGATGCAGGCACCCCAAGTCACCAATTTAAAGGCATCCCATTCCAATGTCCTAGTGGACGCCGTGGTGTGATTTTCAGAAAAATAGCAGCGGAAGCTGGTTTCCTGCTCCTGACGAAATACCTGATCCGCAAGACAATCATGTGGCAGCCTCCAAGTGGGAGTGGGGGGCGAGGGAGGTCTCCACTTAAGGGTTATAAGGTGCACGTCAAGATCAGAAAGAAACGGGCCTAGGTAATCCGCACGCTGGATCAGAGGGACAACCATCAGAGAGCATAGAAAGCGGTCAAGGCGCACGTAGAGGTTATGCGGGACAGAATGAAAAGAATATAGTTTAGTCGTGGGATGCCGAGATCTTTAAGTGTCCACATGCGACCAGTGGTGCACCCAGGCGTGGAAACGTTCAGTCTTCGCGTAAGGCGAGGAGCGAGGAAGGGGAGGGTGGGACCTATCTAGGAAAAGGTCAAGTACACAATTATAGTCCCCCCCCAGTATCCATGGTGTCGCTGTAAAGTGGGCCAACATGCTGGAAAGGGCATCCCACAATTTTCCCAGAAAGGTGTTGGGTGCATAAATACTACCTAGGAGTACGAGCTGGCGGTCCGGGCATCCCTCGAGGAATGCGTACCGACCCTCCATGTCGACTACCCTACAAGTCTCCTGAAAAGGGACGCCTGGTTGAAGCCATACCATAGCCCCTTGCGCAAATGATGAGTAAGTAGTGGCACAAAAGATACCCCGCCATCGCTTGCGCAGATGGTCCAGCTCTCCGGTAGTGAGGTGCGTCTCTTGTAAAAAGACTATCTGCGCCTGCTGATGCTTAATGCAAGAGTATACCGCGTAGCGCTTTCGAGCAGTGTACATGACTCGAGTGTTAAGAGTGAGGAGACAGATGTCCGCAGGAGGAGTCATGGCAAGGTAATAGGAGTGCGAGGGAGGGGTGCCAAAGGGCCTGTTCCCAGTGAGGAGAAGCCTGTTCCCAGAGCTTGGTGTTACCCACCCACCTTAATGTTGGGGATGGAAGGAGGCAAGGAGCAAGAAGGATGGGTAGTAACTGGGGAGGGAAGTATTCCCAATACCGGGGACGTACCACAACTGACGGTACGTCCGAACAGAACATGGTGATGATGCTCTAATATGTCATGGGAGGCAAGCAAAGCATGTGCCCAGGACAGGCGAAGTGAGCTGCCCTTGAATAACCAGGATGAAAGAGGGGGCGGTAGCATCAGGGAAATGCAATGCCTATGTTGCAATGTTACGCAACCTGCGGCACGGGTGGGAGAGCTTGAATCATATAAATGAGAGTGTCAGCTGTCTGAGGAGTCACTGCTGGGGCCATTGGTGATTCGGCCCGGGAGGTGCGCGAGCCAGTGGGGTCCTCCTCGAAGGTGAAAATGTGTGGGCCCTGTGAGAGGCTGGCTTAGTACATGCTGCTCACTTATGTAAGTGTAGCACCCTGCACTAATCCAGACAACCCTTATGGTGATTTTAATGGTCTTAGGCAACCTTAGAAAGCTTTCTAAGTGGTAGCTGTGGAGAGCAGCCTTCAAGCTTAGTCCAGAAGGAGTGTAAAGCAGCTGGTTTTACCAGTACTTAATCTTATGGTATAGGTTAAGTGAAAAAGAATCACACAGTGTAGTTATAAAAATATGTATTTTACTACAAACACTCACTAACACGTTGCAATATTTGCTACCCGGAGATATAAACACAATACTTAGGAAATAGAACAAGTAAGTAGCACAAATACACAGTGGTCTCCATGGGAGACCAAATTATATACTAAAATAGTGGAATGCGAACCACAACTCAAGTTAAGAATGGACCCAGAAGACGTAGAAGAGCTGGGGACCCAGGGAACCACCCAAGGTGAGTATCTAGGAACCCCACGGAGGTCGTGTGCAGAGTGGGAACACAACCGCGTACTCAATGTTAGTCAATAGGTAAATCGCAGTTGCAATTTTAAAGAAGAAGGACCCTTCCCAGGGGACCCTGAAGAAACCCAGTAGAAGATGGAAGGTTGGAGAGTCACCCCACCCGTGGAAATCCCAGGAACCAGAATACCTACACCAGGGAAGCTGGGTGAAAAGGTGTCAAGTGACTTCGGAAACCGCCATAGACCACAATGGAGGACTTCAGGAAAGAGGCCGCTGGAGAAGAAGACAAAGGAGTACGGTGGAACCCAAGGGTGGATTCAGGATGAGAGGTACCTGCAAGCAGAGGGGACAGGGTCTATTCCACTCAGGAGTGACCAGGAGGCAAGGAAGACGAATGTCCACCGATGTCTGAGATGCAGGAGAGGTTGATGGTGCCCTTGAAGTTGCAGCTGTGTGGACCAGGCGACGTTGTAAAAGACAAGGAGCCGTTCATGAGCTGTCCCACGTCGGATGTCAAGGGCCAAGGGGTCAGTGTCTGGCAGGGGCACCAACAAGCCTTGGCAATGGCAAACAAGGTAGTCGACGAAAAAGGTGCAGTAACGGGACCAGCAAGGTCCAAGTGACTCACCACGAGCAGGTAAGTCAGAGCAGGCTCCGAGCAAGCAGGGTAGCCCACTGAAGCCAAAGAAGACCTTCAAGAGAACCCACATGCCGAAGGCACAGGAGTCGCAACAGGACATCGAGCAGCTCACCAATGAAGATGGCCCATAGTGCAGAGGAAGCAGTGAGGGCAAAGATCTCGGCTGCAGGAGTTGCTTGAGGTTGGAGCCCGAAGATCTCTGGAGGAGAGAGTCAACAAGACTTGACAATGGCAAGTCAACACGAAGCACAGGGGTTCTGTTCCAGCGGGTCCGAAGAGGGATACTGACCTTAAACTCGGTATGAAGATAGTGCAGGGCTCAAGGGAGTTACAGAACCACCACCTGTATTGCTGTGCTTTTCGGAGTTTGTAGGAGCCTAGGATCAGCAGACCGGTCAGCTGCGTTGCGGGGACTGTAGATGCAGGGGCGTGACCCCTTCACTCCAAGGGAGATTCCTTTAGGTGTCTTGGATGTCCACAGGCCTGGTGAAGAATCTGTATGAAGCACGGGCACAGACGTTGCAGAAGACCAGCAGGACAACGAGACCAGGAGCAGCAGGAATCTTCTCCGTTGCACTCTCGGTTCCCAAAGCAAAGTCCAGAGTGTCCAGACAGTCGAAGTTGAAGTGGTATGTGATCTGAATCTTGTCCCATAACAAATCTATGGTCCCACCCACAGGTAAGCCCTTAAATACTATTAGGAGAGGTTCTGGGACGATTCAGGGGTCCCTCCCAGAGGAGGGACTGGACAGTGGGGAGGATACTCCCATGTCCTTTGTCCAGTTTCATGCCACAGCGGGAGCCAAATGGTCCCTGAAATGGTTTGAACTGGAGTGTGCAAGGAGGGCACCAAATGTGCCCTTCCAGCAGTCTTAGTGGCAATGGCAAGAGCCCCCACCCTGTCCCAATACACTAAACCCTATCTGACTTGCTTAGGGGTGACTTATAGGTTTTAAGTGCAGTGACCCCAGATATAAGGAAACTTATATCTGTTGTAAGTAGTCCTAGCACCAGCTTACACAGGCTGCAATGGCAGGCCTATAGTAACAATTTGAGTGGTCTCTCATGGGTGGCATAATACATGCTGCAGCCCATGGGAGACCCCTGATGTACCTATGCCCTGGGTGTCAAAACTTACTTCCGAATGGCAGAAGAACCAGTATCCACGGGAGCGAAGAATGGGCCCCCACTCTCCCCTAGGGTACAGTCACCTCAAGTCAAGGATATGATAATGAAAATGACTAATACCCCCAGGGAGAGAAGAGACAACAAAAGGACCACCTGGGAAGACCTCAAACTGGGCAAGCCGACAGGAGAAGCAAACAACTGGAGCCTTTGTCCCAAGACTGCATAAACAGAAAAATAATAAAGAGGAAAGAAGATATGGCAAACGTTAAGAAGACTTTCCCTTAACTCTTCCTAAAACAGTGAGAGAGATTACAATGATGGCAAGGTTCTGGGATTGCGGGTTGTGTACCACCTCATACTCACCGTTAGATAGGGTATATCCCGTTCAATAAGATGTCTCTTCCAAAAAATAAAAAATAAAAGAAACCGCTCTTTTAGGTTGCCGAGCGTGTGATGTAGACAGCCTTTGGGGTGGTTCAATGGGATGCAAAAAACGTTAACTAGCACTGCTTCCTTCAGGAGTCTCCTGTTAGCGTTGTGCTTCAATAAAGTTGTTTCAAAACAAACAAGAAGAAATTGACACAGTCCTTGCATCCAGTGTCTTATAATGCTATGCGTGTTTTGTCTTTTTAAATGTCCCACCCGTTCTTCATTAGTGCAAGTAAAACAAGGCAGTGTAAAAAACTTGAGGGATTGCAGTCGGCTGCTCAGAGACGGACGAGGACTTCGTTCCTAAGCCTTGCGTCTAAAAAAGAAAACAGAAACAATATCTACCGCTTGGAGAATGCGGTCACGAACAGCGCGTCCTCACGCTGCTGAAAGCAGAAGCAGTTTCTGCCTTTTGAAACTTACAGTCACGAGCAAGGTAAACAGCGCATCCTCATGCTGTTTAACGAAATCCAGATAGGACTCTGGATAAAACTCCACAGAGGCTGTACGGGCTGAAATCCGTGCTGGGTATGTCCAAGGAGGCGCTGAGGAGAGCGCGGCGTCAGCTGCTTAAATCACGGAGCCGCTAACCGCCGCGAAGGAAGCACGGTGAGTCAGCTGCTTGAATCACGGAGCCGCTAACCGCCGCGAGGGAAGCGCGGTGAGTCAGCTGCTCACTGAAAAATGCAGAATCCACAAGCAGTATGGTTCATAGAGGGCCAGGTTGTAGACAAAAGGAGAGAGAGAGCCACAGCTCGAAGGGTCGTCCAACAAGGGTTCTGGCAAACAACAGGAAGTTCAGCAACAAAGTATCCAGGTCAAGGGGCGTGGTCCACACAGAGAGAGTAAGCCAAGCACCTGAATTAGTGGGCCAGCCTTTTTTATAGTCATGTAGTCACCTGACCACACTTAACCAGTGTAGTATGCGATAGTACACAGTCCAATCCCCAGAACCAATGCATTATGGGAGTGGTAGTGCTGTGGAATGTAACAAAGACAAGGTACAGGACGCGTGACGTGTAACAGTTCTCCCCCCCAAAGGTCTATTTACAGGTCGGGGCTTTGAAGGATATAAAGCATGAAACCTCCGTACCAATAGAGGAGCATGTACTTGATCAGCTGGTTCCCAAGTCCTGTCTTCGGGAGCGTATCCTACCCAATCTATTAGGTATTGTAATCTTCCTCTATATCTTCGTGAGTCAACAATACGCCTGATCTCATATTCTAACTCTCCTTCTACGTTAATGGGAGGGGGTGGGGGTTCAGGATATGAAGGAGGTTCATACCTCTTAAGCAGAGAAGTGTGGAATACGGGATGTATTTGTAATTCAGGTGGAAGTTCTAATTTTAAGGCTACAGGGTTAATGACTTGCAGGACTTTATATGGCCCTATATATCTGGGTTGTAACTTCCTGGGTCCTGATAGTCGGAGGTTTTTGGTCGCCATCCACACTTGATCTCCCACTGCGTAGTCAGGGGTGGGGCGTCTGTGTTTATCTGCTTGAGGTTTCATATGTTCTTTGGCCTCTTGTAGTTCGTGTCTAGCCTGGTTCCATATCGAGTTGAGATGCGTGTGATGTTCTGTGACCGCGGGTATCTCAGATGTAGAGAAAGGAAGGTGAAGGGTTAGGAATTTAGGGTGATACCCAATAGAAAAGAAAAAAGGAGAGATTTTTGTGGCTGAATGTGTTGTATTATTATAGGCGAATTCCGCCAAAGGGAGAGCTTGTACCCAATTACCAGTGACCGTACTCAATAGACATCGCAGATACTGTTCTAGAGTTTGGTTGGTTCTCTCAGTTTGCCCATCCGTCTGAAGGGTGATAGGCTGAAGACAGACGGTGGTCTATGTGTAAGGCTTCACACATGCCCTGCCAGAATTTTGACACGAATTGTGGTCCATGATCGGAGATAATTACAGAGGGCAATCCATGCAATCTCACTATCTGTTCAATGAATACCTCTATAAGTTCCTTAGCTTTTGGTAGTTTTTTGAGTGGGATAAAGTGAGCCATCTTGAATAGCAAGTCTACTACCACTAATATTGTCGTGAAACCCCCTGTAGCAGGCAAGTCCGTAATAAAATCCATGCTAATGGAAAACCAGGGAATATGGGGGATGGGCAAAGGACGCAATAAGCCAGCAGGAGCACAATGCAAGGGTTTTTGTCTTGCACAAGTAGGACAGGCTTTAACAAACTCGCTGATGTCCTGAGTCATCCCCTTCCACCAGAACCATCTCTGACAGGTCTGCACGGTTTTTCCCCCTCCAGGGTGTCCTGCCAAAGGTAGAGTATGACACCATTTCATGATTTGGACACGGATTTCGTCCGAGGGGATATACAAACGATTGTCGTGGTAATACAAACCGTTCTCTATTTTGTTCAAAGGGTCTGCTAACCACTCGTTGGGATTAAGTGTAGCGCAAGCACGGGTTAGTTGCTCAGAAAAGGCCTCTCATTCCTCCTTATGTATTTCACCCATCGCTAGTATTTTTCTATCTGGTATAATGGGAAGGGCAGAGTCCAAAGTGTGTTTCTGACCTTTTCCCAATCGGGACAAGACGTCTGCTTTTCCCTGTTTTGCTCCAGGGCGGAATGTAATAACAAAATCATACTTGCTAAAAAAGGAGACCCACCTCATCTGCCTAGGAGTAAGAGCTGTAGCCGATTAAAAAAACTGAAGATTCCGATGATCGGAATATATGGTTATGACATGTGGAGATCCCAGTAAGTAATGTCTCCACTCCTGAAAAGCCAGCTTAATAGCTAGGAGCTCTCTCTCACCTATTGTGTAGTTTTGTTCGCCAGGTAAGAGGGTCCTAGAAAAATAAGCCACAGGATGTAGACTTCCAGTTTTAAGGTCTCTGAGACAGAACCCCACCCACTGCATATTGAGATGCATCAGCTTCTACATAATAGGGTCGAGTCCCATCAGCATGACGTATGATGGGGGCTGAGATAAACCTGTCCTTCAGAGTACGGAATGCTTGTTCTGCGACATCATCCCATTCAAATGTTACTCCTTTTTTCAGAAGCCTAGTGATAGGAGTGATAATGTCAGAGAAATGATCTATGAATCTCCTATAAAAGTTGGCAAATCCTAAGAAGGATTGCACTTCTTTCACTGTCGTAGGACTTGACCAATTGGTTATGGCAGAGACCTTGGAAGGATCCATATGGATTCCTTTGGGGAGATAACAAAACCCAAGAAGTCGACTTTCTTTGTATGAAAGAGGCATTTATCGAGTTTGGCAAACAAATGATTGTCTTGAAGATGTTGAAGTATCTTTTTTACATGTTCCACATGCTCCTGTTCTGATTGTGAATAATCAGTTTATCGTCTATATAGACGATCACAAAAAGGTCTAGGCAATCTCTTAGAATTTCATTTACAAAAAACTGAAAAGCCGAGGGGGCATTGCATAAGCCAAAAGGCATTACGCAGTACTCGTAAAGCCCGAATTTGGTGCGGAATGCCGTTTTCCACTCATCTCCTTCCCTGACACGGATCAAATGGTATGCCCCCCGGAGATCAAGCTTGTTGAATATCTTAGCTTTTTGTACCTGATCAAGAAGGTTGGAAATGAGTGGAAGAGGGTATTTGTTTTTTATCGTTACTTTATTAAGAGCACGATAGTCCAGGCAAGCTCTTAAGCCTCCCTCTCGTTTAGGTATAAAAAAAATAGGGGAGGAAACAGGTGACGTCGTGTGACGGATAAATCCCTTCTTAAGCATGTCCTGGAGATACTCATAAAGATACTTAGTTTCGGGTTCCGTGAGGGCGTATACCCTGCTAACCGGCTGATCAGCCCCAGGGACTAGATCGATCCTACAATCGTAGGATCGATGCGGGGGTAAGGCCACAGCTTTCACTTCATCAAATACATCTCTATAAGCACTGTACTCGGGAGGTAAGGAAGAAAGGGCGTTTTCTGTTATTGCACAACATACTGGGGACTGCCAATGAGTGGCTTCCTGGTAACAATGTAACATACAGAAGTGGGAACGTAATGTAACTTTTCGGGAGACCCAATCTATGTGAGGGTTATGCACCTGTAACCAGGGTACCCCTAGAATGGCCCCAAAATTTGGTGTGTCAATTAAGTCAAATGTAATTGTCTCTGAATGCCCATTGTCACACAACATAGTGATATCAGGAGTTTGTTAGGTCAGTAATCCCGACGATAACTCTGTACCGTCAACTGCCCTTACCTTTCGGGTTGGGGTTTTGGAATAAAATCTACGCCAAGTGCCTTAGCCAAGGAAATATCCAGAATGTTTCCCGTGGCCCCGGAATCCAACAAAATGGACATGGTTTTTCGGTGTTGAGATGGCAAAATTAGTACTACAGATATGGTGAAGTGCTTAGGTACAGGAGCCAAGGTATTGGCTAAAAACTGCGAGATCTGTAAGAGAAAGGGACTTGAAGGATCGATCACTTTGTCCTCCAAGTCTCTTAGTTTTCCGATTGTATAGCATACCCAGTCCTTAATGTTGGGGTTTTCAGGACTGACTTCGGTTTAACTGTACAATCCTCAGGAGGGTCAACTATCTGAGATAAGATGTCTTTTAACTCATCTTTTAATCCCCTATAGAACAGTGAGGTTCTCTTTTCTTCAGGCCATTGGGTCTCTGTCACTAATCTATTGAAGGTGGTATTGTAGGTTAGCAGATCCTTTGAACCCTGTTTGAGCCCCAATAGCTCATTGTCACTTGCCTGCATATACGAGTGACGTGCAAAGAGACTCCTCATCCTGTCCTTGAACTGCGGCAAGTTATACAAAACGGGATAATCGTTTTCTACAAGTGGCACCGCCCAAAGAGCCGCGTTGCCACTCAAATAAGAGATTATAAAGGCGACTTTGGCCGCATCCTCAGGAAATGAGGCCGCTCTACATAAAAACTGCAGATGACACTGGTTAATAAACATCCCGTATTTACTGCTATCCCCATTGAACCTCTCTGGCTTTGCTAAAGGCGTTGGAGAAAGCGTCATCACTGTCACGTTTACGGGTGGAGCGCCACCTGTCGTAGAGGAAGTAGCAGAAGTGGGTGAAGGGACATGAAAGTGAGCAGGTTGTATGTAACTCTTCTTGTGCCTAGGAGTTAGATCTGCTACTCTAGCTTCTATTTGTTTATGTGTTTTTATGGTATCTAATTTTGACACTAGGCGCTGGTTTTCTACCCTTAGTGCTCTAAGCTCGGTTTGTAGAGTGACCACTGCAGCCGCTAACTTGTTCATAGTGGTTTCTGAAGTTTCAATAGACAGGGAACTATCCATGAGTGCATCATATGCGGCGCCCTTATCCATCTTCGCTCAGGGGATTTTATAAAAAACGTGGGCTTGGCTTTCTGTCAAAACTTACTTCCGAATGGCAGAAGAACCAGTATCCACGGGAGCGAAGAATGGGCCCCCACTCTCCCCTAGGGTACAGTCACATCAAGCCAAGGATATGATAATGAAAATGACTAATACCCCATGGAGAGAAGAGACAACAAAAGGACCACCTGGGAGGACCTCAAACTGGGCAAGCCGACAGGAGAAGCAAACAATTGGAGCCTTTGTCCCAAGACTGCATAAACAGAAAAATAATAAAGAGGAAAGAAGATATGGCAAACGTTAAGAAGGCTTTCCCTTAACTCTTTCTACAACAGTGAGAGAGATTACAATGATGGCAAGGTTCTGGGATTGCGGGTTGTGTTCCACCTCATACTCACCGTTAGATAGGGTATATCCCGTTCAATAAGATGTCTCTTCCAAAAAATAAAAATAAAAGAAACCGCTCTTTAGGTTGCAGAGCGTGTGATGTAGACAGCCTTTGGGGTGGTTCAATGGGATGCAAAAAACGATAACTAGCACTGCTTCCTTCAGGAGTCTCCTGTTAGCGTTGTGCTTCAATAAAGTTGTTTCAAAACAAACAAGAAGAAATTGACACAGTCCTTGCATCCAGTGTCTTATAATGCTATGCGTGTTTTGTCTTTTTAAATGTCCCACCCGTTCTTCATTAGTGCAAGTAAAACAAGGCAGTGTAAAAAACTTGAGGGATTGCAGTCGGCTGCTCAGAGACGGATGAGGACTTCGTTCCTAAGCCTCGCGTCTAAAAAGAAAAACAGAAACAATATCTACCGCTTGGAGAATGGGGTCACGAACAGCGCGTCCTCACGCTGCTGAAAGCAGAAGCAGTTTCTGCCTTTTGAAACTTACAGTCACGAGCAAGGTAAACAGCGCGTCCTCACGCTGTTTAACGAAATCCAGATAGGACTCTGGATAAAACTCCACAGAGGCTGTACCGGCTGAAATCCGTGCAGGGTATGTCCAAGGAGGCGCTGAGGAGAGCGCGGCGTGTCAGCTGCTTAAATCACGGAGCCGCTAACCGCCGCGAAGGAAGCACGGTGAGTCAGCTGCTTGAATCATGGAGGCACTAACTGCCTCGAGGGAAGCGCGGTGAGTCAGCTGCTCACTGAAAAATGCTGAATCCACAAGCAGTATGGTTCATAGAGGGCCAGGTTGTAGACAAACAGGAGAGAGAGAGCCACAGCTCGAAGGGTCGTCCAACAAGGGTTCTATCAAACAACAGGAAGTTCAGCAACAAAGTATCCAGGTCAAGGGGCGTGGTCCACACAGAGAGAGTAAGCCAAGCACCTGAATTAGTGGGCCAGCCTCTTTTATAGTCTCATGTAGTCACCTGACCACACTTAACCAGTGTAGTATGCGATAGTACACAGTCCAATCCCCAGAACCAATGCATTATGGGAGTGGTAGTGCTGTGGTATGTAACAAAGACAAGGTACAGGACGCGTGACGTGTAACACTGGGTAACTTAGTACCATATACTAGGGACTTATGAGGGTACACCAGTAGCCAATCTGGAGTGTACCCAAGTACTCACCATGTCCAATTTAGGGAAGAAGCCCAGAGACTGGGGTCCTGATTAGCAGGATCCCAATCAGACTAGTCAGGAAAACATAATGACACCAGCAAAAATTGGGGGTGACCATGAAAGCAGATCCTACTTTCCTACAGGCCCCTCTCATCGTCCGTGACCGCGGAAGTGGGCCCCAAGTCCACCACGGCCTGTAAGGCCCACCTGTGGTCTGCAATGATTTGTTCTAGGTTGGGAGAGATGAACAGGGATCCCCGGGGCAAGGACCTCGTGCGTGACTGAGTCCCCTTCTCGTGTCGGCGCTTGTTCCGGGGCCCTCAGGCACGCAGGGTGCGGCCAGTGTCTGTTGGCCTAAGATCTTTTGAGTGCTGATCAGTCCAGTCCCATGCTTCAGCTGTGTCAGTGAAGAAGAAAGTGGCGCCTTCAAAGATTATCTTAAGGCGCGCTGGAAACAGCAGCGAGTATTGTATCCCCTGCTGGCGGAGGTGGCGTTTTACCTCTAGGAAGGACAAACGCTGGCGCTGCACAGCACAGGTGTAGTAGAGGAATACCATAATGTGCTTATTCTCCACTTGGAGAGGTCCGCTCTGCCTTGCGGCGTGAAGCACCGTATCCCTGTCCTTAAAATGAAGGAGTTGCACCAACATTGGATGAGGGGGAGAGCCTGGAGGTGGGCAGCGTGCCAGGACGCTATGCCCCCTCTGAAGGGAGAAAAAGGGCGTGAGTTCGAAGGTTTGAGTAAAGGACTTGAACCAGGTCTCTAGGCAGGCAATGGGGTCAGGCCCCTCGATTCCCTCCGGAAGTCCCACAATTCGGATGTTGCTCCTCCGGGAACGGCCCTCCAAGTCATCTGCCCTGCATTCTAGTTGTGTAACCCGGTCCTGGAGGTCGCAGAGCCCCACCTGGTGGTTCTTTGTGAGTGGATGCAGGGCAGAGAGGGTTTTCTCACCATCTGCGACCCTGTCAACAAGCTTGCGGTGGTCGTCGCGGACAAAGTTAAGGTCAGTGGCCAGGGCTACAAACCTGTCCTCCATGGTGACCTTGGAGTGTTTTATGGCTGCCAGTACTTTATCCGGCTTGTCAGATGTGGTAAGGGCCGGCGCGGTGTCTTCGTCTCTCTACAGGGTGCCAAGGGGAGCTGCACAGGAGCTGGCACCTCGGGCCCAGTAGTTGAGTACAGTCTGCCCTTGGCTGGAGGCGATCCCACAATGCCAGCCAGGGGCCCCCGTAGAGAACTGGCAGCGGAGCAATCAACGTCGCACCCCTGACCTAGAGCGTGCCAATGGACCAATTAGGGTGAGAAGTCCTGTGCACCCAGGATGGAGTGATGCCCCGGCCTCGGTCTAGCTGCGGGCGTAACCTCGATTGTGGTGCAGATTCTGGGCCTAGAGGTGGGTTCAAACCGATAGCCTCCTGCCCGGGAATGCCGCCACAGTCCTCACCTGGGAGGTGCCGCACCCGAGGTCTCGCCCCCGCACCTTGATTCGGGGGCCTGGACGAGGGCTCAGTCTGGCAGTCCCCAGCCTGAGCACGTCGTCGCTCCTCGCGCCCAGACCGTGTTGGGTGCACCGCAGGAGCATGCCCGAGAGGCTGGCCTATCGGCAGCCCTTGCAGCCGAAGTATTCACCGCCATTCCCAACGGGGGCAGCGGGGACAGGCCCAGCTCACAGCGGTATTTTAGGGCCCTCGGTGATCACCGCAATCACAGCTCCTCAGGTAACTGCCCACTCGTCGGCCTCCCAAGCCGGGGGAACTCAGGCAGGTAAGGCGCAGGGGGAGGCCAAGAGCAGTGACACTCACTCTCCGCTCCAGTGGTTGCATGCAGTCCTCCGCTGCACCTCAATCCAGGTGCAAAAGCAGGGGGGCCTATGATGAGACCTCCTGCAATGCCCCAGACCGGACACTCTGACATGAGGCGATCAACTCAGTGCCGCACATGTTCGCGCCTGCCCGTGCCGGTCCGGGCAATATGCGTCCATGTGTGGCCCCAGGGCCCGGGAGGTCCAGTTCATAGTGGAGGCCCCCATTGCCTTGGTCGCAATGCACAGAGGGGCAGCGCCAGTGGACAGGGACCCCCCACGAGGATATCTCATTGCCAAGGAGGAACACCCCGCCACCAGACAGGTCAATGAAAGCCGGGCGCCGCCATTTTGTGAGCGGCCCGGTGACCCCAGGCCAACAGTCTCTTCAGCCACGCCACCCCCGACTCCTGGGCACCAACAAGAGAGCTGCGTGTTGCGGCAGGCTCCCTGCTGGTCCGTGATGCCCTCTGACGCTCCACCGGCCAGGATGAGTGCCGAAGGTCGGGACCGCTCACGGAGCTCTAGGCAGGCCCGTCCGCCATCTTGGCTGGCTCGGCCACTCCCCCCAGAGAGATTCACATCACTACGAGGCAGACCCACAGCCTCTCGAAGCCCTGCAACAGGTAGGACTGGGTCACTACCCAGACCACATTGATCTGCCTCCCAGCCTATGAAAACCCTTCCACCTGTCAGCGTCCCCCCGTCCTGTGTGGACACTGGGGGGGCATTTCTCCACACTGCTAGGTGAACGAAGAGGCTCTGTGACCCGATCACCATGCTGAGTTCTCTCTTGCCCCCCCCCCCCTTCTGCAGCATCACGGAAAACGCACTTGCTAATACAAGATCAATGAAGCACCTGTCTTCCCTGTTGACGGCTTGGAGTCGGTGACCAAATACGCAGCAAGTGAGGTCTCCCTGTCCCTGGGGAGATGCGAATGGGAGGTGCAATTATTCATTGCTAGATTGCATTTAGCGGGGCACCTATGGGACACCTGCACCATCCTGCTACCACAGAGTGGAGGGAGGTTCACTGTGCACATCACTGCCTATTATGACATGATGGTGCACCCTAAAGGCACCCCTGACGAGATTTCTCCCCAGTGCTGATCATGTGTTCCAGGACACTAATGCCAAGTTCACTGAACCTTTACCAGCTGTGCAGGGCTTAAAAACGATGCTAGAGCCTAAACTAGACATCTTGATTGTAGACATGGGCCACATGTGTGAGGAACATACTAAACTGAAGACCAAAGTCACCACCCATGATGTGACCATAAAAGAGATGCAACCAGTTGTTTCAGAAAAGCAGGTGGTGCTGACCACTCTGCGGAGAGAGGTGGACCTATTGATGCAAAGGACTGAAGACACAGAGGGGAGGTTGAGACGGAACGATATACAGGTGGTGGGCCTACCCAAGAAGATTGAAGGCCCAAGATGGACCTGGATCTAGAACAATGGCTGGGGCAAACAGTCTGGGAGGTAGGACGTCTACTTTCTTTTCAGTTGAGCAGGCGCATCAAGTTCCGGCCCCACCACCGTCGCCAGGAGCACCTCTGTGCCTGGTGGTGTCACGCTGGTTTAATTACCAGGATAGAGATAACATTCTTCCGATTGCTTGCACCAAGGGCCCATGGCAAGTGGAGAATCAGACAGTCAAGATCTTCCCAGACTATACAGCTGACTATGCAGTGAAACTCAAACTCCGGCAACTGAGGATTAAATACTTGTTAATCTTTCTGGCTAAACTCCATGTTGTGGATGGCGACAAGGTGCTTCTTTTTGAATCCACCCATGAGGCATTGGACCGGCTGGAGTCCAAAGGGTAGCATCCTCCGTCAGACTGGCAGGAAACTGAGGTGGCTTGGCACCCTGCTCGGAATTGACGCCGCAACAACCGTAAATACCGCTTCCACCCCTCCCAGGACCAGGCTGCACAGGAAAGGACACAGGTAGTGGCTGCGCTAGTCCGGGCAAGGTTGCTCTTCATAAGCTATTTGCCTCTTTAGATGAAGGTGGCCTCGGGCCCCTGGTTAAGAATTGTACTATGCTGCAGCACAGCTGCAGTGGCTGATACAGTGGAATGCAGGAGAACCGTCTCTGGAATACGCTGGCATTTTGGATGAGTTGGCAGGGAGACCATTGTTGAATAAGCTTTTTGATACAAAACCCAGAGACGTTTTAAGGCATGGGCAAAGTGGGCTCTGGCCCAGGGCCCCAAACTTTCAGGGGGCCCCCTTATGGAGCCAGCTATGTTCTGCAGAGAGCATTACCCTGGTGACCTTGGGTAATTCTTAAACAAATAGTTTTAAATTCCGTTTTACTTTAACTTGTTTTGAATGTGGGTGATGTGAGAGAGTGTATAAGGGACATTTTGAAGAGAAATGCTGTGTTTAACTTTTGTGCAACATCCATAAAAAGGTTATTTTAGCTCAAAAAAGGACCTCACATATTCGAAATGGGAGGGCGTCACAGAGATTATTTGCAGTTATATTAGTGAGCTGCTGCTGTGTTAAATATTGAAAACACAAGTCACTATCCCTAAATATTAGATGTAAACACATTTAAAATTTGGACGAGTGTGCTTCTGTGCTGTCAGTGGCTTGGCCAAAGAGGTCATGAAAATTCTGAAATTGGATCTTAAATTCACAGTTGTTCTGAACAGGGGCCCCCAAAATTCGTTTGGCCCAGGGCCCCCAAAATCCTTAAGATGTCCCTGACAAAACCTCCTCGAGGCACGGATAGTGGGCTGCTATGGACAGCACTATATGTCTGGAAATGGTATGCAGGAGATGGGCAGCGCCGTACACCTTATGCACTCAGTCTCCTGATTTGGGCCATACCAGAATGTGCAGGCTTGTGACCGCGCATCGGGTCCGGGATTGGGAAGCAGCAGGAATCATAACTTGTGCGGATGTGGTGACCGAGGAGGGTCTCTGTTCCTTTGATGTTTTGGTGCTGGACCATGGGCTGGATCCGGAGCAGTTCTTACTGTATTAAGCCCTATGGGATGTGATGCGTAAGACCTGGGGATATGATCGGGAGCAGCCTCCCACAAGGGCACCTCTCGAGGCTACCTTGACGGGGAGAACACCACGAGTGCCATCACGCACTTATACTCCACATTGGGAGGCAGACCAGCTGCGGAACATCCGCAGTTATAGGATTGGAGGAAATTGGCGCTTGGGATTGATATCACAGACAAAGAGTGGATGCTTGCAATCGGTCAAACAGGGAACACAAACACACAGTCTCGACTTATACTATTTCACTTCCTGCACCATGCATATCTCACCCCACACAGGATCAGCATGATGTTCCCTGGTGCTTCTAACATATGTCTGAGGTGCAGATCCGCTGATGTGAACTTCCTTCACATGGTGCTGTTCTGCATACTGATTCGTCCCTTTTGGGAGCAGGTGTCACAGGTGGTATCAGTGGTGACAAGTAGTTTGTTTATGGTGGACTAGCTTAGATCAGGGGTCTCCAACCGTTTCTGAAATAAAAGTTACTTATGTTCAACAGAAATCGTCCTGAGCTACTAATGTTAGTGATGTGATAGTGAGCACCCCATCCAAGACTGTCAGCAGTGATAACATCAGGGCATTAGGCAGGGTTACCAACCATAAAGTAAACAAGCATTGGCATAGCCAATAGGTCTCGCCTTTGGGACCTTATGTGTTTAGCCAGAACTTTTGGCTATGTTGTAGAGCATTGTGGCTGCTATGCATTATGTTGAAAAGTTATATTAAAAAGTGTGAAGCATTTTTGTTACCTTTATACAAACGAAGACAACATTATATACAACTGAAAAACCTGATTAAAAAAGATTTTAACATAAAAAATGTCTTCTACTTTTTTTGTACTTGCACTGCTGGCAACTTTTTCCTGCACTGAGTGGTATTGTGTGGAGTGTATGTTGCATTCAGTAGAGTGTAATTATGTGGCGTGTAATTATGTGGCACTGAGTGGTATTATGGGGAGTGTATGTTGTATTCAGTAGAGTGTAATTATCTGGCGTGTAATTATGTGGCACTGAGTGGTATTATTTGGAGTGTATGTTGCATTGAGTGCAGTGTAATTATGTAGCAAATAATTATGTGGCACTGAGTGGTATTGTGTGGAGTGTAGGTTGCATTCAGTAGAGTAATTATGTGGCGTGTAATTATGTGGCACTGAGTGGTAGTAGGAGTGTATGTTGCATTGAGTGCAATGTAATTATGTAGCATATAATTATGTGGCACTGTGTGGTATTATGTGGAGGGTATTTATGTTGCATTGAGTAGAGTGTAAGTATGAGGCGTGTAATTATATGGCACTGAGTGGTATTATGTGGAGTGTATTTATGTTGCATTGAGTAGAGTGTAATTATGTGGCACTGAGTGGTATTATGGGGAGTGTATGTTGTATTCAGTAGAGTGTAATTATGTGGCGTGTAATTATGTGGCACTGAGTGGTATAATTTGGAGTGTATGTTGCATTGAGTGCAGTGTAATTATGTAGCAAGTAATTATGTGGCACTGAGTGGTATTGTGTGGAGTGTATGTTGCATTCAGTAGAGTGTAATTATGTGGCGCGTAATTATGTGGCACTGAGTGGTATTTGGAGTGTATGTTCCATTGAGTGCAATGTAATTATGTAGCATATAATTATGTGGCACTGTGTGGTATTATGTGGAGTGTATTTATGTTGCATTGAGTAGAGTGTAAGTATGTGGCGTGTAATTATGTGGCACTGAGTGGTATTATGGGGAGTGTATGTTGTATTCAGTAGAGTGTAATTATCTGGCGTGTAATTATGTGGCACTGAGTGGTATTATTTGGAGTGTATGTTGCATTGAGTGCAGTGTAATTATGTAGCAAATAATTATGTGGCACTGAGTGGTATTGTGTGGAGTGTAGGTTGCATTCAGTAGAGTAATTATGTGGCGTGTAATTATGTGGCACTGAGTGGTAGTAGGAGTGTATGTTGCATTGAGTGCAATGTAATTATGTAGCATATAATTATGTGGCACTGTGTGGTATTATGTGGAGTGTATTTAGACCTATTGCATTGCAGATGCTTGTTCCTTCTTCCATTACTGGTGCGCAGACCTATGTACCTATGCATCAGTAGAGTCCCAAGGTGGCTGCGAAGGAGCGACCCTTGCGTCCGGCTCCTGTCAGGCTGTCGTCACCTTAAGGCGATGACGCGTTCTCCAGTGCTTACTTGTCTGTGTCTATGGGGTCTTACTCTGCACTTCTGAGATTGTAGTTCCTGCGACTCTGAGAATTTGGAGAGACAGCCAGAGAAAGAGAGCTACAGCCTGCTTTGCTGCTGAGTAACGCTCACCCCGAGTGAACCATCTTTCATTGACTGGATCTTAATTGCATTTATATAGCGCCTTCTAGCTCTGCGGGTTCTTCCGAACGCTTACCACAGAGAACGAATGAGGGAAACGGGGTAGGGGGAGAGGACTTGTGGGTGAGCGCGAACTCCACCCGGCGGGTTTCAAAGCGCTAGTTGGAAAATAATAAAAGATTCTGGATGAGTTTGAAAGTGAGACAATGCCGAAAGGGGGAGGAAAAATTGAGAAGAGGGGGGGGAAGAGAGAGATTTAGAGAGAGAGAGAGATTTAGAGAGAGAGAGATTTAGAGAGAGAGATTTAGAGAGAGAGATTTAGAGAGAGAGAGAGAGAGAGATTTAGAGAGAGATTTAGAGAGAGATTTAGAGAGAGAGAGAGATTTAGAGAGAGAGATTTAGAGAGAGAGAGAGATTTAGAGAGATTTAGAGAGAGAGAGATTTAGAGAGAGATTTAGATAGAGAGAGATTTAGAGAGAGAGAGAGATTTGGAGAGAGAGATTTGGAGAGAGAGAGAGAGAGATATTTAGAGAGAGAGAGAGAGATTTAGAGAGAGAGAGAGATTTAGAGAGAGAGATTGAGAGAGATTTAGAGAGAGAGAGATTGAGAGAGAGATTTAGAGAGAGAGAGAGATTTAGAGAGAGATTTAGAGAGAAAGAGATTTAGAGAGAGCGAGAGAGATTTAGAGAGAGAGATTTAGAAAGAGATTTAGAGAGAGTGATTTAGAGAGAGAGAGATATTTAGAGAGAGAGATATTTAGAGCGAGAGAGAGATATTTAGAGAGAGAGAGACAGATTTAGAGAGATTTAGAGAGAGAGAGATTTAGAGAGAGAGAGATTTAGAGAGAGAGATTTAGAGAGAGAGAGATTTAGAGAGAGAGAGATTTAGAGAGAGAGATTTAGAGAGAGAGAGAGAGAGATTGAGAGAGATTTAGAGAGAGAGAGATTTAGAGAGAGATTCAGAGAGAGAGAGAGATTTAGAGAGAGAGAGAGATTTAGAGAGAGAGAGAGATTTAGAGAGAGAGAGAGAGAGAGATTTAGAGAGAGAGAGAGAGATTTAGAGAGAGAGAGAGAGAGATATTTAGAGAGAGAGAGATATTTAGAGAGAGAAAGAGATTTAGAGAGAGAGATTTAGAGAGAGATTTAGAGAGAGAGATTTAGAGAGGGAGATTTGGAGAGAGAGATTTAGAGAGAAAGATTTAGAGAGAGCGAGCGAGATTTAGAGAGAGATTTAGAGAGAGAGACAGATTTAGAGAGAGAGAGAGATTTAGAGAGAGAGACAGATTTAGAGAGAGAGAGACAGATTTAGAGAGAGAGAGAGACAGATTTAGAGAGAGAGAGAGAGATTTAGAGAGAGAGATTTAGAGAGAGAGAGAGATTTAGAGAGAGAGATTTAGAGAGAGAGAGATATTTAGAGAGAGAGAGAGATTTAGAGAGAGAGAGAGAGAGATTTAGAGAGATTTAGAGAGAGAGAGAGATTTAGAGAGAGAGATATTTAGAGAGAGAGAGAGAGAGAGAGAGAGAGATTTAGAGAGAGAGATTTAGAGAGAGAAAGATTTAGAGAGAGAGAAAGATTTAGAGAGAGAGATTTAGAGAGAGAGAGATTTAGAGAGAGATTGAGAGAGAGAGATTGAGAGAGAGAGATTTAGAGAGAGAGAGATTGAGAGAGAGAGCGAGAGAGGATTGGCTTTTAAGGAATCGGCAATGAACGGGACAGTAGGTGCTTGCTCGGGACTGTGCATAGGGGCCGGGCGGAGGAGGGGAGGGGCTTCACTGGTCAGGACGGTGCATTGAACATAGGTGGAACCCTTGGATTGCCCACAAGAGCTAACTGCTCAAAATTCTGCACGGAACACTAGGGGCAAACTGCTCAGGAGTGTGCACGAAACAGCAAACTGACGTATCAGGATTGTGCACCTAACATAGCAGACTGACTGCTCAGGATTGTGCACCTAACATAGCGGGCTCACTGCTCAGGATTATGCACCTAACATAGCGGGCCGACTACTCAGGATTGTACACAGGTAGGGAGAACATTGCTTTGGATTGCGCACAATTAGATGGGTGAAAACTATTCAGAATTTCGCACAATTTGTTAGGGAGAAAGAAGCCTGCTCAGGATTGTGCACAATTAGGTAGGGAGAACACTGCTCAGGACTGTACATACTTCGGTATAGAGAAGCAGCTCTAACAGTTAAGCCACTAAGAGGGGGGCATAAGTGGGCACACAGCAACCCTGCCTACCAAGAGAGGGATGGGCTCCTTAAAGACGGGACGGGATGAATACTCATTGCGAATTCACCAATTCCGAAACAAAACATAATGGGCAGAGTAAAAACACAAAACACCAAAGTAAAATAACTAAATCCAGCCAAATCTGTGACGCCTGGTGTAGTCTCCATTCTCAAAGACTAAAACTTAGCCCGAGGCAGTGTTTATAGCCAATTGCGGGGTTATAGCTACCACAAGGTTCATTCTTACGGGAAACAAAACAAAAAAAAAAGCGAGCACCACCTGTTTCTAATTACCGCCAACGCGATAATTGGAGACAGATAAGGTTGAAGCTCGCGCCCTAGGCCATCCAACAAACAAGGCGGGACAATCACCCACCTTGAACCAATTGCGTGCTGTGTTTTTAAAAAACACACATGCACAAGCCAATTGCGGGCTCAGAAAAAAAAGCACACGCACGAGCGTGTGTTCAGAGCTCAAAAGCCCGTACTTAATGCCTCGCAGAGCAGCGCGTGCGCGCTGGCTCAGGCGAGACCTAAAAATCACTATCAATTTTGAATGCATCTGCATGGGTAATACAAAACATCCAGAGCTACAATCCCCTTGGCACCAAAATCATAATACGAGTAATAAATCTCTCCAACTCAAATAATATCTTTAAATTAATTTTGAAAATGCAACCATTTTTCTCCAATTGTCATCTTATGAGTTCTGAAAATATACACATTTTCGTCTCGAATAAATGCATTTTAATTTTGGTATACAAATAATAATTCAACTAAGCAAAAGCTTTTAATGTAGTAGTCTGGGCTGCACACAGTAGAGCTACTCACAGGTAGTTTGAGAGCTACTGGTAGCTCACGGGCTACTCGTTGGAGGCGCCTGGCTTAGATACTTGATGATACAGGGCGTATAACCAAGACAGAGGTCTGTTGAGATTTCAGAATCTAGCACTCATTTTAGCTAAACGATGTAGCACTATGGCATTGAAGTCCACCGCGGCACCCCCACTGAAGCGTTGGTGGGCAGACATGCTCCACTGGGTACCTGCCAAACTACTGGTGCACAAGCGACTGTGTACGAGGGGAGAGGGATTAGATCCATTGGCATATTGGGATACTTACCTGGAATTACTTGAGGCAGAATCTGATGACCGTCCCCATTGAGCACCTAGCCTTTACTTTGGGAGATAATACACAGGCAGGTTTCCCCCTCTTGACAGTTGCTGATAGGCCCCTCACTTCGGTTGGTATACTGGATGGCCAGGTGTTGGACCCGCTTCTGAGCCTGGCATCTTTGAGGGTACAATGGGGGGAGAATTTTTCGTTTGTTGTGAAGCAGTGTTCTGAGTACTCATACATTCGCTGGAGCACTCTTCGATTGTGCCCTGATCTCTCTCTCTCTGTCACTTTCACTGTCACACACACACACAGACAGTTTGGGGTGGGGGGCTGTTGTTTCATTGTTTTAGTTCATCTATTTAGTTTTAGTTCATCTATTTAGTATTTAGTTCAACTATGAATACACTCGCAGCACATGAAAGCAAACATTTTGCTCTAGGCCCTATGCTGGCAAGTGTTTTGACATTTTACCGGATCAAGCATTTTGGCCCATCCGGCCATGGGGTTCTGTTGAATGAGAGGGAAATCCCCAATGCACATGTATCCGGTGGCTTATTGGTCACACATAACTGTGCTATCTATGACTTCCTTCTTCTACCACTGTGTGAGGTTAATGTATGCCATATGTGTTCCTTTTGTCGATTGTATCAACAAAATATAAAATGCAATAAAGATATTTAAAAATAAATATGCGCGTTCCGCTCCTCAGGTGAGTGGCGATCGGGGCTGGAGACTGTAGCTTAGCGGCTGGCTCTACGGCATTCTGACGGTCCCTGTGTACCCAATCAGAAGAGGGAGCCCCCCTCCTCCCTAGCCTGTTCCGGGGTCTGTTTCCGAGGACGTCGATTATGACCTCTCATCTCAGGGTGTAACTCAAGCCAGTCCCATGCCTTCTGTGGCTCCATGAAGGACTTCATGCCCTAATCAGTAATGACCCGCAGCCTATCAGGGTAAAGCATAGCATACTGGATACCCAAGTCCCTAAGTTTGTGTTTAGCTTCCAGAAATGAGGCCCTCTGCTTCTGGACAGCGAGAGTGAAATCAGGGAACAGAAGAACACAACTGTTATCCATCATCAGCTCCACAATGTTCCTAGTGCACTTAAGGATGTGGTCCCTATCCCTGAAGAGGAGAAGACGTTCCACAATAGGCAGAGACGGTCTGGTAGGGGGTGGCGAGCGCCGGTCCCCTATGAGCTCTCTCAAGTGCGAAAAAGGGGGACAAACCCTCCGGTGCTACCTTCTCCCGTAGCCAAGTCTCCAGAAAGGCTACCGTGTCCTCACCCTCCGCCATCTCAGACAAGCCACCACTTGTATATTGTTTCTACTGGTGCAACCCCCGGAGTCCTCAGCCCAGGCCTCAAGGACATGCACACACGTCATAGCACATCTTCCATGTGTGTGGATAGGTCTTCGGTTGTGGGGACAAGTTCTTCCAAAGTGAATTCAGTGGCAGCAATTTGTACTCCTAGCTCACGGTGGTCAGCCTGTAGTAGGCTGAGGTCCACCACCACTGTGTCGATTTTATGTTTAAGGGTGTCCTTTGAGTCTTTGATGGCTAGGAGAATAGAATCCAATTTATCTTTTGAAACCAACACTGGGTCTTTGGCAGGTACGGCCGGCACAGATCGGAGGTAGGGGGGGCGGGGCAGGAGGGGGAGTGAGACACGTGAGATGGGGGAAGATGCAGGAGGGGGGAGGACGCGGGGGAAATGGGTAAAATTCAATTAAAAACTTACCTTTTTGCCGCTTCCTCGCCCGTCTCTCCTCTACAGGAAGCAAACCCAGGCTCCCATTCAGCCAATCACAACACTGCCTTAGCAGCGTTGTGATTGGTCTGAGCACCTTTGTTCAGCGCTCAGCCGCTGACTGGAGGCCTGGGCATGTTCTCCACGTAGGCTGTAATGCAGAACATGCGAAGTGCGCAGTCATTGCGCACTTTAGGAGGGTGCTACCACTCCTCCCCTGCCCCCACCCCCTCACGCAAAGCTGTCGGCGGAAGTAGGAGAAAATAAAATGATAATAACGTGAGTTACTATCATTTTATTTTCTCTGTCTTTCACTGCAAAAAAGCAGTGGGGCAACGCTCCTCCGCCTTAGTGGAGGAGCCGCCACTGGTCTTTGGGGCATGTGTCTTCAAAGGAGACCTGGGATTTTTCAGGGCCCAGTCCCTAGGTTTCTTTCCCACAGGCAGCGAGCAACATGGCAAGGAGTAAGACAAAAGGAGGGAAAGGAGAGAACCAGGAGAAGCCACCAGTTGCTAGCAGAGGCCAAGACAGGTGAGTTCCTATGGTGCGTCCCACTCCTGGACGTTCCTGTGTCATGGAGCGGAGGAGCAGTATAACATAGCACATCAAAATTACTTAAGCTGGTAGGTATGTTCTAGAAGTTCCATATGGGGAACACTCCTTGAAGGAAGTACACAGAAGAAGTAATCAGAGAGGGCTCAGGCTTCAGTAGGGGACATAGCCCCCAATGTCATCCACAGGAGTGTTAGCAGTAGTAATGGCCTAGCAAATGGTCAAAAGTGGCACAATGTGAGTAAAAGTGTAGGAAATAACAGCAAGGTAAATGTCTCAGTGGGCTGCACAGACACCAGCGGGCCTGGAGGATTCACATAGGGTCTCTGAGGAAGCAGTCAGCTGTTAGAACCCATCCAACAAGTCACATGTATGTGGGGGAGAGAGAGAATGGGGTCACTCCCAGATACAGCAATGCCTCCACCAAGAAGTCAAATAGCTGAAGTGGCCCTTGGCGCTGGGCAATGAGTCAAGCAGGAGAAGCAATAGTAGTGGAGTTCCAGCACTGAGTCAAGCCACTGTCGTCATGCCAGAGTCCGTAGCAGACATTGGAATCCCCAGGGTCCCGGACTTGAGACAGATCCATAACAGCTCCTGTAACTGCCCCCAGCGTGACTCTCAGGTGGGGCAGTACATAGAAGAAGGATGGGCCCCGAGCAAAGGTCTCTCCATAAGGCCTTTTAGCCAAGGTCAGCGTGCCTACTGTCAGTTCTGGGAAAGCAGGATGCACCCACACTGGGGGTGAGTTGTTGCAGCGATCTCCCTTGACTCGCAACATTACCGGGTCCTAGAGGGGCCACCCAAGTTCAGTAGCACCCACTCCTCAGGTGATCTGGGGGTCCAAGAATGTGGAGGTAGGGCGAAAAACCAGCCGCTTGAGGCCGACAAGCAAGCTGGCCCCTCTTGTTGGCGGTCAGAGCCGCCGCACAGTCCGGTAGGAGCCCAAAGTTGCAGATGGGCTCTCCCCCACCCAAGTCCAGCAACGCCTGCTCTGTAGGCAGTCAAAGGACCCCAAGGATATCCAAGCAGGGGCAAGGCATGCCATCTAAGGCCAACGTAAAGGTTAGGCCCCCAAGGCGACAAACGCAAATGCTATATAGTCCGGCAGGGGCCCACGATCGGCAATGGGCTCCCCTGCCAACTCTCTCCACACTGACCAGCTTCTAAGGCTTAAATTATGTTGCCGGCATCTCAGCTACGAATGAGGAAGAGTCCTCTCACTGCCACAGTCATGTCCAGGAGGTCGCCAGCAGGAAGGCGGGGCTATGCGGCTGGAGGCAGCGTCTGATGGCTCCCAGCCAGCGTTGCCGGGTCTGCAGTGCAGCGAGGGGGTCCAGCAAAGCCCCTTTAGCATATCCTGGGTTCAGCAGCCCCTCCGGTGTCCGGCAACAGCTCCCGCCATAAACATTGAGGCAATTGGTGGTCGCAGTATTCAACAGCGGGCACCCGCCATCTTGGGAGCTGCACAACGCAGCCAATGTCAGCGGTCACTCCCAATAGCAGCAGGCTGTTCCCACGGGAGTCACAAGTCGCCAGAGGGGGGTCCCCAACAATTTGGTGCCAATAACAGGGGTTAGTAGTCCCTGAGGGTCAAAAGCGCAGACAGGATGGGGTCTGATGTAGGGGCCCCATCAGGACCTCCAGCAGGCCACGTCTCACTCCATCGGCTGCTGGCCACATCTCCCTCAGAAGAAGCATCCCTTATAGGATGCACAAGCCCTCACCCACCCAAGTGGCATGCTTCATAATCGGGCCATGCGCCTTGCTGGGCGGGTGCTGCAATGCAGCGGGCCTCTCAGAGGGGGCTCTTTGACGGAGATCTTACCTACTCAGAATGGCTGGTGATTAAGCAGTGGTGTAGTACCCTGCACCTAGATTGGAAGTTGGCTGTGGTAGATTGGGAGAAAGAGAATTAAAAATGGCTATAGGTTGACAGATATTCACTATTTATTGATGCTGGATACTCATGCCAAGGTTAAAACAAGCAATGAACAAGTGAGGATAACAATGAGCCTCAGCTTCTCAATCAGGTGGTCAACTCAACATCTTTCTTGCCTAGGTCTCCTCTCACTGTACTAGTTAGTCTATGATTCACATGTTAGGTGAGAAATTAGTGAAGAAAAAATAACTAAAGGGAAAGTCTCACATTGGAGGTCATTAGTCTGTCTGACCCATTTAAAGGGGTGAATGGGCACCCTTAGAATGCCATGGAGCTACTTCTTGAGCTTCAAATTGTGTCGTAAGAAAACGCAGCGGAGAACCTACCCACTTGCCAGCAGCCAGGATCTGCTAAGCATGTAGGTTCTCTAGATTTTGAATCACTGTTTGACTGTGGGATGTCTGGGTGCTCTCTCAACCCATTCTGCTCCTTCAGAGTAATTAGGAGTTTGGCTCTGTGAGTCAGTGATTGTCGTCACCACTTCTTCACCGGGATGTCTCATTCTCTGGGTATGGGAGATGTGCACCCAATTAGGTAATCCACATTTAATGGCAGTGTTGGTAACTAGCCAACTTCCTGACGTGTTTCTTCACCAGGAACAAGTTGACAGGACTAAGGTTGTGGTACTGCTCCTGATGCGAGAGTGCAGTTGTAGCTACAACCGGGTGAGAGTCTGAACGCACCACATCACCCAGTCCTTTACAGTAGTTGAAAATCACATCATCTGAGATATTCACAAGCGCATTAGCAGGCACAGCAGGCAACCTCATGGCCCTCCCCATGAAGATTTTGTGTGGCGACAATCCTATTTGCCAATCAGAAGTACTTCAGATGCTTATCAATAACAAGTACAAGGCATCCAGCCACTTCTGAAAGCTACACTGACACACCTTCGCCAGACAGGACTTCAACGTCTCATTGACCTGCTCGACGATGCCAGAATCGTCATGTTGTAACTAAAGTGCTGTCGGTATTCAACCTGCAAGGCTGCACATAGCATTCTAAGAACTTCATTATTAAAATTCAAGCAGTCTGACTCCAGAGAAACCAGGAACCAGAACCATGGTATCAACTCACGCAGCAATACCTTTGCGGCAGTGAGACTGTCATTTCTCCTAGTTGGGTAGGCTTCCACCTATCACAGCCCATTACAAGCAGGCATTACAATGAAGTCCAGTGGCATTCTCTTGAAGGCATCTCCTGATCTTCCTATGTGACTCATAGTTACTGTGGTCCTTCTCCCTACATTCAATTGCTGGCAGACAACACAGCAATGACAAAGGTTTACAGCCATTACTCTGAAACGAAGGTTAAACCAATTCTGTCTGAAGAACCTAAACATGGCATCCCTACCCATGTGTGGGACCAAAGAAATGTCTAACCATCAGATTAAACAAACTTCTGGCAACACTGGTCTTCCATCTGCTGAAATGCAAATCTCATTCTCATCCTTCACACAACCTGCTCTAACCTAAACTTGCTGTTCAATCTCGGCACTTCCTGCTGTAGTCTCTTGACTCCTTCCCATCTATCTACAACAGTCAACAAAATATTGAAATTTGTCTAGTTTTCAGGTTCATTTGAAAATTCCCTGTTAAATGCACAGGACCCATGAGCACAATACCGTGCATCTTCATCAGCATACCGATTGCCAGTGGTAACAAAGTTGTTGCCATTCCTGTGTGCTGCGCATTTAACCACTACCGTTTCTGATGGCATCTGTAATGCCTCTAGCAATCTCATTACATGATTTCCATTATGTATGGGAAATCCAGAAGATGTCATGAACCCTCTGTGTGACCACAACTGTCCAAAGTCATAAATGACAGCAAAGCCATAATGACTATTTGTGAAAATGGTAACTTTCAATTGGTCTTAGACAAAGCAGGCACTAGTAGGAGCGACCAAATCAGCATCTTGGACAGAAGTTATCTTCACTACACCCTCCACAGCGCAGACAGAACTTTTCCCCTGCATGAGCCATCCATAAACAATACATAATCGGGCTCTGCGAGTGGTTCGTCTTGGATATCAGGTCTTGGCTTGTTGCATAATTCAGTAACATCAAGACAATCATGCTAAACCTCCACTCCCATCAGTTCCAACCACAGGAAGCAGCAATAATGTGGCAGGATTTAGGCTTAAGCAACACTTTAATGTAATATTTTCTGCCGCAAGTATGAGCTGTTCATACTTTGTGAGGTGGTTACTGGTCAGGTGCTATGTCTTGGTCCGATTGAGGAGCACTTCTACAGAGTGCAGGACCATCACTGTAAGAGGATAGCCCATTACTATATTCTCACTAGGTTTGATGCTGACATCCACTGCCACTACTACTTTCAGGGAGCCAGGCAGTACTGCAGCTACAGTGTCAAGTATGGCTGAACAATAAGTGGCAGGCAAGAATCACCATATTTGAGTAAGCACTGAGGGAGCGCAGTCCTCCCTCTCACTGCAAAATAGTACAAACTCTTTAGTGTAATTTGGCATTCCTAGGGCTGGGGCTCAGCTGAGACTTTCTCTCAACTCTGGGAAGGCATTCATGCTTTAGCTGGCCCATGGTATCGGATCAGACACATCTTTGTGTGTCAACCTCTGTAGAGACTTCGCCAGTAGGGAAAAGTTGGGTATCCACTGTCGACAGTAGCCCACCATTCCCAGAAACATCCAGCTTCTCTTTGCGTAGTTAGGGAGGGGTCATTTTCAAAATGACAGAGATTCTCTCTTGTGACACCTTCCTTGCTCCTTTCTCAATGTGATGTCTCAGATACAGGACTTCTATCTGGCAGTAATGCAGTTTACTCAGAGACACTTTATGTCCATTTTCGGCCAGACAATTCAACAGTTCAATAGTATCTTGTCTGCATGCCTCTTGTAACACTGACGCTACTAACAGATTTTCAATGTATTGAACAAGAACTTAGTTACACAGTAGCTTTACAATATCCAGATTCTTTTTAGGATCTGGTTAAAGATTAAGAGTCTTTCAGTATACCCTTGTGGGACTCGTCACCATGACAGAATTCTATTTTGGAATCTGAACGCAAAAGAGAAACTGTCTCTCTTTGTGCAATGGGATGGAGAAAAACACTTGGCACAAGTCAACAACTGTGAACCACTCTGCTTCACAGGGAATCTGAAACAATATCACAGCAGCAAAGGGGAGGGAAACAGAGGCTGTCTAAGGGGTATGACATTGACCTCAAAAGGATTCACAGGACAAAGCCCTCCTATCCTGTATACAATATAGATAAACAATGACTATTTTTGAGGTCTGAAATGAACTAAATGCAAGCTCAATGAATAGATCCTAGTCCAATATAAATTTTTTCTTTTAATTGAGAGATATTTTTCTAAGGCCAATACGTGTTTCACGACAACATGTCGCTACATCAGGGCCAATTCGGACAATTTGCCACAATGTTTTTAAGATCTAGTGGTTGATGATTTGTTCTTAATGTTGTTCACAAATAATACTATTTATAAAATGTATTTTGTATTATAGTGTTCTTGTCTGCATCCAGGGTACTAGATTTCCATAGTTTCGGTAGAATGGCCGATAGCCGAGATATGCCGGGGGTCTGTGGCTTTTAAAAAAATATACTTTATGGCCCTAATGAAGCGACATGTTGTTGTGAAACACTTGTTGGCCTAAGAAAATATCTCTCAATTGAAAGAATAAATGTACATGGGACAAAGATCTATTCATTGAGCTTGTACTTATTCTGTTTCAGAAATCAAAATAAGTCAGTGTTTATCAATATCACAGCAAGATTCGGTATGACAGGACAAAATGGAACAACCATGTTATTAATCCTCTTAAGATCCTGTACAATGCGGTCTTTGCTGCTAGGTTTCTGCAGACCCATAATCGAGGAATTTCATGGACTCCCCAAAATCTCTTTCAAGATCCCTTGATGAATCATAGACTCAATCACTGCAGCAATTCTAGCCACTGTCTCTGGTGAAGGATTGTACTGTGGTGTTTCAGGGTATTCAGCATTAGGTTTGATAGTGATCCAGACAGGCTCTACACACCTTTGATGATTCTAATGTCTTTACCTGAGAAATCCCAGACTTCGGGCTTTACAGTACCTTTCAAATAGGGAGGTAGGTCTTCCACCGTCATCAGGGGAAGAAGCTCAGGGGCTGTTTCTTGCTTGGCTATTTTGAAATTATCATCTTCATTGTGAGCCTGAAACTCAACACTCTCCTGTGTACAGTAAAGTGTGCAGTTCAACTTGCAATATAAGTCATGGCCCAACAAGTGACCGGTGTCGCGGTCCCACTCACCTGAAACCCAGGTTCCGTGGGAACGGAGATAGTTCGTCCCCTCACCTCCAAGCTAGCTCCCCCACACCAAATAGTCATCGAGTCTGAGCAATTAGCCTTATGGGAAAAGGAGGAAAATAAATTGGGAGAAAGGAATACCTATGAAGACAGAGCAGCAGAAATAGGGAGAAAGGAATACTTATGGAGACAGAGCAGCTCTTGGTGTGTTACATGGCACAATCCCCTCAGATAATGGCACCAAACCAGTATGAACGTTCTTTGGCAACACATTCCTTAAAAAGAGCGAACACAAAAAGGGGTAAATATCATTCAGAATATAAGGTTGCCCAGAGTTTTGCCCCAAAGTTACTTCTCTCCAAGCACCAGAAATACACTCACCAGTGTTATGAAATTGAGGGCGTCAAATATCCAAAATGTCTATTAAATCATAGGAATATATCCAAGAATTCCTATTCACAGCATAGGAAAAACGGTACGCCAAAGCAGGGACCCGGTAGAACAGTATCACTATTTTGGTTAATTCTAGAACAAAGTATTTTATAATACAGGTGCTTGATTGGGAACACAAAAGGAAATGCTGCACAATGCTGAACGTACAGGGTAAGGCTCACTATTTACAGTTTATGGAGCGAGTACCCTAAACCCGTCCCAAAGTGGACTACTGTACAGTGCGCTGACCTCTATGTGGGAAGGAGATGAAGTAGAAAAAACGGATACATTTTGCAGTCTTGATACATCCTTTATCCAGCTGAGAAGTGTAAGAAACTGGCTCTATATATACTGCACCAAAGTGAGGTACGGTGTGTATAGAGTCCAAGGGTCTCCAGAGGTTTGGCAGAGTTTAAAGTTAGATAGAACCTTACTCTCTAAAGTGGTAGCTTGGTCGAGCAGTAAGGCAGTATCAGAGGACAGTGTAAAGCATTTGATGTACACACTCAGTCAGCAAATGAATCCACACACTCAAGAACTGAACTCTAGGCCAATTGTTTTGTATAAAAAATATACTGTTGTTTTATTTCTAGAAGCAAGCCTGGCACAGGTAAGCATAAAAATACTTTTCAGTAGTAAATTACTTGTATGAACACAGTTCAAAATTGCAGTGTAACTTGTACTGGTTTTGGTTACAGTTTTAAGTAAGCAGTTTGCAACACATTGCAGGTATAGTACATTCAATTGAATGGGCTTTTAAGTAAAAATGCAGTTAATCACTTTTCAGATTACTTTTGCTAACACAGGACTGGATCCTAGATTCAGCCCTGGGACATTTCCTGAAAACAGGTGAGTAAATGCGTTTTGGTTAAAGGTACGATTTTTAAAGAATATTATTGCATTTCAAAAGTTGACACTTAGAAACTTTTTCACCTAAACCACCAATTTTATCCTATGGAAGGAAATTCAATTCGCAGGTCAGTTACTTTAACGTTACTTTTGTAATCCAGTGCTGGACTCCTAGATTCAGCACTGGGACCTTTACTTAAAACAGGTAAGTAATTACGTTTTTGTAGTTTGTACAATTTTTAGAGAACATTATTGCATTTCAAAAGTTGACACAAACTTTTTTCACATAGAATCACCAATGTTATCCTATGGGAGGAAATTCACTTAGCAGGTAAGTTAGGTTATCGATACTTTTTCTTACTCAGTGCTGGATCCTAGATTCAGCACTGGGACATTTCCTGAAAACAGTTGAGAAAATGCGTTTTTGTTATTCGGCTGATTTTTAAGGAATATCTGTAGTTTTCAAAAGTCGACACTTAGAAATTTTTTGGGAGAAAAAGTGTCAATGTTATCCTATGAGGAAAAACGAGTTATCGGTTTTAAGGTAAGTAATCGGTCTTTTGAGTTAGGGTTCAGGGGTTAGACTCAGGGGTCTCCCAGGGTCAGTGATGCACTGTTGTTGCACCCTCAGCGGCACTAGGGCGGCCGGGTGCAGAGTGTTGAGGCCCAATGTTATCCTATGGAGGATAGGGGGACTCCGGTTGGTGGCTGCTGGCAAGCAGGCCACAGGGTTGTGGGAGCAAAGCTCCTAGGGTTAAGCTCAGGGCACGTTGGGGACCAAGTTAGCACCAAAGGGGCACCCTCAGCGGCACTAGGGCGGCCGGGTGCAGAGTGCTGTTTTGAGGTCGGGTGCCCTGTTGATTTCAATGGAGATTCTCCGGGACAAAGAAACACTGCAGGCTCGGTGACGAGGACCTTCCAGGAGCTACCACCACTTCGAGGGGTAAGTTGGGATGTAGAGGGTTGGTTAGGCACCGCTGGGTTGGGCACACAAGGCCGTGGGGCATTGGGTGCAGGGGTGCCTTGGGACGTCGGATTTTCTTACCCGCTCTGGTCGCGGTAGGGGGGGTCCTCTGGATTGAGGCTGCAGGCGTCATCAGGAGGCTTGAGGCAGGCCAGGGGTCGCCGGATCTCGGGTCAGGATCGCCGGGGGGACCTCCTCAGGGTATTTGTTCACTCGAGCTCGGGCCGGGGTCGGCGGGTGCAGAGTGTGCTGGATTTGCGGTCTCTGGCTGACACCAGAAGCTGCAGTTCAAACACGTCCGGTGTTCACGGGAGAAACAGCTTGGAAAGTGAAGGCAGGCAGGTCCTCCGGGGTTTTTGAGGTTGCTGGCCGCTGGACACGCCGGGGTTTTGCAGGAGCAGGTTCGAGGAGAGACAGGCCTGTAGGGCTGGGGCCAAGTTAGTGGGCGTCGTCCTCTTGTTAGCTCTGCACAGCTTCTCGTCCTTCTTCTCTTCTTTTTCTTGTGGTTGCTGGATCTGTGGAAGGAAGGTTCAGGGTGCCCCTAAATACTAAATTTAGGGGCGTTACAGGTAGGTAAAGGGCAGGGACCAATGGGTCCCTTCCCTGAGGTGGGTACACCCCCTATGCTGCCACTCTCCAGTGGGAGGGGGCAGGAGCCTGTCCCTGGTTGGCTGGGTCCCCCCATCCTCAAGATGGCGGGGACTCGAGGTTGTGCTTCACCTCGCCTCCCCACCTTAGGGGTGGAGTTGGCAGAGGTGGGCACACCTCTCTTCCTCACTGGTTTTCCCGCTGGTTCTCCCGCCCAAAGTGGGGGTAGAACCAGTGGGGACCAGTTGCTGAAAGCAGTAAATGGTCTGGAGAGGCTCACAAAGGCGGCATGCCTTTGAAGCCTCTCCTTCGTGAACCCTGCCCATCCTGGGGGAGGAGGCTTGGCACCTTGTCCCAGGATGTGCATTGTTTCAGGCCCCCGAGAGCAGCAAGCTCTCGATCCAGGGGTCCAGAAACATGTCTGGTGGTGGCAGCCTAAGCAGCCACTCAGTCAGGTCACTAGGAGTTGGTCGAGTTTCAGGGGTATCTCTAAGATGCCCTCTGTTGTGCATTTTACCTTAAATCCCACACTGGCATCAGTGTGGGTTTAATGTGCTGAGAAGTTTGATACCAAACTTCCCAGTCTTCAGTGTAGCCATTATGGTGCTGTGGAGTTCGTAATGACAAACTCCCAGCACCATATACTTTTAATGGCAGCACTGCACTTACAGTGCCCAGGAATGGACCTGGGCACTGTAGGGGTACAGGGCTCATGCACCTGTACCCCTCACCACTGGCATAGGGCACCCAGCTAGAGGGGTAACTGATGTATGCCAGGGCAGTGGTTTGTGGGTATGGCACACAGGGATGTGTGCCATGTCGACTCTTTACTTTGATCTGCACCAAGACACGCAGCCTGCAAAGGCAGCGTGTGAGTGTCAGGGTACAGGGCCTCTAAGGGTGGCACAATAAGTGCTGCAGCCCTTAGAGGCCTTCTCTGGTCACAGTGCCCTGGGTACCTGTGGTACCATTTACCAGGGGCTGACATGTGGCCAGAGATGCCAATTGGGTTAGTTTTGGGGAAAGAACACAGGCCCTGGGAACCTGATTGGCAGGGACCCAGGGCACACCAGGAAAAAGTGCATCAGTAGTCTGGCAAAAAGTGGGGGGGTTACTGCAACAGAAACCCACTTTCCTACAAGAAGATTCAGGAATATACATCGATGGTAAAAGTGTACAGCGGCAACCAAAGAAAACAAAAGGAGTCCTAACAAAAGGTGAGATACTGATTCTTATAACAACCCCACAAGACCCTCACAAAGTACCACAATATAGAGGAACGAAAACCAAGCTGCGGATATAAACAAACGGAGGGACATGAACCGCCAAGAATTGGGAATAGAGGGAAATCGCTTAGGGGGTCAATTTCAAGGAGGGCCTTTACACCACCACATGAAGACACAGGAGGGGAACAGCCAGCATATGAAGCACGGGTTCTGACAGTACCCACTCGAAAGGCCGACAAATGGGACTTAGCTTAGTGGGATTACGAGCATGGAAAAGTCGTACAAGGCGGGGAGACTGCACATGATTTGAAGGTTCCCAAGAACACTCTTCGGGTGGATAACCTTTCCAAACCACCAGACAGAACAACTTCCTCTGACGTCTCCGGGAGTCAAGGATATGATTTACCTCATATTCATCATTTTCCTCAACTACAAGTGGGGCAGAGGTTGAAGCGGATGAGTGGAAACAAAGGGCTTGAGTAGGGAGGTATGGAACACTGGATGGATCTGGTATTCTGCAGGTAATTCTAGTTTCATGGCCACTGGATGTATGACTTTTAGTATCATAAATGGCCCAACATAATGGGCCTGAAGCTTTTTAGATCCCTCCAAGTGCAGGTTTTTAGAAGCCAACCAAACAGGACTGCCAAGGGCTGAAGCAGAATCTGGACGTTGGTGCCTATCAGCCTGATTTTTCCTATACTCCTTAGCAGTCTGTTTTGTGCAATGTGTTTGTGCAATTTTCCAAATGTCTATTAGCGCTGTACATAGAGCAGCTACTGGCGGTACCTTATGTGTGGGCCCTATAGGTATAGTTTTGGGATGAAAGCCATAATATCATAGTAACCATAGTATAGAAAAAGGGAGATATGCCTAAAGCTGAATGTTAACTATTGTTATAGACAAATTCTGCCAGGGGAAGTGCCTTAACCCAGCTACTGGTTATTGTGGACAACAGACAGTGTAGGTACTGTTCCATGGCTGATTGGTACGTTCTGTTTGCCCATCGGCTTGTGGATGATACTCAAATGACAACCGGAGGTTTATTTGTAGAGCTGTGCAGACCTCTTGCCAAAATCTAGATACAAATTGCGGCCCGATCAGATACTATGACTGAGGGTATTCCATGGGGTTTTAATACATGTTGAATGAATGTAACAACTGGGTCTTTAGCTGTGGGCACCTTAGAAAGAGTGACAAAGTGAGGCAACTTGGAGAATACGTCCACCACCACAAAAATGGTGGTGTGACCCAGGTCTTTTGGGACATCTGTAACAAAATCCATACCAATAGTGTGCGATGGGTAGAGGGGAACCATGAGTGGTTGTAAAAGACCCACAGGTGGAGTGTGGAAAGCTTTAATAGCCACACCAATCGAACAAGATCTTCTGAAGATCTGCACATCTCGTGCAAGGGTCTCACACCGAAACCTCATAGTACATAATTTCCTGGTTTTTGTTATACCAGGATGACTGGCTAAAGAGGAAGAATGACACCATTGCAGAATCCAGTCTCTATAGTCTCTTAGACAACCATATGCTGTGGTCCACTGATTCCAGTGTTTTCTTAATCTCAGCACGGAACGCTTCTGTGGAACAGCTACCAATCACTCTATCAATTGGTATCATGGGTGTTGTCTCTAGAGTGGTTTTCTTGTTTAGGGGAGGAATACAGATACGTGCAAGGGCATCTGCTCTTCCCTGTTTTGCAGCCAGCCTGTTGGTGATACAAAATCAAATTTATTAAAGAACAAAACCCACTGCATCTGACAGGGTGTCAAAGTCGTGCAGAGTAAAAAATCTGCAAGTTCTTATGGTCGGAGTATATGGTAATGTGGTGCTGTGTTCCCCACAAGCAGTGTCTCCATTCTTGGAATGCTAGCGTGATTTCCAGCAACTCTCTTTCAGCTATAGTATAACTTTATTCTGGTGGCCACGATGTTTTAGAAAAAAAAGCTATGGGATGCATAAGGCCAGTTTTGTTGTCACGCTGAGACAAAACCCCACCCATAGCATATTGGAAGGCTTTGGCTTCCACATAATAGGGTAACACAGGATCCAGGTGTATCAAGACAGGAGCTGAAGTGAGTTTTGCTTTTAGCAAGTCAAAAGCTATTAGAGCTTCAGTAGACCAATGAAAGAAAAACCCCTTTCCGAGTAGTCTAGTGATTGGGGTAATGATATCCGAGAAATGCTTAATTAAACGCCTATAGAAATTAACGACGCCCAATAGGGCCTGCATTTCCTTTACACAGATAGGGATAGGCCACATCAGTATCGCTTCTATTTTCTTTTGATCCATTTGGCTTCCAGCAGAGGATATAACAAAGCCCAAAAAGTCTACCTGAGGGACACGAAACATGCACTTGTCTAGCTTGACAAATAAATGTTGTTCTCGCCAATTTTATAGAACCTTTTAAACATGATGATCGTGTTTCTGTAAGTTATTAGAAAAAATCAAGATATCATCTATATAGACAATTACAAAAAGATCAAGAAATTCCCTAAGAACTTGGTTTATGAAAAACTGGAATGCCGCAGGGCTGTTACACAACCAGAACGGCATGACACAGTATTCATACATGGCAGTTTGGGCTGGACTGTTCACAGGGAAGCAGGGTCAACACTGATTTGCATATGGCTGGGTCCAAACTGGGGAGGCATGGTGAGCAAAGGAACAATGGATTTAACCCAGATCTCTTGACTTGGTGTGAGTTTGAATTGAAGCGGGTCCAACACCTGGCCATCCAGTATACCAACCGAAGTGAGGGGCCTATCAGCAACTGTCAAGAGGGGGAAACCTGCCTGTGTATTATCTCCCAAAGTAAAGGCTAGGTGCTCAATGGGGACGGTCGTCAGATTCTGCCTCAAGTAATTCCAGGTAAGTATCCCAATATGCCAATGGATCTAATCCCTCTCCCCTCGTACACAGTCGCTTGTGCACCAGAAGTTTGGCAGGTACCCAGTGGAGCATGTCTGCCCACCAACGCTTCAGTGGGGGTGCCGCGGTGGACTTCAAGGCCATAGTGCTACATCGTTTAGCTAAAATGAGTGCTAAATTCTGAAATCTCAACAGACCTCTGTCTTGGTTATACGCCCTGTATCATCAAGTATCTAAGCCAGGCGCCTCCAATGAGTAGCCTGTGAGCTACCAGTAGCTCTCAAACTACCTGTGTGTAGCTCTACTGTGTACAGCCCAGACTACTACATTAAAAGCTTTTGCTTAGTTGAATTATTATTTGTATACCAAAATTAAAATGCATTTATTCGAGACGAAAATGTGTATATTTTCAGAACTCATAAGATGACGATTGGAGAAAAATGGTTGCATTTTCAAAATTAATTTAAAGATATTATTTGAGTTGGAGAGATTTATTACTCGTATTATGATTTTGGTGCCAAGGGGATTGTAGCTCTGGATGTTTTGTATTACCCATGCAGATGCATTCAAAATTGATAGTGCTTTTTAGGTCTCGCCTGAGCCAGCGCGCATGCGTTGCTCTGCGAGGCATTAAGTAAGGGCTTTTGAGCTCTGAACACATGCTCGTGCGTGTGCTTTTTTTTCTGAGCCCGCAATTGGCTTGTGCATGTGTGTTTTTTAAAAACACAGCACGCAATTGGTGCAAGGTGGGTGATTGTCCCGCCTTGTTTGTTGGATGGCCTAGGGCGCGAGCTTCAACTTTATCTGTCTCCAATTATCGCGTTGGCGGTAATTGGAAACAGATGGTGCTCACTTTTTTTTTTGTTTTGTTTCCCGTAAGAATGAACCTTGTGGTAGTTATAACCCCGCAATTGGCTATAAACACTGCCTCGGGCTAAGTTTTAGTCTTTGAGAATGGAGACTACACCAGGCGTCACAGATTTGGCTGGATTTAGTTATTTTACTTTGGTGTTTTGTGTTTTTACTCTGCCCATTATGTTTTGTTTCGGAATTGGTGAATTCGCAATGAGTATTCATCCCGTCCCGTCTTTAAGGAGCCCATCCCTCTCTTGGTAGGCAGGGTTGCTGTGAGCCCACTTATGCCCCCCTCTTAGTGGCTTAACTGTTAGAGCTGCTTCTCTATACCGAAGTATGTACAGTCCTGAGCAGTGTTCTCCCTACCTAATTGTGCACAATCCTGAGCAGGCTTCTTTCCCCCTAACAAATTGTGCGAAATTCTGAATAGTTTTCACCCATCTAATTGTGCGCAATCCAAAGCAATGTTCTCCCTACCTGTGTACAAACCTGAGTAGTCTGCCCGCTATGTTAGGTGCATAATCCTGAGCAGTGAGCCCGCTATGTTAGGTGCACAATCCTGAGCAGTCAGTCTGCTATGTTAGGTGCACAATCCTGATACGTCAGTTTGCTGTTTCGTGCACACTCCTGAGCAGTTCGCCCCTAGTGTTCCGTGCAGAATTTTGAGCAGTTAGCTCTTGTGGGCAATCCAAGGGTTCCACCTATGTTCAATGCACCGTCCTGACCAGTGAAGCCCCTCCCCTCCTCCGCCCGGCCCCTATGCACAGTCCCGAGCAAGCACCTACTGTCCCGTTCATTGCTGATTCCTTAAAAGCCAATCCTCTCTCTCTCTCTCTCGCAATCTCTCTCTCTCCCAATCTCTCTCTCTAAATCTCTCTCTCTCTAAATCTCTCTCTCTCTCTAAATCTCTCTCTCTCTAAATCTCTTTCTCTATAAATCCCTCTCTAAATCTCTCTCTCTCTAAATCTCTCTCTCTCTCTAAATCTCTCTCTCTCTAAATCTGTCTCTCTCTCTCTCTCTAAATCTCTCTCTCTCTCTCTCTCTAAATCTCTCTCTCTCTAAATCTCTCTCTCTCTCAATCTCTCTCTCTAAATCTCTCTCTCTAAATCTCTCTCTCTAAATCTCTCTAAATCTCTCTAAATCTCTCTAAATCTCTCTAAATCTCTCTCTCTCTCTCAAATCTCTCTCTCTCTCTCTAAATCTCTCTCTCTCTCAATCTCTCTCTCTCTAAATCTCTCTCTCTCTCTCTCTCTCTAAATCTCTCTCTCTCCAAATCTCTCTCTCTCTCTCTCTCTCTCTCTAAATCTCTCTCTCTCAATCTCTCTCTCTCAATCTCTCTCTCTAAATCTCTCTAAATCTCTCTAAATCTCTCTCTAAATCTCTCTCTCTATAAATCCCTCTCTAAATCTCTCTCTCTCTCTCTCTCTAAATCTCTCTCTCTCTCTCTCTAAATCTCTCTCTCTCTAAATCTGTCTCTCTCTCTAAATCTGTCTCTCTCTCTCTAAATCTCTCTCTAAATCTCTCTCTCTAAATCTCTCTCTCTAAATCTCTCTCTCTCTCTCTCTCTCTCTCTCTCTAAATCTCTCTCTCTCTCTAAATCTCTCTCTAAATCTCTCTCTCTCTCTCTAAATCTCTCTCTCTCTCTCAAATCTCTCTCTCTCTCTCTCTAAATCTCTCTCTCTCTCTCAATATCTCTCTCTCTCTCTCTAAATCTCTCTCTCTCTCTCAATCTCTCTCTAAATCTCTCTCTAAATCTTTCTCCCTCTCTAAATCTCTCTCTCTCTCTCTAAATCTCTCTCTCTCTATAAATCCCTCTCTAAATCTCTCTCTCTCTCTAAATCTCTCTCTCAAATCTGTCACTCTCTCTAAATCTGTCTCTCTCTCTCTAAATCTCTCTCTCTCTCTAAATCTCTCTCTCTCTAAATCTCTCTCTCTCTCTCTCCAAATCTCTCTCTCTCTCTCCAAATCTCTCTCTCTCTAAATCTCTCTCTCTAAATCTCTCTCTCTAAATCTCTCTAAATATCTCTCTCTCTCTCTAAATCTCTCTCTCTCAAAATCTCTCTCTCTCTCTAAATCTCTCTCTCTCTCTAAATCTCTCTCTCTAAATCTCTCTCTAAATCTCTCTCTCTAAATCTCTCTCTCTAAATCTCTCTCTATAAATCCCTCTCTAAATCTCTCTCTCTCTCTAAATCTCTCTCTAAATCTCTCTCTCTCTCTAAATCTCTCTCTCTCTCTAAATCTCTCTCTCTAAATCTCTCTCTCTCTAAATCTCTCTCTCTTAAATCTGTCTCTCTCTCTAAATCTGTCTCTTTCTCTCTAAATCTCTCTGTCTCTAAATCTCTCTCTCTCTCTCTATCTAAATCTCTCTCTAAATCTCTCTCTCTCTAAATCTCTCTCTCTCTCTCTAAATCTCTCTCTCTCTCTCAATCTCTCTAAATATCTCTCTCTCTCTAACTCTCTCTCTCTCTAAATCTCTCTCTAAATCTCTCTCTCTCTCTCTCTCTAAATCTCTCTCTCTCTCTAAATCTCTAAATTTCTCTATAAATCTCTAAATATCTCTCTAAATCTCTCTCTCTAAATCTCTCTCTAAATCTCTCTCTCTCTCTAAATCTCTCTCTTCCCCCCTCCCCCCCTCTTCTCAATTTTTCCTCCCGCTTTCGGCATTGTCTCACTTTCAAACTCATCCAGAATCTTTTATTATTTTCCAACTAGCGCTTTGAATCCCGCCGGGTGGAGTTCGCGCTCACCCACAAGTCCTCTCCCCCTACCCCGTTTCCCTCATTCGTTCTCCTTGGTAAGCGTTCGGAAGAACCCGCAGAGCTACAAGGCGCTATATAAATGCAATTAAGATCCAGTCAATGAAAGATGGTTCACTCGGTGTGAGCGTTACTCAGCAGCAAAGCAGGCTGTAGCTCTCTTTCTCTGGCTGTCTCTCCAAATTCTCAGAGTCGCAGGAACTACAATCTCAGAAGTGCAGAGTAAGACCCCATAGACACAGACAAGTAAGCACTGGAGAACGCGTCATCGCCTTAAGGTGACGACAGCCTGACAGGAGCCGGACGCAAGGGTCGCTCCTTCGCAGCCACTTTGGGACTCTACTGATGCATAGGTACATAGGTCTGCGTACCAGTAATGGAAGAAGGAACAAGCATCTGCAATGCAATAGGTCTAAATACACTCCACATAATACCACACAGTGCCGCATAATTACACGCCACATAATTACTCTACTGAATGCAACATACACTCCACACAAAACCACTCAGTGCCACATAATTATTTGCTACATAATTACACTGCACTCAATGCAACATACACTCCAAATAATACCACTCAGTGCCACATAATTACACGCCAGATAATTACACTCTACTGAATACAACATACACTCCCCATAATACCACTCAGTGCCACATAATTACACACCACATAATTACACTCTACTCAATGCAACATAAATACACTCCACATAATACCACTCAGTGCCATATAATTACACGCCACATACTTACACTCTACTCAATGGAACATAAATACACTCCACATAATACCACACAGTGCCACATAATTATATGCTACATAATTACATTGCACTCAATGGAACATACACTCCAAATACCACTCAGTGCCACATAATTACACGCCACATAATTACACTCTACTGAATGCAACATACACTCCACACAATACCACTCAGTGCCACATAATTACTTGCTACATAATTACACTGCACTCAATGCAACATACACTCCAAATTATACCACTCAGTGCCACATAATTACACGCCACATAATTACACTCTACTGAATACAACATACACTCCCCATAATACCACTCAGTGCCACATAATTACACTCTACTCAATGCAACATAAATACACTCCACATAATACCACACAGTGCCATATAATTACACGCCTCATACTTACACTCTACTCAATGCAACATAAATACACTCCACATAATACCACACAGTGCCACATAATTATATGCTACATAATTATATTGCACTCAATGCAACATACACTCCAAATACCACTCAGTGCCACATAATTACACGACACATAATTACACTCTACTGACTGCAACATACACTCCACACAATACCACTCAGTGCAGGAAAAAGTTGCCAGCAGTGCAAGTACAAAAAAGTAGAAGACATTTTTTATGTTAAAATCTTTTTTAATCAGGTTTTTCAGTTGTATATAATGTCGTCTTTGTTTGTATAAAGGTAACAAAAATGCTTCACACTTTTTAATATAACTTTTCAACATAATGCATAGCAGCCACAATGCTCTACAACATAGCCAAAAGTTCTGGCTAAACACATAAGGTCCCAAAGGCGAGACCTATTGGCTATGCCAATGCTTGTTTAATTTATGGTTGGTAACCCTGCCTAATGCCCTGATGTTATCACTGCTGACAGTCTTGGATGGGGTGCTCACTATCACATCACTAACATTAGTAGCTCAGGACGATTTCTGTTGAACATAAGTAACTTTTATTTCAGAAACGGTTGGAGACCCCTGATCTAAGCTAGTCCACCATAAACAAACTACTTGTCACCACTGATACCACCTGTGACACCTGCTCCCAAAAGGGACGAATCAGTATGCAGAACAGCACCATGTGAAGGAAGTTCACATCAGCGGATCTGCACCTCAGACATATGTTAGAAGCACCGGGGAACATCATGCTGATCCTGTGTGGGGTGAGATATGCATGGTGCAGGAAGTGAAATAGTATAAGTCGAGACTGTGTGTTTGTGTTCCCTGTTTGACCGATTGCAAGCATCCACTCTTTGTCTGTGATATCAATCCCAAGCGCCAATTTCCTCCAATCCTATAACTGCGGATGTTCCGCAGCTGGTCTGCCTCCCAATGTGGAGTATAAGTGCTTGATGGCACTCGTGGTGTTCTCCCCCGTCAAGGTAGCCTCGAGAGGTGCCCTTGTGGGAGGCTGCTCCCGATCATATCCCCAGGTCTTACGCATCACATCCCATAGGGCTTAATACAGTAAGAACTGCTCCGGATCCAGCCCATGGTCCAGCACCAAAACATCAAAGGAACAGAGACCCTCCTCGGTCACCACATCCGCACAAGTTATGATTCCTGCTGCTTCCCAATCCCGGACCTGATGCGCGGTCACAAGCCTGCACATTCTGGTATGGCCCAAATCAGGAGACTGAGTGCATAAGGTGTACGGCGCTGCCCATCTCATGCATACCATTTCCAGACATATAGTGCTGTCCATAGCAGCACACTATCCGTGCCTCGAGGAGGTTTTGTATCAAAAAGCTTATTCAACAATGGTCTCCCTGCCAACTCATCCAAAATGCCAGCGTATTCCAGAGACGGTTCTCCTGCATTCCACTGTATCAGCCACTGCAGCTGTGCTGCAGCATAGTACAATTCTTAACCAGGGGCCCGAGGCCACCTTCATCTAAAGAGGCAAATAGCTTATGAAGAGCAACCTTGCCCGGACTAGTGCAGCCACCACCTGTGTCCTTTCCTGAGCAGCCTGGTCCTGGGAGGGGTGGAAGCGGTATTTACGGTTGTTGCGGCGTCAATTCCGAGCAGGGTGCCAAGCCACCTCAGTTTCCTGCCAGTCTGACGGAGGATGCTACCCTTTGGACTCCAGCCGGTCCAATGCCTCATGGGTGGATTAAAAAAGAAGCACCTTGTCGCCATCCACAACATGGAGTTTAGCCAGAAAGATTAACAAGTATTTAATCCTCAGTTGCCGGAGTTTGAGTTTCACTGCATAGTCAGCTGTATAGTCTGGGAAGATCTTGACTATCTGATTCTCCACTTGCCATGGGCCCTTGGTGCAAGCAATCGGAAGAATGTTATCCCTATCCTGGTAATTGAACCAGCGTGACACCACCAGGCACAGAGGTGCTCCTGGCGACGGTGGTGGGGCCAGAACTTGATGCGCCTGCTGAACTGAAAAGAAAGTAGACGTCCTACCTCCCAGACTGTTTGCCCCAGCCATTGTTCTAGATCCAGGTCCATCTTGGGCCTTCAATCTTCTCGGGTAGGCCCACCACCTGTATATCGTTCCGTCTCGACCTCCCCTCTGTGTCTTCAGTCCTTTGCATCAATAGGTCCACCTCTCTCCGCAGAGTGGTCAGCACCACCTGCTTTTCTGAAACAACTGGTTGCATCTCTTTTATGGTCACATCATGGGTGGTGACTTTGGTCTTCAGTTTAGTATGTTCCTCACACATGTGGCCCATGTCTACAATCAAGATGTCTAGTTTAGGCTCTAGCATCATTTTTAAGCCCTGCACAGCTGGTAAAGGTTCAGTGAACTTGGCATTAGTGTCCTGGAACACATGATCAGCACTGGGGAGCAATCTCGTCAGGGGTGCCTTTAGGGTGCACCATCATGTCATAATAGGCAGTGATGTGCACAGTGAACCCCCCTCCACTCTGTGGTAGCAGGATGGTGCAGGTGTCCCATAGGTGCCCCGCTAAATGCAATCTAGTAATGAATAATTGCACCTCCCATTCGCATCTCCCCAGGGACAGGGAGACCTCACTTGCTGCGTATTTGGTCACCGACTCCAAGCCGTCAACAGGGAAGACAGGTGCTTCATCGACCTTGTATTAGCAAGTGCGTTTTCCGTGATGCTGCAGAAGGGGGGGGGGGGGGCAAGAGAGAACTCAGTGTGGTGATCGGGTCACAGAGCCTCTTCGTTCACCTAGCAGTGTGGAGAAATGCCCCCCCCCAGTGTCCACACAGGACTGGGGGACGCTGACAGGTGGAAGGGTTTTCATAGGCTGGGAGGCAGATCAATGTGGTCTGGGTAGTGACCCAGTCCTACCTGTTGCAGGGCTTCGAGAGGCTGTGGGTCTGCCTCGTAGTGATGTGAATCTCTCAGGGGGGAGTGGCCGAGCCAGCCAAGATGGCGGACGGGCCTGCCTAGAGCTCCGTGAGCGGGCCGACCTTCGGCACTCATCCTGGCCGGTGGAGCGTCAGAGGGCATCACGGACCAGCAGGGAGCCTGCCGCAACACGCTGCTCTCTTGTTGGTGCCCAGGAGTCGGGGGCGGCGCGGCTGAAGAGACTGTTGGCCCGGGGCCACCGGGCCGCTCACAAAATGGCGGCGCCCGGCTTTCATTGACCTGTCTGGTGGCGGGGTGTTCCTCCTTGGCAATGAGGTATCCTCGTGGGGGGCCCCTGTCCACTGGCGCTGCCCCTCTGTGCATTGCGCCCAAGGCAATGGGGGCCTCCACTACGAACTGGACCTCCCGGGCCCTGGGGCCACACATGGACGCATATTGCCCGGACCGGCGCGGGCAGGCGCGAACATGTGCGGCACTGAGTTGATCGCCTCATGCCAGAGTGTCCGGTCTGGGGCATTGCAGGAGGTCTCATCATAGGCCCCCCTGCTTTTGCGCCTGGATTGAGGTGCAGCGGAGGACTGCATGCAACCACTGGAGCGGAGAGTGAGTGTCACTGCTCTTGGCCTCCCCTGCGCCTTACCTGCCTGAGTTCCCCCGGCTTGGGAGGCCGACGAGTGGGCAGTGACCTGAGGAGCTGTGATTGCGGTGATCACCGAGGGCCCTAAAATACCGCTGTGAGCTGGGCCCGTCCCCGCTGCCCCCGTTGGGAATGGCGGTGAATACTTCGGCTGCAAGGGCTGCCGATAGGCCAGCCTCTCGGGCATGCTCCTGTGGTGCACCCAACACTGTCTGGGCACGAGGAGCGACGACGTGCTCAGGCTGGGTACTGCCAGACTGAGCCCTCGTCCCGGCCCCCGAATCAAGGTGCAGGGGGCGAGACCTCGGGTGCGGCACCTCCCAGGTGAGGACTGTGGCGGCATTCCCGGGCAGGAGGCTATCGGTTTGAACCCACCTCTAGGCCCAGAATCTGCACCATAATCGAGGTTACACCCGCAGCTAGACCGAGGCCGGGGCATCACTCCATCCTGGGTGCACAGGACTTCTCACCCTAATTGGTCCATTGGCACGCTCTAGGTCAGGGGTGCGACGTTGATTGCTCCGCTGCCAGTTCTCTACGGGGGCCCCTGGCTGGCATTGTGGGATCGCCTCCAGCCAACGGCAGACTGTGCTCAACTACTGGGCCAGAGGTGCCAGCTCCTGTGCAGCTCCCCTTGGCACCCTGCAGAGAGAGGAAGACACCGCGCCGGCCCTTACCACATCTGACAAGCCGGATAAAGTACTGGCGGCCATAAAACACTCCAAGGTCACCATGGAGGACAGGTTTGAAGCCCTGGCCACTGACCTTAACTTTGTCCGCGACGACCACCGCAAGCTTGTTGACAGGGTCGCAGATGGTGAGAAAACCCTCTCTGCCCTGCATCCACTCACAAAGAACCACCAGGTGGGGATCTGCGACCTCCAGGACCGGGTTACACAACTAGAATGCAGGGCAGATGACTTGGAGGGCCGTTCCCGGAGGAGCAACATCCGAATTGTGGGACTTCCGGAGGGAATCGAGGGGCCTGACCCCATTGCCTGCCTAGAGACCTGGTTCAAGTCCTTTACTCAAACCTTCGAACTCACGCCCTTTTTCTCCCTTCAGAGGGGGCATAGCGTCCTGGCACGCTGCCCACCTCCAGGCTCTCCCCCTCATCCAATGTTGGTGCAACTCCTTCATTTTAAGGACAGGGATACGGTGCTTCACGCCGCGAGGCAGAGCGGACCTCTCCAAGTGGAGAACAAGCACATTATGTTATTCCTCTACTACACCTGTGCTGTGCAGCGCCAGCGTTCGTCCTTCCTAGAGGTAAAACGCCACCTCCACCAGCAGGGGATACAATACTCGCTGCTGTTTCCAGCGCGCCTTAAGATAATCTTTGAAGGCGCCACTTTCTTCTTCACTGACACAGCTGAAGCATGGGACTGGACTGATCAGCACTCAAAAGATCTTAGGCCAACAGACACTGGCCGCACCCTGCATGCCTGAGGGCCCCGGAACAAGCGACGACACGAGAAGGGGACTCAGTCATGCACGAGGTCCTTGCCCCAGGGATCCCTGTCCATCTCTCCCAACCTAGAACAAATCATTGCAGACCACAGGTGGGCCTTACAGGCCGTGGTGGACTTGGGGCCCACTTCCGCGGTCACGGACGATGAGAGGGGCCTGTAGGAAAGTAGGATCTGCTTTCATGGTCACCCCCAATTTTTGCTGGTGTCATTATGTTTTCCTGACTAGTCTAATTGGGATCCTGCTAATCAGGATCCCAGTCAAGGGCCGGACTGGGAACTGAAAGCAGCCCTGGCAAATTTTGCCAGAGCAGCTCCCATCCGGCGCGTAGTGAGCGAGCGCAGTGAGCATGCTCGAACACTACTAGGGGGGTTTGAGGGGGTTCTCCCCCCAAGAAAATTTTGGAAAAAGACAGACCAAAATGGTGCATTTTACAGCACATTTTTCATTACAAATTTAATTGTATTAACTTTTAAAGCACAGTAAATAGTACATGATGACCTTAAAGAGCACCAGGTTATCCAGTCATTATGCCTACAATTAAGGCAGGTCAAGTGCCTCAGTGCCTGCCTGGTCACGAGGGGTGGTGGTGGTAGACAGTGGGAATGGCGCCGAAAGTAAGTGTACGCGGGCCGCAGCCTGCACACACCGGCCGCACGACACCCTCTCCCTGCGCACGCACAGTGCAGTAGCTAGGTGGACTGGTATGGTAACTTGGGTTGAATTTAGTAGTGTGTGTGTGAGGCACACGCACTACTAAATTCAACCCAACTACTGCACCGCAGCACCTCTGCCTGTCTGTGCGGGTAAAAAGCACTACTACCATTCGTGAGTGGTCACCTCACCAATGGCAGTTGTGCTTTTTCTCCGCAGAGCAGAGGCAGGAGTGCACACTGCACTGTGCATAGCTGCCAAGGTTTCAGATTGCTGTGTGTGACATTTTCATAAATTCAGTGTAATTATGAGTGATATTCAATGACTATGAGTGACACTTTCTCGCGAGCAAAAATCAACCAATGAACATGAGGGAAACATATAAATATCAGAAATTACAGTACCCCTCGATGAACACAGTTTTCAAAGTCCCTGTCAGTACCTGTCCTCAATACCCCTCAGTGAACACAGTCTTCAGGGCTCACCTGGTCAGTACCTGCCCTCAGTACTCCACAGTGAACACAGTCTTCAATGCTCACTCGGTCAGTACCTGCCCTCAGTACCCCTTAGTGAACACAGTCTTCAGGGCTCACCTGGTCAGTACCTGCCCTCAGTACTCCACAGTGAACACAGTCTTCAGGGTGACTTGGTCAGTACCTGTCCTCCTCACTCAACACAGTCTTCAATGCTCAATTGGTCCGTATCAGTCCTGAGAGACCCTCGGTGAGTACCAATTCTCAGTGCCAGTCCTTAATACCCCTCCCTATTGTGCCAGTCCTCTGTGCTCCTCGCTCAATGCCAGTCTCAGTTCCCCTCAGTGCCAGTCCTCAATGACCTTCACAAATACTAGTCCTCAGACCCCCTACCCCCTCCCCTCATTAATAGTAGTCTTCAGTACTTCTTGTTCAGGGTCAGTCCTCTTTAAGCACCAGTCCTCAGTACTGCTCGCTCAGTAACAGTCCTCAGTGGCCCTGCGTGAGTACCAATCCTCAGTGCCCTTCGCTCAGTGCCAGTTCGCATAATCCCTCTCCAGTGACAGTCCTCAGTGTCCCTCTGTTAGTAGCAGTCCTCAGCGCCAGTCTTCGGTACACCTCGCAAAGTACCAGTCCTCAGTGCCCCTCTGTGAGTACCAATCCTCAAGACAGTCTGTGAGTACCAATCCTCGGTGCCAGTCCTCAGTGCTCTTCACTATCATTCAATCAGTGCCAGTCCTCAGTGCCTCTCCGTGGGTAGCACCCCTCAGTACCGCTCGCTCAGTGACAGCCCTCAGTACCTGTCCCTCAGTGCCATTTCCTAGTCAGTGTGCCTGGGTCACTGCGCCCTATACTTACTGTTTCTCCGCCCAGGTCTTGCTCCACAGTGGACTCCGCAGTGGCTCCCGAATCCTGCTCCCTGGTGCCCGTGCTCCTCCGTCAGTCTCCCGGCTCGAACCCCCAGATCTCCGGGCTCATGGTCCTTTATTTTGAGGCTCCTGGCTCTCCCGGCTTTGCCTGTGCTCCTGGGCAGTTCTGGCTAGCGGGGTGTCCTTGCTCTCGTGTCACCGGCGGTGGGTGCCTCTTGCATGGATCATTGAACACTCTGTCCTCGTGCCCTTCTCATCCCACATGCCGGCACTCCCACCTTCACCCTGCAGCTCTCGCTTCTCCCACGGCGCCTCCCGCTTACCCTGGAGCGCTCCCTGCTTCCTCCTTCTACCTTTCACTTCTTCTCCTGCCCTCCCTTCTTATCCCCGCAGCCTCGGTGTTCGGCGCCTCTCTTCCAGGAGGCCTCCTTCCGGATCCCAAACTGCCCCTCGTGCATGGCGCCTCCCTCTGACCCTCACGTCACCCCGTGCGCCTCTCCTCCCGGCAAGTACATATTATTTATACTGCGTGTGTATTTTTGCATTTGGACACTCCAGGGTCGGATTCCTGCTGAGAACCCATGCTGCCACAGGCCTGGAAGCAGGACGGTCTTCTAATTTTGTTGCTGGGGGCCGATTTTTCAAAAATCGGCGGCCCCAGTAACAAAACCGGCCCCCTGTAAAGAAACCGGCTCCCACCCCTTCCGGCCTCCCGGGGGATTGCCCGGTATTTCCAGTCTGGCCCTGGTTTGAAAAGTTTCAGCACTCCGTCCATCATCTTGTTGGGTTTACAGTATTCATATAAACCAAATTTGATATGGAACGCCGTCTTCCATTCGTCCCGTTCGCGGATTCGAATGAGATGGTATGCTCTGCAAAGGTCTAATTTAGTGAAAATTGTGGCATGCCGTATTTGATCAATTATTACGGGTATCAATGGCAAAGGATATTTATACTTTATAGTCACCTTATTGAGGGCCCTATAATCGATGCACATAGAGATCTCCCCTTTTTTGGGCTAAATAAAAAGAGGAGATGTGACAGGTGAGGAGGAATGCCTGATGAATCCACAGGATAACATCTCATCCAGATATTCTCTCAGATGTTGGGTTTCTGGTTCTAAAAGGGCATTTATCCTGTGACATAGGAGTGCAGCCCCTGGCACAAGATATATTCTGCAGTCGAAACTGTGGTGGGGTGGTAACTCAGTGGCTTTTTTAAAATCAAAAACATCAGCATATTGCAGATTGGGATAAAGGATTTTGGGACTCTCTAAAGTAACACAAGAGGCACATGTGAGAGGGGAAGCCCAATCAGTGGCTCCTTGATAACAGTGCTGTAACCAGTGTTTAGAATCCAAGGTGACTGTACGGGCTACCCAATCAATCCTTGGATTATGTAGTTGCAACCAAGACACCCCTAAGATGGCACCAAATGTAGGGGTATCAATAAGATTAAAACCGATTTCCTTGGGGTGACCGTTATCACATATCATAGTAATGCGTTCAGTATAAAAGGTAATTAGATCTGATCATAACTCCGACCCATCCACCGCCCGGACTGGTTCTGGTTCCTTCTTTAGGAGACAAAGATTTCCTAGAGTCTTTGCTAACATAATATCCAAGAAGTTACCAGTTGCCCCTGAATACAACGGGATAGGGAGAATTCTCGGGTTAGAGTTTGGGATAACCATGGTAACCGGAATGGTAAAATGTTGTGGAACCCAAGTAACGGTATTTACTAGAATACAGGGGGTATCATTGATTGCACCCAACAAGCTGTTCCCAATTCTTTTTGGATGTTCCACAGTTCCCAGGATGAAACCTCCACAATCCATTAGAGCAACAGGATTTTTGGGATTAGGCTTTTTTGGTTTTGCGGGGCATTCATGAGCATAATGTCCCCCCCTTTACCACGATATATAGACATAGATTCAGAGTACGTCTTTTGTCCTTTTCTTCCTTTGGGAGAGGCCGTCTGATTCCTCCTATTTGCATAGGCTCAGGTGCATTGCTGGGTTTAGTATCTTCTTTTTTGTCCCCTCTAAACATGTAAACCCGGGGGCATTGGTCTTTCCCTTTTCTCCCCGGCAATCATGTAATCGGTGAGCCAGTTTAACCACCAAGTCTATGAAATCCGAACAATCTTCCGGAGAATCTACCACTTGTGACAGAATGTCCTTCAGATCACCACATAGCCCCCGATAAAAGAAGGAAGTTCTTTTCTCAGAAGGCCAATGTATCTTGGAAACCAACCAGTTGAAACTAGTTATATATGTCAGTAAATCTGGTTTTCCTTGCTGAGGTTTCGAAGTTCTGTATCGCTTGCCTGCATGAAAGTGTGTTTAGCAAACAGTCGCCTCATTTGTTCTTTGAAAGCTAAGAAATTTTGAAGAACCTGATCATCATTTTCCACAAGCTGGATAGACCAATTAGCTGCAGTACCAGCCACGTTGGAAATGATGAAAGCCACCTTTGCGGCATCGTCTGGAAATGCTGTACACCTACATAGAAACTGTATGTGGCATTGGTTCATGACGATAATAAATGTACTGCTATCTCCGCTGAACAGTTCAGGGGCAGCCACGGGAACAGGTACTGGGGTCACATTGGTTAGGTTAACGGGTGGGTTTCCACAAGCATGTTGGGTTTTATCTAGCTGGAAAGTGGCTGGTTGTAGGACAGGAGTTTGGGTTTTAGGGTTTGCACCAGACGATCACCCCCAGTGATCCCCCACAGCTTATATCTTGTTAGTTCACTCCTGTGGATCTGGTTCTCCTATCTCAGGACATGTACATCCGCCTGAATAGCTGATAATGCGTGAGTAGGTCCAGATGCTGCGCCCCCGGGAAGTGTGTGACTCCCTAAAAGCCCTGCCTGATCCATCTCCGTTTGGGTGGATTAATTATCATGGGATTGGCTTTCTGCCATGGTCTCACTCACCTGAAACGGAGATAGTCCATCCTGTCACCTCCAGGCTAGCCCTTCACACCAAATAGTCAACGCGTCTGGGCGATTAGCCTTAAGGGGAAAGGGGGGAAAGAAATAGGGAGAACGAAATATTCATGGAGACAGAGTGGCTCTTGGTGAGGCACATGGCACAGTCCCCTCAGATAATGACACCAAACCAGTGTGAATGTCTTCTGGCAACACGTCCCTTTAAACAGAGCAAACACAAAAAGGGGTAATTAGCATTCAGAATATAAGGTTGCCCAGAGTATCGCCCCAAGCACCAGAAATACACTTACCAGTGTAATGAAATTGAGGGCGTCAAATATCCAAAATTCCTATTAAATCATTGTAATAAATCCAAGAATTTCTATTCATAGCATTAGAAAAACGGGACGCCAAAGCAGGGACTCTGTTGAAGAACAGTATCACAATTCTGGTGAATTCTAGAACAAAGTCTTGTTTAATACAGGTGCTTGATAGGGAACACGAAAAGAAAAGCTGCACAATGCTGTGCGTACGTGGTAAGGCTCGATAATTACAGTCCATGGAACGTGTACCCTAAATCCCTCACAAAGCGGACTACGGTACAGTGCACTGACCTCTATATGGGAAGGAGATGAAGTAGAACAAAAAAAGGATAAATTGTGTAGTCTTGCTGCACCCTTTATCCAGCTGAGAAGATTCAGGTATATCCAGTGATGTTAAAATAGCTCAGTTGGGCCATCAGGTTAAGAAACCTGGGAGAGGGATGGTGGGGGACAAGAAACAGGAAATCTAAGCTAGCATAGGAAGATCCTTCTCCCTGATTGGAGGATCAAAGCCAAGCGTCAGGGAAACGGTGGATGAGATCTAAATAGACCGTGCCCCACTCCCATGATGGCCGCAAACAGCGTAATGCACAGAACTTGCGTACAGCGGCAACCAAAGGAAACAAAAGGAGGTCTTAACAAATGGTGAGAGCCTGATTCCTAAAACAACTGGGGAACCCCAGAAGATCCTCACAAAGTACCACAACATAGAGGAACGAAAACCAAGCTGTGGGCATAAACAAACAGAATGACATGAATCGCCAAGAATTGGAAATGGAAGGAAAGCGTCTTAGGGGGTCATACCATCGATTTCAAGGAGGGCCATTACACCATCACATGGAGACACAGCAGGGGAACAAACAGAGCATGAAGCACAGGTTGTGACAACCGGACTAGAATCACATACCACAAATTGATGATCTTCTTCAAAGGAACTGTGGGCGTGGGGAAGGATCAAGGTCGAGACTGCGTGGGGTTAAGGTAGGTTTTATTGTTAGAGTACGTTTCCTTCGTACTGATGCCAGAGTTAAGCCACAGAATAATGTCTCTTATCCCGGGACCGTCTTCACTCCTGTCTGTCTATTCTCCTGTCAGATCTCCTTCTGTCTTCCTCTTGCGTCGCTCCGGTGCATAGGGGGAAGAAGGGAACAGGGATCAGTATAAAGTACCAACGTACGATGGGGAAGGGAGTGAGGGACCACCCGGATTTGTGCTCCGTACTATATACAAGGTGAAGGTGCTCGAAGGGTAGGGAAACCAGGAGCGGGAGGATAGAGGACCGCCTCTACTCGCTGGTCTTACCCCGTGTCCCGACCCACCCCGCAGCCCTTTTCCATGTACCTTGAAAGCCACGCTTCTCCTGAAGCGTGGCTGGGCGCAGCGTGGGGACGTTGGCCTCCTGGCTGCTTCGGGTCGTCCACACCCTCTTCGTTCCCTCGTAGAGATGATGGGGTCCTCGTGTCTCGTGTCTCGGCGTCCGTCTCTCCTGCTTCTCCCTTCTCGAGTCCGGATATGTTCTCCTTCTCTTCCTGGATCCTCCCGGCACTTATTGGAGCTTGGGACCCCACGTGTAGCACGGAGGCGGGCCTTAGCTGGATATCGTCCCAGTTAAAGGGACAGGTCTCTTGTTCGGGTTCGTCCGCTTCCGTTTTCTTAAAGGAGCCCTGGTCCCATTTATCCTGTAGGGAAAGAAGAGGGAGTGATAACCGGGGCGCCGACCACCAGTCAGCCGTTAACTCGGTCGTCCCCGATTCGGGGGTCACCCCGTGACTCTCCTCCCCCCTAGGATTCTCCCGATCGGGGAGAGGAAAGACCCGCGAAAGAAAGTCAGCACTCCCATTATTGGTCCCTTTTTTATGTCTCACAGTGAAGGAAAAAGGGCTGTAGGGATAGGAACCATCTGAGGACCCTGGCGTTCAGGCTTTTGTTTCTGCTCATCCACTGCAGTGGGGCGTGGTCCGTGAACAAGGTAAAGGGGCTCCCTTCCAGATAGTACCTCAATTTATCGATAGACCACTTGATGGCGAGGCATTTTTTTTCTATCGTGGAATACTTGGTCTCTCGGGGGGAACAGTCTCCTACTAATAAACAAGATGGGATGTTCCACCCCCTCAACGGATTCTTGGGACAAGACCGCCCCTATGCCCTGGTCTGATGCGTCTGTATGTAGTATGAATGGTCTTGAAAAGTCTGGTGAAGCTAGTACCGGGCTGGTGGTAATGGTGGATTTTAGCCGAAGAAATGCTTCCACTGCCTCTTGGGAGGGTTGTGTCAGAGCTTCGTTTCTAACGTCCTTACGAAGCAAGTTGGTTAAAGGGGTTGCCAGGTCTGAGTAGTGTGGAATAAATCGTCTATAATACCCCAAGAGTCCTAAAAACGCTCTGAGATCCCTCTTGGTCTTGGGGAACGGGGTGTTTACAATCGCTTTCACCTTTTCGTCCTGTGGGGCTATCACCCCATGACCTAGGATGAAACCCAGGTACTTGACTTTGTGAAAGGCCATTCTGGACTTCTTTGAGTTCACATGGAGCCCGGCGTTTTGTAGGGATCGTAATACCGCATGAAGGTGTTGCAAGTGGGTCTCCCACGTGGGACTGAACACCACTATGTCATCCAGATAGGCCGATGCAAACGAATGGTGTTCGTTTAGGACCATGTTCATTAGGCGCTGAAAGGTGGCCGGGCGCCATGGAGGCCGAGCGGGAGCACCGTAAACTCAAAAAGCCCATCAGGAGTCACAAAAGCTGTTTTCTTTCTGTCTGATACCCGTAAGGAGACCTGCCAATACCCTTTTGTTAAATCGATGGTGGTGATGTATGTTGCCTCCCCCAGTTTTCTATCAGTTCATCGATTCTAGGTATCGGGTAGGCGTCAAAGGTAGAGATGGAATTCAGGGCCCGAAAGTCCATACAAAACCGTGTTGACCCATCAGGTTTCGGGACCATGACGATGGGTGAAGACCATTCGCTCTTTGATGGGCGAACGACCCCCATGCCCAACATGTCCTCTACCTCTTTTCTTACTGCCTCTCCTTTTGCTGCCGGTATCCTGTATGCTTTTTGTTTCACTACTATTCCGGGTATGGTCTCTATAGCATGTTCTGTGAGGGGGGTTTTTCCTGGTTTATCCGAAAAGATCGGGGCGTAACACTCTAAGACCTGGTTTAGAGACCGTCTTTGCTCCTCCGATATGTCGGTGTTTATTACCAACTGTTCTAATGTTTCTGAAGCATGCGGGGAGGAAGGTAGGGTGAAATGTGTGTTTTGGGGAGGGGACCTATCCACTTCTTTAGTAGGTTGATGTGGAACGTCTGGGTGCGAGAGGGTTTTACCTGTACCCTGTAACTTGTTTTTCCGATGGTGCCTACGATTTTATGGGGACCAAGCCATTCGACCGGAATTTACATGACGATGAGGGTAGCAGGACTAAGACCCAGTCGCCGATATTTAGGCGCCTCCACTTCTTTCCTTTATCGTACAGGGTTTTCTATCTATCCTGTTTCTTCTCTAAGTGGGAGTAGGCCAGGTCCCTCAACTTCCCTATTTTATTCTTTAGGTTCTGTGTGTATTCGAGGAACCCTCGAGTTTCCTCTGTTTTCTCTTTTTCCCAGGCCTCCTTAGTTATTTCTAGAAGGGACCTGGGCTGCCTTCCGTACAATAGTTCGAAAGAAGAACACCCTAGGGAACTTTGCTTTTGACATCGGATCACATACAGGGCCAGAGGGAGCAGTTGGTCCCATTCCTTGCCGTCATTCTGAAGCATCTTTTTCAAAACTGTTTTCAGGGTACCGTTGTACCGCTCCACCAACCCATCGGTTTGGGGGTGGTACACGGACGTTTTCATATGACGGAGGTCGAGAGTTTTGCAGACCTCTTTCATGAGGCGAGAGACGAAAGGGGTCCCTTGATCCGTGAGGAGATCTCCTAGGAATCCCACTCTCGAGAACAACTCAACGAGGCGTTCCGAAATGTTGGCAGAGGTTGCTGCTCTCAAGGGAAAGGCCTCGGGAAACCTGGTTGAGTGAGTCCACTATAACTAACGCATACAGGTTTCCTCTCTTCGTTTTTGGTAGGGGCCCAATGAGGTCCATACTGACTCTCTCAAATGGGGTACCAATGATGGGGAGAGGTTGTAGGGGTACTGGAGGAGGGTGGTATGAGTTTCTCTTCTGGCAGAAATCGCATTCTTGACAATGCCGTTTAACATCACCGTATACCCCCGGCCAATAAAAATGTCTCAGGACGTTTTGGGTTGTCTTCTCGGCCCCTATGTGGCCTGCCATGAGGTGGGAATGTGAGAAAAACAAGATTTGTTCTCTGAAGGACAGGGGTACTAGAAGTTAAGGGACTTCCTCCTCTGCAGCTACTCGGTAAAGTAAGTCTTTACTAATGGTGAAGTGAGGGTACGTTGTGGGAGATGGGTTTGATTTAGCTGTTTGCCAGGCGTTTTGTAAGGTGGGGTCATTGAGTTGGGCAAACCTGAAACTCCTGTCCATAACCCAAGGCTCAGGGGAGACGAAGGCAGGAACCGTCTTCCCTGGACTCTCCTTCTCTGGGGTGGTGTGTACTGTGGCCAGGAACATCTCTAGAAAGCCTGGGTTATCTGTCCCTATAATGAGGTCTTCAGGTAAGTCTTCCAACACACCTACCCTCACTGTGTGTGGTTCCCTTCTCTTGAGGATAAGGCTAATCTTGGCCACTGGGTACTGTTTCACGTCCCCGTGCACACACCGGATGTGGACTGTTGCTTCGGGAAGGAGTTGGGAGGAAAATATAAGGGAACACTGTATCACTGACTGTCTACAGCCTGAGTCCAGTAGGGCTTTTACGAGTCTCCCATTCACCTCCATGCTTACGTAAAAGGCGGCCCCCATCTCGGCCGTATACATGATGGACCGAGGGATGTATCCTACGTCCATCGGTTCCTCCGGTGGTCTTTTCCTGGGACAGACTCTGGTGAGGTGACCCCACTCCCCGCATTCAAAGCACTGCGGACGTCTAAATGGGGGGACGTCCGGCTTTGTAAATTTGGGGACGGGATCCCTCCTGGTAGGAGCAGTGGGTTTTCTTCTCCGTTTTCACCATCGTTGTTTTAGGTGGTTTTCGGTTTCCCACATAGCCGGTCGAGGTTGGGCCCTGGCGAATGTGGTGGCCATGTCTACTGCCTGTTCTGTAGACAGATTCGTTTGCTGGCGTAGCCATTTCTGTGTATTATAAGGCAACGCCTCTAAGTATTGCTCCAGATATATTTTGTCCATTATACCTTCCTTTGTGCATTCATTTGGTCGCAGCCACTTGTCTGCTGCAGCCTTCAGCCGGAAGAAGAAGGTTTTAGGGTTTTCGCCGGGTGCTCCCCTCTCCCTCCGGAAGCGTAATTTAAATGCCTCTTCATCGAGGCCTAGGTGGTCCAGAATGATGGCCTTGATGGCGGGGTAGGACGTGGTCCCGTTCGCGTTTGCCACCTGGTAGGCTGCTTGGGCCTCTCCGGTTAACAGTGGTGCCAGAAAGAAGGGCCACTTCTCCGCCGGCCAGCCACAAGCCCTGGCGGCCCTCTCAAAGTTCAACATAAACGCATCCGGGTCCTCCCCAGCCATACTACTTCTGTAGGGACACCCCGGAGGGACCATGGGTGTGGCCCGGTTGGGGTTGACGTCGCTGGTCGGTCTGCCATCAGTTTCTGTAGGTTCTCCATTTGGGATGCCATGGAGTCTTTGAAGACTTCGCGGTCGGCCTGTGCCGACGTCATTTGCCGCTCGACGGCCCATCCCAACTTGTCCTGGCCGTGGACGAGGTGTTGTATCAGGGAGTCCATTATTACAGGTTCAATGGACATGTTGCCCGCATTCTCCACCACTTGTGGGCGTGGGGAAGGATCAAGGTCGAGACTGCGTGGGGTTAAGGTAGGTTTTATTGTTAGAGTACGTTTCCTTCGTACTGATGCCAGAGTTAAGCCACAGAATAATGTCTCTTATCCCGGGACCGTCTTCACTCCTGTCTGTCTATTCTCCTGTCAGATCTCCTTCTGTCTTCCTCTCGCGTCGCTCCGGTGCATAGGGGGAAGAAGGGAACAGGGATCAGTATAAAGTACCAACGTACGATGGGGAAGGGAGTGAGGGACCACCCGGATTTGTGCTCCGTACTATATACAGGGTGAAGGTGCTCGAAGGGTAGGGAAACCAAGGAGCGGGAGGATAGAGAACCGCCTCTACTCGCCGGTCTTACCCCGTGTCCCGACCCACCCCGCAACCCTTTTCCATACCTTCGAAAGCCACGCTTCTCCTGAAGCGTGGCTGGGCGCAGCGTGGGGACGTTGGCCTCCTGGCTGCTTCGGGTCGTCCACACCCTCTTCGTTCCCTCGTAGAGATGATGGGGTCCTCGTGTCTCGTGTCTCGGCGTCCGTCTCTCCTGCTTCTCCCTTCTCGAGTCCGGATATGTTCTCCTTCTCTTCCTGGATCCTCCCAGCACTTATTGGAGCTTGGGACCCCACGTGTAGCACGGAGGCGGGCCTTAGCTGGATATCGTCCCAGTTAAAGGGACAGGTCTCTGGTTCGGGTTCGTCCGCTTCCGTTTCCTTAAAGGAGCCCTGGTCCCATTTATCCTGTAGGGAAAGAAGAGGGGGAGTGATAACCGGGGGCGCCGACCACCAGTCAGCCGTTAACTCGGTCGTCCCCAATTCGGGGGTCACCCCGTGACAGGAACCTATATTAACTGAAACTTTCTCTGACACAGGATTTACAATCTGCTTATTTCTAACCCCTACAACTTCGATCTGTTTTCCTGGGACGGGTAGGTTTGGAACTTTGGCTGTTCTAACAGTAGAACAGGTAGTACCAGTGTCGATCAGTAAGGACACTTTGTGGCCATTCACTTCACTTTCCATGAATGGGCCACTTTGGTCTACCTCAGAGACTGCGCCAAGTATGCAATCTTCCTCCCCGTCAGACACCATCATTGTGATTGATCAGACCCACAGTCTTTGGGTGTACGGAAGACCAGGAACTGATAGAAACTGGCTTGATTCTTGAAGGGGTTTGAATAAGCTCTTTGAACCTGGTTCGCGTTGAACCTCTGGTTCCCCACATTCTGAAGGGTCATCAGGACTTGGAGAATTTACATCATCGGGACTTCCAGCATGTTCGGATACTGAGGTCTCTGCATCAGTGCATTTTGCATCTGTATAGGATAACATTTTTGCATTTGACCATTACCAGACATTCTATTTGGATTAAGTCTGCACTCCCTCTTCCAATGACCTAACTTATTATAATAATGACATGGATTAGATGACTTTAATGTCACCACATCTATTCTGGTATTTGGATCAATAAGAACACCACGATCTCTACCTTGTGGAACACCATTTCCACCCTGCATCACCTGTCCTACGAACTGAAATCCAACTCCCTGCATTCCACCACCAAAATAATTTCCCACAGAGGGGCCACTTTGAAATCCCTGCTAAGCAGAAAACTTTTCTTTGAACCTTTTTCTGCTTCATCTCCTGCTCATCACTATAATAGTTAGTATAGAGAAGTATCTCAAGCAAAGGGTTATAAATCACGCTCTGCTGAAGAGTGTGAATCAGTCTCTTTCTGTTGGACCTTTTCCTTTAAGGAAGTAATCAGCTGTTCATACTTTCCAATCATCTTAGGAGAGGGTATGTTCGTCTGAGCCACTCTTGGGGGCTCAGCATTTGACTACTGTACTGATAGAACATAGAAGTTATCTTTCATCTATCTCTACAATTTTACCCTGAAAATGATGTGACATTATTTTACGATAATGACAAATGTGTGTCAGGTTATCAAGATTAATACCCAAACGAAACTCAATTTAGATACTGCATTGTAAAAGCAAGCAGAATGTTAGACCTAGGTTTCTGGTATCACGTAACAGTCAATAAGCTAATGTGAAGTTTAACAATTATATTGACATATGTTTTCATTTATGGATGAATATGGTGAATAAATGATAAAACAGAAAATTTCTCATGTGTTAGAAAAATGGTTAATAACACTACAAAGTGTAATGTGAACACTGACATTGACAAGAAAATTAGATGTTACACAAAGTAATGTTATAATTTGTGCTTCGTGAAAGTTTATCTCAAATGTGCTTAAAATCCTGAATGATGTATTAACCAATAAAGTGCAAAGTAACTTACAGAATTATACGCAAAATGATAGTGAAGTGTTAAAAAAAAAATATGGGTACCTTATACTTCCATGAATTCACATTGAGATAAAATTTATCTGCCTTATTGAAGAACTAATGTACTGGTTTGAATAATGTGAGATTCATATTTTAGCACAAATTCATCGTGCACAAGCGGTGTTTCATGAAGGCCTCAAGACTTGCTTTCTCTCCTAGTCTGAAGTTATGAACTGAATAATCTGAAGCCTATGGGAATCTTTCGTAAAGTTTCTAATTATGTTCTAACACTCAAATGATTCCTTTCATGTTTGTAGCATACTTGACTAGATTTGCAAAAAAATTGTTATTTTCTAGACCACAATGCTTGAGAAAGGACTGACAAGGGATGAGAACATTGACTCGCCTACTTCCTATGTGTCACAGCCAATCATATGACTAAAGAACAGTGGTCAATGGATTACTCAATTCTTCCGGATTTGTATATTTTACCTACGAAATCATCTCATCCTATCGAAACTGATCAATGGCACAGAATGGTCCGACAAATTTTGTGATGTCAAGGGGTGTAAACCTGGAATCGATGGAGTATAATTGCCTAAACTGTGAACATGGGCGACCCCAATCTTGTCCATCTCCCCTCTACCCATCTTGTGGTACAGAGACTGATGATTTGGACTTCCAGAAACAACGCGAACTGTGACGAAATACTGCGTTTGCTCCCGGCTGGTATGCTTGCGTAGTGGAACTGTTGGAAAGTGGATTATTGGTAGGGGCAAATGTAGGTCTGGCAATAAGGCCACTAACCATTGGTAGGACTCAGCATAGGTCTTAGAAAATTATTCCCATGCTCAACCCTTGGTAACGTGGCTGCGAGCAGACAGGCTTAACCTCAAAGACAGGTATGTAAAGCATTTAAAAACACCAATTCAGCAAATAATTAAGACACAACACATAATAAAAATCCAACACCAATTTATAAAATAGGAAATATTTGTATCTTTAAAATGACACCAAAACGACAAAAATCCGATGTAGGGTACCGGAGATATGAATTTTCAAAGAGTTAGCAAAATATAGCACTTAGAAGATTATAGCACCATATTGGGATACCTGCTCGCGATAGACCGGGTCAAAGTTTCAGGCCGACCGCGATGGAGCCCTGGGTGGCTACAGCTCGCGGCAGGTCCCGGTCTCAGTTTCTACCTTCACACTTAGAAACTTTTCTGGAGCTTTTCTCCCCGAGGTCCCTCGAAGCTCCCAGCCAGTCCGGATCCGGTGAGGGTTCGCCGGATTGCCTTTCGACGAGCTCCCGGTCAACTTCCCTGGAGCGGAATTAGAAACTTTTCTTTAGCGCTTCAGCGAGGCAGCCCAGGAGCCCAGGCTGACACGCGATGGAAGGCAGGCGGCTTGGCTCTCGCGGTTGCTCCCGGTCACCTTTTCTACGAGCAAACTTTGAAACTTTGCTTGAGCTTTTTCTCGCGGGGTCTCTCGATGCTCTTCATGTAGCCGGATCCGGTGAGGGTTCGCCGGTTTCAGATTTCTTCTAGTCCCGGTCAAACTCTGGAAGTTGGACCGACGGGGCTTTTAGCGGGACGAACCTGGGTGGCTTGGCCAGCTCGCGGTTGAAGGCAGGCGGCTTGGCTGACCAGGTTGAGTCGGTCCCTCTATGGAGCTTTTTTTCAAAGTTCCTCCAAAGTTCTCCAAACTTCTTGAACTTATTCCTGAAGTTCCTCAAAGGGTCCCAAAGTGTCTCAAATTCACTCCAAGGGTCTGGAAGCTCCAAGATGGTCCTTGAAAGTTGAGGACTTCAGTTCCCACAATCCACTTGGACGTCACCCTTACAAATCCACTGGTAGTTCTCCAAGGTGCAGATTTAGTTGGTGATGTTCCAGATGAGCTCTTTTAACCTGTAGCTTTCAGGAGTCCACTCTTTAGTTCCTTTTCAGCAAGATAATCCACAGGGCTGTAGTTTCAGATGGTGCAGTCTTCAGAGGTCAGGCCTTAGAAATCTTTGCACAGCAAAACTTCTCAGCTTGGCAATGTCTTGCTTCAGTAAGTTTCAAGCAGCAGATCTGGAGGGCTCTGCCCCTCTCAGATACTTATTCCATGTTCTCTGGGTCAGACAGGTCACTCCTGACCAATGGGAGCAGGGTAACTCCTCAAAGATATGACCACTTCCTGTGGAGTGTGGCATTATTCTGTCCCAGAGTGCATCAAATCTTCCAAATCCATAATGGCAGATTTTCCAGCAAGGAGGCAAGAGCTGGCTAAACACACCCCTAGGATGGCTAATTTACTTAGACTCTCCCCCCTGCATCTGCTCATACCTTCCCTAATCCTACCATCTGCCTAAGGTTGAAAGTTCAGAGTTGTAAATGACACTGGTCTCTGCTCTCCTCTTTGAAGAACATAGTTTACGACTCCTCCCCCTGGCCTGGCATTCCTTTGGAACAGCACACTGCCCTGCCAGCAGAGCTGGATAAACCCAGGGGCTCTTTATCACCTCTTCAAGGAAGCCTGGCTAATCCACTTAACTCTGACCAATCAGGGCAGACCACTGGAAGGCTGAATCTGGACTTACAAACAAGAAAGTCTTATAACTTCTTGTATGTACACTGTAGGAGAAATTCAACAATATCATATTGTTGAATTTATTAATACCATTCAGAGAAGTCTTTGAATGGCACCTCTAGCCCTTTCCTATCAAGAGTTATTAGTTAATAACTTTCTACCATGTTAACCTATGTAACAGGGGATTTGCAATGGGAAAAATGACTTGGGCCATTTTTCCAGCACCAGGACTTACAAAAACATATTTTATAAGTACTTTGCTTATATCTACAGGACCCCCACCCCATAGGACTACTAGGGGAGACTTTAGGGGTTCTGAATCTGTAAAAATATTGCAGATCCTCACTTCACAGTGCTCATAGCATCAAAGACGAATTTGGGCAGCACTTTACCACAATGTGGGAGTGAAATGTGAAATTTCACTTAACCCAGGGCATATAAAACTAATTTTATAAGGGTCTACCTTATAGATACCTGACCCCCCACCCCTGGGATACCTGGGGGTCCCTAATATGCCAAACCATTGTAGGTTATCCATTTTTAAGTGCCCCAATCCCCAAAGTCGAGTTTGGGCACAATTTACTTTTTAAAAGCAGTCCTGGCACCCAGGGCTGCTTTTAAACTGACCTCAGGCTTCAGCAGTGCACACATGCAAGTGCCCAGAGAGCTGCTGGCCTCCTAAACTGCCATGCCCTAGGGTACTAGGGACTTCTAGGTAGTTTCAATCCCCTGCCCTATTATATACTAGGGGCTTATGGGGTAAGTCGTGCCAATCACAGGGGTACCCCACCATACCATTGTGTACCCTAGTGTATGTAGGTGTTTTAACTGTATTCTAATGTGTCTCTTTCAGCATTGCACTGGCCCTGGGCCTGGTTAGGCAGAGCCCAGGGTCAGTCAGAGTCAGTTACCACCAGTATCAATCAGCAAAAAGTTGGGGGGTGCCCAGGGTACAGGATGACTTTGCAACAGGAACCTTTCCGGCTGAAAGGGTTCCGACAAGCTGCTGTGGCACTGACGCTGCAGTGCGGACAGGGGCAGACAATTCTGTCCGTGAACTGGAACTGGTTTTTCAGAAACTACTGAACTTTCATCAATTGGGTTGCTATGAGAGACAACTGATTACCTATATATTTACTTACTTAGGATAAATTCTCCCTCTGCTGAGTAGGAATTGGCTCCCTTCATGTCTGGATTTCACAAGCTTGTCAATGCTTATTAAATCTGATCGAATTTAAAATTAGAATTGAATGCAAATTATTTGAAGCCAGATGAAAATATAATTCAATATAGAATATTCTGCTGATTCTGTTTCATTATTTGCTGTGACTAAATTAGTCTGATCTATGATCAACTAATTGGGTGGTAGAAATTACCTGGGAGGTTACTATGACTTATTAAATACTAAGAATAATCTTATTCCAGGACCTCATAGGATAATTGTTCATCCCCTAAGTATTCCGGTCCCTTTTAGCACATAACAAGATCCATTGGAGGACCTAATAGATTTGGTGTGATAGCTGAGGTTATTCTGAAATAAGAAAAACTGGATCAAATACACTCATTTATGAGGCTCAATATGTTTATGCTACAACAGTTTTTATGGTAGCGTGTTGAATGGTTTACTGTCTGACAAAACTGGGATATAAGGGGGAAGTGTTATAAGGTCACCACAAATGCCCATGCCCCAAGTTCAGTGATTCCTTGGCTGAATGCCAGCTCTGAAGACGACAAGACGACAAGACAAGTGGTGTGAGTATTAATAGGGTTGTGAAAATAATGTGTTTATATGTGATACTAATGGTAATTGCAAAAAAGTAATGTTTTAGTGTTTAATCTAGAGTAGAGTTGTTGTATTGAAGTTGTTATCAGGTCCGAAGTGGCCTAAGATCCCGGGATGTACACCTACGGGTGGTTTCAGTGTGGCAAACGCTGAGTAAGTTTGTCTGCTGTTTCGAAGGTGCTGTACGTGAGACGTCGTCGGCAGTACCACCAGAGAAGGGAACTTTGTGAGTGTGTGGAAAAGATTAAATTCGTTGGGGTTTCTCTCAGGTGCACAGAGATTAATCGTAAAGAATTTTTCAGGTGAAGTCTCCCTGGTCGAGATTTTGCTTAGGTTGGATAAATAATTCTTGGTTGTATGGAGATCTATAATTTCTTTTGGTGGAGCAGACAAGAATTTATTTGTATTCAAAAGATTGTTTAAGATCGGAGTTGAAAATGTTGGATTGTAAAGGGAGGGTCAGTTGCTGTGAGGAGTTGGTTTGATAAAGTGCTGCGCTGTGATAGGACGGTTGGTGTAGAACCGCGCTGGAATTGGATGAAAAGGTTAGAGAAAGCCGTGCAGTGATTGGAAGCTAGAACGATAATAAGGAAGTGTATTTCTCTCGAAATACGAGTGGAATAATTGTAAACGACATTCAAATATTTTTTATCGAAAACATGAACATTTGAAAGAATTTAAAAACATTGATACATGGAGATGTGCCTGTATCCACCAGAGAAGGAGTACCAGTAGCACCTGAAGGCACAACTGGTCTGTACATGTCTTTAGAGAAAAGATATCATACATATACATGGTTAGACAATTGGATGAAATATACTGAAAAGGATGGACCTTTAGCTTTCTCTCAATATGGTACCCTTAATGTACAAGTTCTTGAAAATTTAAGGAGACAGATGAATGATATTAAGCCATCACATAGACTTATGCAATTCAAAGCCCTTGAAGAATGGGAACATGTGGCCCGTCAGAAGGAAAAAGAGAAATATTAAGGTCAATATAAAAATACTTTAAATTAGTTTGTAGAGGCTAAATGGGAATTGCAACAACAAATTGGAGAAGAGATATTGCAGAGGGAGCACGTATATATTCGATATTAGTTGCAGAAAAGAATGAGGAAGAAAAATGCAAAGAAAAAAAGAAACATCTCGAACCACACCATATAACAACAGTCACAGACAGGATCAAATCAATTTGTGGTAAGTCAACCGGATGCACCTGCATGGCCAAATAGTTTAAATTCTGTAAATCCCTTTTTGACTGAAGAGAAACGACTAGAGGAGCAGGGTTTAGTAATCCCATAATATCTAATGCTCCAGATGCTCTTTCAGTTCCAGTAACTATAGGATCTCTGGTGCCTTTGTATCAAACAGGCAAGAAAGGACAGCAAATACATACATTAACTTTCCCCACTGAATTGGGAGGAACAAATACTGTATCACAAGAATTGAATAAAAGTCAAATAAAGTCCAATTTAACATTTCCAAATGAAGGTATGTCGCAACAAAGAAATGAATCAGGAGTTAGTGAAAGGACCATTTAGACTACTGTACCGCCTAGTGAAGAGGGACCAAACCCATTATCTAATACTACAGAAAGGATTATGGAAACTCCTAATAGAGGACCACAGGCTATGACAGCTAAAACCTTACAAATGGGAACTCGAGGTTTTGAAACCCGTATTACTCCACAATTGGAGGGAGCTAATGGAGATTCACAAGTTAGTGTATTAAATCAAATGGTAGGCCCTCCCCCACAGCAACTTGATGACTGGATTAAGGATATAGCTGCTTCCACCTTTGAAAAGGGTATTGCAGAAAGGGGGATTTCAAACTGAGGAAATTTAGATGAAAATACACTTGATATAGCTAAACTTAAGGTGGAATCGGAAGAAATGATCTTGGGAACTATCAGTCCAGGAAGAATTGCTAATTAATGTGACAATGAATTATTGTTCATATGTAAGGATAGCACAAGGAAGGCTAGAACTACACATGATAAATTTGCTGAAGTTACACAAATATATGGGGTGGACATACAAAAGTCAAAGGCATTACAAAAAACGTATCGATTGGATTTTAGTTACAAAGATATAGAGAGTCTAAACCCATCAGGAAAAAGATTACAGATTAAAGCATTACTGCCAACACTTAGGAAATGGGGTGAGTTAGAAAGATGGGAAGGCAGATGGGCAAAAAAGAAGTAAACGAAAAAGGTAACCATGCCCATGTATCCAATGTTTGAAGGGGAAACCGGAAATACAGAAACCAAAATATATCCAATGAAAGAAGTGCCAGGAGGAGGATATGTGCATGTTCCTTGGACTAGACCAGACATATTGTCCTTTACAAATGATTTCCCAAAATTGAGAGAGAAACCAGTTGAATGGTATAGACAAGTTGAGAGATGTGTAAAGGTTTCAAAGGTATTGTTAAAAGACTAAGATACCTTGTTTGACGTTGTGGTCCTACGTGATTTATGGACTGAGTGTAAGATTGCAGGAGATTGGCCAGAGACAGAACCTGCGAGAGATTCGAGAACTGGAGAGCCATCACCTGAAGTAATGACAAAATATAATCAGGTCTTTACATATTTGAAGGGGAAAAGTTCGTCAAAAGAAACTGATTGGATAAAAATTGATAGGATGACACAAGAATTGAAAGAAACCAGGTATGCGTATTACGAGAGACTTCTGTAGGCATTTAAGCAATATAGTGGAATGGAGAATGTGACAGGTAAAGATATGGGGCATTTTGTATATCGATTCGTCTATGGATTAAGGCCTGAAATAAGTGCAATGATACAGCAGCATTTGATTTGCTGGCAGTACAATCCCATAGACGAGATACTTCTGTATGCAAAGTATTATGGAGATGAAGGAGATTCCAAGCATAAGAGGTTGAAGGAAAAATTGATGCTGGCTCAGATGAAGGCAGCAAAGAAAGATTATGTGGGAGTTGGTACCGATTGTTCTGTTATAGTACAAGGAAACGGTCAAACGAATACTGTATGCGAGGAGTAGCAGGAGGACAACAACAAAATATGACAACCCAAGGCAGGGGAAGAGGGGTTTCGATAGAACTGTTGAAAAAGACTCACCCATGTCATATTTGCGGCAAGTTCGGGCATTGGAAGTGCAAGCGTAGGTTCAATCCACTGAATCAGATGAATGAGCAGGTGGCCCAGGGTAAAATTACTCAGGCCCAAGCAGGGAATATGATGCAGAATCAGCAGACTCAAAGACAGAAAAATCTACATTTAACTATGCCACTAGCCCCTATGCCTCAGTTGAATGGCCAAGTGCAGAAGTATCATGTGAACATGTGATTTCATGCAAATGATCAAATTGATCCAAATCCAAATGTAACCCAGAAATACCTAGTACAGATTGATGACAGTGATTCTCATTTGTCCCAATGACGGTGCCTGAGAGGGGAGGAGGAATGCGTGCTTGGCGCATCCTTAGAGGTAGACCAGAGTGGTCCTTATGTGGATGGCAAGGTAAATTGAACACCACTGTGGGAACAGCGGAAGCTCCAAACCTACCCCTCTCGGGAGAAAGAATCCAAGTTGTAGGAGTTTCTAATCTATTAATGTTAACACCTGTGACTGAACCTGTTAAGATACAAATTGGAACTTTTGAGGATCTGCACAAGTTCGTGATATGTGATTCCAGCCCAGTGAACCTTTTGGATCAAGACCTATTGTGTAAATTGAAGTGATCCATCTATTGTACTCCGAAAAGAATAGAGTTTCATACCAATGATGAAGATATCGTATTCAAAATTGCAAAACAGAAGGCAGAAATTGAGGGGTTATTTCCTTTATTAACAAGTAATGATTTACCCCTAGAATTAAGAGACACCATGTTCCCAGAGGTTTGGGATTTCACAGGAAAAGATATTGGGCTGATTGAAGGAGTGGCTTTGAAACCAAATGCAGAATTTCCTCGAACTCCACCATATAATCTGAGTCCTGAGACCATCGCAGGTATAACACCTCTGATTGAGTCATTGATCGAACGAGGGATTCTGAGGGAAATCATGGGAAGTCCATGTAATTCAACTCTTATGGGAATTCAGAAACCAAACGGAAAGTATTGAATCGTGCAGGATTTGCGCAAAATTAATCAGATTGTGATACCGTGCTGTCCAATTGTGCCAAATCTAGCCGTGATACTATATCAGATTCCATGTGAAGCTGAGTGGTTTTCTGTCATTGATTTGTGTCAAGCTTTCTTATCCATCCCTCTGCATCCGGATAGCCATAGGGGGGAGTCTGTCACATGTTAAAGGTCCAACAGTGCTGTACTTATATCCCTGACAAAAGTAAAGATTTGCGGGGCTATACCAGCAACATTACTAATTTGGGAAAAGATTTGGTTTGCGACATTGGGAGGTAGTTTAGTGGGGAAAATATTAACACCCATACTAACTATTGCTATCAGCATACTAATAATAATCATGGTTATCAGATATTGCAAACGTACAAAATTTAGGAAAGAAACTAGGGGAACAAAAAGAAAGAAATTGAGCTAGAGGGTAGACAATGTGGCTACTATGGTGAATTAAAAGCCTTAGAACAAACCAGGCTAAAACTAATGAAGACATGCGCCTTATAAATGAGACATCAGATAATGATAGATAAGAGTGTGATGAGAAAATAAAACACTTATGTTATGTTATGTTAACAAATATTTCTAAAGCGCACGTACACCCAGAGGTTTCATGGCGCTAAACCTGATCAGAGTCACAGCAGGGCAGGATTTAAGCATGCGCCTGCTCGAACAACCATGTCTTGAGCATTTTTCTAAAGCCCAATAAGTTATTGCAAGACCTAATTGTTAGTGGAAGAGAATTCCAAAATCTAGGGGCCAGATAAGAAAACCTGCACCCTCCCTGACGTTTGAGCTTATAAGTAGGGGTAGATAGCAACTGGAGATGAGCCGATCGCAAATTACGATTGGGAACATGTTTTGATATCATGCATTTAATGAATTTAGGGCTCCTACAATGAAGAGCTTTGAAAATTAAACACCCTGTCTTAAAGGCTGCTCGCTGGATGATAGGGAGCCAGTGAAGTTTTACAAGTAAGGGGCTTGCAGATTGCCATTTAGGACATTTATATATGAGTCTTGCGGCTTGGTTTTGTACCAACTGGAGACGTTTTAATAGAAACAGTGGAAGGCCAAGGTAAGTAGAATTGGAAAAATCGAGACGGGGAGAGAACCAAGGCAGTGACGACCTGTATAAGAGCGTCATGGGTGAGTAAATGGGCAATCTTCCTAATTTTACGTAGTTGGAAAAAGCAAGAAGAGACCACTACCCCTACTTGACCTCTAGATGAGAGATCAGCGTTTATAGTAACTCCAAGGCTTTTTACAGAGATGGACGGGGTAGGAGAAGGTCCCAAATCAGTAGGCCAATAGTGTGGGCCCCAATGAGTCTGGCCTTTTCCAACGAGGACCAATTCAGTCTTGCCCGGATTAAGCTTGAGATGGTTATTATCCATCCAACTCTGAATATGAAGCATGGTGTCTTGAAATTCCTGAATTGAATCAGGGAATTGTCAATGATAAAAACAAGCTGAAGATCATCAGCATAATTAAAAGTGATTGACCTCCTTTTCCTTAAAGAACGGATCAAGGGCAGGAGGTAGAGATTAAACAGATGGGGGACAATGATGATCCCTGTGGTACCCCGCACGTGATTGCGGTCTCGGGGGCAATAAAGGGGGCCAGGCGAACTGCTTGGGTACGACCCTCGAGAAATGACTTGATCCAGTTAAAAGCTGATCCATGAATGCCAGCCTGTCTGACGCGGTCCAACAAGATTTGGTGGTCGACCGTGTCAAACGCGGCCGACAAGTCCAGCAGCACCAAGGCCTGAGGGGTACCCTTATCCGCATTAGCTCGCAAGGTGTCTAGAACAGCCAAGATGACGGTCTCAGTAGAATGAGCTGGCCGGAAGCCCGCTTGATGGGGATCCAAATGTTCAGAAAGTTCAATAAAATTCGATAGACATTTGGCGACATGCGCTTCCAATATCTTTGCTAAAAAGGAAGCAGAGAGATAGGGCGGTAGTTTGAAGGGTTAACAGGGTCGGCGTCCGGTTTCTTTAGGAGAGGGACCACAACAGCATTCTTGAAGGCATTCGGGACCCTCCCCTGCCCGAGGGACTCATTCAAAAAGGGAGTACTGTTTGTGGCAGAGCCGAAAAATATCCTTTAGGATATAAGGGGGCAACAATCTCTAGGAGAGCCTGATTTGACTCGGACCAATAGGTCAGAGAAGGTCTCTTGGCTGATAGCAGGAAATGTTCCATGATAGTAGTATTAATTATCAAGCTATCAGGAAGCTCCACGGATCCAGAGGGGGAATGCTGGCTTTAATAGTGGCAATTTTATCCACAAAGAAATCATTCAGAGAGTTACATAGATCTTGAGTAGGAGTTTGTTTAAGAATAATTCGCTCTGTACTACATAGATCGTTAACTATCACAAAGATTTCCTTTGATCTATTTTGGGAGCTTAGAATTCGGGCTGAGAAATGGGCGACCTTGGCTGCCATGATTGCATTTTTATATTCATTCCGAGCTTTAACGTACTGAATTTTACTTTCTGAGACATAACCGGCTCTCCATCTCCTTTCTTTTTGGCGGAGATCTAGTTTCTTTATTTTTAGCTCAGCAGAGAACCATTTCTGAGCCTCAGTTGGTCGTCTACAGTTAAGTTTGGTGAGTGGGGCATGAATGTTACTTGCAGCGAGTAACCAGGAGGAAATATTTTTTTCCATAGAATTAATATCAGAGTCCAAAACAGGAGGGGAGCTAGCCAAGGAGGCAATAAAGTCTTGTTTACTCAAGGACCTCCACTTCCTGATCATGCCACCCTCAACCTTAGGAGTCTTAGTATTAAGGGGATCATTACCGTAAATGTTATTAAGTAGTGGTCGGACCAAATACAAGGTAAAATAGTAGGTACCGACAAGGTCAAATTGGTAGACCAAAGCTGGTCCAGTGTGTGTCCTTTAATATGAGTAGGTGAAGATATAAACTGAGTAAAATTAAGATTAGAAAGTAGGTCAGATAGTTCGATGGCCAGCGGTCCTCCGCAGATGTCATTGAACCAATAGTTCATATCACCTATAAGTAAAATGTTAGAATAATTCGTGGCCAAATTAGCCATCTGTTCACTCAAGGAGAAAGGGAATGAAGGCATATGCTGTGGGGGCCTATAAACAATAACGCAAATAAGGGGACCAGCATGGGAATCCAGTTTAATGACTAAATTCTCTGTCAGTGGGAGGCTAAGAGGGGTGATAGTGGTGAATTTATGATCTTTGTGAATAATAGCGGCAACTCCGCCGCCTATTTTGCCTGGAGACCGATTTGCCTGAATTATATAATAATCCTGGGGAAGTGCGGCTAATATATCTGGTGTGGACTCAGCATTGAGCCAAGTCTCAGTGACCAAAAAAACATCAGGTTTTTCGGACACGAGCATCAAAAAAATGTCCAACTGGTGTTTAACCAGTGAACGAGTGTTCAAATAAAAATACGCAAGTTAGAGTGTTCTATCTTAGGGTGGGCAGGGGTTTCTGGGGCGTGAGAAATGGGAGAGAGAGGAATAACAGGGAACCTTTGTGCTCGATATAGCAGGTTAGAGCGGATGCATTTATATGTGGCTGAGTCAAGGGGTAAGGCCGGCAAAGCCAGCGATCTAAGTTCCTCCGAGGAGTATTTTATAATTTGGCCATGAGGTAAGGCCCCAGGGCCCATCTGGGCGCGGACGGGCGCAGACGGGCTTGCCTTTGGCGCGCCTTCGGCGCGCCGCCGCGCGCGCCCGCTGCGCGCGTCCGCTGCGCTCCGCGTCGTGGCAAGCATTTGAAGCCAAAGCCCCGCCTCTGACTCCTCCCCACCCGGCAAGAATGGTTAGGGCCGAGGGGTGGTAACGAGCAGGGTGAAGGGAGCTGCCCACTCAAATGGAAGGTAAATTTAAAAACGAACAAATTCAGCAGTATAACAGTGATACAAAGTTTAAAAATACTAAAACCAGTGAAATGCTGCCGCAGCGATCCGCGTAGCAATGATGACACTGCTGATAGTTGCATTAAAGGCATCAGGTAGGAGTCAGGTGCCATAAAAACTGGTTGCACTTTTGCGATTTCGTCCATTGGGTGCGCTGAGGAAGAGGTTGTTTGGGGTCCGACATGGGCATTGGCACTGGGTGTCTGGCAGTGGTGGTATTGGTATTGGTGTTGGTGTGGTGGGAACCGGTATGGACCATGAGGCTGATGTGGAAGTCTGTAGCAGACTCAGGTCGAGCCCAGTCACAGGTCCCAAGAGGGAAGACGGCTCTGGGGGAAAGATCCACTGGTAATAATCCGACCGGAGGTCCCTATGTCTCTGTAGGGTCTGAATGCACACCAGAGGAAGCTGCAATTGCACCAAAGATTTGAGGCAAGGGCCCCTTAAGGCCTTTATCTACTGCAGGTCAACAATAGCCTAAGGGAACTCAGGTGTGCCAGGACCAACTAAGGAATCTGTTTTGGAACCGTGGACTTTCGAAGGCTGGGATGTTAATCTTGACGCCCTCAAGGCTTCTCCTTTAAGCTAGAACGGTGAGCAATAGGGTCAAGTCTTGTCTTGCCTTTCTGTGTTTGCTCTTGGACTTCAACCCAAAGACTTTGAGTGTGAAGGGGATCGCTCGAAGGAACAGCCAGGCAGCCGTGATTGTGACCGAGCCCGCAACTTGGAGTAGGAGCGAGACCTATACATCTACCATGAACTCTTCTTGGGTTGGAAATGTAAAGCTTCACCTTTGGGCCCTGGATCACCTCTGGGTGCTTTAGGGCACCCTTGTTGCATGACATAAGAGTCGTGAACAGATCCCAAGAAACAAACACACCTTGTCTGGGCCTGTGACCGGTATCTGCTCAGTCTCAGCAAGATTTGAAACCAGTAGCTTTTAGAGGGGACATCATTCCCGAGCACACTGTGTAATCATTTTGGAAATTGTCAAAGATGACAAAAGTTGGTAGCTCATTTCCAGATCCGCATTAGAATGCACCGAAAGAAAGGACCTGATGTCAGGTCACAGGGGTGGTTCTTATACGTGGCTTTGTTGGTCACTTCAGGGGTTGTGCGGAGCTGCAAAATGCCACCTGCCAGTACTCGGGAACACTGCTGTTGAAATTTCTAGATTCAGTCTAGTGCCTGGGAAAATTCACAAGAGGAGGAATCTGCAATTAGAAAGTATCCATCAAATTAAGCCTTTTCTCTAAACAGCCTGGAACCATCGAAGGGCAGTTCCATTAGAGATGCTTGCACAGATCCTAAAAACCCAGTTGCCTGCACCCAAGTGTGCCTCCTGAACAAAACACTTGTGCCAATAGCCCTGCTGATGCAGCGTGATGAGTCCAGACCAGCTCCGACTACATACCGGGCTGTGTGCTGACCATCCTGTATAATTTGGGCTACTGAGGCCCTATTGGATGGCCAGCAAGATGTCACTGGCTATGTCCCATAGTGCATGGGTATACCTTCCAGAAGGCAAACTGCATTAATCAATCTGAGTATTAGACAGGCCAAAAAACATTCTCTTTCCGAAAGCTTCAATTCTTTTTGATTCTCTGTTTGTAGGATTGGTCTTAAAGGAATTTGGATTAACATTACTTGTCGAGGCTCTTCTGTGTAGGGTGCTTAGATAGATTGTCTGGGTCACTAGGGGCCAGTCTTTGTTGCCTAGTCACAGTACGACTGACTGGGGGGGTGGGGGGGGGGGGGCCATGGCCATGATTTAGGCCATGTAGCCAGAAACGCATCATAAAGCAATATTAGCTCAGAAAAAGTTGGTGCTGGTTGAATAATCTCAGTCAGTACTTTTCTACAGTGGGCAACTGCAGTTCTAGTACTTCAGCTGTCCTTTGACCCACCAGTGCAAACAAAACACTTTCTTCTGTTAATGGCCCAAGTGACAAAACAAGTCAAAATCTGTTTAAGAAGAGGTATCTAGCTACAAACAATTTTCAGAATAATGAGGGCATCTCATACTGAGGTCAAAAAAGGAATGAGAGAGCTATGCCTCCAGGACGCACTACTGTACCCAGCAAATTTTGAAGTTCAAGTGGGGGACAAGGCGGTTTTCTTTTCCAGTCTGCAGGAAACTTGGAACTGGCTGGGCAAGTATGATGTGGACAGCAGATCACAAAGAACGGTACCCTCTAAAACAAAGGCCAGAGCGTAAACACACCTGGTGCATTGCTGGCACATGCCCATCAGCTAAGCATACCCGGGCCACAGTTGTGTCGCTCAGAGATGAGGAGGAAATGGCTGCAGCAGAGATGTCAGAGGAGGAAACACTTTTAGAGAATGATGGAGCGGAGGCAAAGAGCGACGATGATGGAGCTCCTAAAGTCACCCTTGGCACATCTGATGAAATTATTAGATAAATGTTGTAACACACTTTTAGAGATAAATGAGATCAGATGTCTGATGTCACGAGGGACCATAATTAAGGTTCCCATAGGGCAGCCGGAGCAGGCGTTGAATATGGCGTACTGAATTCTTGTTCTTTATAGCTACTTCCTACCCTCACACTGCGCGCTCGTCAGTGCTGGAAAGACCTGGTGCTACCCGACAGACATAAAAAGTTATGTGTGCACAACGTTTTGATGGATCATTTTCTGTGCTCTTCTCTAGGAAGAGAAAGTTGGGGGACCTTGAAATTGTTGTTTCTTTTCTGATGGTTATGAAGTTTTACTGCTGGTGTTTGGGAATTCCAGGTCTTGATCTGAGAATCCCAATATGCTGGCGGAGGGTAGTGGGGAGGAGAAATATAACCAATAACGGCTAATGGGATCAGTTGTATAGGCCAACTGAAAATTCTCACGTGGAATGTTAGAGGCCCGAATTCACCTAGTTGAAGATATGAAATAAACAAGCATTGGCAAAGCCAATAGGTCTCGCCTATGCTAGATCTGATGGCTTTGTCGATGTTTTTTTAGCCAGGATGTGGTGCAGAGAAGAAAATGACACAGAGAGCCGCAGGTAATATGGGAGCCATGCACATGATGACGATCAAGGGGAAAGAAGACTGGAAAGGAATTTAGAGACCTCGCCGACGACCTCGCACCACTAAAAAACCCTCCCAGCAGACCCGGAAGCAAGAAAACCCCTTGGTTCACCAACGAACTCAAGGAATCCAAGAAGAACTGCCGCACTCTCGAGAAAACCTGGCGACTCGACCAGACCACAGACAACAGGACCGCCCTCAAGCACGCCACCCGCAAACACCACCAGCTGATCCGTGCCACCAAGAAGTCGGCACTCAAAGAACGACTGGACAACAACGCCCATGACAGCAAGGAACTTTTCAGCATCGTCAAAGAGTTCTCCAACCCCAGCGCCGGAAACAACGACATCACCCCCTCGCAAGACCTCTGCAACTCACTCTCCGCGTTCTTCCACCGCAAGATCACCGACATACATAACAGCTTCGACGCACAAACAACGCACCCTACCGCCGAACCAACGCCCGCCACCACCACCCTCTGCAACTGGACCCCGATCAGCACCGAAGACACCACCCGCACGATGAACTCCATCCACTCCGGATCACCAACCGACCCCTGCCCACACCACGTCTTCAACAAAGCCGACGCCACCATCGCACCCCATCTCCGGGACATCATCAACTCCTCCTTCCACACCGCCACCTTCCCGGAGAGCTGGAAGCACGCCGAGCTTACCGCCCTCCTGAAGAAACCAACGGCGGACCCCACCGACCTTAAGAACTACCGTCCCATCTCGCTCCTTCCGTTTCCGGCCAAAGTCATCGAGAAGACCGTCAACAGACAGCTTGCCGCCTTCCTCGAGACGAATGGATCCCTCGACCCCTCGCAGTCCGGGTTTCGGGCCAACCACAGCACCGAGACCGCCCTTATCGCAGCCACCGACGACATCAGAACCCTAACCGACAACGGGGAAACAGCTGCCCTCATCCTCTTGGACCTCTCTGCGGCGTTCGACACCGTCTGCCACCGCACCCTAGTGAAGCGCCTCAGCAACATCGGAATCCGAGAGAAAGCACTGGAATGGATCATCTCGTTCCTCGCCGGAAGAACCCAGAGAGTCCGCCTCCCCCATTCAGATCCGAAGCCACCGAAGTCATCTGCGGCGTTCCACAGGGATCCTCACTCAGCCCAACCCTCTTCAACGTCTACATGAGCCCCTCGCAGCCATCGCACGCCGACACAACCTCAACATCATCTCCTACGCCGACGACACCCAGCTGATCCTCTCCCTCACCAACGACCCCACCACCGCCAGAGCCAACCTACACGACGGGATGAGAGACGTCGCCGACTGGATGAGGAACAGCCGCCTTAAACTGAACTCAGACAAGACGGAAGTCCTCATCCTGGGCTCATCACCCTCCGCCTGGGACGACTCCTGGTGGCCCCCGGCCCTGGGCACCGCGCCCAAGCCAACGGACCACGCACGCAACCTGGGCTTCATCCTGGACTCCTCCCTGTCGATGACCAGACAAGTCAACGCCTGTCTCATCTTCATGCTTCAACACCCTGCGCATGCTCCGCAAGATCTTCAGATGGATCCCCACTGAAACCAGGAAGACCGTCACCCAGGCACTCGTCACCAGCCGACTGGACTATGGGAACACCCTCTACGCCGGAACCACAGCCAAACTTCAAAAAGACTCCAGCGCATCCAGAACGCCTCCGCACGACTCATCCTGGACATCCCCCGACACAGCCACATCACCGGACACCTGAAAGACCTGCACTGGCTCCCCGTCAGCAAGAGAATAACGTTCAGACTCCTCACCCACGCACACAAGGCCCTCCACGACCTGGGCCCAAAGTACCTCAACGACCGCATGACCTTCTACACGCCCACACGCCAGCTACGATCAACCAGCCACGCCCTCGCCACCGTACCACGCATCCGCAGAACCACCGCCGGAGGAAGATCCTTCTCCTACCTGGCAGCCAAGACCTGGAACTCCCTCCCCACTCACCTTTGGCGAACCCAGGACCATCTCTCCTTCAGGAAGCAGCTCAAGACCTGGCTGTTCGAGCAGTAACTTACCCCCTCCCCCAGCGCCTTGAGACCCTCCCGGGTGAGTAGCGCGCTCTATAAATGCCGTGATTGATTGAGAGAAAATGGCATGGGAGGGCAGATGAAAAAGGTGATGGGGAAGAGCAGCAGTAGTGAGCGGAGGGCACACAGTGAAGCTGGTGAAGTAGATAGAGTGAGAGATGAGGGAGTGCACACGGGGAGGTTGTGAGTATGTGTACAGGGAGGGGTGATGAGGGTACACACTGAGGCTTGTGGAGGAGAGAACCGGTAGGTAAGAGAAAAGCATAGAAGTCTCTGTGTGATTGGGCAGTAAAGGCACCAACGACATAGTGGATAAGTAAAAAACAAACTGTCTAGCAAGACTTTGTGTCGGGGGTCAACACCGGATAAATGAGTGTGAAAAAGAATAATGGGGAAATTGAAAAGAGTGTCCAGGGTTAACAAGGATGCACTTGACATAAATTCACAGCAGAGGTAACGATTTTTACATGGATGTCCCAAAGCTAAATTTTTGCATGCCACAAATCTTTCAATCGACGTTCAAGAAGGATGCAAAAAAAAGTTGTAAAGCTAATTGAACAAGCAAAAGCAGAGAAAACTAAATCCTCAGCATTCACAGGTGTTTTAATAAAGGCATTCGAATTTCAGTTACGAATGTTATTAAAGCGCCAAGGAATGATTGTGTCGAGGTTGTACCCTGCAGAAATTGTTAACATGGCAGAAGAAGTTAAAAAAAAATGATATACGATTCAGCTCAGACATTCAACGTTCGAGGATCCTCAGCGTTGCTGCAGTAAGGGGAATCAGACGTGTTCCCTTCTGCACATTCTTGTAAGACATGATAATATAAGGGAACACAGTCAAATTTGACAGAGTTGGTAAATCGGGCTGGGAGGCACTAACATTGTTTTATATAATACATTGTTTCATACAACACCTTACACCACCTTTCTGCTTTTTCTAAGCCTAGAAGTTAGAAGGGTTGCATATTACCAAATTCAATGGTAACCGGGTTACCGGTGTCGAAGTATTAAAGGCTGAGGCCTAGCAGGAAACCTAGTCCTTAACATGCAAATCTTATGCCAGAAGCGAGAGTTTAACTCTTTGGCCCATCTAAACGGTTAGAAATAACAGATTAATGAAGTGCATGCCAATTCGTGCTTTTCAGTAACAATAGTACTGTTGGAGAATAAACACAATAAAGAAGAGCAAGAACATAATAGAAATACAGCTAGTTGTGTGGTAACCGCAAAGTATTCTGAAGTTTCCAAAATGGCAAAATATCTTGTAGAAATGAGCTCGGGCTTGTGAAGGATTAAAAGATGAAAAGCAAGAGAAAACAAGACTTTTTTTTATTTTTCCTTGCCACATTTACTGTTCCAACCAGTGACCTACATTATCCCGAGGGAGCCAGTTTCCGTTTCCCACATGACGGTCTTCCTATGGAGATGCTTAGCCTTTTGGAAATTGAAATATTCCGCCAGTTACGGGAAGGCAGCGGTTAATATCTAGTCGGCGCGGACATTTTGAACTTGGAGGAAATACAACTAGGTGATTAGTGTTTGTTATTCCCAAAAGCGTCTTTTATGCAGGCAAACCCTTGAGCTTTCGCGTAGTTTCTAAATCTGCCTAACCTACCACCTTGTTTGGGGACGTGCTTCAGAGGTCAGTGGCTTTGCGGATAAACTGCCTGAATATCCACTAGACTGACTGAAAGCGTTTCCGTCATTGATTTCAACGTCTATTACTGAATGAAATGAACTAATATGTCCTCCGCGGACCGCCGTCCTGCTTAGCTGGAAAAGGTTGCTGTGGTTACTTACGTACACCGGAAGTCTAGTTGATGCAGGTCGTTAGAGTATGTAAACAGTTACCTGATTTAGAAACGCTGTAAATTTAACTGGTCGGATGTCAAAGGACGTGCAGGGTAAGTAGGGTACATCATTTTGGGGTGAGACGAAGTGGGTGCTCTAATTGTAGGTACTCGCTGTTGGAGAAATTTAACGTGAGTGATAATACATGCGCCTTGCTGCGTGAAGTGGAATGAGCTCCTTTTGATAGCTCTGATGGCAGGTTTTCAGTGATGATATGTCTACTTTTTAAGGTAGACAACATAAAATGCTCATGCTCACTAAATCCTTCTTAGCTGTCCGTTGAGTGCTTTCTTTGCTTTCGAGTAAGGGTTAATTAAGTAAGTTAGCAAAGATTGTAAAATAATGAAACTCTTGTAGTTGTAGCTGTAAATACGTATTCGTTATAAAAAAAGTGTGCACACGGGGCCTATGCCCCGGCCGACCAGCCCGACCGCCATCTGTTTACAATTAACGCGAGCGCGATAATTGGAAACAGATGGCGCTGTGTGGCAGGCTGCGCGTAACCGCAAGCCGTAGGCGGCTACAATTCCAGGCAAAGGTGGAACATGCACCCGCCTTTGCCCAATTGCGTGCTGTCTTTCTTAGAAAGACGCACGCAAAGGCCAATAGCGTGGGAGCCAAAAAAAAAACACACGCACGAGCGTGTGGTCCCAGTTGGAAGCCCTTACAAAAAGCCTCGCAGGGCAGCGCATGCGCGCTGGCTCAGGCGAGACCTAAAAAGGCAGGGGAGCAAATAGCATTCCTTAGCATCCTACTTGGCCTTTGCACGAGGGATGCTCATATAGGTCAGACCTTGGGTGCACTTTCAACCGACAGTTTATTACGTATGGATACTGAAGGAAGGTTTGTAATTGCTGTGGCTGGTTGACTGGAAGGAAGTAATTTTGCATTGATTGATGTTTATGTGCCCAATGTTGAACAGAGCACTTTTTCGGACAATATTGCAGTATACCTTGCTGAGGTGATCCATTACCTGCAAATTATTGGGGTGATTTACTGTGTGGTGGATATCCATCTGGACAGATTGCACCCTCCCCTCCCGACCTCCTGAAACACGTAGGACAACCAGCGTGTTTGAGGCTTGGATGATGCAGTGCGGGGTGGTGGACTCCTGGCGCTTGCATAACCCTGCACAAAGGGAATACTCTTATTACTTGGGGCTGCATAATACATTCTGCCATTTGGGAGTTTGTAGTTCAAAATCTACTGTTTAACCTGCCCGTTACTGTCTCAATTTCACTTGTTTCGTTTGTGGGCTTTGTAGCAGAAAATTAGCTGTTTTGACCTGCCCGTTACTGCTTGATTTTGCCTCCTAGTTTCTACCCTAATCTGTGCTCAGACCTGTGTGTAAGCAATCCACCCCCAGCTCCCTTTTGTCTTAGCAAGTGAGTGAAACAAGATTAACCCACCACCCCCTGAAACAGACATATTATATCAAGGCAGAGTGTGCTCTGAGACTGCAGTAATTTGCTTTTAGTGTTTAAACTGTGTTTGGAAAGTGATTGTAGCACTCAGTTTTTTGGCTTTTGGCTACGAGAGTGAGTTGTTAGAGATTTGGAAAAGCAGTATTGTTAGAGGCCTAGTTTAGGCCCTTACCTGCAGAACTCCAGAGTGTGGATTGAGCCTGCCAGTCTTCAAGGAGATTCTGAATTGAGGAGCAGCTTCCAGCCTCCTGCCCAGCAACCTGTGGTCACACGCACCTTATATAAGCTGCTATTGGACGTTATATCTGTGCACTGATTGGTGGCTGTATCTGGTATTTCTATTGGGCTTAGGCTTAGTGTTCTGATTGGATAAGTCTAGGGTTCTGATTGGTCCCTGGGTCAGTGATTCTATTGGAAGTAGGGCTCAGGGTTAGTGTTCTGATTGGTGGATAGGGTCAGGGTTTTTTGTTCGGTTTCTAGGTTTAGAGTTCCTATTGGACCTAGGACTTAGTGATTGGTTTCTGATTGGCTGTTAGGACTAACGCTGTGATTGGCTGTGAGGGCTTGGTTTCCTATTGGTCCAAGTGCTAGTGTTCTGATTGATTAGGGTTAGAGTTCCCATTGGCTGAAGGGGTCACCTGATCACTAGGGCTATTTAAGGTCAGGGTTCAGGGCGTCGAAGCTAAGGGCGGAAAGGACAAGGGCAGCTGCCTGTTTGAGCCTGTTCAAGACTGGTCGTGCCTAGGGCCAGAGATGCTGCCCATTTCCTCCTACATCAGCACCCACCCTACCCCATCCACAACCATATCAACACATTCACAGCAAATGTACTCTACCCAATTAATACAAACTAACCCTAAACACAATTCAATGTCTCACCACCCACTACAAAACCCCACAAACCACGCCTATACACCCTTCTATCCCAACTACCACACACTTACACCTTCACTTACACACAAAACACCACTCTATGCTATACCACTAACCAATCCACTTATCATGAACATAACCCAAATCCATGCCATACATAAATATATCCCATCCAGACACACACTGCATGCTCTAATTACTCCTAACACACCAATAAGCCTATACTCAGCCTTCCACCTTTCCATCCACCAACACCCTCCTCTTCTTTTCACCACAATAACACAACCAAACAACACATACACTCCGATGCACCACACATATTACCTATTTTAACAATCCAATCTAAAACAAACACTCCTAACTCTTGTCCATCCTTCTCACAAACTACATACACTATTTTCCAAAACACATTACCACTCCCTTTACCTTGCATCTTCCACTCACCAACAATACTTTACATACAAAGTCCTCTCAGAAAACAAATACATCATCACCTCCTTTCACTACTCCTCAAAAACAAAACATAACACACACACCAGCACAACAAAATCTCTCACACACAACACATCATCATACTTTCCAACACGAACTAGAAACTTACACCCACTCTCACCTTCCTGACTACACAAATAACGCACACCATAAAAAAACTCCAATGCCAAGCATTCTCTCTTCCCCCGCGCCTAAGAAATATACAGCAACTTTCTTTTAACCGCCCCTCATCCATTGGACAATTTAGAACCTTACAACATGACCCACATGCTGCACCACCACCCCTAACTCGTACACCTTCCACCCTCAACAGACACAAACAAAATAAGCAACATGCCACTCTCCATAACTTTGCATCTCCATGTTTACTGCACAACAAGGCCAATTTTACAAAAAACAACACAGCTCAACAAATCACTCTCAACCACCATCTCCACCACCTACACATGCAGATCCATCAAAATGCCTTCTTAGCCTGCTGGATGAGGAACACAATAACAATATTGCTATCCTCGTACAGCTAATACCAGCACTGACGACACACCGGCTACAAGCCCACAAAATACTGCTCACTCTTCGACAAAACAAAGTCAGACCATCACCAAAGCACATTCTCTAAACTGCCTACTAATAAATGCTCCATCACTCTCTAAAAACAAGCATCACATCTACGACCTTCTCACTGACACACAACCTGACTTACTCTTCATAACTGAATCATGGTTGGGAGATGATATGGCTCTAATCTTGCATGAAGCCGTTCCTCCGGGCTATCAAACAATCACACAAAATTGTGTAGGCAAAAGAGGAGGTGGCCTAGCTGTTGTGTTCAAACAAACATTAAATATCACTAAAGCTGACGACATCTCCATACAAGGTTGTGACACCCTCTTCACCAGTTACAACCCTACACCATCTTCCTCTTGTAACTTCCTGCTTCTTTACAGACCTCCACCTAGCAATGCGACATTCCCAGACACACTTCTAGACACAGATTCAAACCGTATAACACTACACTTCAACCTATGCATTCTGGGCGAACTCAACATTTGGTTTGACAAACCTAATATGCCCCATCTAAAAACAATCATCACTGGCCTAGACACACTGAACCTACATCAGATCGTCCACAAACCCACACACATCACTGGAAACATCCTAGATGTAATTTTTGCAAACACAGAACTAGATACCTTTCAAACAATGACTCCAGTCACATGGTCAGGCCACCATTTGCTTGCTTTGAAACGAGAAAACAACACAAAGCAACACACCTAAAACTACCTTACGTGCATCTACCTATCGACCGTGGGATAAATTCAATTTTGAGCACTTAGAAACACAACTAACATCCAGTACGAATCTAGACACAATAAATTCTGTTAAAAAACAATATGAGTGGCTACAGGAGGCTTATGATATTCTAATACCACTGAGAACAACACAAGAGAACAAAAGAAAACAGGCACCTTGGAGAAATACAGAGATAAAAGAGATAAAACAGCAAATTAGAAAGCTACAATGCACCTGGCTTGGAACAAACACCAATCAAGACAAACTTCACCTACAGATTATACAAGTCAGCAATCAAAAAAGCTAAAAAAAAAAGATACTATTCAGACAGAATTCAAAATGCTAAATGTGCATATTAAGAATTCTATAAAATTCTCACAGAATTTCTTAAAACAAATAGCCTAGAATGAGCTCATACCAGTACTCAAGAATTCACAGACAAAATGGCAAATCATTATATGACCAAAGCAGACATGGACTCCGATTTAAAACAAAGAAAAACCACCAGCACCGACCCTTTTCCAAAACAACAATCCAAGAGTACGCTAACCAAGCCCCTCCATTCCTTCCAACAAATTTCACACAATGAATTTATGGACCTGGTCAAAGCAAGCAGGCCTGCCGGCAGCCCTTCTGACCCGTGTCCACCACAAACCTTCAAGACAATTCTTCTAACTACCTCTGCTGCCACACCAGTAAGAAGAATCATCAACAATTCCTTAACTACTGGAATATTTCCAGAAGATCTAAAAAAGTCATACATACTCCCATTACTAAAGAAAACAAACCTGGACCCGCTTAACTCCGACAAATACAGACCAATTTCAAATGGACCTTTCCTGGGCAAACTGATAGAAAGAGCAGCAATCGCCCAGATGTCACAATTCATTGAAGATAATTCTATACTTTCGGACTTCCAAACAGGATTCCGCACAGGAAGAGGCACAGAATCTGCCCTTGTTGCCATCTGGGATGACCTTAAGAACACAGTTGACCGGAACGGGGTTGCTGCACTACTTCTCTTGGACCCCTCAGCTGCCTTTGACACAGTTGACCGTGACACTCTAATACAAATACGCTACAAAGCCGGCATAGAGGAGACTGCTTTCGACTGGACACATCCTACCTTCACAACAGAACTAATGCTATCCATACCCCCCCTTTCTCATCCAAACCGTACTTCACAAAAGCAGGGATCCCTCAACGCTCTATCATCTCACCCATTCTTTTCAACATTTACATGGAGTCATTACCGGCACTGATCAATGAATTTCATGTCACATGCTATAACTATGCAGACGACGCACATATACTCCTTAAACTGGAAAGCCTCAAAGACATTGGACACTTCCAAATTTTCAGTTGTCTCAGAGCAGTGGATCAGTGGATGACATGGAGCCATCTCAAACGGAATGCTTCAAAAACAGAAATACTCACGTGGGGGGATTGTAAAAATTATGACCCACTCGCCGCCTGGCCTGATGACTGGGAACGCCGCCTAAAGTATCAAAGTAAGTAAGAAACCTCAGGATTACCATGGACTCCAAGCTATCAATGAATGCCCAAGTGGACAAACTAGCAAGATCAAGTTTCGTTACTATGAAAACTCTGCAACGCATCTTCCCCAACCTGGGATTTCCACACAAGGTCCAGGATACTATTTCTCTTGTTCTGTCTAAACTCTATTACACCAACAGCCTCTACCATGGATCATTTTTACAACTATGAAAACACTACAAAGGATTCAGAACTCTGCTGCTAGACTACTCTTACATATAAAGCTACAAGCCCACATCTCCCCCATCTTGATCCCCTATATTGGCTACCGGTTGCCAGAAGATCCACATTCAAGCTGCTTTGTATCACCCATAAAGCGATGCATGGAACAGGACCGCTCTTCATCAGGAATAAAATCACCAAATACATTCAACAAAGGAACCTCTGTTCTAGATTGGCACCTCGCCTCAAAATCCCACCATACAAGAAAAAAACCATAGGTGGAACATCCTTCTCTGTTCAAGCAGACAAAATATGGAACTCTTTACCCCCAAACATAAGATCCACGGATGACTACCTTATCTTCAGAAGACTACCACCATACATGAACATAAAAATACAGCATATACCTCTGTATATAAGCATTTATTTTGGCTATAGATGTGTTCCTACATATGTGTATTGCTTTGTATAAACGTGTATAACAAATATGTTTTTAAATATATAGATATTCGTTAGTTCTGCTTAACAAATGTACATATTACTTATGGTTATATTATTCTAGGTTTAACATGTATATAAGTGACTACATGAATAACTACATCTTTTATCATATCACTATTTATCTACAATTGATTCACTATTGAATTACAAGGAAAAAAAAATTAATAAAAAGAAATTAACTTTAAATACAGCAACACTTGAACGTCTGAGTTTATTAAATACAACTTAAATCTACATACATTACCTTCCTTATACATGTATACCTTCCATGCACTTATGTATCTTTATATTTATTACTTTGCTTCTAATTCAGCATCTCTACTGCACTACCCTATACCTCTCGCAATATATCATCTACCTCCACTCTCTCACTCATCCCAAAACCCATTTTACTACTATGATCCCCAAAATAACCCTTTCTAGACTCTCACCTATTTTCTCACCGTATACCTCTCTCAGTATATACTCCAGCTCCACTCTCTCCCTCATCCCAAACCCATTTAACTACTACGATCCCCCAAAATAACCCTTTCTAGACTTTTCCCTCCTCTACTCCTCCTTGCATCATCTCATATCTCTTTTACTATTCAGATCTCCCAAACAAGCTTTTCTAAACACTTCCCTCTGACTCTCTTCCCCCATCCACCTCCCCTTTGCTCATCTCAAACCTCCTACTGCTATGTGGTAAAAAAAAAAAAAAAATGCTAAATCCTTCCCTTCACTATCTTTTTCAATTCAAATAACAGAATAACATGTCCACCACTCAAATGAATTTCATATTTCCCTATACTAATTCCCCAATATTCCTGTTTAGGTTCCGGAGCAGAGTGCTACCTGCCGAATAGCACTTCAACACCTTATAAGGGGTAGCAATATCTATATAAATATAAATATAAATGCAAACCCTTCCCTCCATTATCCTTTTTCAATCCCAATAACAGACTAACATGTCCACCGCTCAAATTAATTTCATATTTCCCTATAATAATTCACCACTAATCCTTTTTGGGTTCCGGAGTAGCATGCTACCCACTGAAAAGCGCTTCAACACCTCATCAGGGGGAGCAAGCACTATTTAAATGCAAACCCTTCCCTCTTCTATCCCTCCACTATCCTTTTCGATCCAAATACCAGACTAACATGTCCATCACTCAAATTAATTTCATATTTCCCTATACCAATTCACCACTAATCCTTTTTGGATTCCGGAGTAGCGTGCTACTTGCCGAAAAAGCGCTTTGATGCCTCGTCAGGGGTAGTAAGCGATATATAAATGCAATTACAATTAAAATTTGGGAGGTAATCGCCATCATTGTGGGAAACTGGGGGAATTGAATTGCACAAATGAAATGTTTTCAATTTGAATGCCATAGAAACAACAGTAGAAATAGTAATTACCTGTGCTACCTTGGCGTATTTGTATTTTAAAAAACATCACTGCTTTCAAACATACAGAATTGCAAAGCATTTTAATCTGCCTACCGGCACTCTGATCCTGTACTGTAACACATGCCCTAGGGCGCGGAGAGGTCCGATCAGGGGGCAGGGTACTGAACACAGAGGTGTTATTTCAGAAGGCAGCACCTTAGTGTTTCAGTCCCCAGCAAGGGCGGCTCCTCCATTAGGGCGGAGGAGCGTCGCCCCACTGCTTTCTCGCAGTGCGAGAAGCAGAAACATAAATGGTAAAACTACCATTTTATGTTTCTGCTTCTCGCACTGCGAGAAAGCAGAAGGGTTTGGTTGGGGGCGGGCGGGTCTGCTTGAGGGCAGGGGAGGAGTGGCTTGCCCAATGCTGCGGGTCCTGACTGTTTGGTCGGCCCTCTGGGGCCGGCCAAACCAGTCATGCTCACTCTCCCCTTTCTCCATGTAGGCTGCATGCAGCCTACATGGAGAAAATGGCCTCCGCATAGACGCCTGGCTGGTCGGCGCCCCCACCAATCACAACGCTGCCATTGCAGCATTGTGATTGGCTTACGGGAGGGGAGGGAGGGAGGGAGGCTGCCTGCTTCCTGCTCCGTGGGACCCGGCCAGGAGCTAAGACGGCATGGGACCCGGGAAGGTACGTTTATTTTTTTTAAATTCACCCCTGTGCGACCCTCCCCCCCCACCCGCGAGTCATGCTGGCCGCGACTGGGCCCCAGAATAACTTTTAGAATAAAAGCATGGCTGCAGCAATAGAAATAGTAAATACCTGTGCTGCCGCGTCATATTTGTATGTTAAAAAATATTACTGGGGGCGTGGTCTCGCTACTGATGGAGTGAGACGCTCGCCGTGGGAGCTCCGGGCCACCGCCGGTGATTTAAGCATTTTAAGCGGCTCTGCAGCCTCAGGGGCGACTCAGCTTGGGGTGCCTGACCTGCGGAAGAGCTTGGGTGACTATCTGGAGACCCGGCATTTCTTCGGACCGGCTGACGCGGCGGGAGCAGAGCCGGTGAGGGGCGCCCCGACCTCAGGAGTGCGGCCGCCATTTTGGAGTTCTCTGCCTTGTGAGCCCCGGGGTGGACTGATTGCTGCGCCGATCTGCGCCCTCTAGCCGGTGATCCTTGACGGAGAGGGACAGGACCCACAGCGGAGGTACGGGGGGCCGGGATACCCCAACGCTGACTCACAAAGGGGGCTCTCTCTATCAGCGACCCGTCCGGCCGCCATCTTAGGTCCCCGCCGTGTTGGACTTACACGGGGCCTGACTTGCACTGCCTGCGCTCCGGCGGGGAAGCCTCACACCCGGTTGGGCCCCAGAACTCTCCCACTGACGCCGCCGGAGGCTCTGGGCGGCATACTGCGAAAGTTGCACAGGGGGCACTCTCTGCTGGCAACTCGACTGGCCGCCCTCTTCGGCCCCTGACGCCCTGGATACTTGCGGGGCTTGCGCTACGCTGCCAACACCCCGGCGGGGCCACCTCGTTCACGGCTGGGCTCCGAGGGCCCCTTGCTGACGCTGCCGGAGACACTGGGCGGCACACTGCGGAGCGCTGGGTGCCGCCGGATTGAGCCTTGGCCGGGGGCACGGCCCCGGCCATCTTGGGCCTCTCCGGACCCTGGGGGGCGCCTGTTTGGTTTGGGCCTTCTTCGTCACTCCAACGCTGCGGCTTGCTCCCTCGTCGGGGGCCAGGGGCGACAGCCCGGGGGCCCGAGCACCTCCAGGTGACCTCTCTGAGAACACACGGCCACGCCGCCCTCGTTGCCGTCTCGGGCCCCCACTGGTGGATTGCGGGGCCTGGCGCCCTGGCCCACTTCCCCGCTGTGCTGCGGTGACTTCGCTGGAGCCCCCCGGTGAGTGCATGCTGTGTGCTGCTGTCTGGCCGTTCCCCGGGGGAGGTGGACACCTCATCACCCAGCACCGCGAGTGTCCCTACAGACCCTGACGGACCCCCCGGGGAGCCCCAGAGGGGAGTGTTCCCGCTGAGAGCCGTCTCGACTCCTGAGCTTGTTCCCCGGTTTGCGCGAGTGGCGCACCCCTGAGTGCCCTGGCGGAGAGGTGGCGATATCGTACGCTTGCCTGGACCTTAATATTTCAGTGGACCAGCCCTGACCCGTGCCTTGAACTCTTCCAAATGACCGGTGGAGCACCTGGGGGGGCTTCGTGGAGTCGCCCCTTGGCTGCCCACACGTTACTTCACCAGCCTCTTGCCTCTGCTGGCTGGGCCTCCCTTCTCAACCGGATCGGGCAACCGCTTGACCCTGTACTGCGCATCCCCGTCTGGACCCCCTGCCCATTGCATGGGACTCTGAGGGGACATGACTCGCTCACGGACTGGGAAGGACTCCTCTGCACCCCCTAAAGACAACCTGGTCACGGCCCTGTGGAACAGATCGGGACCAGCCCCTGCGGCGAATATGGCATCATCGGCGGGAGGGTCTTCTGACCCCGTCACCCAGTCCTTCATGGCCAACTTCATGCACAAACTCAAATCTGAAATTGGCTCTCTTAGAACAGAGGTTCAGGCCTGCATCAAGGAGCTCCGGAGGGATGTCGTGGAGCTCTGAGAGAGAGTGGACGAGCTCGAAAGGACAGTGGACGCCCGCTCGGAGGACCAGGAGTACTTGTGGCAGCGCCTGGCCACCTTGGAGGAACAACACATGGAGCTGCAGATCAAGCAGGAGGACTTGAAAAACAGGGGACGCCGAAATAACCTGCGCCTAAGGGGGGTCCCGGTTGGGGCAGAGGGCACAGACATTATGACTTTTGTAGCGGACCTGTTTCACGACATCAGGGGAGACGACGATGCATCCCCGCCGGCCCTGGACCGCGCCCACCGGGTGTCTGGTCCACCTGGCCGCCCCGGCCTCATTCCCGACATCTTGGCCTGGGTTCATTTCTTCACAGAGAAGGAGGCCATCCTCAAGGCAGCACGAGACAAAGCAGAGCTCACTTTCAAGGGTACCCCCATCCAACTGTTTCAGGACCTCGCTCCCACAACGCTCCGCCGCCGCAGGGACTTCCGACCCATTACTGATAAGCTACGGGAGTTGGGCATCCGCTACCAGTGGGGACACCCGTTTGCTCTTATCTTCCAGTGGGAGTCAAAACTCCGGGTGCGGCAGTCCTTCCGAGAAGCTGCCCAGCTGCTCCAGATCCCAAACACGCCGCCCTCTAGCCCCTCGCGTCTGCTTTCCCTGACCCATGAGCCTGTAAAACCCCAATGGACTAAGGTGCACTGCTCCAGACGCCCTTCCCCTCGGGGAGTCTGCACCTCCTCTCAGGAGAAACAGGACATTATACAACATATTCGATCCTTAGAAGGTGGACATTCACCCTCAGGCTCCCAGCCCTCTGAAAAGTAGTCACTAGGCGCCCCTACACGCTGCCTGTTTTTTCGCCACCCGTGACGGCCTCTTGCGGGAGTGGGAATGGCTCCCCACTCCCCTATCGCCATGATTGCCCTTCGCCTGGACAGCACACCGGCAGCGGTGCCGGATTGTGCCCCTGGACGGCGATAACACTCTTCTGAGACCCGCTTCCCCTCCTATTCCTCGGAGAGTGACATCTCTGGGATGGCTTGTGCCACTGAGCCTGGCTTGCCCCTGGACTGGAATAGGCCTTGTTGGCCCTGTTGGTCATTGTTACTGTTGGATATCATGTCTCTTCTCTTTTGTCTCTTTCCTTCTCTCTTCCTTTTTCCCCGGCGGGAGGGTGGTCCTGATCATGGTGGGTGTTTCCTTCTCAGTGCGGGTTGATCCCTCTTCTCTTAGCATTGCACTAGGCCCTGCGATGACCCTCATCTGTTTCGCCTGCATCTGAGATGCGCTGAGGGGGTGGGGGTGTAGAGCTGCGCTGCGTCCCATACCAACCCCTCTGCTCAAGATACGCCTGTACCATGACCTCTATTCCCTGTCTGAAATTACTCTCCCTTAACGTGAAGGGTCTCAACTCCCCCCAATAAGTGCCGCCAGAAATGGCGTTACCTCCTACTGCACAACCCAGACATTATATTCCTGCAGGAAACTCACCTGCTGAGGGACGATGTCCCTCGCATGGCTCATCCTAGATACCCTCTACAATTCTGGGCATCTGCGCCCACTAAAACAGCGGGGGTGGCAATCCTTTGTCGGGCAGGCATACACCAAGGGGACTCCCTGGTGACCCGCAGCAAAGATGGCAGACTCCTCAAAGTGATGGTCAAGGCCGGGCAACGAATGCTCACCTTATGCAACATCTATGCACCGAACCAGGCTCAGGATTTGTTTCTTAGGGGTGTATTGCAGGAACAGATAACACGCGATGACTCTAACCTCATCCTGGGGGGCGACTTCAATCTAGTATGGGAGGCGGGACTTGACCGTAGCGACGGCACATTCCACGGGACGGGGGCTATGTCCTCCGCCTTAAAGAGGCAGCTTACTGAACTCGACCTCATAGATATTTGGCGCTATCACTCCCCAGACTCCGGCGACTATTCTTATTATTCTCATGTTCATTGCTCCTACTCGCGCATCGATTACATTTTTATCTCCCACTCTCTTATCAAAGACACTCTTTCGGCGACCATATCTGATATCTCTGTCTCGGATCACGCTCATGTGGAGCTTCTCATTCAGGATCGCTCTGCCCACTCCCACCGTTCCCCCAGGTGGCGCTTCCCCCCTCACGTCCTCAGGGACCCCGTGGACACGGCGGAACTCCGGGATGCTATCACGTCCTATTTTGCTACCAACGATCTCCCAGAGACTCTACTCCCCGTGGTCTGGGACGCGTTTAAGGCCACGATTCGCGGCAGCATCACGTCCATTGCTATTGCTCGGGAGGCCCGTCTGTTCGAAGACAAACTCTCTCGGGACATAAAGGCGCTTGAACGATTGGATCAGGAACACCCCCTGGCGCTGCATAAGAGACTCCTCGCTATGCTTCGAGGCCAGCTACGGGCGCATAGAACCAACAAGGCAGAACACGCTCTTTTAGCCTTGAAGCAACGGTACTATGAGGGGGGGGATAAGGTGGGCACGGTCCTGGCACGTCGGCTTCGGGCGCGGGCTGCCAAGGCACACATCGCTAAACTTAAACTAGGAGACGGTACCTGGGCCACTACTGAAGCAGCTAAACTGCAAGCTTTCCAGGAATATTACTCGTCCCTCTACGTTAGGGAGCCGACTGACCCGGACCAGGTGCAGGCTGCCCTGGAGGCCTGTGAGTGGTCCCCGATTGGCCGGTACCATGCTCAGCTACTGGAGGACCCTATCTCCCCAGAGGAGCTCGTCGGCTCTTTAAAGGACCTTCCCGTTGGTAAATCCCCGGGGCCGGATGGCCTACCGGTCTCGTTCTATCGAGCCTTTTACCCGCAACTCAAGTCACACTTACTCCGCCTCTTCAATTCCTTTTCGGACACGGTGGGGCCCTCCACATCTATGGCCATGGCTGAAATCGCCTTAATTCCCAAGCCGGGAAAAGATCATACGCTTTGCTCCTCTTTTCGCCCCATTGCGCTTCTAAATACAGATCTTAAGCTTTATACTAAAATACTAGCTAAGCGCCTAGACCCGTACCTTCCCGGGCTCATCGAGCCGGACCAGGTGGGCTTTATCCGCCAACGGCAAGGTTCAGATAACGTACGACGTATCGCACACTTAGTCGGGAAGGCGCAGCATTGGAGGATACCCTCCTGCTTGTTATCGCTCGATGCTGAGAAAGCATTTGATCGAGTAGATTGGGTGTTCCTCCGAGCTGTCCTACATAAAATAGGGTTGGGCCCCCGGATGATCGCTAGAATTATGGCTCCCTATCTCTCCCCACTGGCGCAGGTGCGGGTTAACGGCCAGCTTACGAGACCCATCTCTATCCACAGGGGCACCCAACAGGGGTGTCCTTTGTCCCCCCTATTATTTGCCCTTGTAGCGGAACCTCTTGCTACCATGATATGCCAGTCCCCTGACATTCACGGCATTACACTTGGGGGGGTGGATCATAAAATCGCTTTGTTCGCAGATGACCTCCTTCTTACATTATCCCAACCACGGTCCTCTTTACCTGCCCTACATAGATTGCTCCAATCGTTTGAACTGGTCTCGGGACTTAAAATCAACCATGCGAAATCGTGGGCTCTAAATCTCACGATACCTGCAGAGGAGATCCCCACACTACAGGCTCTGGTCCCTTATCAATGGGCGTCCCACTCCATCAGGTACCTGGGGCTAAACTTGACTCCTGATCTTGCCACCTGGACGCAAGCGAGCTGGCAGGAGTGTAAAAAGGTCGTATTAGCTGACCTGAGAGCGTGGAAATCCCTGCCGCTCTCCTGGTTAGGGCGACTGAACACGGTCAAAATGTCGATCCTTCCAAAGATACTTTACCTCTTTCAGGCCTTACCCACACCCATCCCGGAACATCAGATTCAGAGCCTCCAGCGTGAACTCACCGTGTTTATCTGGGGAGGGAGTAGACCGCACTTCTCTAATAAGATACTCATGCTTCCGTTTGATAGGGGGGGGACTGGCTTGCCCTAACTTATTAGAATATTATTGGGCATCGCATCTCCGCTTTATATCAGAGTGGATGGCGTGGGAGAGTGAGAAGGTCTGGTTCCATATGGACAGGGCGGTGACCTGTCGACCCATTTGGGACCTTGCCTGGCTCTCACAGGAGGCCCGTTCTCGTAGCGCCTATATAGGGGTTCCTACCAAGACGGTACTTGATGTCTGGGATAAGTTAGCACTGCGTAGAGGACTCACTTCCTTTCCATACCCCCATAGCTCGCAACCTACATTTTCCACCTGCCTACCAACCGCCCTACTTCTTAAACTGGACTGAAGGGGGTTGTCGGACGATTCGGGACCTGTTCACGGGAGACTCCTTCAAAACTTTTGATCAATGCAAGCGGGACTTCCAGCTATCGGAGGGGGATAGATTTCAATATATTCAACTTAGACATTGGGTTCAGGCATCATCTTTGACACAGGCGGCCACTCGACCTTTTACTCCATTTGAACGACTGGTGCGATCCTTCGACAACTCCAGGGGTTTGGTCTCTCGTACATATCAAGTTCTCCAACATTCTCAGCGGATCGCACCGCACGCTTACTAGTCACGGTGGCGGTTGGCTTCCGACACCGACATTACCCCCCTCAATGGGAACACCTGTGGCGGGATATCCCGAAGGTCTTCCATAGCATACCCCAGCGGGAAACCGCATATAAGGTCATGACGCAATGGTACTACACCCCTCACAGGTTGCATAAAATGTTCCCCACCTCCTCACCTCAATGCTGGCGCTGCGTAGGGGCCCCGGGAGACTTTATACATATTTGGTGGACGTGCCCGCTCTTGACCATCTACTGGAAGGAGGTTCTTAGCCATATCAGACGGGTAATTGGTTACCCGCTGCCTGACAACCCGATCACGACTGTCCTGGGCCTCTGGCCGGTGAACCTGCATGGCATGACTCGCCGAGATTGGCATCTAAGCCTCCACATGCTTGGCGTTGCCAAGCAAATCATTGCTCTCTACTGGAAAAAAGCTGAAACGCCTCCGATTAACGTTTGGTTCACCCGCCTGTGGCACACGATGGGGATGGAGTTACTCATGGCGCGTCTGCAGATTCGCGACACTAACTTCACTCTGGCAACCGCTTGTGGACTACTTCTGTAGGCTGGAACACGCCCGACTCCAGCCTCCGAAGCTACGGGCTTTACGCCTCTTTGAGGACGCAGTGTACCCCCCGGAGGCGGATAGCCTCTGGAGACCTACTGATTATGTTGCTCGAACCCCTTCCCTGGCCGAGCACTCCCCACAGGCCCTAGGCACTTCACCCCCCTCTCTAGCATAGGCAGCCCCGGCCCTCGGCAGTACACCACCCGCGAACATCAGTGACCTGGGCTATCATGACGTCCCCGCCTTACCACCTCCCGCATCCCGCACTAAGCGACTGCCGATCACCCCCCGCCTTACCTCTCCTATTCTTCTCTATCCATCTCCCCTCTCTCGTTTCCTTTCTCTTTCTTCTCTCTCTTTCCCCGTTCTCTATGTTGTTTGTATTGTTCTTAGCTGGAACTGTGATCCCAATGAGCAACTATGAAATGTACATCACTCAGGCAAACGTCAGCTCTGTCAGAGCTTCGATTTGAGGTACAGTAATTAGGTGGTCACCCCTCGATAATTAACGCACTGAGGCCGAACACTGTAATAGGCCCAACTCTGACACTGTGTCCCCCCTTAAGATCATCATTTCTTACTGTATGCAATGCCTCTGACACTACCTCAGTTAAATAATGCATATGACAATCCTGAATACTGTATAATGGATCTCGTCACATGGCTGAAGCGATGTATTGTAATACTGTGGGAGAACGGCCGATAACACTGCCTGTATCTGCTCTTGTGTGATTGCTTTAAATGCCAATAAAAACAAGTTCACACAAAAAAACATGACTCCTTTCAAACATACAGAATCGCAAAGCGTTTTAAAATGCCTACCGGCACTTTGATCCTGTACTGTTACACGTGCTCTGCGTCGCAGTGAGGTAAGATCAGAGGGTGGGGCACTGAACACAGAGGTGCATTTTGGAAGGCAGTGCTCTAGACTAAGGTTCAACTAATTTATGACGACCTCCTTAATAATTTGCAGATTGCGGAGAATGGTCATGATCCAGCATTGGAGGAGAAGACACTGCAGTGCCAACTAACTAGTTTCAGTTCTCTTACTCCAAAAGATATGAATAAAATCTTACTATCAACTAAATCTGGATCCCCTAGGGACCCATGTCCACCAACCATCATGCACCTGGTTTCCAGGACGATTAGTCTACATCTAACTCCTCTTTTAAATCAAGTAGTTGAGTCTGGGACCTACCTGTCGGTCTGGAAAAAAGCTTGCATCAGACCAATTTTGAAAAAGCCGGCCTTAGATCCCATGGAGGTCAAGAATTATCGACCTATTTCGTGTCTGCCAATTGCAGCTAAAATTCTCGAAAGGTCGGTAAACCAGGAGCTAATGCAATATTTAGACTCCAACAACTTGCTTGACTCAAGTCAGCATGGCTTCCGGTCGTGTCATTCGACTGAGACTGCGCTGATCATGGCAACTGAGGAGATTCGCAGACAGGTGGATGGAGGGGGAAGAGCCATCCTCATCGACCTATCAGCAGCATTTGACACTGTGAATCATACGGTGTTAGTGCAGCGGCTGAAGGCAGTGGGGATTGGGGACTTGGCTCTGTCCCTTCTTTCCTCGTTTCTGGCTACTAGGGAGCAGACCATACATTGGGAAAATCTGCAATCCGAATCATTCCTTCTCCCGCGTGGAGTGCCGCAGGGATCTGCACTGTCGCCAACTCTGTTTAATATATATGTCTCCCCACTCGCCAGACTCATCAGAGAGCATGGCTTCTCGCTGGTCTCGTACGGGAACGACTCACAGATTGTCATCTCTGTATTTAAACAGTCTGAGTACACTGCCGCCAGCTTCCATGCTTGTCTGACTCACATCATGAGCTGGATGAGTCATAATTATCTTAAGATCAATACGGACAAGACGGAGGTGATGGAGTTTGGCAACGGTCCATCCCTGTGGAATCACACCTGGTGGCCGACAGAGGCGGTTGAATGTCCCGTTCCATCCGACAAGGTTAAGAATCTGGGGGTCATCTTCGACGACCAGCTTAATTTTGCGGCCCAGATCAACCGTGTAACCTCTTTCTGCTTCTTTTTATTGAAGCTTCTTCGGAAGATTTTTCCCTTCATCCCTCAGGAACTAAGGAAAACGGTGGTAGTGGCCCTTATTCTTTCGAGGTTAGATTATTGCAATGCACTTTTTATAGGCATTGATAAGGCGTAGAGGGCAAAATTACAATCAATACAAAATGCTGCTGCTCGTCTATTATTAAACATTCCTAAAGGCCATTCGACCTCTGCTGCCATCAGGTCACTATATTGGCTCCCGATTCAGCAACGGATGGAATTCAAAGCCATATGCTTGGTCCATAAGGCATTATATGGCGTAGGGGCAGCTGATTTCCGGAATTTTTTCTCTTGGTATACTCCCATGAGAAACCTCAGATCCACAAACACGGGTCTCATATGTATCTCTAAAATTCGCAGAGTCAGATGGGGAGGTAGGAGCCTATCACACTTTGCAGCCAAGCTGTGGAACCAGCTGCCTACCACCATGAGACTACTATCGAATAGGCAGCTTTTTAGGAAATTGTTAAAAACTTGTCTGTTCCCCGCGATCTAAGGTCTGGTATAGCTGTTGCAGTCCCTCTATCTCACCTCTCAGCGCCAAGACGCCTCGGCATTCGAGCGCTTGAAAAAACTTTATCCTATCCTAGTGTTTCAGGCGCCAGAGTAACTTTTAGAATAAAAGCATGGCCGCAGGGCAACGCGCTGCTGGCGCGCTGAAGATGCTAACCCATCCGAGTCCGAACCACAACCAGCACCAGACACCATACCGGCGGCAGTCTAGAGGTAAGATCCCTAACCACCTACACCTCGACAGAGATATTCAATCTGAGACCCCACAGTAAGCGGTGTAACAACCCTGGGCTTATGGACTGCAAGGATCTGGTCTGCTGATGCTCTTGTAAGATGCTGCTCCACCCTCTAAACCAAGGAGTCAGTGACAGGAGGGAGCAGCTGGGTACCCATAGGAGGATAAAAGCTGCACTAATAAATGTCTGCTCTCTACCAAAACATGCCCTTGCGACAGAACCCTTAGACTTAAGCCATCCGCCCCCTTGGTTCACAAGTGAACTAACGGAAGAAAGAAAGCAGTGTAAAAAGCTAGAATGCGTATGGCGAAAACAAAAAATAAAGCCGACAATTTCCGGTACTAAGCAACATTTGGCACCTACCACATTAACCTGAAACTGGCATGTCACACTTTTCACTCTAATATAATTGAGAAAGCAAACCATAATGTAAAAAAAATATTTAAAATTATATCTGATTTTACAGGCCATAAAGGCACTGTACCTCCCCCCCCTTGATCAAGCATCTCCCTATGTACTCAACTGAGCACATTTTTTGATGGTAAAATTAAAAACAATCCAGGACAACTTTGCAAAAATGCAAGACAATGTGCCCTTGAGTGATGTATGCTATTTAATGCCCCTGGCTCAAGATGAACTGATGCAGTTTACCCCGCCAACGTTCGAAGACCTGGAAAGTTTCTTCACCAAAAGTAAATCGGGTTCACCCTTGGATCCTCTCCCCCCCCACAGGTTATCAGGCTTATAAGGGATAGCCTATGTCCTGTTTTCCATGATTTTTTTTACTACTTTCTTGTGTTCAGGGATTGTACACTCCTCTTGGTAAAAGGCAAACGTTATCCCCCTTTTAAAAAAACAGAATGCAGATCCCAAAATTCTCTCGAATTTTAGACCCATCTCCCTCCTCCCCGGGGTCTCAAAGATCATTGAAAAAGTCGTTAACACCCAGTTAATGCTATTCCTGGAAACCTGCAATCTCCTACACCCATCTCTATCAGGTTTTAGGGACCTTCACAGCACGGAGACAGCACTCAAGGAAATTACAGACTCCATCAAATTCACGCTGAATGCAGGCCATAATGCAGCAAAAATATTATTAGACCTCTCAGCGGCATTTGACACGATCTCACATGAGATCCTGTTACACTGTCTCACCCACATTGGGGTGGAGGAGAAGGCCTTAGCCTGGCTGAGTCCCTTTCTAAAGGACAGGGAACAAGCAGTATGGCTCAAGCCTTTTTTTTCCAGAAGCTAAAAGACTCAAGTTTGGAGTGACTCAGGGCTCAGCCCTCAGCCCCACACTTTTTAATATATATAAGATGCCGCTGACATATCTTATTGAATCTTTTGGTATCCAGGTTGTCTCCTAGGCAGGTGATACACAATTTCTGCAGCCCTATAACAACGAGTCAGAGGCTAAAGTTATATTTGCAGCCTGTATAACAGCTGTGATAGGATGGCTTAAAACGAACTCTCTACAATTCAACCCTGAAAAAACTGAGGTACTGCTGTTTGAGCCAGTTGCTGTGGTTAAAACCGCATGCTGGATTCTAAGGATAGTAAGGACATTCCTCAAATTCCTGCCATGGGAAGCCAGAAAACAGTGGTACAGGCATTGATCCTATCTAGGCTTGACTATGTCAACATCTAGTACATAGGAATCCCAGATTATCTTATTCAGAGATTACAAAAGGTACAAAACATGGCAGTCCGCCTTCTGTTCAATCTTCTCAGACACTCCTCGATCTCCCAGTACCACAGCCACTTACACTGGCTACCAGTGAAGAAAAGGGTAATTTTTAAAGCACTGACAGGTCCGAAATACCTACTTGACAGATTGACCCTATACTGCCCTAAAAGATCCTTGCGGTCACAGTCAGTCCATCTGCTGACCATTCCCTTGACCAAATGAAAGAAATGAGGCAGCTCTGCTTTCTTGGTGTTGGCAGCAAAACATTGGAATGAGTTCTCCTTTCCCCTCGGATGCATTCCGGATAAAAAGCTATTCTGCAAACAACTGAAAACCCGCCTGTTCAAGGGATAAGGTGGTTTTGATCCTTCCAATGGCTGCATGCCTCAGCACCGGAACAAGCTTGCAGTAGCTGAACGCTCTACAAATCCCTTCATTCATATGTGTTATTAGATAAATTCCTGTGTTGCCCGCTAATGCACCTAAGGGATGCTAGTGTGGAGTATCTTGTTTGCACCTGTTCAGACCATAGCCCCTTGCTGCTGGTGTTAGTTGGACTGATCCACACCACTCTGTTCCTGTTTAGAGACTTGAAAGACTCTGTGTTCAAAACTGAACTACAAGATTTGATCTACATTTTTTTCACAGAAGACCAGGGCACTACAGCAAGGCTACTGATAGAATGGGAGGCAATTAAAGTCATTATTAGAGGACATTGCATGGCAGCAGAGGTGGGCATACAGGCAGTTTGAGTAGAGCTATTATAAAGCAGGAACAGTTGTTTGATAAGACAGAAATAAATGCCCCCAGCAACCGTAACACTGATCTCTGCCTTCAGGAGGAGAAAAGAGGCTATTTGTTGTGGTGGAACGCCTTAGGGGCTTTGACTATAAACAATACATAACTAACATACATGATGAAGGGGACATTGCAGACAGATTATTGGCCTGGTTGGTACGCACAAACACAATCCCCTATTTTAGGTATCTGGAATAACGGGGATGAGCTGATGGATAAACAGATAGAAATAAACGACATCTTTAAGACTTATTATGACAATTTATATACAGCAAGGGACACAGAGGACCACACTGACCTCCAGGCTTACCTTAATGTGCCAAATCTAAAGACACTTCCACCTGGGGATGCTGAGCAGCTAGGAGCATCATTACAGTAACAGGATGTATAGGCTGCTATTAAGCAGCTGGTGAGAGGAAGGTCCATGGTACTAACAGACTTCCAATTGAGTTTACACTGATTTGCGGATATCTTGACGTCCCGGCTCATCAGCCTATATAATGAAGGCAGAGAGGAGAGAGTCTAATCCCTTCATTGTGGGAGGCTGTCATAGTTCCTGTAGGAAAGTGCCCCTTTTTGACATGGTCACCCCCACTTTTTGCTGGTATCTGATACAATTTGACAGAAAAGTGCACTGGGTTCCTGCTTTCCAGGTCCCCAGTGCCAGATCTCTCACTAACACTGTACAATTGCTCCCCCAATTTGCAATACCTTTAACACTCCCTAGTAAATGGTACCCCTGGTACCTAGGGCAAGGAGGCTAAAGAGGATCCTGAAGGGCTGCAGCATGTATTGTGCTACCCTAAGGGATCTCTCAGCACCAACATGCAAACTGCCACTGCAGGCTGCATGCCATGGTGCAGAGAAGAGTGAAGACACGACATGGCAAATCTCCTGTGTGCCATGCCTACAGACACTGCATGCAGCATAGGTAAGTCACCCGTACAGCAGCCCTTACAGTACTAGGCAGAGTGCACTATCTTACATGTGTGGACATATCTGCTTGAGCAGATATGCCCCTGTGATGTCCAAGTCGATTCTTAGATATTACAAATGAAAGGAGAAGCCATTTTGAGAACTTGTGCTGGACACTGGTATTTACGAGTTCCCCAGCTACAGGTTGGCTTCACTGAAACTAGAGATGTTTGGTATCAAACACCTCGTATTAATAAACCCACACTGATTCCAGTGATGGCTTTATTAATACATGCACCCAGAGGGTAACTTAGAGGGGCCTCCTGAAAACTTACTGTCTACTAATTGCTGGCTGACTGGTGTAGACCAGCCTGCCACCACAGACAGGTCCTGCAGGTGAGAGCCTGCGCTCTTTGAGCGCAGAAACAATGCCTGCCCCGGCCAGAGGCATTGTCACCTCCTCCAAGCAGGATGGCTAAGTGATCAGCATATCAAAGCAGAAGGTTTCAAAGGCCTTTGCCGCCTTTGATATGTGACCCAAGGCTTCCCCAGACAGGAGAAATACCACCCATTTGGCACCAGTACAGGTGGGAAAATTAGCTAGTCAGGAGGCGTGTTCCCCTCTCAGGCTAGTTCCACCCCTAAGGTAGGCTAACTGATGTGGACTCTACTTTTAAAATTCCACCATCTTAGTTTTGGCGGAATTAGGCTCTCTGGATCAGGCTTATGCCCACTTCCCACAGGAAGTGGTCATATAGAGGGTGTAGACACCCTATAGGTAAGTAGCCCATTGGCTACTACCTGTCACTCCCCTTAACACCCCTAAATTGAGTATTTAGGTGGCACCCCTGGCACCAGGAACTTAGATTCGACAGATCAAGAAGAAGAGAACAAAGAAGGGGGGGCGCTAGAGAGCCCACAGCAAGATGGCTGCACTGTAGCGCAGCTCCGCCAGCCGAGGTCTTCAATCTATACAAAATCCCTCATTCTGGCTGCAACCAACGTCTCCCAAAAAAGATGTGTTGGTGAAGGCGCGACAAACCTGATGATGGCAAAATCTGCTTAAAATAACAAAACAAGCCGGCCGCCACCATCTGATACTGAGAGCCGCTGCTGTGGGTCACGCGCAACAAGATGGAGGAAGACTTACTGGGAGCTTGGAGATAAGCGAAGTGGAGGTGAGAGCACATCGGGGGCCTGAGCGGTTGTCAATCTGTGGAGGGCCTGCCCAGGTACAAACTGCCCCCGGGGCCCAGACTGTGGAATTATAGACCACCGGGGGGTTGCGTGAGAGCTCCGCACGGATGCCGATGCTGCTGGGGGAAGAAGCGACTTGCGTGTGTACACAGTGAGGTCGCGCACGTTGCTTCTAACATTGGTGGGCCCCCGCGGGGAGAGCCGGCCTTGAGGGCCTGACGGAGGTGAAAGAGAGCCCCGGAGGAGTTGGCGCTCAAAAGGCTGCACCGTAGAGGCCACGGACGCTGATGCAGGGTGGCTGTCAAATGGACAAGAGCCCATAACGGAACCGTGATGGTGGCCAGAAACAAGATACGGAAAAACCGACACCCCATAGCCTTAAGGCATTATCCGTGGCAGAGCTGCAAGGCTGGTTATTTGAAGTGGACGGCTGTAAAACACACGGACATAATAAAAGATCTGGGAGTGTGTGACAGTGTGTGTACGGTGCGAGGCGGCAGAAAAGTCGTCTTATGTGGCGAGGCCCGGTGATTGGCGTGGGGCTTTACATACAAGCTTTAACAGAGCCAGAGTGAGAGACGGACCAGGTCCATCTGCATTTAAGGTCACCTGTGCCTAAGACGGCAGAACACACTGAGGCAAGCGTTGCGATTCCAAATGGATATCAGGAGTTGCGTAAGGAGGGCGAATATTTCACGAGACGCCGGACAATGCAGCGGCCTTGCTGTATGGGTCTCATTGATGAAATGGAGGTTTTAGGCAGAGATAAAGGCGAATTGAATTAACTGAATAGAGACTACAGGGCAGGAGGTGAGTGGTAGATCACAGACACTAACACAATCACAAGACTGATATCGCGCCAACACCACTTATCTGAACTAAACAGAGCCAAACAATAAACAGTTCAAAGACAACCAGGTCAGCCCCTCTAGCTGACCAAGCTATAAGTGGTGTTGGGAGGGCGGCAGAACCACCATATCTACAAAGACCTGGGGCGCGGCTGATGTGGACATGCAAGGACACTGCTGACATTTTCACAGCCTGAATGCGACGCTCATCCTGCTCCCACATAAACTGGAACCCGACATGGAAAACTCAAACCAAGAAACGGGTTCCCTCGAAAACACACTACTGGTGATGCAACAGAGCCTGCAGTCTATAGACGGCAAAATTGACCGCCTAAACCTGAGAATGGACACACTTGTGGCTAAGACTGATAATCATGCACCCCGATTGACAGAGATGGAACAAGGGCTATCAACGTCGGAAAACACAGTACAGGACCTCAAAAGCAAAAGCCTCAACATGGAAAAAGTAATGGCATTAATCCAAGCCAAAAATGAAGACTTGGAAGTGCGGTCTAGGCGGAACAACCTGCGCATATACTGGGTATCCCTGAGACAACCAACACAGGGAACATGGAAATATATGTTGAACGCATGCTGACAGACATATTTGGAGCAGAGGCCTTCTCGAAGATGCTGAACAGGTGCACAGATCCTTGGCACCAAGGCCACCCCCGAGGGCCACTCCGAGGCCAATCATGGACAAGCTCTTGAACTAAAGAGACTGGGACACTGTGCTGAAGCTAGAACGTGAAAAGAGACACATAAACTTCCAGGGAAATACAGTGTCCGTTTTTCTGGATTTTACAATGTCGGTCCAGGCAGCACGTAAAGAGTATCTGCAAGTTAAGAAAAAGCTCCAAAAGGAGAAAATACCTTACGCTGTGTTATATCCAGCGAGATTGAGAATTGATCATCAAGGAAAAACGAAGATCTTTCATACACCGCAAGCAGCCATAGATTATGTTAATAAACTCACATCACGAAGAAGAGACCACAGATCGACTATGGGAAATGATGAAGCGAACTAGTATTCTCCAACTTTATAATATACAGCTGTTGGTCTTTAACTAATTCTATTCCAGGTTACAAGGCTGTCGCACTTCTGCGCAGACCGTGAGATAGTGAGTAAACACTGGGTAAAGATAGGCGATCTGATTAGCCAAATGTAATATGGGTAATGGTAAGATGTTTAAAATGTAATGATTGCAGGTGGCCTAAAAGTTTAGAACTGCTTTATGTATGTAAACTATGCAAATTAGATATTATCATGACACTACACGTCGACATAAGGGCCATACACAACCGAGTACCTCGCCCCCCGTTCCAATGGGTGGGAGTTGGACCTCTAGCAACCCCAAGCGGGTATACCCCACAAGTTTGAAGGTGTTATCTGGTGCTGACCTTCCAGTACCAAGTTTGTTTTTTCAAGACACAGTTGGTAGTGTCTCGGTTAAGTAGGGAGTCCTTTAGCATGTTTGGGATGCTGAAGTGGGCGGGGGGATGGGTCTTAAGACCAGCAGATGGCTGCCTTTACTTAGCAAGTTTAATTGTATCTGATCCAAACACTGATTGCCTTATGCCTTATAGAGTACATACTCCTCCAACAAGACTCAGCTAAACAGACAGTAGATCGCTAGGCACATATCTTTAATAACATGGAATGTGCGGGGCTTAAATAACCCCCCGTAAACCTCGTCAGGTGTTAGCATACTTGGATCGTCACCAGATCCAAGTCGCCTTGTTCCAGGAGACACAGCTTACTAAATGGACAGAGGGCAATGTTGGGTCGAGGTGGGCTGTGGTGAAACTGACGTCCTCATACTTATCGTACTACAAAGGAGTTTTGACACTAGTCAAAAAAGGAGTGCATTTCGAGGTCACTCACACCATGGTGGATGACCAGGGCCGCTATGCAATACTACAGGGTGCCCTGTGTGGATCTTTGGTCACACTGGTTAATGCTTATGGCCCAATGCTGATGGCCCCACATTCTACACTGACATATAGAACAAACTGCGTTCATTGCCGCAGACTGAAATTATATGGGGAGGGGATCTGAATATAACGCTTGACTCTGCACGGGACAGATTGTCACAAGTACAGGGTCAAAGCAGGCAGGCTGTAAGGGTGATACTGGGGCGCATGAGAGAGTTTAACATATATCCAGGGGGGGAATTTTTAGAACCCACTGACTTAGCATTTGTCAGTAATGAGACACCGCTCTTTACATTTATATACTATCGTCTCAAATCAGCTATCAGGGGACTTGTACCCCTCGATTCCAGAGGAGCCCCCTGTGTTATCTGCTCTACAGACCCTTATCACCAACCTTACACATAAACACCTGGTTACAAACCTATACAACGCTGCACAGGACGATAGCACACCAAGGTTAAACAAGGTAATGGATAAGTGGAATGCGCATTTGGACACACAATTGACACAGGAGGAATGGAGTTTCTGCTGCACACTGACAGGACTGCTGACCCCAAACTGCAATTTACGAATTATACACTTCAAGTTCGTCCAACAAATGTACTACACATGCTAGGCTAAACAGATAAGGGCTGAGAGAGGACGCCCTATGCAAAAGGTGTGGGGTGGATGACGCAGGGTTCCTCCATCTAGCATGGAGTTGTTATCAAATACAAGAATTCTGGCAAACCGTGGGGAGAACTTTGCGATGTATGACATCAGAGACACCTGAAATGTCTGCTAAGCTATGTCTGCTGGGTTTGGTTTTGAAAGTTAAACCTAACAACCAACTGTTTATTGCCATAGGACTATTAGTGGCTAAAAGAAGGGTGGGTATGCATTGGAGGCAAGGACCTATACCTACCCAAACAAATGGATCCTGGATATGGTGTATTGCAAGGACACACTGGGGACATACGCAGAAGAGCTACCAGCTGCTTACCACCTTAAGGATATATGGGCCCCCCTCACAGCTTATCTATTTGAAAACCATGATGCTCTAAAGACTAGCTGGATATTGGACTCAAATGATGATGACACGAGGGTAAGTGTCCCGCATTGATTATATGAGATGCAAATCCAATTGGAGGGGGACGTAACGAGATGCATCAATGTTCTCTTTTGGGAGAATTTGTCATTCGGCTACAACATTCTCTTGGCCGAAAAGGATTGGCCACTTGAATTTGTGATGTATTGCTCAGAAGGAGAAACTGTAATTTTACCTGCTTTGTCCGACCTCGTCCCAAATGCAGTTAAACATTCATATGCCAAGGAGTGGGCTTTAGCGCTAGCTCCTGTGTTATATAGCAACCATGTGGGGTGGGATGACTGTTCCCCTTATCACGTTATACCAGTGAGGCCAACCCCACGACAATGCCCCATTAAACATGAGGCTAAAAAACAAGTTGGAGAGATACTCACACAACTTGAATACCAGGGTGTAATAGAAAGTTGCACCTTCCCTATGATTAATCCTTTGTTTCCATATCGTCTAGTATTAGATTACAGACACCTGAACACAGCTACATGTACATTCGCTTTACAAAACGTGCATAGCGTGGCACTATTGAACAACATAGTGCGGAAGAAACACAAAACCACACTAGATAACTCAAATGGCTTTTTCTGCCAAAACATAGCACCTGAAAGCAGTTATTTGACAGCATTTAGCGTGCTCGGGTCTCAAAAACAGTTCTGTCTTTGCATCAAGGGTATAGAACAGCCTGGGGTTGATTTCAGCCCGGGTTACAGAACCTTTGCAAGAATATGATGAACAGGTATTGTTCTATGTCGATGACCGATATCTGATGGATGATGACCTTCCAACACACTTGGCAAGAGTGGATCGCATAGTTTTGGGATTCGCTCACATGTACTACAAATTCAACTTCAAAAAAATCAAAATGGCCCACGTCAATGTCCTATTTTTAGTATACGAGCTGTCAAAGGAAGGCAAAAGCCTAGCAACACATTTCCTAGAGAAGTATGTGCTTCTACAACCACCAAACACCTTAGAGAAACTCCAGTTGATTTTGGGTTTCCTGAATCTTGGCAGAACTTACATTCCACATTACGCAGAGTGGGTAAAACCGTTCTATGACTTGATACCTCCAGACTTTTCAAGTATACATTGGGCAACTGAACACACACAACTCTTACATTCAGTGCAAGCTGACATGCCAGCTTCAACATCAACACACTTACACATAGATGTAAACACAATCAATCTCCGTATTTGTAATTAGCCAGTTAATAACGAAATGGTTACTTTCCAATGGAAGTAGTTTTGCAGCTTGCAGAGTTTTCTGGATTGACATGCTGTGCATTATTTCGCCATCTAGCGGTTGGGTCTGGAATCTTCTTCTTAGTCCTCTTTCCTTTCTTTGGGCCCAATTCACAAAGAGTCTCCGCAGTCGTCGGGGAAGAGTCGTAGTTGTGGCAGAATTTCCGATAGCACACTCTCTGCAGTGCACCGTGCGGAGATTCCGCCACAAGTGCGGAGACTCCGCCACGACTGCGGAGACTCTATGTGAATTGGACCCTTTGTTTTAATTTTCCCTGTGGGCGTTATCGACCACCATTTGGTGGTAAGCCCATCCCTAGTGTGATGTCAGACGTACTCCTTGGAAGTCCCTATGGTTGGTCGCCATCTTCAGATTCTTTTTTCCCCCTTTGTCGACTTTATCAATTGGAATCTCCTTTCTCCTGATGCGTTGTTGCCTTCGCCTATTTGTCCCCTAACATTTCCTTGGAAGCAGGTGGGTCGCATGTGAATCCAGAAAACTCAGCTGCAGAAGTACTCCTACTGGTAAGTAACCATTTTATTTTGCAGCATGATTCTTTTCTGGATTAATATGCTGTGCATTGATTCTGCAGCGGTGTTCTTACCTCCTGGTGGGCAGGGCTGATATGTGCTTGAGTTGGCAAACAGGTGCTGTAGTACTTTCTCTCCCACCTGGGCTTCCTTGTTTAGCTGGATGTTCACAAAGAAGTGTTTTGTGAAGGGGTGGGAAGAAGACAGTTGTTGCTGCCATGCAGATGTCACTGATGGGTACATTTGCCAGGAAGTCCAGGGTTGCTCCCTTCCTTCTTGTGGAGTGCTCCCTGGGACATGCAGGTAAGTGCTCCCTGCTTTCTCGTAGTATGTCTTGATAGTCTCCACTATCCATCTCGTGATGGTTTCTTTGTGACTGGTGCTCCTTTGGTTGCTCTTGCAAAGGAGATGAAGAGTTGGTCTCCCTTCCTCAGTGTCCTTGTCTGCTGCAGGTAGTACATTAGCACTCTTCGCACGTCTAAGGTGTGGAGCGCCCTCTCGGCTTTGGTCTTTGAAGAAGGCCGGCAGCTGGATGCTTTGGTTGACATGAAATTGTGACACTACCTTTGGGAGGAATTGAGGGTTTGTTCTGAGTACCACCATGTCCTTATGGATCTATAGGTAGAGTTCTAGGGTGGTGAGCGCTTGAAGCTTGCTCATCCTGCTTAATGATGTGATTGCTATAAGGAAACCAGACTTTAGGGAGAGGTACCCATTATCTCTGCCTGTGCATAGGTTTAAACGGTTCCATCATCAGGTATATGAGTACGATGTCTGAACTCCACATCAGTCTTTGCGCTGCTTTTGGTGGGGCTGATCCTTATAAGAACCGTTTCACCATCGGTAGGGTGAAGAGGCTATTTCCCATTGTTCCAAAGGTGTAAGTAACTATAGCCGTTAAGTGAACTTTCAGTGATGCGTATGTCACGCCGCTGTCCAGTAAGTGGGTGAGGTATGTTAGAACAGAGGGCCTGATTTAGATCTTGGCGGATGGATTACTCTATCACACTACCGACAGAAATGGGAAAGAACCCTCTCCCAATGTCGTGAGGGCCGAGAGGAAATCTCATAAGGGAGTACACCCTCCCGTGTTTACAACACTGTACCACACAAAGTACTCCTTAGAAGCGAAGATGATACCCGCGTCATAACAATCCTAAAAAGGTTTAGATGGGAAGTCCTGAGATGAAGAGACCCACTTGCGCTGTCCAGGGAGGTTGTATTGTTGCCCTGAAGAAAGTCCGGGACCTTTATGGCCCTAGTAGGACTGAAACATGTCGGCTGAAGGGTCATAGGACCATAAATACTCCTATTCTGACCCCTGTTACATATTTTTAATAACCCTAACGAATCCAATATTAAAGGGATACTGGGATTTGTTGGAGGTTTTTAATTTTTCCCCCTGGTCTTATTATTCCTAAGAGCTCCCTGAAAAAGCGGTTGAGCCCACCCTGACTTTTAGGCGTTAGGGTGACCCGATGATGAAGCATGACACCACTAGGGTGTGTGAGGGTATTTAAAACAAAAGGAATTGTTTCCTTCCCCACTCCGTAGTGGGTCTCTTCATCTCAGGACTTCCCATCTAAACCTTTTTAGGATTGTTATGACGCGGGTATCATCTTCGCTTCTAAGGAGTACTTTGTGTGGTACAAGGATGGATTACTCTGTCACAGCAGTGACGGATAGCCCGTCTGCCAAACATAAATCCCATGATATCCTATGGGATTTAAATTTCGGCCGACGGGATATCCGTCACCGTTATGACAGAGTAACCTGTCTGCTAATGATCTAAATCAGGCCCAGAGTCAAGGATAGATGAGAGCACAGTACTGTTGTGGTCCTTTCACCAGTGAAAGTATTTGGTCCACTTTACTGTTTAGCACCTTCTTGTGCTCAGCTGTCTTGCTTCCCTAAGGATCGCCATTGTTTGGGCTGGGGGGAGGGGAAGCTTTAGATGTCAGAACATGAGGTACTCAGGAGCCATGCGGCCAGGCTGAGTGTGGCTGGGTCTGGGTGACATATCCTATCGTTCTGCATTGTTAGGAGGTTCGGTGATGGCCTCAGGGGTATGATCTGGCCCCTGGACATTGCCAGGAATTATGAAAACCACATCTGCCTGCCCCACTATGGGGTGATGAGAATGAGGGTAATTTCAGCATTGGCTGCACTTATCCAGAACTCTTGGGATCAGGGGAATCTGTGGAAAGGCATACACAAATCTCCCGGACAATTTTATCGACAGGACATTCCCCTCAGACTACTAGTGTGGATATTTGGATGCAAAGTTACAGTGATCCAGCGGGGTACTAGCAACAGATACTCCACTACCATATACTCACCTGGGCCCATACAACTCGCTTCTACTAAACACCAAGTAGACCGCTGGAACTTTTAGTTTTTAATGATTCTCATACCTTAAGATCTAGTTATTTCTTCTCCAACTAAACCTTTCACTGATCAAATAGTTCTTTCCTCTGGTCAATGGACCATTAGGTGGAACTAGTTGATGGTTATAATTAACATAACTTTATTAAACATTTCTCGATTAAAATGAAATAATCACAGACTCGAGAAGTTTTAAAATCTTTATCTAAATTAGTTGTTTGTGAACCATCGCAAACGTTTCAGTACAAACACCCTCATTCGCAAGAGTGCCAATTCAATCAAAAATTCAATAGATATAATAATTCAGATCCACACAACAACTATGCTCAGAAAGAAGAGGACAGAGAGAGAAGAACATCTATCAATACGATGAATTTTATAATTACCAAGTATGGTGTGAAGACCAAACCCTCTGGCCAAAGGGCTGGTAAGGGTCCCCCGGGATAGATCAGGAGACAAAGACTTCAGGACAGGGATCAGGACAGGATACTTCACCTCTCTAAATACCGACGACTGCGTCGCACCCCTCTCTGACACTCTCTTCCTCCTTGTAGTTCTTCTGCGATCTTCTTTCTAACCCAATTAAATTAAGTAGATGGTTCTGCATTCGATTTTCTTCATCAACGTCTCACTGCATCAGCACCACCCCAACACCGACAGCATCCTGAGCTCTGCAATGCTTCCGCAAAAAGTCACTATCAGTATCGCGCTCTCTCTCGTGTAAAATGCCAAACTAACTAACTAAACTACCTCAATTATACCTTTCTGTATCCATGCACCACCCATTAATGTTTCAATTTTACAGACTACTAATTCTGATTGGACAGGCGAAGGGGGGATGATCATCACACCATGCTTACATTTCACTTATTTCTTTAAACCATTGTTTCAAAACTCCTCCCCTCAAACTTTATTCCCCACTTCCTTTCCCATACATCTTCAAACTTTATTAATACAAATGTTGCGATCTCTTGAATAAAGTTCCTTTATATGAACTCTTTACCCTCATGTTCCCAGGGCACATCTTCGCTGGCCTTGGACGCGTGACAAATCCTTAGTCATCTTTCGTACTTTCTCGGCAGGGCGCATGAGTGGTGCAACGTCAGTCTGCTCGACTCAGACAAATTTGACAGGCCCAAATACGCACTAATAATAAAGTCAAAAGGAAAAATATTATTCTCAAAAATAAATGATTTCACTGTATACCACCAACCTCTACTCTAGCCTATTCCATTTATTATTTCCCTTTCTGCATTTGCGTTAGTATAAAACTTATTTTCTAATTTCAGCAAGCAGGTGCCATGCATGTGTTTTCAAGCGGCCATTTTATGGTTCTTTGTGCAGGCGCCAGAATTTCCCTCCAATCGTTAGTACGTCATACTACGTAGATGTAGTAGACGCATGCGCAGTAAAGATCCCGTGTTAGACTGTATACCACCAACCTCTACTCTAGCCCATTCCATTTATTATTTCCCTTTCTGCATTTGCGTTAGTATAAAACCTATTTTCTAATTTCAGAAAGCAGGTGCCATGCATGTGAGTTTTCAAGCGGCCATTTTATAGTTCTTTGCGCAGGCGCCAGAATTTCCCTCCAATCGTTAGTACGTCATACTACGTAGATGTAGTAGACGCATGCGCAGTAAAGATCCCGTGTTAGAATGCATCTTAGTCCTTCGTTCATGTTATTGCAGTTAGTAACCACATAGGCAAGCTTCATTTTCTCCCACGTGTAAAGGAAATGCGTATTATTAATCACAAAACACGTTGTTAATAATTCGTTAGTGAGTTAAACGAGAGGATTGCTTCCGAGCAAGTCTCATTTACGAGTCCTTGCTCCATCAATCCCCTCTCTGATGGCATATTAAGCCTACACAAAATTACCCATCCATCCCAGATACCAACTTTAACACTTCTCAGTTTTCTCTATTTCTCCTCTCAAATTTTCATCAATAATTTTGTTTCCTTCTAAATCTCGCATCTTCTTATATAACCTGCCTTTCATTTCTTCCAAACGTATTTCATCATATTTTCTCTTTTGTGTCTGTCCCTTTCCTTTTCAAGTGTACTTTTTCTTTCGTACCTTTTCTACAACATCTATATGTAATTATTATTAACATCACTACCGTTATTATCATGACTAATGGTATTATTATTTGGCCTAAGAAACCTTTCCCAAAGTTAGTAAACCATTTCCCTATTAATGTTATACTTTTAGTTAGTCTTCCCCACACACTGTCAACCTCCAGTTGGGTCAAATCTTTATGCATTCCTGTAATGTTTTCAATATATCCTTTAATTTCTCTGCTCTTGTCCGGAATATAAGTGCAGCAGTGTTGAACTTTCAACATGCCACAGACTCCACCTTCTTTTGCTAACAATATATCAAGAGCAAGACGGTTCTGTAAAACCATAGATCTAATTGCAACCATTACTGTGTTAATCATTAGAAATCCTCCTGCAGTGTCTGTAGAAAGACGATCAACTATGGTTGATAACTTACAAATTTTCTGTGAATTTAGAATGACTCCAACTGAGGGTATCAGTGCACTAAACAATGTCTCCTACAATTTCAGAAAAACTAGCTCTTCTTCTACGTGTTAGTCCATTAGAATTTCCATTGGTTCCACTGATTTTATCTACATGATAAATTTTGGAAAAACTATTCCAAAATAACAGCTTCCGTACCATCTTGCAGGTAACCTATAATAGGCATTGCTCCCACAAACATAATACACTCCTGGAAACACAGGATCAGTTCCCCCTTTTAGTCCCCATCCTCCTAATATTAGGAAGTTATGTTCACATTCACTGGAACCAATGTAATTATTGTTATAATCTGTCTTTAATCTATGGAGGCAGAATTTTGCCCTTTTCACAAAGTCCAGGGACATTGCAGCATGAGCCTTGCCACTTGCATAGATTCCCTCCTTCCCAACCCATGGAGGTACCTGGGTTTTCTGTGTAGTTGCCTTCCTCATCAAATCCTGTCTCCTTTCTTCTACTAAATTCAAAAAATCTTTTCTTCTTTTCTTAATGTACATGTTAGATTATCTTTATGTGCCTGAACTAAATCTATTGAACTCATCGTTATGAAAAATTCACCCATAAACTGTACATTTTTACTACTAGCTACTGGATTCATATTCTTTCTAATAGGTAATTCAGAAAATACTACATCTATATCTGAATAAAAATATTGAAGTTTCCCTGTAGCATAAAATAAACTTGACAAAATACTACATGACACACCATAAGTTAAAGGTATATGGTGATACGTCATTCCTTCTGATACTGATGAGGGTAACTTCATACACACGTAGCAGTTATTAATCTCCATAGTACTAACATATTGAAATAACAACTTAATAAACACATTAGAGGACGTATTATAGTCTGATTCATTATGATAGTTTGCTTCATCTTCTACCCCTATTTCTATTTCAGTTTCTCTTATTCTATCCACCTTAACATTAGTATCTGTGTTATTCTTGTCACTTGTTTTCATTATTAAAGGTACTCCTACTGTTAAGAATAGCCATCCTAATGCTGCTAATAAAATACTACAAAAACAAAATCTAAAACACTTTCTTTTTAGTCCACACTTTGGTTTCCCGATAACTTCAGTTTCTGCCATTTTACTCCTGAGAAAATTTCTTTTCTCTTATCTTTTCTTTTTCAGTCTTAGCCTTCCTTTTTTTTCCCTTAAGGGGTTTCAATTGGCTTTCATCAATTTGTGCAATATGGACCTCTTCTGTCTCATCAGACAGATCCAGGGACTCAAATTCCTCGAGTATAACGTATGTCCACTCAGGAGCCTTGTATCTCCTGTTTAAATTTCTCAATCTTGGACTTCTTGAGTTATTTTTGCTAAGGTTTGTTTAGGTCTTGTTTGACTTGTGACTTCGTTCACTTGTTCTGGTCTCTTTTCAGATTTTCTCAAATGATATTTTAGTTTCTTTACTCCAGTTGGCCAATTGTCTCCTCTCCTGACTCTTTTGATTTGTACTGCGTTTTCACCTTCCTTGTCTCTTTGTAAAATTCTTTTTATTTCATTTATTTTAGGCACAATCTGTTCTGTTTCTCTGTTTTCTGTGCTTGTACCTTCTTTTGCTTCCTCCTGCTCAGGTTCTACCGTATTTTGTTCTACTTCTTCCTGAGCTTGTTCTTCTAATTCTATCTGACCCTGTTCAGGTCTTACTTCAAACCTTTCTTCTTCTGCCTGAACTTGTTCTTCTAACTCTATCTGGTCCTGTTCAGGTCTTAATTCAAACTTTTCTTCTTCCGCCTGAACGTGTTCTTCTATTTTTCCCTCCTCAGGTTTGTTTGTGTCTCTTTCTATTTTCACCTGAGTGTGTTCTTCTTCCCCTGTCTTTTCCTGACTACTTTCCTGTCTTTTCAGTTCTGTTCTTCTTCTGGTTTCAATAGCATCATCAATTATTTCAATCACTGGGATCCATTCTTCCTGACTTATCTCGGGCTGTTCGTCATATGGTTGTCTTTCAGAATCTATCACTCTAGATTCTTCAATTTCATGATTTACAACTCCTGACGCTTCAGCCTGCTCAGTCAGTGGTGGCTCTTGTTGATCTGATGGGCTCGGAACTCTTCTGGTATGGCTGGCATGAATCCAATTGGGCAGACCTGCACACTTCACTGCTGTGGTAGTGACTAGTATGACTTGCCGTGGCCCGTCCCACCTTGGTGCTAGACACGATTTCCTTGCGTGTTTCTTCACTAGCACCCAATCTCCAGGATTCAAATCATGCGCTTGGTCTGGCTGTCTTTCAACTGCGTCTTCTCCAACCTGGTGAGAGATAGAACGCATCATTTCAGCCAATCCTTTGCAATAGTCCAATACCAGATCATCAGTTATACTCATTAGTTTATTTCCAGGAATAAATGCCTGTCTCATGGCTCTTCCCATGAGAACCTCATGTGGGCTCATTCCTGTTTTTCTGTCTGGAATGCTTCTGAGACCCATCAATACAAGAGGTAATGCATCTGGCCATTTCAGCTTTGTGGATGCACACACCTTTCCCAATCTTGACTTGATTGTGCCATTCATTTGCTCAACAACTCCAGAAGCCTCTGGACGATAAGCACAGTGCAGTTTTTGTTCAATGTTAAACCCAGCACAGATTAATCAAATTATTTCATTATTAAAATGAGGGCCTCTATCTGATTCAAAAGTGACCGGAAAACCAAATCGCGGCACTAACTCCCTCAACAACAATTTTGCAACTGTAAGACTGTCATTTCTTCTAGTAGGATAGGCTTCCACCCATCTTGAGAAAAGGCATACTATGACAAGTACGTATTTCAGTCCATTGCATGGGGGTAATTCAATAAAATCTAACTGTAATCTGGTGAAGGGTCCTTCTGCCTTTCCGATCTTTCCCCAGTTTACCACTGTCTTTCTACCTGGGTTCTGCTGTTGACAGGTTAAGCATCTTTGGCAAAGGCTCTCTGCGACTACCCTGAACTTCGGATTATACCAACTCTGTCTGAATAGCCTGATCATTGAATCTCTCCCTATGTGTGTTGCTCCATGATATACTCTCGCCATTTTTGAAAGCAAACAATCTGGCATGACTGGTCTTCCATCTAAATACACCCATACCTCATCATGTGGTCTCTTTGTACAGGCTGCCTTTATCCAGATTTCTTTTTCCTTTTCCTCAACTTCTTCCTGCAATTGTCTAATCTCATCCCATGTTTCTGGTACTGAGAAGTACATAAGTTGGCATCTGGTTTCACCCGTTTCAATTTTTCTGTTTATGGCTACTGCATTTTTAGCACAGTATTTGGCCACTTGGTCAGCATAATTATTGCCAGCAGTCACATAGTCATTTCCTGACTGATGTGCAGCGCATTTTACAACTGCTATCTCTTTTGGCAATTGTAATGCTTCCAACAAATCTTTTACATTTTTGCTGTTTCTGATAGGAGATCCTGAAGAAGTCAGAAATCCCCTTTGCATCCAAAGCTGGCCAAAGTCATGCACAATCCCGAACCCATATTGGCTGTCCGTAAATATGGTTACTCTCCAATTTTCCCCTTTTTGCATGCCATTGTTAAGGCAACCAATTCAGCTACTTGTGCAGACTTGACCCCAGGTAAACAGGATGCTTCAATTACCCCAGATATTTTACAAACAGCATATGCAGCACTTAGTCCTCCTTCTTGTGTCCTAAGGCAGGAACCGTCTACAAATAACTCATGGTCAGCCTCTTTCAAAGGTGACTCTCTTATGTCCGGGCGGGGCTTCGTGCATAACTCAGTCACGTCCAAACAATCATGATCACTTTCATCTTTCACTTCTTCATCGCAGGGGTCTGGTAATAGGGTGGCTGGGTTCAGGATCGTACACCTTATCACAGTCACGTTCTCAGCTCCCAAAATCACTCTTTCATACTTTGTCAAACAGCTAGGGGTGAGGTGCTGTGTTCTTGTTCTTGTCAAAAGAATCTCAACTGAGTGTGGGACAAAAACCTTTACCGGATGTCCCATCACTATCGACTCACTTTGCTCCAGACTCATACAAGTAGCAGCTACTGCCTTTAAGCAGCCAGGCAATGCTGAAGCCACTGGGTCCAATGTGGCTGAAAAATATGCCACTGGACGTCGACTCAATCCATGTCTCTGTGTTAAGACTGAAAGTGCACAATTTTCTCTTTCACAACAGAACAAAGCAAAGTCTTTTGAATAATCAGGCATGCCCAAAGCAGGAGCCTCACACAAACAATTTCTTAGTCTCACAAATGCCTCTAAGCAGTCATCATTCCAATCAATCGGATCTTTTGCTCGTTTCCGGATCATCTGTATCAATGGTTTCGCTAACATAGAAAAACCATTAATCCATTGCCTACAGTATCCAACCACTCCCAGAAACATTCTCATTTCTCTCTGAGTCTGTGGCAATTGCAATTGCATTTCTTTGATTATTTTTATTCTTTCAGGTGTCACTTTTCTAACTCCTCTTTCTATTTTATGCCCTAAATATCTAACTTCTTGTTGACAGAACTGTAACTTTTCTGGAGACACCGTGTGTCCTCCTTCAGCCAAATGGTTCAGTAATGCAATTGTATCTGTGACACAATCTTCTCGTGTTTTTGATGCCACCAATAGGTCATCAATGTACTGAACCAGAACAGAATTTCCAGGCATGATCAACGATTCTAGCCACTTTTTCAAAATCTGATTAAAGATTGAAGGACTCTCTGTGTACCCTTGAGGAACACGACACCATGCGTAAATACGATCTTCAAACTTAAACGTAAAAAGATACTGGCTGTCTGGGTGCAAAGGAATAGAAAAGAACGCTTGGCATAAATCAATTACTGTGAACCATCCTGCATTCCAGGGTATCTGATAAAGGATCACTGCTGGATTTGGCACAATTGGACAACAGGGAATTACAATTTTATTTATTTTCCGTAGGTCTTGCACTATTCTGTACTTTCCGCTAGGCTTTTTCAGTCCCATTATTGGCGAATTACAGGGACTACCCATCACCTCTTTTAAAATACCTTGTTTAACCATTCGTTCAATTTCTGGAATAATTCCTGCTTTTACTTCTGGACTCATTTTGTACTGTCGGGTATTTGGATACACTGCACCTTCTTTCACTGTCACTTTAACTGGGTCTATATTTGTCATTAGCCCAATGTCTTTTCCTGTAAAATCCCACACTTCTGGATTGACTGTCGTTCTTAATTCTTCTGGCAATTCATTCTCGGTTATTAATGAAAACATTTCATCTACTTCTGTTCCCTGTTTGGCCAGCATCATCTTATAAACAACGTCCTCATCAGGGGTTTGGAAAGCAACACCATCCGGTGTACAATAGATCGTGCAATTCATCTTGCACAAAAGATCTCTTCCCAACAGATTTACTGGACTGGAATCGCAAACTACAAATCGATGCATTTCTTTGAAGTTCCCAATGTGCACCTCCATTGGTTTTGTGATTGGGGTTCTAATCTGTTGGTTAGATACGCCTACAACTTGGATTGATTCTCCTGAGAGGGGTAGGTTTGGGATGTCTGCTGTTCTCACAGTAGACCTGGTAGCACCAGTATCCAATAGGAAAGTAATGTCTTTACCTTCTACTCTCCCATCAACAAATGGACCTGACTGATCTACCGGCAAGGATGCGCCAAGCACGCACTCCTCTTCCTCCCCCCTCAGGCACCATCATTGTGCGGCATCCGAATGTTTTTCATCATTCTGTAAAAAATATTGTGCAATTGTTCTATTATTCTTACCACTTTCTCCTTGAAATCCGGTGTTCGCACTGAAACTTTGATGGTTCACAAAATTTGGCATAGGAGCTGGTGGCACCTGATATTGTGGAGTAACTACCTGCTGCTGCTGATTCATAAGTACTTCATTCTGCATCTGTGGGATTAAATTTTGATTTGGCCCATTATTATTCTTATTATTCTGAGTACTCTTACACTCGTTCTTCCAATGTCCAAGCTTTCCGCACGCATGACAAGGAAACTTCTTTTTCGCTTCTTCTCTGTCCATTCGTCCCTTATATTTATTACCATTCGCTCCTTGATTATTCTGACTCTGTTCTTTCACTTGATTATTATTTTGATCATTTGCTTTCTCTTCTTGCTGCTCTGCCAATTTAACTTGTGCCCACATCATTTTCTCTTTTAGCTTCCTACGCCTGGCCTCAATGTCATCTCCGCAATATTTCCCGTACTTTAGAATCTCATCCACTGTCTTGCTTTGCCAACACAACATGTGCTGCTGTATCATCTGACTGATTTCTGGTTTCAAGCCATATACAAACCGATACACAAAATGTCCCATATCTTTGTCACCGATATTCTCAAAACCACTATACTGCTTAAACACCTGCAATAACCGTTCATAATACGCATGTACAGATTCATTTGGTTCCTGTGTTGTTCTATCTATTTTTACCCAATCTGTTTCTTTAGGAGGGATTTTCCCTTTCAAATACGTAATCACTTGGTGATACTTTTTCATCACCTCCTCCGAAGGTGCTCCTGTTTTTGCATCTCTAGGATACTCCTCATTAGGCCAATCAATTGTGATCTTACATTCTGTCCATAAATCAGCAGGTACCACTATATCAAATAGACCATCCAAGTCTTTCAATAACACCTTTGAAACCTTCACAAACCTTTCTACCTGTTTGTACCACTCAACTGGTTTTTCTCTCAGTTTTGGAAAATCATTTGTAAATGATAAAATATCTTGTCTACTCCAAGGAACATGAACATATCCACCTCCAGGAACCTCTCTCATCGGACACAATTTTTCCACTCTACCTGATTCTCTTACTGGAAATGCAGCTGCTGCTTCTCTCGCTTGTACTTCCTCTTTCTTTCTTATCCATCTAATTCTCCATTTATCAATGTCTCCCCATTTTCGCAAAATGTTCATTAATTCCTTTATCTGTAGTCTCTTTCCAGAAGCATTTACACTTTCTAAATCTTTATCAGTAAAATCCACTCGATAGGGTTTCTGTAACAACTTTGATTTCCCTATGTCTATTCCAATCTCTGAAGCAACTTCAGTCAGTCTCTCATGAAATACTCTTGCTCTCCTAGTTATACTCTTACATAGAAACAATAATTCTTCATCATTGTAACCGTTTAATCTTTCTGTACCCACACATCCTGTCATCATCTCTTCCAATTCCACTTTCAATCTGCTGATATCTAAAATCTTTGGTGTTGGGTTCTGATTATCTCTTTCCTGAGCCCACCTTTCTATTTCTTCAGAGGTGACTACTGCTGCGCCTGCAGTTCCAGCCGGAACCAAAGGTCTTCTTTCTCTCAAATTCATAGGCGTAACTCTCTTTGAAGTTTCCGTCAAAGGTTCCACAATAGGGAGATCCATTAATGAAATAACTGACTCACTTTCGCTAACCTGATCATCTGTGATTACTATCTCTTTTCTAGGACTATTTAATGGAACTGTCACAAGTTGTGGTTTCTGGCAAATCTTATTATCTCCATACAATGGGATTACCGGACCAATGGTTACTGGTACTGTCAAAGCTTCAGTATTTAAATTCAATTGACTTATCTTTTGAACTAGTTCTTCTCTAGTTTTATTCAAAGCTTCTCTTTCATTATCTTGCAACACTCTGTTATATGACGTTTCATGTAAAATTTGTGGGGTTAATGGCATTCCCATTACTGGTGCACTTGGAGTAACCTTACTAGCTGCTTCTTGATACGGTGGTGGATTTTTAATTAAAATATCTTCTAACAATTCGTCATCTAATTCACCATATCCTGTCGAATTCATATGTTTCGTTTTCTCCTTACGGTTTCCTCCAGATTGTTCCTCAGCCATCAATACTGGATATAACCCTTCTGATACCATAGCTCTCCTCCACTGTTTCATCTGCCCTTCTCGTGACTCTAGCAAATGTCTGGGAAAGAATCCTCTATATCTTCCACCTCTGCATTTCTCTCTTTCATATGACTCAGTCTCCCATTCTTCCAAAGCCTCATATTGAGTTAACCTAGGTCTAGGTTCCAAATCATTCATTTTCAATCGCAAATTCTGAAGAATCCTCCCATTAAACGTTACCATCCTTAGGAAACGCTAACACACCATCATCCTTCGTGTATTCTACCCAGTTTTCCAACCACACGCAAGTATGATATCCCCTTTCCATCATCATAAAAGATGCTGGTGTCTTCGGTGGTGGAATAGGAATTCCCTCTCTAGTCAACACAGGCTTATCCTTTACAAAGAAATTCTTTATTTTCTTAAAAATTGACATCTTTCTTTTCTCTCCATACATTCTTGAAGAACGGTGTAGGAAATTGTATTCCGCAAACCCGTGAAATCTTCTACCTGTACGTCTTGCACTTTCTTCACCAATCCTAGCGCAGCTTCTAACTAGGTATCCAATCAAATCAGGCTCACACTCGTACTCTGACCAATGCCAGCGCGGCCTTTTCCTGACGTCAGTTCTGCTCCTTACTACTGACCCCTCCTTTACAAGGCTGCTCCTGTCACACGCCCGCTGTTTCTACCAATCCCAGCGCGGCTCTCTGTGACGTCAGTACCACTCCGGCGGCTTCTTACCCCTCCTTTACAAAGCTCCTCCTGTCACACACCCGCTGCTTCTACCAATCCCAGCGCGGCTCTCTGTGACGTCAGTACCACTCCGACAACTGACCCTCCCTTTACAAGGTAATGTGAAACTTTATTTCTCGAAATTCTCTTTAAACTTCTTTGTTAATAACGACATAAAAACATTCGCTACTCTGTCTGTTCCACTAAATCAAAAGGATAGTTTATTTCTTTTCACTGCGAGTAAAACCTTCCGCTTACTCTTCATATAAGCTCCAGAGAACCTGTTACTCCTCCGGTATCACCCATTTGGGAAATTAGATACCAAAGTTTCACCAGCGAACTCCTTTCGCTATCAATCTAGTTTAGAAGAATCTGCTACTCCTTGAGGGTTACCCTTTCTAGGTGATATAACGCCTAAAGTTTCACCAGCGAACTCCTTTCGCTATCAATCACTCTCACTTTTATACAGAAAGTAGTCCCTACTTTAACACTGCCAGCCCTACCTAGCTTCTCAGTGTTATTCCAACAGACTAGTAACCTCACTGCAGTGTGGTTTCTATCGCCACCCGCTATTCATTTCCCCGGAAATTTTCCAAACGACATAAAACAAGACGCTAACTCTTTTTGTTAAACATAAACCAAATAATTAATAATCTATACTTATCACTAAACTTGTCACTAATAACCATAGCTCTGCTACCAGAAAACTGATCCAGCGGCATACTAGCAACAGATACTCCACTACCATATACTCACCTGGGCCCATACAACTCGCTTCTACTAAACACCAAGTAGACCGCTGGAACTTTTAGTTTTTAATGATTCTCATACCTTAAGATCTAGTTATTTCTTCTCCAACTAAACCTTTCACTGATCAAATAGTTCTTTCCTCTGGTCAATGGACCATTAGGTGGAACTAGTTGATGGTGATAATTAACATAACTTTATTAAACATTTCTCGATTAAAATGAAATAATCACAGACTCGAGAAGTTTTAAAATCTTTATCTAAATTAGTTGTTTGTGAACCATCTCAAACGTTTCAGTACAAACACCCTCATTCGCAAGAGTGCCAATTCAATCAAAAATTCAATAGATATAATAATTCAGATCCACACAACAACTATGCTCAGAAAGAAGAGGACAGAGAGAGAAGAACATCTATCAATACGATGAATTTTATAATTACCAAGTATGATGTGAAGACTAAACCCTCTGGCCAAAGGGCTGGTAAGGGTCCCCCGGGATAGATCAGGAGACAAAGACTTCAGGACAGGGATCAGGACAGGATAGTTCACCTCTCTAAATACCGACGACTGCGTCGCACCCCTCTCTGACACTCTCTTCCTCCTCGTGGTTCTTCCGCAATCTTCTTTCTAACCCAATTAAATTAAGTAGATGGTTCTGCATTCGATTTTCTTCATCAGCGTCTCACTGCATCAGCACCACCCCAACACCGACAGCATCCCGAGCTCTGCAATGCTTCCGCAAAAAGTCACTCTCAGCATCGCGCTCTCTCTCGTGTAAAATGCCAAACTAACTAACTAAACTACCTCAATTATACCTTTCTATATCCATGTACCACCCATTAATGTTTCAATTTTACAGACTACTAATTCTGATTGGACAGGCGAAGGGGGGATGATCATCACACCATGCTTACATTTCACTTATTTCTTTAAACCATTGTTTCAAAACTCCTCCCCTCAAACTTTATTCCCCACTTCCTTTCCCATACATCTTCAAACTTTATTAATACAAATGTTGCGATCTCTTGAATAAAGTTCCTTCATATGAACTCTTCACCCTCATGTTCCCAGGGCACATCTTCGCTGGCCTTGGACGCGTGACAAATCCTTAGTCATCTTTCGTACTTTCTCGCCAGGGCGCATGCGTGGTGCAACGTCAGTCTGCTCGACTCAGACAAATTTGACAGGCCCAAATACGCACTAATAATAAAGTCAAAAGGAAAAATATTATTCTCAAAAATAAATGATTTCACTGTATACCACCAACCTCTACTCTAGCCCATTCCATTTATTATTTTTCTTTCTGCATTTGCGTTAGTATAAAACTTATTTTCTAATTTCTAATTTCAGCAAGCAGGTGCCATGCATGTGAGTTTTCAAGTGGCCATTTTATGGTTCTTTGCGCAGGCGCCAGAATTTCCCTCCAATCGTTAGTACGTCATACTACGTAGATGAAGTAGACGCATGCGCAGTAAAGATCCCGTGTTAGAATGCATCTTAGTCCTTCGTTCATGTTATTGCAGTTAGTAACCACATAGGCAAGCTTCATTTTCTCCCGCGTGTAAAGGAAATGCGTATTATTAATCACAAAACACGTTGTTAATAATTTGTTAGTGAGTTAAACGAGAGGATTGCTTCCGAGCAAGTCTCATTTACGAGTCCTTGCTCCATCAACAGCATTTCACGTTTTCTGGGCTTGCGAACAGGTCTATGCTTGGTGTGCCCCATCTACGAGAGGCTGTCTGCTTAGGTGTTCTGATCTCCCAGGAGGTGTATTGCCATCAGGGCTGTCCCCAGTTATATCACCCAGTTCCAAATCTCCTGTGCTAGTTGGGTGAACTTTAACTACTTCATTCCCCCCGCTTGTTGAGATAGAACATAGTTGTTGTGTTGTTTGTCTAGTTCAGCAGCGTCTCTCCCCTCAAATGCGCCTGGAACTCCTTTAGTAATTTATATGGACAGTGGTCCCTCACAGGAAGGATAAAAGCGAAAAAGTTAATATAGAAATATGAGATCTATATTGTATTGTCCCTCCGGACAAAAATTATTTAATGTTTTATCAATTCAAAGAAAACAGAACAATAAAGTGGAAACACAAACCCTGCAACAATTAAAACAGGAAGAGAGGCTCAGGCATTTCTGGGCGCTTGAAAAAAGGATCAGTGAATTATCAAGCACATATGAAGGAGGATACCATAGCACGAAAAGATTAGGGCGGCAAGCGTGTGCCTGCTAGAAAACCCTAAAAAGCTGTCCAATTACTTAAATATATAGGTGCCAATTGACCGGGATAATACCAATAGGAGAATTTAAAGAAGAGCCGGGCGACGTGTGAACCACCTCGGCACGAACCCGGTGGAGCTGCTGCGGGAGACCGCGGTTAGTATTCAAGTGAAGTGCCAGGAAGACTTCCTTGAGTTCCAGTATATTTATGTGTTTGACCACGTCCATTGGGCTCCAGATTCCCCAAACCTTGCAGGTGCCCATGTGCGCTCCCAACCCCTTGTGAGATGCATCCATTGTTATGGTCACGATATGAGTTGGTAATCCGAATGGTCTCCCTATCGTAATGTTACTTGCTTCCCCCCATTGTGTCTCCTTTTGGATTTTTGCAGTGACAACCACTAGATCTTCCCAGCTCCCCGTGACTTAAGACCATCTGTTACAGAGCCATTCCTGTATGGGCCGCATCTGCAGTCTCTCCTGTGGTATGAGTAGAATACAGAAGGCCACATGCCCATCAGTTTCATTATTGTCCTCACTGTCAGAGACTGACCCTTCTGGTAGGGGCAAACTTGCTCTGTTACTGCTGTTGCTCTTTTATGCACTGGGTAGGCACGTGCTGTCCTTGAGTTCAAGGTTGCCCCCAGGAACACATTTTCCTGCTCTGGGCATGGGGAAGAATTCTCATGATTTATGGAGAAACCCCGCTATTCCAGCATGGAGATTACTGTCGGCTTCGTTTTGTTTCAAGTTTGCATGTCTAGCCAGTTGTCTAAGTATCGGTAGCCGTGTATGCCTTGCCGCCTTAGGTGTGTGGCCACTGCCGCCAGGCACCCTTGTGAAAACCCTTGGTGTCGACTTAATTCCAAAGAGTAGTATCCTGAACATGTAGTGTACTTTGTTGAAAGATGAATCTGAGGTACCGCTTGTGCCTGTGTGTCATTGGTTTGTGCAGATAGGCGTCCTTCAGGTCGATGGTAGCCATGTAGTCTCCTTTCCTTAGGAGTGGGATTACGCAGGGTACCTGCAGGGTATTTATCTTGAAGCGCTTTGTTTATACAAATCTGCTGAGGTACCAGAGATCCAGTATTGGTCTTAGTGTATGATCCTGTTTTGGTTCTAGGAAGTACATGGAGTAGACTCCTTCCCGTTGAGGTACCGTTTCTATGGTTCGTTTTTTGATGAGCTCCTTGACTTCCTGGTACAGTTGCCAGCATTCTTGCTGTCTCTATGGTCTTCTCTTCCGAGGGACAGAGATTTTGCTATTTTTTACAAGTTCTATGCAGTATCCGTGTCCCATTATGTTGAGTATCCAATTGTCTAAGGAGCTTGACCTCCACTCCTGGCGGAATCCTCCTATTCTGCCTCCCACTGGTGTTCTGTGGCAGGGCTATGGTCCCCCTCCTCTTGGGGACTGCCCACTTCTTCTTGGCCTCCCTCGGTTTCCTGGCGGGCATCCTTCCTCTCATGAAGGATCTTCTGAACTGCAGTACCCCTATTGGCTTAACAGCATCATTATCCATTTTGATTTGCTGCAGTGCTTCATCCACTCCCTGTTCGAAGAGGGCCTCGCCTGTGAAATGCATATTGATGACCGACGTCTGCACCCCGGGTTTGAAACTGGCGACCCTGAGCCAGGCAAGCCTCCTGAGTGTGGTGCCCGTACACATATGCCTGCTGGCTATGTCCGCTGCATCAGTGCTGACTTGAGGCAGGAATTAGCAATGTTCCTTCCCTCTTGGACCATGGGCTTGGATCTCTTTTAGAACTCCTCTGGGAAGTGTTGCATCATCCCCTCAGTCTCGTCACACTGTTTGTGGCTGTAGCAGCTGAGAAGGGCATTGGAGTTGGCTATACTCCATTGTGTAGCCCCATCTCTCTCCATCTTCCAGCCCACCAGATCTAACGTTTTATTCTCCTCCTTCCGTGGTGGCCCGTTGATGTGAAGGCATTGTTCCTCTTTCCCCTTTATGTATTGGGGGTCGTGTGTGGAATGTTTGTATTTTTGCTCCACAAGAGGCATTATTGCTCTTGCTGTGGCTGGTTCCCTAAATGCTTCCTTGCCTTGGTCCAGGATGCTGGGGAGCATGGGCAGGTAATGAGTTTCCTTCTCCCGAGGCAGAAGAGGTTCCAGGAGGGAGCAACAGTCTTCCTTCTCCTCCTCCAGTTGGACACCATATGTGCCTGCAGCCCTCTTGATTAAGCCATTGTATAAGGACAGGTCGTCCAGCCTCGACTGGTAATGTCGAGGACGCCTCGATGGCCACCTGCTTCCTCCATCTCTCTTGATCCTGAGGGCCTTGCCGGGATGCAAAATTCCTTCAATGAATCATGAAACTTCTTTTTCCTCTGAAGGATAGCTGGCATTTCAGCATAGAATCTGCATTTTTTGCGTTTGAACTCGAGTGCTCTTTGTTTGTGTCGACCGTGGAAAGTGTCTTCCTTTTTGGCATCGGCAGTTCTTCGCCTTTGGATCCTTGCCCTCTTCTTTCGCTCATTCTCAAGATCCTGCTTGTGTAAAGGGTTTGTTGGAAGGTTTGCCCCTCCAGGGTGTCCTTTGGTCAGGACCTGTGTGTCTCCTTATGCTTGTGCTGACCTTCAGTAATTGAGTGTTTTAACGCTGAGGTAGCTTTCAAAGACTAGAGTTTGAGGACTTCGCGTCTGGGCTTTTCAGCGCCTTTGTTAGCTTATGCTGTTTTCTTTCTGTGTCTCTCGCCGCCTCGATCTTTTTGGTGACACTACCTTCAGTGTCCGACTCCCATCCCTGTGCTGGTTCGGCCTCCTTGAAGTTCTCTTCATCCTCGCTGGAGAGGCCAAGGTCTTTCAGGGATTCCTGTGTATTGTGGGTGCTAGCCATAGCGTGATGTGCTAGTTGTTGTCTGAGTCTTGCCTTGAGTATCTTTGGTACAAATTTGGAGCAGGCTTCACAATCTTCGGCGCTAGGGTCGTTGATGAGACTACAAGCCTTGTGTGGGTCCATCTACTTGTGGTGGCAGTTGGGGCAGAATACAAAGAGTTTTCCATGACCCTTTTCTGCCTCCTTCCTCTGCAATTTCAGGCCATGTGACGTTCACCAGTAGAGTTCCCCGTAAGGGCCAAGAAGGCTTCCTTCTCTGCTCTCCAGTTTCTTGCGGCCTCTGGTGTTCTTCGATGCTTTTTTGTGAGAAATCAATGTCTTATCTCCAGATCTTCCAAGATTCTTTGGAGCTCCTCTGGAATGCTTCTAGAACCAACGGCGGAAAAAAGAATTCTGAAGTTGGCTACCACGCATAGGGACTTCCAGGGTGGACATCTTTCGTCACACAAGGAATAGGACTTACCACCAAATGGTGTCACTGACCAGAAGAAAAAAAAGAGAGGAAAAAAGACTAACAAGAACAATCCGGACCCAACCATTAGTTGGCGGGATAATGCACAGCATATGAATCCAGAAAAGGATTCATGCTGCAAAACATAACTTATTTAGGGCCTTACATGACCAAAGTATGTGAAATGGATCCCAAGTCACCTTCAAAAGTCATTGTGGGCGCGCTCTGTGGTTTAAGGTCTTTTGTCTGTCACCTTTTTAGGTAAATTCCAGCATGGAAGCATCTGGAGCATCTTCGATGACATAGAACATTTCGGAAATGAACTTGGTGTTCTATCCATGGTCACATTGGTGTTATAGCTCGTGTATAAAATAATTCTCTGCAAAAAATTCTCATTGCCTTTTTTGAAGTTTTCAGTATGGAAGTTTTAGACTCTAGATTTTTGAGCCTTGTCTTTTTTGTGTTTAGTGACAAACTTTTCCTAGACTTTGGCATGGTGGATGTAATGTTGATGCTAACCTCTAATTCTATGTAAAAGACTTAGTTAACACATTAGAATCAAATACTTTCATGATGTGTTACCTCTGAAATTATGATTGCTTTCTGGCTGCTTATTTTCCATTGTGCCTCTGATGGAGGGGAGGGATAGTAATATTTAACATAGGCACTGGAATAGCAGCTTTTGGTTCCTACACCAAAGAGTCCTTATGTGGCCCAAAATTAAAAAAATATATTATCCCTGCAGATAATCTGGGGCCAGATGTACGACGGTCGCAAACGGGAAATCGGCCCATTTGCGACCGCAAAAAAGGGTGCTGGCATGAACAAACGCTATTTTGCGAGTCAGTGACTCGCAAAACAGCGTTTGTGACTCTCGCTATAGGAAGGGGCGTCCCTTCCTAATAGCGAGTGACAATGTAATGTACCATTGTTTTGCGACGGAATTTGCGTCCGCAAAACACTTGCAGTTTACCATGGTAAGCCACTCGCAAACGGGAAGGGGTCCCAGGGACCACTGCTTCCCCTTAAAAAATGAAACAAACGTTTCATTTTTCTTTTTTAAATGCATCCCGTTTTCCTTTAAGGCAAACGGGCAGAATTTTTTTTTAAAAACTGCTTTATTAAAAAAAGCAGTCATAGACATGGTGGTCTGCTGACTCCAGCAGGCCACCATCCCTGTGAGTGCTGTCCATTCCTAATGGGGTCACAAATAGCACCTGCCTCATGAATATTAATGAGGCAGGCAATTTGCGATCCCACTAGGAATCACTAACAGTGTCTGAGAGACTGTTGTGAATTGCATTTTGCGAGTTGCAAAGCGACCCAATTTACGAGTCGCAAATGTAAGGGTCGTACATCTGGCCCCTGGTCTCTCAAGCGTCTTCAATGGCACAGTTTCCAAAGCCCTAACCAAGGTCATAGTTGCCAATGCTACTGCGCCAGCAACTAAAGTGTTGAGTTAAAACTCACTGCATTATTCATCTGGATAGGTATGAGCCTCTTGTGGTATGGCGAGTGGGCATGTGGTGTGGGCTAAAAGTCACAGCCTCGAACCGTACCCCACAAGGAACACCCAAATGCTATGCCCTGTGGCTTTGTGGACCGAGGTACTGAGGATAGACGGTGGTTTTTGACCATCCCTTCATCTAGAGCCTGCCGGTCATTGCCCAAGACCATTCTCTAAGGGCTCTCTTGCAGGGGTCCTGAGCTCAGTGTGGCCAAAGGCCATGCCGTGCACCAAGAGAATGATCGGCATGGCAGTGGGCTAAGCTATGGGGAGGCAAGAAACCTGCAGTGTGTTGTTAATAACCACACCCTGCACTCAGAGACGATTGGGCACAGATGAAGGCTGGGCTCTAATAGTCTATCGTAGGAGTAGTGGGTGTACTGCACAATGGAAAGCCACACCTTGCATGCACCCAGAAAATGCAGGGCAATGCAAACATCATGTCCTCCAGGGGAGTGGGAAGAGTGATATTCTATAGGCCAGTTCTTGTGCCCACCCATCCCCCAACACTCCTGTGCACAGATGAAGGCTGTGATTTGGAAGCATCCTCTAGTGGAGTGGGAAGAATGATTTTCCATAGGCCAGCTCTTGTAACCCAAGACCCCTGTGCGAGCATGGGAGATAGTAAAATGGCTACTATAGGTCAAACTCTGCACCCAATGCTCATGATCTCACAAATGACACCATCAATTATATCATTGAGCCATCACAGAGGTCTTCACCAAAGTTAAACGCAGTATTAAGCCTGCATTCATTGTTCAACGACATCTATTGCTCGTAAGTGCAACTGCAGAGGCATATTGTTGGTGCTTCTGCAGCCTTACCACTACACTTACATTCTTCAACAATATGTATTGTGCAGAACTGCAAACACAAGCTTTTCTCAGGTTCACTTATTTTGTGCTAAAACATCCCGATATTAACTAGAGGCATTCAACTGATTGTAATGCCTGTCACAGATATGCTGTACTTGAGAATAAAATTGCAGCAGACTTTCATTACCATGCAATGCAGTGTGTTGGAAAGTTAGCAGAGCCATTAATGTGATATTGGTTTCACATGAAGTGACAATAGGCACATCTCTGGCCACAGGTAAGCCCCTTGTAAAAGGTACCATGGGTACCAAGGGCACTGTGACCAGGGAAGGGTTCTAAGGGCTGCACCACCTATTGTGCCAACCTTAGAGGCCCTTACCTTAACACCCACACACTGCCATTGCAGACTGCGTGTTTTGGTGCAGAGAAAAGTGAAGAGTCGACATGGCACACATCCCTGGGTGCCATGCCTGCAATCCACTGCCTGTGGCCTAGGTAAGCCACCCCTCTAGCAGGGTGCACTAGACCACAGGTGAGGGTACAGATGCATGAGCACTGTGCCCCTACAGTGTCTAAGTCCATTCTTAGACATTGTAAGTGCAGTAAAGCTGTAAAGAGTATATGGTCTTGAAGTTGGTTATTACGAACTCCACAGCTCCATATTGGCTTTACTGAAAACTGGGAAGTTTGGTAGCAAACGTCTCAGCACATTAAACCCACACTGATTCCAGTGTTGGATTTAATGTAAAAGGCACTCAGAGAACAGCTCAGAGATGCCCCAGAAAAATGACCAGCCCTGGTAAGGTTTCTGAATGGCTGCCCACCATTTGCCACCACCAGACAGGTTTCTGGACCCCTGGGTAGAGAGCCTCCGCTCTCTGGGTCCAGAAACAAAGCCCATCCTGGGCAGAGGTGTCATGCCTCCTCCCCCAGGATAGGCTGGGTCCACGAAGGGGAAGCTTCAAAGGCCTACCGCCTTTGTAAGCTGTCCCTGCCTTTTGCTGCCCCCAGGAAGCTGGCTCCCACTGGTTCTGACCCCCACTTTGGGCAGGAGAATCAGCGGGAAAACCAAGTTAGTAGAGGTGTGCCCACCTTTGCCAACCCCACCTCTCAGGTGGGGGAGGTGAGGTGAAGCACACATCTCAGTCCCCTCATCTTGAAGATTAGGGGACCCAGCCAATTAGGAAGAGGCTCATGCCCCCTCCCACTGGAGGGTGGCATAATAGGGGGTGTACTTACCCCAAGGTAGGGACTCATTGGTCCTGACCTGCACACCCATGGAAACGCCCCCTCCCACTGGAGGGTGGCATAATAGGGGGTGTACTTACCCCAAGGTAGGGACTCATTGGTCCTGACCTGCACACCCCTGGAAACGCCCCTAAATTTAGTATTTAGGGGCAACCCTGAACCTTTCCTCCTCAGATTCGAGGAAGAAAGAAGGAGAACCGAAGATCTGTGCTGACACAGGAAAAAGAGGACACCAACTGCTTTGGCCCCAGCCCTACCGGCCTGTCCCTACTCCGACCTGACTACAGCGGAAACCCCGGCGTGTCCAGCAGCCAGCAGCCCCCCAAAGCCTGGAGGACCTGCCCTGCCCTCAACTTAAAGACTCTGTCTCCTGTGAGCACCGGATTTGCTCAGCAGGGACTTCCAACACAGAACCCGGATCCAGGTGGCTCCGCGGTTCTGCACCCGACGCCCACAGCCCGAGTTCTAGTGGACTAACACCACAACAAGGTCTCCCTAGCGATCCTGACCTGGGATCTGGTGATCCCCGACCTCCCTCAAGCTATCCGCTTGGAGCCTCAACCTGCAGGGACCCCTATCCGCGACAGGAGCTGGTAAGAGGACCTGAGCTAAAAGACACCCCTGCACCCGACGCCCCACGGCCTTGGGTGGCCCAAACGACAGTGTCCAGGCATCCCCCAAGAACCCCACTTACCTCTCCAGCTGGTGGTCGCCTTCAGGAAGCCTGCCCGTCGGAGTCTGCAGCATCTTTTCCAAACCGGAGGTCTCTATTGAAATCCACAGGGTGCCCGACGTCTCCTTGGTACACTGCATCCAACCGCCTCCGTGCCGCTGGTGGTGCAGCTCCTGTGTGGATTGTTGGCCCCTGCAGTACTGATCCCAACCCCAGGAGCTTTGCTCCCACAACCGAGTGGCCTGCTCGTAGGCAGTCCCTGACCGAAGGGCCCCTTAGCACCATTGGCTAACATTGGGCCCCGGCACTCTGCACCCGGCCACCCCTGTGCCACCGGTGGTGCAATTTGAGTGCCAACTGGACCTTGGGCAACCTTGGTCCTAACCCCCAAAAGCCATGCTTGCAATGTACTTACCTGTAAACCGTTAACACTCTTTTTATAGGAACCAATGTTACGTGTTTTCTGTTCCTAAAAATGTCTGTGTTGAGCTGTGTTTTGTATGAGAGAAAAGTAACTGTATCGTAAACCTGAAAAAGTCTTACTTACCTGTGTATTGTAGGATCCACTGTGTGATATCTAGGCATATCACCCCGAGTAGTCGATGTAATATAAAAGTAACGCAAAAGTAATTTCTATGTAATTCAAACTGTTTTGTTTTTGTAAACAAATTTTATTGATTTTATGGAGATCAATACAGGATTTCTGTACGAGAATGGACATTTAAATAATAACATTTGAAAAAGGAGAGAAGTTACAGTCCACATCATATCCAATATCGAAGGATTACATACAGTAAACAAAAACAACTTCAACAACCGCATCAAACCAATCCGGAATCTGCGCTTGATCACTTGCCTACATCTCTGGATTGCATGCGTCACCGATTCAAACTGTTTTTAAAGCATATACAAACCTGTAACGATTGCAAATCCATTCCCAATTGCATTTCTCTGTAAACTTTTACAATTGAAAGTACATTTTACCTACCTGTGCCAAGTCCTGATTGGTTCTAGAAATAAGACATAAGTATATCTTTTTTAGACTTACCAAATTGGTCTGGATTCTGTAAGTGTGTGTAATCGGTCCTTGATTGAGTAAATACAATAAATGCTTAACACACCTTCCTGATAAGCCTAACTGCTCGCCCACACTACCACAAAGTGAGCTGTTAGTGATAAGCTAATTTAGCCTCTTCTATACCTCTGGGAATCCCCTGGACTCTGTGCAAACTATACCTTACTTTGGTATAGTATATACAGAGCCAGCTTCCTACACCAGTCCACTGGCCTCAACCAATTCCTCATAACAGTCCATTTCATGCTCAGGCTGGTCTTGTAAAGGGTCCAGCTACCCTTCCCAATCGTCTTCCATTCCTAGACCCTAGAAAGCTGAAGAATCTACCTAGGACCCAAGGGTGCTGTCAGCGCTGGAATCGGCATCGATAGGAGCCGATCCAGCTCCGGGTCGTCGGTGAGGAGAATGGGGCTGGTCCCACCTGGAGTCTTGGCACCGGGTCCGGTACTGGGGAAGGTCGCAGGGAAACGACCGGTCCGGATCTGCCACCAGATCCATTGGGGGGAGCCGCTGGCGCAGAACCCGATGGAGCCCCTCCTGAGCCCTGAAGGCACGCTGGGAAGGCCAGGTCGCCCAAATATGAGGCACATGGCATTATAAAAGTCTTAACTGGGCAGGGGCTGGTCGGCTCCTGCAAAGGCAGGGAAGCGAAGAGGCGACCTAGGCACAGGTTCCGCAGAACAAGGCCTAGGGTGTCGAGGCTCCTTCGTCACGTCAGCTGACGGACGGGGAGAGGCTGAAGCATGCTTGGACTTCTTGTACTTTTTATGCCTCTTACCTGACCGACTCGAAAACTTGGGAGTGGGAGTACGAGGACTTAGGACTCCCGTAGTGGTGCCGGGACCTGCCCCTCGACTGTAATCAGGAACGAGATCTCCGGGGCGAACATCATGGAGTCGAACGCCGGAAGGCAAGCAGCTTTAGGGACAGCTCCCTCAAAGCCTTTAGAGCAATTGCCCGGCAGTTGGAGCATGACTTCAAGTCATGGTGACTCTCCAGGGACAAGAGACAAACTAAGTGAGGATCCATCACCAACATGGCGCGATGGCAAGCACCGCACGGTTTCCTTTGACATTGAGGAAAAACCTAGATATCAAAGATTTTCAACAAAATGTCAAAAAAAGCCTGTCAAAAAGTGATAGAGGGTAGCTCTGTTAATTTATCTGCACTAGCTGGCGAGGAAAGAAAAAACTGACGGCACCGTGCCTAAGTGGCACCTATATAGGTGACGCGTACATCACTTCTGGCATGGACGATGCCACGCTGAGCCGACTGATGCCACCTACCGACACGCAAGGGTATTGCTCGAGCAAAAGTCTTCCGGATTCAGCCTGATGTCTGGGATATTCTGCGGCTAGATGTCTCTATCAAATTGTGGTGGTAAAACCTTCACACTTCAGTTGATCTTTTCTCATTTTCATACTTCCTTTTCTGCCATGGACCCGCTCTTCCAACTCCTGCTGCTGCTGCTTGATGACGAACAAAATCAACACCGTCGTGGACGGAATCGACAGTAAGCTCCACTTTTACCTGTTACCTTCTGACTTGTCCGTTAATATTTGTACTGGACTCGTGCATTTTTAAATCTCTTACTAGCAATAGCATACCAATGTGCAATGCATATGTCTGTAATGTTGACGCTTACGAAATTTAAAGAAACACACCTGTATGATCACATTTTATGTATGAATTTGGTGCAAGTTGCCTTAAAACAATTAACACTTACACAAAAAAGTATATCAAATCAAAAAGTCACCATGAGGTGTGTTGAAATAAATTCTGAAAATTGTCACATTAAAAATGTATGCAACACACATCTTTGGGATAAGTGCAATGTAACATGATGTAAAAATTGCACTAGACAAGGTGTAACCTTTACTTTATAAATTACCAGAAAAATCAATGTTAAGCCCAAATTTTAAAGTATTTAACATATATATCCATGTAACATTTCCCCTTGTACAGTGCAAGTCCTGTACTGTATCCAATTTCGATTGTCACAATATTTTATAAGGTGTAATGCATATGTTCTCATACTGGTCAGTAATCTAGGTGAAAAACACACCTGCAGTAAAACATCCCAAAAATGTTTTAAACATCAATTAGTTGGTGCAAGTGGCCATTACTATGATGAAAGCCTGCACCTACATTCAAATGACCATCACATACTATGTTAACCAGTGTATGCACTTATAGTCGCCATAAAAAGAATATGTTGTATTACCTGCTATCATGGTAAAGAAAAATAAGTACTTTACATTTTAGCCAGAAACATTGCTAGGAATGAAACCATTGCAAAGGAAAATTGATGCCAGGACTAATTTGGTGAACTCAAAATAATGGATTTATTATAAACAATGAGTCCATAAAGTGCCAAAGTCCTGTGCACTGTTTTGCGGTGGGGGGTTTGGGAGGGGTGCTCTTGGGTTTGGGAGAGTGCTCTTGGGTTTGGGAGGGGGATTGTGCTTGTGGAGGTACTTTTGGTTTTTAGTAGGGGTGGTTTCTGTATTGGGAGTGGTGGGTTGGGATGTGGAAAGGGTGGGTTGGGGTGTGGAAGGAGTAACTTTGTGATTGGGAGCGTGGTTTGGTCTTTGGAAGGGGTCGAGGCAATGGCAAACAACAAACTCACAGGGAAAATGAGTAGGATTTTCGGCAGGGAGTTGGGTTTGGGAGGTAGAGGGAGTGGCAGTGGCTTATGTGCATGTGTCTCTTGAGGGTACATGTGCCTGTGGGTCTGGTGTATGTCATGCATGTTTGGGTGTGTCTTGCCTCCTATGTGTCTGTTGTTTGGGTGAGTGTGTGTATTTGTGGGTGTGGATTCTAATGTGTTTGTGGATGGGTGTGCTGTGGAGGTGCTGGGTGTGGTTTTGGTGCAAGTGGATGTGGTGGTAGGTGGGCTTGTTGTGGTGCATGTGGGTGTGACAGTGGTTGTGGTGGTGTGCTGGCAGTGGTGCATGTGGGTGTGGTGGTGGGTGAGGTGTTCGTGGGTGTGCTGGTGGTGCATGTGTGTGTGGTGGCTTCGGTGTCTGGAAGTGCTGATGGTGGTGCATGTGGGTGTGGCGGTGGTGTCTATGGATGTGCTGGTGCATGTAGGTGTGGTGGTGTCTGGATGTGCTGGTGCATGTAGGTGTGGTGGTGGCTGGGGTGTCTGAGTGTGCTGGTGGTGGTGCATGTGGGTGTGGTGGTTGGTGTGGTCTGTATGTTTGGTTGTGTGCCTGTTTTTTGTAGTGTTTGGGTTTCTGTGTGGGTGTGCTGCTTGTGTCTGTTAGAATGGGTGCATGCAAAGGTATGAGTGTGCTTGGGACAGGTCTGGGTATAGGGAATTGGGATGAGTTAGGGGAGGGAGGTGGGGCACTAAGTTGGGAGTCTGCGGTCGGTGAGAAGGCTAGACCTTGAAAAGACCTTTGTAGGCCAGATACAGCAGTTTGAATCCCTTCCAGGTATGTTACCATTTGTTGCATATGGCAGCTAAGCCCCTGGATGGCATTCAGTAGTGCAGTCTGGCCTTCAGAGATGTTCCGGAGAAGGTCAATAGCCTCCTCACTCAGCGCAGCCGGGGGGGAAGGGGTAAAGGTGCCTGTAGAGAAGGAGACGCCACCCCTTTCAGGGGGACGGGTTTGGCCAACTGGAGGGGAGTAAGAGGGAGGGTGGAGATGGTACTCTGGGTACCAGACAAGGATGCAGGTGGTAGAGTTCCTGTCGGGTCTGCTACCACTAGGGAGTGCTCACTCGTGGAGGACTCTAAAGAGGATGTTGTAGAGCTGGTGGTCTCCATTGCACTCCCCTCACCCTCTGTGCCACTAGGTCCCTCGGTGTCTGTGGTTTTAGCACCCGAACCACAGTGACCAGCTGCTTCCCCGCCTCCGCGGCCAATGTCTCCTCCGCATACTCCTGATGATGCTGAAATTACATATACAATAGTTTTATAGAATCTGTGTAAACAGAACTGATCATGAAATTTGATCACAAAACAGTTTAAGTTTTCATATTTCACCTGCTTCAAGGCTCTCAAACTTTGGTTCTACATTAGCATAAGCTCATGTATGTACGCAACATTTTCAGAAACCATTTGGTCACAGTTTTGTCATTCCCCATGATAGGTCCGATCATGTATGATCTTGTCTCTTATCCATTTTTGTCTCTCCAGGAACTGTTAATGGTTGGGCTTTGTTGTTTAAAATAGTGAACTTATATCACCAAAAAGGATATCAACCAAAAATACCTTTGTACAGTGTGTTCACAAGGCCCAAAAATCTGCACTATTTTCATTCTCAAAAAGTAAAATATGAATCAATGTGTCAGCAAATACTGCAATGTTGTACCAATATTTGTTTGAACTGAAAGCCCGTTTTCTTTGTTTTTGCATTTCACAATGATAACACTTACTTCAAGTAACTAAAGTATATGCCAATTGTAAAAAATATTAAATTGATTCTGTACTGAAGTAGCTTATCAATGTTTCACACACTATGTAGATACCTATGCTGTTGAAGACATTAAGAACAATATATTTGGGTGAATTGGCAAATGACTTCTACAGCACAAGCAAATACATAGGCCCTGAAACATTTCTAATCCACTTCAGTACAGAGCAAAAACATTTTCACATTTGACTCCTAATTATCTCTAGTTATTTGAAGTTTGGCTTACCATTGTGAAATTGTTTCACAAAATATGCTAGCTTTCACTTTAGGGAAAAATTGGTACCACATCACAGCAATTATTACATACACTGATTCATATATAATTTTTACTTCTAAGATTCAAATGTAAATCACAATATGCATCATATTACAACTTGATGCATTTCTACATTTGCCTAATGAGTCATGAGTTGGGCTTGATGTGGAGTTTTCCTGATGAGATACTGCTACATATATGTGATAGAACATTCCATCTGCAAAAATCCCTTTCAGTTTCCCATTTTTCTCCATCATTCATTTATCATCTGGACATAACAAAGGACACTGAGAAATGGTTTTGGGTCTGTGTTACTCTGTCATCAATGTGTACACATTCCTGTCGGTGTTTCAACTAAAATTGTATGCCTATTACAATTATTTGTCCAAAAACAGACTGGCTTACACATACATTTGTGAAGGAGTAAGACATCATGCAAATCTGTCACTTTTAACATGTATGAAACAGTAGTTCTGATGCAAAACACAAATGGGATATGTTTCGAATCCAGAATGTAGCCATTAATTCTGATGTGACTACCCATTTTAGCTCACATGCTCACTCTTGTTTGAGTAGAATCCTAACTTAGCAATGTGACGTTTGGTACATCCACTATATCATAAATGTATATTATGCTATTTATATTGTGATAGGGCTACTATTACATCATCCCCATAAGTAAAGGAGCATCAGACCTGACAAAATAAAGACAACTAGCCTGTTTGGTATAACTGTCCCTCATGACATCAAACAATCTGATGTATATGTGTAGTTTATGCAGCCATGTGTCTGTTCAGAACAGCCCTTTGGTAGTGAACAGAAACCAGGTGGGATCCTTTCCAGCAAATTATTAGACAAAACACATCATCATTACACATTGTGCAAAAATACTCCTTCAAAACTCTTCTTGTGCGCTAAATATGGGTCACCGTTAATGATGATGGGAAAAATCCAGGCTGCAACAAACAATTAGTCATGTAAAATGTGAAACTCAAAAAAGAACTTACACCCCCCTCCTCCCCCAATTGCCGCTGTTGGACTCTCAACTGCCTATCAAGCCGGGATAGGCCACCGCAAGAATATGGGCCATTGGGGGGGGTGTCAGGGTGCGGCCCATGCGCTTCTCACTTTGGGAGGACTGCCTGAGCTGGACTTCGGCTGACTTTCTGGTCCAGCATCATAGGTCCTCCCACCTCTTCCTGCAATGGAGGCTGCGCCGCTTGTAGACCCCCAAGGTTCACACCTCCCTGGTGATGACATTCCAGATCTCCCGCTTCTGAGTGGCGTTGACCTGTATGGATAAAAGAAATTAATGCAAAAAAAAGAGATGGTTTTGTGACTTTTTGTTTGCATTGATGTAACACATTTTTACTACATCTATCACAAGCATGACTCATAAGTTACCATACAACATATATATCTTCACATGCTGACCAAAACAGTTATATTAATACACACTTTTGTAGTGACCTGTTGACTACCCTCATCCCTTGTCATGTCCTACACTCACTAATCCAGGCCACTGACATCATCTAGCCCAGGGGGCTCCTACATTTTCTGTGATAGGAGCTACTTCAGATCAGTGCAAAACATTGTGAACTACAGAGGGCTAAACAACTTGCGTATTGTTACCAGACACCCCCACAGTCAGCTTCATTGACTTGATGCCTAAAGTCCACAGAGCCAGATAATATGGTTTGAACTACAAACTATGACTGAGGGCACTATGAAAAGGCTGCCATGTGTGTCAGTGAGAGCGTGCTTTCTGGGGATGTATGAATATGTGTACGTATACATGGGACATAATTGTACAGGTGACAGAGTTTGTGCGGTATGTACTTGTAGCACAGGACACAGCTTTTGCCACATGTGGCACTCTTACATGGATGACACAAACATCCTATTGAATTGGGAGAATTTTAAAAGTGCAGAGAAATATTCTACCAAGCGCTTCATATCATGGAACATTTTTCTGCACTTTAAAATTCTCACATGTAAAAAAGGGCTATATCTTGCATAAATGCACAAGTTACTAACTTGTGTAACGATATATCTGTAAGAGACAGTAGTTAGTGACAGATTCCTTACCTTAGAATATCCCCAGGCTGGATCCGGAAAGTTCTTGCGTAGCAGTACCCCTGCGCGTCGGTAGGCGGCGTCGTGCGCCTCCGCGTCCGTCGTCAGCGTCGGGACCGCCGGGATGACGTCGCGGGCAGTACTTAGACGCCGCCCCTGCGCGCTGACGTCAGTTCTGTACACGACTTTCCGCGCCAGGAACGCAGAGCCATGCAAGAAGCTGACATAGGTGTCTGAAAAATACTAGGGCCCTGAAAGGGATGTCCTTAACCCTAGAAATCAGTTCTCAGAACGGGAGGATGGGTGGGCGGTAAGGAATCTGTCACTAACTACTGTCTCTTACAGATATATCGTTACATGCAGTTAGTAACTTGTGCATCTGAAAGAGACACGTTAGTGACAGATTCCTTACCTTAGAATAGATACCCCAGCAATACCAACCCCGGTGGTGGGTCTGCGAACAAAGATCAGACGAGGAAGTCCCAGAGAATAGAACGGCCAAAGAAGCCGTCTCTCCGGACTTGGATGTCAAGGCAGTAATGTTTGGTAAACGTGTGCAGCGAGGCCCATGTAGCTGCCTGACATATATCCTGTAACGGAACCCCGCGGCCTAAAGCCGTGGTAGCCGCCGTTGCCCTGGTGGAATGGGCACGCAGCCCAACAGGAGGCTCCTTCTTAGCCAAAGAATAGCAGGCTTTGATACACATAGTGACCCAGCGGGAGATGGTCCTTTTGTGTACCGCCCGACCTTTTTTGGCGCCCACGTAGCCAACAAAGAGCTGGTCATCCACCCGGAACTGGTGTGTGCGGTTGATGTAAATAGAAAGCGCACGTTTTGGGTCCAGACGGTGGAGCCTCTCTTCCTCTCTGGAAGGATGCGGAGGCGGAAAGAAGGTGGGCAAAGTGATGGTCTGCCCAATATGGAAGGCAGTAACCACCGTTGGCAAGAAGGACGGACGCGTCCTAAGAACAACCTTGTCTGGATGAACAGACAAAGGGAGGTTTGCATGAAAGAGCCTGGAGCTCACTCACCCGCCGAGCAGAGGTGATGGCCACCAGGAATGCGGTCTTCAGAGTAAGAAGACGAAGAGGACAATTATGTAGAGGCTCAAAGGGAGCGCACATTAAGAAGGTAAGAACCAAGTTCAAGTCCCACTGAGGCATTACAAACGGAACAGGAGGAAAGAGGTGTGTAATGCCTTTAAGAAACCTGTTAACCACAGGGGACTTGAAAAGGAGGGCTGATCAGGAAGCCTGAGGAAGGCTGATATCGCACAAAGATAGCCCTTGATGGTACCCAGGGCAGAACCCTGTTGGGCCAGAGAAAGAAGGAACAGAAGAACCTCAGAAAGAGGGGCAGAAAGGGGATTCACAGCCTTTGCTGTGCACCATGCCACAAACTTGTTCCACCTGCAGGCGTATACCACCTTAGTGGAGGGACGCCTGGCTGCCAGAATCACATCACAAACTTCGGGAGGCAAGTCGAAAGGAATGAACTGCCGCCGCTCAATCTCCACGCAAGCAGGTGTAGACTGGACAGGTTCGGGTGGAGGACCGTCCCCTGCTGCTGCGACAGAAGATCCTCCCGAAGAGGCAGACGGATCGGGGGATCGACGCTCATACTGAGTAGCTCGGGATACCAAACTCTTCAAGCCCAGTCCGGAGCCACAAGAATGACTTGGGCCCGGTCGCGCCGAATCTTCTTCAACACTCTGGGTAGAAGTGGTATAGGCGGAAAGGCGTACAACAGACCGCAACTCCACTCGCGATGAAAAGCGTCGCCGAGCGAGTGCCGCCTTGGAAATTCCAACGCGCAGAACTGCTGACATTGCGCGTTCTCTTCGGTGGCGAACAGATCTAACCAAGGCTCTCCCCACTGCTGAAAGAGACCTTGCGCCACCTCCGAGTGAAGACGCCATTCGTGATCCATCATGCACCTGCGGCTGAGTTCGTCCGCCCTGGCGTTCAGGGAACCTGCCAGGTGTTGAACCATCAGGAATATGCCCTGATGTTCCAGCCATGTCCAGAGGCGCAGAGCCTCCTGACATAGGGTCCACGACCCCACCCCGCTTGTTGCAATACCACATGGCGGTGGTGTTGTCTGTGAACACCTGCACTACCTTCCCTTTGACAGAGGGAAGGAATGCCTTGAGTGCAAGTCGGATCGCCCGGAGCTCCAGAAGGTCGATATGGAGCCGGGACTCCGCCGGAGACCAGAGGCCTCTGATCTCCGCCTCTCCCATGTGACCGCCCCATCCCAGAAGGGACGCGTCCGTCACAACTGTGTGCTCTGGCTGGGGAAGGGAGAGGGATCTGCCCATGACCCATTGCCGGTTCGAGAGCCACCACTGCAACTGTTTTGCAGTCCCCTCCGAGATCTGGACGTGATCGGACAGGTTGCCCTGGTGCTGCGCCCACTGGAACTTCAGGTCCCACTGCAGAGCCCGCATATGTCATCTGGCATGATCGACCAGCAGGATGCAGGAGGCCATGAGGCCCAGCAGCCTCAGGGTCATCCGTACCGAAACCCAGGATAAAGGCCGAAAGATCGGAATCATAGCCTGAATATCCCGGACTCGCCGTTCGGGAGGATAAACCCGAAACTGCGTCGTGTCCAGCACGTTGATGGAGAACCCCAGCGAGTGCAGGAGTTCGGCCGTTGTCTGGAGGTGGGAGACGACTGCCTGGGACGAGCCCGCCTTCAGCAGCCAGTCATCGAGGTAGGGGAAGACTGGAACCCCTGCCCGGCGCAGATGGGCTGCGACCACCGCCATGACTTTCGTGAACACCCGAGGGGCGCTGGTAAGGCCAAAAGGGAGCACGGTGAACTGAAAATGCTCGAGGCCTACCGTGAACCGCAGGTAACGCCGGTGGGCCGGCAGGACGGGGATGTGGAAATATGCGTCCTGCAAGTCCAACGCCACCATCCAGTCTCCAGGGTCGAGAGCAGTCAAGACCTGAGCTAGGGTGAGCATCTTGAACTTCTCCTTCCGGAGGAAGCGATTGACGTTCCGGAGGTCCAAGATAGGACGCATGTCCTCCTTGTCCTTTTTGGGCACCAGAAAGTAGTGGGAGTAGCAACCACGTCCTACTTCTGGGGTCGGAACACGCTCGATGGCCCTCTTGGCCAAGAGGGCCGCAACTTCCTTTTGAAGAAGCACAAAGTGATCCCCTGACATGCGGTGGAATTGAGGTGGCATGGCTGGGGGGATGGTCACGAAGGGGAGGGAGTAGCCCCTTCGGACAATGTCCAAGACCCACCTGTCCGAGGTGATGGCACCCCAGTGGTGAAGGTGATGGCGGACCCTGCCCCCTACTGGCGTGCTGTGCACCTGAAAGGAAGGACTAGGAGGGCTTGGAGGCCGCGGACGGGGCGGGGTTGGTGGCCTGACCCGCACGCTGGTTGCCTGACCCGCCACGGCGGGAGCCACGTCCTCGGCCACGCGAAGACGCTTGCTGCGCGGGCCGGTGGCTGGGCAGCAGACGTGACTGGGCGCCCCTTCCGTGGCCACGAAAGGGGCGAAAAGCAGACTGTTGCTGAGGGCGCACAGCAGAAAGGCCCAGGGACTTGGCTGTAGCCCGCGAGTCCTTAAAGCGCTCCAGCGCATGGTCTGCCTTTGTTCCAAAAAGACCGACTCCATCAAAGGGCATGTCCATAAGAGAGTTTTGGACATCACCCGAGAAACCAGTGGTCCTCAGCCAGGCGTGACGGCGCAGCGCCACTGTCGTCGCAAGCGATCTGCCTAGCGAGTCGGCGGTATCAAGGCCACATCTGATGGTGTACTTTGCCGCATCTCTTCCCTCCGCAATGGTGCGGGAAAGCAGTGTCTGGATCTCCTCAGGACACTGGGGCAGAACTTGCGCCACCGAGTCCCAAATTGATCCAGGCGTTTGGATTCCCTATCCGGGGGAGCGGTAGGGAAGGCGCTTTGGGAAGCAGAGGCTTGGACCACCAAGCTCTCAGGGGTGGGGTGTAGAGAGAGGAACGGGGGGTCGCCCGGAGTAGGGCGATGGCGTCGGGCCACGTTCCTATCCACAGGAGCCCCTGTGGTGGGCTTGGACCAGGTGCCCAAAAGAACGTCTGAAAGCGCCTCTTTGAACGGCAGCAGTGGCTCCGAGGAGGTAGCCGCCGGCTGAAGCACTTCCGTCAGGATGTTAGTCCTGACAGCCACTGTAGGCAACTGGAGGTTTAAGGCCCTAGCTGCTCTACGCAACACCGTTGCAAAATTTGCTCCCTCCTCCGTTGCCACGGAGGGAGGAGACAGCATGCCAGAGTCAGGGGAGGTGTCCAACCCACTGGCATCCCCAAGTTCCTCAGTCCAGTCCTGATCAAACTCACACTGCTGTGTGAGAGGGTCATCCGACCCCTCCCAGTTATCTCCGTCCTCCAATTCAGGTTCAAAATAAGGAGGAGGAGGGACATGTGGGACCCAAAGTCCCAGCGGCGTCGGAGCCGGCGTCGAGCGACGCCGGTCTGGCGCCATGTCCGGATCCGGAGAGAACCGGGGAACGACGCCGCCGGAGCCCCGGGCGGCGTCGGGAACGGCACCGGAGACATCGGCGCCGGCGGAGGTGTAGTTAGGTCAACCGGTGTCGATGGGGGTTGCGGCAGCACCGGAGCCGGGATCGAGGCCGGGACCGAAGCCGGGGCCGAGGCTGGTGTTACAGGCGGCGCCGGGATCGGAGTCGCCGGCGGCGCCGGGGAAACCCCATCAGGGCCCGTGGGGCCCAAAGGCGCCCCGGGGGGACCTTGAGGCCCGAAGAGGCGGGCCATGGCCGACAGGAATTCCTGTATCTCGGCCGGAGTCGCCCCCGAACCCGGGAAGGACGGGTAATGCGGGGGCGGCTCCACAGGCACTCCCGGAGCTGCGGGGACGGTGCCGATAGGAGCCTCAGCCGAGTCGCGAGACCGGCGAGGCGAAGCCGTTGAGCGATGACGCTTCTTAGACTTTTTATGCTTCGACTTACCGGAGGAGTGCGAAGACTTGGACCCCGACGACCGATGAGGACTCCGCGACCGGCCCCTCGACCTCTCACGTGACCGGGGCTTGGTGTGGCGCGGAGCCGACTGCCGGACCTCGAGGAGCTTTGGAGACCGCTCTCGCAAAGCCTTCGGGTGCAAGGCCCGGCAGTCGGGGCACGACTTTGTGTCGTGGTCGCGGCCGAGGCAGTAGAGACACTCTAAGTGCGGGTCTGTGATCGACATCATGCGACCACAGACGTCGCAGGGCTTGAAGCCGGACATCCCTACCGACACCTTCGGAGTCGAGAGACTCGTATAGAAAAACAGTGAAAAATCACCAAAAAGTTAGTCAAAAAAGATGACTAGGGCACTGCTCTTCCCGGATCTGCGCTTACTGGCGTGGAAAAAGAAGAACTGTCGTCAGCGCGCAGGGGCGGCGTCGAAGTACTGCCCGCGACGTCATCCCGGCGGTCCCGACGCCAACGACGGACGCAGAGCCGCACGACGCCGCCTACCGACGAGCAGGGGTACTGCTACGCAAGAACTTTCCGGATCCAGCCTGACGCCTGGGGATATTCTAAGGTAAGGAATCTGTCACTAACGTGTCTCTTTCAGATACTTATGGCACAGTAAATACTGACCAGTGAGAGTAAGGGGCCTACAGTGTGGACATGAAACACGTTGATATGGTAGTAAAATTAAATGAAGTGTTAGCTCGAGAAGTTAAGCAACTCTCCATTTCAATTGTCGTACATTTAAAATCCTTCAGGGGCACATTTTTGTGCACACCTCCTAATTTGAGTTGACAAGGAAATATATTTATGACAGATATACCTCAGTGCTTCAGTTTTTGTCCCTGTGACTCAGCCCCAGCCTGGCCCATGATTCTGACTGAGCACTGCTCATTCTCAGGCCCTGCTATCTGCAGTCTGATGATCATGATGTCAAATGAACACAGCATTCCATTAACTTTTATATGAAAAAAGGACCTTGTTCCCATTTAATAACTGACCTCAAGGCTGTGTGCTACTTTGAAAGGGTCTGGGAGCTACTGGTAGCTCCCAATCAACTGTTTGGAGCTCCTGATCTAGGTTGAGTGATTAGTGGGACGATGCACATAGCTAACATCATTTTCATTTGGTTTGTACATATACCATATACATGTACAGTTGTAAATACTATATAATGTGTTTTCTAATTTACATGATGTGAGATTTCTACATTTCACATGTAATTAAAACATATGCTTAGATATTCTCTACATACACACCAAATACAATCTGTGGCTTTAAACACACAACACATACTAATGTTGTTGTTTTTTGACATTCTGAAGTGCTTACAAATCCCCAACATTACTGTCCTATATAAGGAACAAAGTATATGACACTTGACATCAATCACTACACTTAACACAGGACCTCAAAGGGACATTGTGGACTGTGTTAATGGACAAAAACCAGTTAGACAGATTCACATATACATTTCAAACATGTACGTGTGCCTCTGGTGAGCCACAGAGTTGGCCATACAGGGAGAGGACCTCCTGTGCCAGAAATTCCAGCTCCTCTGGCGAGAAGGCAGTGGCCCTCTCACATGCTCGACCTGGCATCGTTGCTCCCAGAGGTCACAAACAGCAGCAAAAGTGGTGGAAGTCTTGATAGCTGCAGTGTTAAGAGGCAAGTGAGCTTTTTTCGAACCGCCGCTTACATGTACGCAACCGTCAGCGTAGACATACACAACCATTGGCCTTCATACGTTGCTTTCACACACGTTAGCCTATGGCTGTGTCCGTTGTGTAGTTGACCACCTACTAGGCAGTCAACTTCCGCTGCAGACGCCAGTTTACAAATGTCCTGACGGCGAGGTCAGGCAGCCGCCATTTTAAGAGGTCAAATCATGCGTTTGTTACCGTTAAGTGTTTCACCACTATTCAAAATGGTGTCTACTTTGTTTAGCAATTCAAACTTCGAAGGACACTCTTGTTTAAAAAAAAATAATAATAAATTATATTTTGTGTGTTACTGTGGTTAAATTTGATATTTGGCAGTGTTGTGTACACCTCCGCTGATGGTATTAAGGTTGGAATTTTATTTTGTAAATAACACATTAGTTCATATATTAAATACCAACAGTTACAAAATGACATTTGTGAAGTAAAAATGACCAAAACAATTGTTAGCTTAAAATATGTCGTGAGATCATATGGATAATGTTACTTACCCAGTAAGCATCTGTTCTTGGCATGTAGAGCTGTAGATTCACATGCTTTGCATACTCCTGTCCTGCCATCTAGTGTTGGGTCCGGATGTTTGCAAGTTGTTTTTGTTCGAAGAAGTCTTTCCAGTCACGAGGTAGGTGACTCCTCCTTTCGGTGATAGTGCGCATGGGCATCAACTCCATTGTTAGATTATATTCCCGCAGAGGGTGAGAATGGAGTTTGTATGTGTAGAATAGAGATGTCTATGCGTATGAATGTGAATTAAGAACTACAACTACTACAGGAGACCGGGGAGGTGGGTGGGCACATGTGAATCTACAGATCTACATGGCAAGAACAGATGCTTACTGGGTAAGTAACATTATCCGTTCAAGGCATGTGAGCTGTAGATCATATGCTTTGCACAGACTATATAGCAGTAAACTCCCAAAGCGGTGGCTAACCTGTAGAAGTTGTAGTTGTTTGAAATAGAGTTTTAAGTACTGCTTGGCCTACATTTGCCTGTTGTCTTGCTAACACATCTACACAATAGTGTTTGGTGAATGTGTGCGGTGTAGATCATGTTGCTGCCTTACAAATATCAGCTAAGGGAATATTTCCCAAGAAGGCCATAGTAGCCCCTATTTTGCGAGTAGAATGCGCTCTAGGGGGTACTAACAAAGTTCTCTTTGCTTTAACATAACATGTTTGGATACATTTTACAATCCATCCTGCAATAACTGACTTTTTTTTTTTTTTTTGCAGAGTTTTATATAGCGCGAACTTGACCCGAATCGGGTATCAGAGCGCTTTACATAGCACCAGTTACGTTACATTAGGACACAGATTCATTTTTGTTAGGCACGGGGAGATTAAGTGATTTGCCCAGAATCACAGGATGTTCAGCGTCATTGCCAAGACTCGAACCCAGTTCCCCAGATTCGAGGTCGGACGCCCTAGCCGTTAGGCCAACTCCTCTCCCCAATATAGATATAGGATTGCCCTTGTGAGGTGGAGAAAAAGCAACAAATAGTTGCTTTGTTTTCCTAAAATCTTTGGTTCTTTCTATGTAGTAAAGTATATCACATCTAACATCAAGTGTGTGTAGGGCTCATTCTGCTACAGAATCAGGTTGGGGAAAGAACACAGGTAACTCAACTGACTGATTGATATGAAAAGCAGAAACTACTTTAGGGAGAAATTTAGGATTGGTGCGAAGAACCACTCTATCTTTGTGAAGTTGAAAGAAAGGCTCTTGTATAGTTAATGCCTGATGTTCACCATCTCTCCTTAGTGAAGTTATCGCTATGAGGAAAGCAACTTTCCATAATAGGAATTGTAACTTACATTTGTGCATTGGTTCAAAAGGAGGACCCATTTGCCTTGTAAGGACTATGTTTAAGTTCCACTCTGGAGCAGGGGGGAATTCTTGTTGGTATCACCCTTTTTAATCCTTAAATGAAGGCTTTAATCACTGGTACTCTGAATAGAGATAAGTGTTGTCTATTTTGCAAGTATGCAGCTACCGCTGCTAGATGTAAACAAATGGATGTGTAAGCTAGTCCACATTGCTGTAAATGCAACAGCTAACAAATGATGTTCTGTACAGAAGCATCAAGTGGATTGATGATGTTGTTACAATTGTCAACAAACCGTTTCCATTTTGCTGCATAACATGCTCTAGTAGTAGGTTTTCTAGCCTCTTTGAGAATATTCATACAGTCTAGTGGCAGTTGTAAATAACCAAACTCTATGACTTCAGGAGCCAAATCGCTAGGTTGAGTTCTCTGGGATTTGGATATCTTATTTCTCCATGGCTCTGAGTGAGGAGACAGGGTGCGAGATGTAGCTTTTGGTGTGGAACAACTGAGAGTTCTAACAGGGTGGTGTACCAAGGTTGACGAGCCCATGTGGGGGCTACTAAGATCAATATGAGGGACGTTTGTCTGAGCTTGCGAACCAGTAATGGAATTAGTGGGAGAGGCGGAAAAGCGTAAGCAAATATCCCTGACCAATTCATCCATAGAGCATTGCCCTTGGATGCTGGGTGTGGGAACCTGGATGCGAAGCTTGGGCATTTTGCGTTGTGTACTGGGGCAAACAGATCTATCTGTGGAAAACCCCATTTTTGAAAGTAGGGAAGAAGAACTTGGGGGTAAAGTTCCCACTCGAGTACTTGCTGACTGTGTCTGCTGAGCAGGTCTTCAATCTGATTGTCTACTCCTGGAAGGTGTTCTGCTAGGAGATAGATTTTGTGGTAAATTGCCCAATTCCAAATGCGTTGTGCAAGGCGCGACAGTTGGAGAGAGCGAGTCCCTCCCTGTTTCTTTAGGTAGTACATTACTGTCATGTTGTCTGTGCGAACTGAGACAGTCTTGCCTACAAGTTGGGTGAGAAAAGCTTTGAGTGCTAGGAACACTGCTAGAAGTTCCAGGTAGTTTATGTGGAGACGTTTGTGATTGTCCGACCACAGTCCCTGTACTGTGTAATGTTGAAGATGGGCACCCCAACCTGTTAAGGATGCGTCTGTTGTCAGTATAGTCTGTGGAATCGGGTCTATGAAAGGCCGCCCTTTTGCTAAGTTTTGAGGGTTCCCCCACTGCAGAGAGCGATGAGTGCGGCTGTCTACCAACACTAGATCAGTTAATAGACCCTGTGACTGATTCCACTGACTCGCTACACATTCTTGCAGAGGACGCATGTGAAGCCTTGCATGAGGTACGATTGCAATGCAGGATGCCATCATTCCCAGCAGTTGCATTAAGACTCTCCCAGGTAATGATTGGTTGGGTAGGAATTGTAATAGTGTGGCCTGAATATTGTGAGTTCTGGCTACATTGGGAGTGGCTAGAGCTTTGAGAGTGTTGAGGGAAGCTCCCAGATAAGATTGCACTTGTGCCGGGCACAGGTGAGACTTTTGTGCATTTATTGTGAAACCTAACTGGTGAAGTAGGTGCACTGCTGTCTGAGAGTGTAGAATACAGTTGTGGTAAGTGCCCGCTTTGACAAGCCAGTCGTCCAGATAAGGGAAGACATGTATACATTGTCTTCTGAGAGGAGCAGCTACTACTGCAAGACATTTGGTGAACTCTCTGGGGGCTGTGGTGACGCCAAATGGAAGTACCTTGAACTGGTAATGTTTGCCTTTTATCACAAACCTGAGGTATTTGCGATGAGCAGGATGAATTGGAATATGAAAGTAGGCATCCTTTAGATCTAGAGTAGATATAAAGCCGCCCTGCTGCAAGAGAGGAAGTACTTGTTGAAGAGTTACCATGTGAAAGTGTTCTGACAATATGTATTTGTTTAACTCTCTGAGATCCAGACTAGGTCTCAAGGAGCCGTCCTTTTTGGGAATGAGAATGTAAAGGGAATAAACCCCTGACCCTTGGTACTGAAGTGGGACTGGTTCTATAGCCTCTTTCAGTAATAAAGATTGCACTTCTTGTTGAAGCAAATGCTGGAGGTCTGGTGATATTTTGTGAGATAGAGGAGGAATGTTTGGAGGATTGTTGATAAGCTCCAGGCAATAACCATGTTGGATAATTCCAAGCACCCATTTGTCTGTTATTGATTTCCAAATGGGAAGAAAGTCTTGAAGTCTTCCTCCGACAGGTGTGGAATAGTCGGAGGGAAGTGTTGGGAAGTCACTGTTTGCTTGAGGAAGGGGAAGTGCAAGGTGTGTTGTTTTTACCTCTACCCCTGGGAATGTTTCCTCTATAACTTCCTCTGAAAAATCCTCTTGTAAAAGAGGATTGGGAATTGCCTCTGTAGGAGGAAGTGTTCTGGTCAGTGCCTGTGGACTTGGACCCTCCCCTATAAAAAGAGAGCCGAAAGGAACCTCTATTGGAGGGAGATTGAAGCGCTCCCATGGATTTTTCTACATCAGTGTCCTTTTTTATTTTTCGAGCGCTAGATCGACTTGAGGGCCAAAGAGATGTTTTTTATCAAAAGGTATAGCCAGGATGGTTTGTTGGACTTCAGGTTTGAACCCGGATATCCGCAACCATGTGTGCCGTCGTAGTAAGAAGCTAGTATTTTCTTCCCTAGCTGCGGTGTCAGCTGCATCTAGAGCGCATCTGATAGAGGCATTAGAAATTAGTTTCCCTTCCTGGACTAAATCCTGAGCCTTTGCCCTATGCTCCTCTGGGAGAAACTGAAGTAATTGTTCCATTTCGTCCCAGTGGGCTCTATCGTATCTTGCTAGTAAGCCCTGCGTATTAGCAATACGCCATTGGTTAGCTGCTTGTGCAGCCACCCGTTTACCCGAAGCATCAATAAGCTTCAATTCTTTATCTGAGGGAGGGGCATCCCCAGATGCTTGAAAGTTAGCCCTCTTTCTAGCATGTGATACCACTAAAGAATCAAGTGGTAACTGACCCTTAATAAAAATAGGATCTGTGGGGGAACATTTATATTTTTTATCTACTCTAGGAGTAAGGATTCTGGCACGGACAGGATCTTAAAAAATATCGTCTGTGTGCCTTAACATACCCTTGAGCATAGGCAGTGTCTGAATAGACTTATGGGATCCTAGAGTGTCAAAGAGGAAATCTTCCTCTAAAGCCTTTTTATGTAGCTCCACCCCATGATATTCTGCTGCTCTAGCAATAAGCTGTTGGTAAGACAGATTGTCATCAGGTGGAGATGGCCTGGGAGGATAACGATCTGGGTCTGTGTACTGCTGAGGATCAGTTGTGTAGTCCATCCAAGGATCTGGTAATTGTGCATCGTCATCGTCAGTGTCACCTGTGTGAAAATGAGGTAGAGGAGACTGACGCGGTGTAATCTGTAATGGATCAAGTTGTGGTGGAGAGGAGGAGGAGATGGAAGTGTATGGAAAGGACTAGTGCCTACACTTTTTTTCTTGAGAGGAATTTTGCATGGGTGGGCTATCATCCTCAGAAAGCTTGTGCTTAGATGGTGTTTTAGCATGAATATGCACTGTGTCACAGCTTTTTCTGTTTTGGATCCAGTTTAGGAGGTACAGTGTCTATGTTTGGATCCGGTTGTGTTGTAGGCAAGTCTTTGCTTTTCGGCACCAAAGCTTTCGGAGTCGAGCTGGAATGTCCTTTTGGTGCCGAGGGTTTCGACTCCGAGGGATGTTTCTTAATTTTCGGCGTCGACGGTTTCGGTTCCGAAGGTTTCGGTTCGGAACCCATCTTGGATTTCGAGCTGGAAGATTTCGGCTCGGAAGTGGGATTTGGCTGATTCGGTCCCGAGCCGGAAGGCATTTCAGAGAGTTTCGGTGCCGAACCATGAGGCGGGGCGTTGGAAACCTCTTCTCGGTGCCGACCTAGGCCTTGAGGTGGTGCCAAAGCCTTAGATTTCTTAGGGAAGGTGGGAGGGGGGGTGGAGAAGGTGTCTTCGGTACTCTCGTCCCCTTTTCCCTGCGGCACATCATCATCCTCGAGGTCGATCTGTAAGTCTGATCCGGAGTCAGACGCAGCTGAAGCCATCTCTGCCGCTGATACCTCTTCTTGTTCGGAGTCTTCGCCGAAGAGGTCCGGTGTGACATCCAACCACTGCATCTCTCGACGTCGAGCCCGACGATCACAGAGTTTTCTTTGACCTGAAGGAGCGACACTTGTCACAGTCTTGCTCTTTGTGCTCATGGGACAAGAACAAATTACACACCGGATGAGAGTCTGTAAGTGGATATTTCGCGTGGCAAAGGGGACAGAATTTAAATGGAGTCCGTTCCATCGACGAGGAGCCGAACAGACACGGATGGGCCGGAAGGCCGCCTGCAGATCTTCCAGTAGAAATTTCTTGAAGTTCGAATCGAACCGTGGAAAGAGAAAATGCGTTCGAAAACAATACAGTCGAGGTAGAGATAGTACGCACCGAGGGGGAACCCGAGGATCGATTCCGAAGCAGAGCGCAGCAATACCAGTCCGAACCAGATGGTGGAAAAAAACAATCCAACAATGGAGTCGATGCCCATGCGTACTATCACCGAAAGGAGGAGTCGCCTACCTCGTGACTGAAAAGACTTTTTTGAACGAAAACAACTTGCAAACATCCAGACCCAACAATAGATGGCAGGAGTATGCAAAGCATGTGAATCTACAGCTCACATGCCTCGAACATATTTTTTCACAAAATACATTTGTGTTGAGCAAAAAAAATGTATGTGGAAAATGTTTACAAATATTCACAATTCTTCCATTGCAGACATTTGAACTCTGGGAAACAGTGCAGAGTTCAGTTTTCACACATGCCACTTTTATTCAGCATACAATTTTACATGCCTTAAATTTTTAAGGCCAACAAACGTTAATTTGTGAAACTAATTACATCAATTCAATTACATGACAAGAAAAGGACAACATACAAAACTCAACACAAACAATTTTCACAAGAGAGCATTAAAAAGAGATTGATCTTATTGACACTTTACCATAGGCGAAAAAACGATGGAAAAGGGAGAATGAGCAATATTAAATGGCAATATTATTGTCACAAAACTGAAACAAGGCATGATGGTAGTTGTAGTTATTTCAGTGAAACATTCACAACACTTGCAAAATTGGGACTTCAACATACCTTGTGTAAATCTGCAGTAGAAAGAGAACAGACAATACTATGTGAAACACATATATGTTATTTGTTATTCGGAGTACAAACACTTACAAGCACCATAACATCATGTGAAATGTGATGGCTATTGAAACCTTTTATCTTAAATACAACTCAATACATTCAAACAAAAACGTCAAACAAGATGCTACTGATCTATTTATGTTTCTATGTTGTGCTGAAGACATTAGCAACAACTAACCTCAAAGCAATCAGGCCATTTAGGTTTAGTGAGGCATTGAAAAGTATAACTTACCAGTCTCCACTCCACCAGGGATTCCTGTCAAGCCTTCAGGATGTAGGATCTGCAAGACATTCTCTTTCCATGGCATGAGTTGTAAGGGGGGTCTGGGGGAATCACCACCACTCCTCTGTCCCTCCAGGTGACGCTTGAAGGCCAGGGAATGCACCCTCCCTCGCAGGTTGTTCCACCTCTTAAGATAATGTTACTTACCCAGTAAGCATCTGTTCTTGGCATGTAGAGCTGTAGATTCACATGCTTTGCATACTCCTGCCATCTAGTGTTGGGTCCGGATGTTTGCACTTTATTTTTCTTCGAAGACGTTTCTCGAGTCACGAGGTAGGTGACTCCTCCTTTCGGTGATAGCGTGCATGGGCATCGACTCCATTGTTAAGATTGTTTTCCTGCAGATGGCGAGAATGGAGTTAGTAAGTGTAGAATAAAGATGTCCATGCGTATGTATAGGAGTAAGAAACTGCAACAGGCATAGGTACCCGGGGAGGCGGGTGGGCGCATGTGAATCTACAGCTCTACATGCCAACAGATGCTTACTGGGTAAGTAACATTATCTGTTCGAGGCATGTGAGCTGTAGATCACATGCTTTGCATAGACTATACAGCAGTATTCTCCCAAAGTGGTGGCTAACCTGTAGCTGTTACAGTTGTCTGAAAGAGTGTTCTAAGAACTGCCTGGCCTACATTAGATTGGTGTCTTGCTATCACATCTACACAATAGTGATTGGTGAATGTGTGCGGTGTAGACCATGTTGCAGCTTCACAGATGTCAGCTATGGGGATGTTTCCTAGGAAAGCCAAAGTAGCCCCTAGTTTGCGGGTGGAATGCGCTCTAGGGGGTATTGGTAAAGTTCTTTTTGCTTTTGCATAGCATGTTTGTATACATTTAACAATCCACCAAGCAATGCCCGATTTAGAAATAGGATTGCCTTTGTGTGGTGGAGCAAAAGCTACAAAAAGCTGTTTAGTTTGACAAAATGGTTTTGTCCTTTCTATGTAATTCAACAAGTCTCGTCTAACATCTAAAGTGTGTAGGGCCTGCTCTGCCACTGAATCTGGTTGAGGGAAGAACATAGGCAACCCAACAGATTGATTGATGTGAAAGGCAGATACCAATTTGGGTAGGAATTTGGGGTTAGTTCGAAGAACCACTTTGTTTTTGTGTAGTTCGAAAAATGGTTCCTCTATGGTTAGTGCCTGAAGCTCATCCACTCTTCTCAGTGATGTAATAGCAATGAGGAAAGCAACTTTCCAAGTGAGGAAAGCAACTTTCCAAGTGAGAAATTGCAGTTCACATTTATGCAATGGCTCGAAGGGTCGACCCATTAGTCTGGTAAGGACAATGTTAAGATTCCACATCGGAGCAGGTGGAATTGTTGGTGGAATAACTCTTTTGAGTCCTTCCATAGAGGCCTTGATAACAGGTACTCTGAAAAGAGACAGATGCTGTCTATTTTGAAGGTATGCAGCTATTGCAGCGAGATGTAAGCGTATGGATGTGTAAACCAATCCTGACTGCTGCAAGTGTAGTAAGTAACAAATGATATTTTGAATGGAAGCATCTAAGGGGTTGATATGGTTATTACAATATATAGCAAACAGCTTCCATTTAGCTGCGTAGCAAGCCCTTGTAGTAGGTCTTCTGGCCTCTTTAACGATGTTCATACTGTCTGGCGGAAGGTTCAGATAAGCAAACTATGATTTCAGGTGCCAGATCGCTATGTTGAGTTCCTTGGGATCTGGGTGTCTTATCTCGCCATGGCTCTGTGTGAGGAGACTGGGTGTGAGATGTAGTTTTTGATGAGGAACAACTGAGAGCTGCAACAGGGTAGTGAACCAAGGTTGACGTGCGCATGTGGGAGCTACTAGGATCAGTGTGAGGGATGTTTGTCTGAGCTTCCGAACCACTAGTGGAATGAGTGGGAGAGGCGGAAAAGCGTAAGCAAATATCCCTGACCAGTTCATCCATAGAGCATTGCCTGTGGACAATGGGTGTGAATACCTGGAGGCGAAGTTTGGGCATTTTGCGTTTTGGTGTGTGGCGAACAGATCTATCTGTGGAAACCCCCACATTTGAAAGAATGAGAGGAGAACCTGAGGGTGAAGTTCCCATTTGTGAATCTGTTGTCTCTGCCTGCTGAGGCTGCGTTTTGATTGTTTACTCCTGGGAGGTGTTCTGCTAGGAGATACATTTTGTGATATATGGCCCACTTCCAAATGGCTTGTGCAAGGCGTGACAGCTGGAGAGAGTGCGTCCCTCCCGGTTTCTGTATGTAATACATGCCTGTTATGTTGTCGGTGCGGACCAGGACAATTTTGCCTGCAAGGTTAGTCTGGAAGGCTTTGAGCGCAAGAAATACTGCTAGCAGCTCTAGATGATTTATATGAAGTTGCTGTTGCTTTTGACTCCACAAACCTTGAACTGTGTGAGTTTGGATATGAGCTCCCCAACCAGTGAGCGATGCGTCTGCTGTTAGCACTGTCTGTGGAACTGGGTCGATGAAGGGCCGCCCTTTGGATACGTTTTGTAGAATCCTCCACTGCAGAGAGCGATGGGTGCAGCCGTCTACCAACACTAGATCTGACAACTGACCCTGAGAATGATTCCACTGACGTTCTAAGCATTCTTGAAGGGGACGCATTTGAAGTCTTGCATGGGGAACTATCATGATGCAAGATGCCATCATTCCCAGTAGCTGCATATAAACTCGAGCTGGTAGTGACTGGTTGGGCTGAAACTGTGAGACTAGAGCCTGAATATTGCAGATTCTGACTGCATTGGAACAGGCTAGAGCTTTTTGAGTATTGAGAGTGGCTCCCAAATATGTTTGTGTTGGAGGGTTGGAGATGGGACTTCAACACATTTACTGTGAACCCCAGATCGTGCAGTAATTGTAGTGTTATTTGAGTGTGCTGGAGACACTTTGGGTAAGAGCTGGCTTTGATGAGCCAGTCTTCCAAGTATGGGAAGACATGAATATGCTGTCTTCGCAGGTGAGCAGCGACTACTGCCAGGCATTTGGTGAATACTCTGGGAGCAGTGGTGACTCCCAATGGAAGCACTTTGAACTGGTTGTGTTGTCCCGCTACCACAAACCTGAGATATTTGCGATGAGCGGGATGTATTGGAATATGGAAGTATGCGTCCTTTAAGGCTAGAGTAGACAGAAAGTCGCCTTGCTGTAGGAGTGGGAGCACTTGTTGAAGAGTGACCATATGGAAGTGATCTGAGTGAATATATTGATTTTGCTCCCCGAGGTCTAATATAGGCCTGAGAGAGCCGTCCTTTTTTGGTATGAGAAAGTATAGGGAGTACACGCCCGATCCTTGATATTGTAATGGTACGGGCTCTATAGCTCCCTTTTGCAGAAGAGAGTGAACCTCTTGTTTGAGGAGGTGTTGATGCTCTGGTGACATTTTGTGTGAACGTGGAGGAATGTTTGGGGGATTGTTATTAAGCTTCAGGCAATAACCAGATTGGATCATTCCTAGAACCCATCTGTCTGAAGTTGTTTTATAAACACTAACAACAAAGTAGGAGTAATTCCTGGGAAGAACCCTCACCCACCAACCAAAAATCACTTTCACCTTCCACTCACCTTGCACTGAAAAAAACCTGCTCCGCTGTAATCCAGGCGTCGCAGCACACCAGAGAGGCACTCGGCCCCTCGGGTGGGAACCCGATGATGAAGCATGCCACCAACTAGGTTGGTGGGTGAGGGTTCTTTTTAAAAAAGGAATTGCTTCCTTTTTTCACATTTAGCAGTAATCTTTCCCAGGAATTACTCCTACTTTGTTGTTAGTGTTTATCTATAGAGGACCAGGAGTAGTTCCAGTATACCCATTCTCTCTTTGTTGTTTATTGAAGTTATTGTGTGCGAGACGGGGAGGAATTGAGAGAGACGTCCCCCGACAGGAGTGGAATGATCGGGGAGAAAAGTCACTGTTTGTTTGATGAGGGGGAGGTGCGAGGTGTGGAACCTTTACCTCTTCCCTTGCCATTATTGCCTCTAAATCCACCTCCAAAGTAACCTCTTGAAGAGGATGACTGACTGTTGCCTTTATACGATGTAGAGGTGTTATCTGTAGATATTTTCTTGGAACCTCCCCTGTAGAAGGAGCGATGAAAAGAACCCCTATTGGATGGGGACTGTAGGGCTCCCATAGATTTTGCAACGTCTGTGTTCTTCATCTTTTCTAAGGCAGTGTCTACAACAGGAACAAAGAGATGCTCTTTATCAAAAGGTAAGTTTAATATAGAAGCCTGTACTTCGGGTTTAAACCCTGAAATTCTAAGCCAGGCGTATCTTCTTAGCAAGACACTGGTGTTGATTGTACGAGCCGCAGTGTCAGCTGCATCTAAAGCGCATCTAATAGATGTGTTTGAAATTAGCTTTCCTTCCTGAAGTAGGTCGTGTGCCTTAGCCTTATGTTCATCAGGTAGAAATTGGAGCTATTGTTCCAATTCGTCGTAGTGTGCTCTGTCGTATCTAGTTAAGAGAGCCTGGGTATTGGCAACACACCAGTGATTGGCTACCTGTGCAGCTATTCTCTTGCCTGAGGCATCTATCAGTTTAGATTCCTTGTCTGGAGGAGGAGCATCCCCAGATGTTTGTGAGTTTGCCCGTTTACGGGCATTAGAAACCACTAAGGAATCTAATGGTAACTGACCCTTGATGTAAACTGGATGTGATGGTGCAGATTTATACTTTTTAATCGACCCTTGGTGTTAAGAATTCTTGTGCGAACCGTATCTTTGAAAATGTCGTCCGCATGTCTTAGCATACCCTTAAGCATAGGCAGTGTGTGAGTGGATCTCTGGTATGAGCTTAGTGTCTCAAAGAGAAAATCCTCTTCAAGTGACTCTTTATGAAGCTGAACTCCATGATATTCAGCAGCCCCATTTATTAGTTCTATGTACCCTACATTATCGTCAGGTGGAGAGGGTTTTGTAGGGTATACATCTGGATCATTATCTGTTTGGATCTGAGTTATAATCGTCCCATGGATCAGGGCTATTATCATCTACCCCGTCCCCGTCATCTTGGTTGTCAGGTGTTTGTGGTCGTGGTGAATTTGTGGGTGTTATTAATAAATTTGGGTTAGGTGGGGAAGGAAGTGTAAGAGGAGGAGGAGAGCGGTTAGTACCAACGTGAGGAATGTGATAAGTGTCCTTTGTTTCTGGTTTGCGTTTTGAAGGCAATTTTGCGTGAATTTGTCCAGTTTTGGGATTGATGACCAGTTCCTTCTGTTTCGGGTCCGTGTTAGAAGGCTGGGCGTCAAAACAAGGCTCCTTTGATGGAGTAGGAGCCGTTGTATCTTTCGGTGCCAACATTTTTGTAGCTGAGGCTTTCGGGCCGAATTATTCAGATCCGAAGATGGTTTTGGTTTCGGTACTGAAGGAGTTGACGCCGAAACGTATTTCGGTGCCAAATGTTTCGGCTCGGTGCCCGAATGCGGCCAACTCGATCCAGAACCGGAAGGCTTTGATATTTGTTTCTGTGCCGAGCCCGAAGGCGGGGCGTTGGAAACATGTTCTCGGTGCCGACCTTGGCCCGAAGGCAGAGGAGGAACCGGGGCCTTTTTCTTGGGCAGAGATGGTGTTTGGGGCAGGGGAGGATCGGTACTCACGATACGCTGACCCTGCGGAATCTGTTCGTCCATGTCGGAATCGGCTTCTGACACGGAAATCGGCTCCTCTTCTTCCTCGGCTCCTTGCGTGTCGTAGACGTCTTGTTCGGAATCTTCTCCGAAGAGATCCGGAATGGAGCCGCTGTGTTGATGTTGCATTTTGTGACGTCGAGCCAGACGGTCATGGAGCGTCTTCTTGGATCGGAATGATTTGCACGCGTCGCCGTCTTGTTCGTCGTGCTCCAGGGAGAGGCACAAGTTGCACACTTTGTGCGAGTCGGTTCGCGGGTACTTGGCGTGGCACCCGGGGCAGAATTTAAATGGAGTCCGTTCCATTGACTGTGAGGTGGCCTGACGCGGCTAGGCCCGATGGCCTTGCACGAAGTTTCCTATTGAAAGTGATTTTTCTGAAATCAATACGATACGTGAGAATGGGAAACGCGATCGAATAACAATACCGTCGAGGGTAAGTGAATTGCTTACTGAGGGGAACGCGATGAACGTGTCGAACCGGAGCGCAGCAATACACATCCGAACCCGATGGCGGAAAAAAACAATCTAACAATGGAGTCGATGCCCAGGCGCACTATCACCGAAAGGAGGAGTCACCTACCTCATGACTCGAAAGACTTCTTCGAAGAAAAACAAAGTGCAAACATACGGACCCAACACTAGATGGCAGGAGCATGCAAAGCATGTGATCTACAGCTCACATGCCTCGAACATAATTTTTTGTCTGCGCAGGTTGTTTGCTATTAACATTCACTCTGTCAACTATTCTGGTCCACATATCCCTTTTCTGAGATGGGGTGTATTTTGGACATGGGCTCCAAACAATTGTGGCTCTACTCTTATGATTTCATCCACCATGACTTACAATTCTCCCTCAGTGAAACGTGAATTTTTGTGCCCTGGCATTATCCAAATAAATATGATGAAATCAAATTAATTAACCACAACAAAATAAATGAACAAGCATTAAAATTGCAATAGGTCTCGCCTTTCATTAAGTTAAAGCCATTTGCTTTGCTATACAATACCATTAGCAAAGCAAATAGCTTTAACTTAATCAAAGGCGAGACCTATTGCATTTTCAATGCTTGTTAAAAGTGTAGTGTGTTGCTGTCTTTAATAATGGGGGATGATGGAGGTGCAGGTGGGAGGGTCCGAATTCATTCATGGGGGGCTGGGCCTCGGCGATATCTGGCCGTAGGGTTTTATCAATGACGGACTGGGATGCTATGACCCTTATGACAGCTTTGGCTAGCGGAATGGGACGCAGGTTGAAGTGTTAATTGCAGAGGTCAAATAGTTTGCAGGATTGTGGGGCGTTAGAAGGAATACGTGCCAGTCCAAGGATAGCTCTGGGTGGGCTAGACTTTTCTGCAAAAGGAAGATACTATGGTGCAAGATTTAGAAAACTCACTAGATACATATTCAGTATTCCAGCACAGGACAAAAAAACCTGTCTCCTCTTAAAGTAAATCATTTGCGTCACTTATTTATTATTCATTATTCAGTTAATTAAAAACCATTACATGATATAAAACAGCATACGATATAACTTGTATGCGCTCTGTTAAAAGTGTAAGCGTTTTCTTAAAGTTAAAAAGTTAAATAAATATTCCAGCTATACATTTTTTAAATGCTAAGCTCCCCTACCAATTCAGTTCAGCTACAAAACATGAGAGTGGTCTAACTAAGATGGCTTCTCAGGGAGCCCTAATTGTTCGTTTGACTTATGTTATAAAGTGCGAATGCGTGAAGTCATGAATAAATGTAATGCACTTTAAGTTCTTTAAATTGGTATGACTATGAATGTTTTTTTAGCATGCAACAATTGAATAGGGAGCCCACGAGATCCATACAATGGCAGAAAACGTTCTGGCACTGGTGCATGTACTCTTCACAAGTTAGTTATGAAGTTTTTAAGTAAATCGTCGTCGAAGATTAAAAGATATGCGCATCCCAGAAAGAGTTATTTGTCTTCAAGAAAAAATGTCACTTGCTGATTCCCGTTTCACCACGAATGAAGGACGCGTCTATCAGTAAATGTATTCCTGTCAGATAATAAAAGGCTGGTTGCTCGGTGATTATTCTTATCAGAAAACAAAGTTCTTTCAATCACAGAATAACATACGGCTTTCTTAAAGTTATTCGTGTGAGAGACGAGTATACTGATTTCTCGGTGCTGTTCACCTCTGGCAGTTAGTTATTCGTGCCAGGGAATAAAAGATTAATTTCTTGGTTGAGTTGTCCCTCTCCTTCAAGAAAGGACTCATCTGCCGGTCGGTCCATGGAAGTTATTATCTGCATTTCCGAGGGATGCCTCGTTTAACTCTACGCTGCTCTGAGGCCGGAGACGTTTCTATCTGGCCAAGCCCCCCTGGGGGTCCGATTAAAGAGGCGCCCTTGATCTGGAGAGTGACCACTCATCTGGGCCCATTAGCTGTAATCACAGAGCCCCCCTGCACAGGAGGCCCCGCCCTGGCCGGCCTTATCTGCACGGACAATGGGAGTCCAGTAATGAGCAGCTCGCCACTGGGGCTGCAGGAGCAGGTAAGGCGCTGGGGTTGATGAGGGCAGCCCTTAATGGAGCCATTGAGATGCAGAGGGCGAGGGCTGGGATCACGTGACCCGGCAGCACAAAGGAGGGGGAGGAATGTGGACTTTGTTTGAGCAAAGTTTTGTGCTCTGAAGATTTAATCACAAGTCTCAATGGCTGGTGCTCAGCAGGTGTTTGGGAGGGGAGGCAGGCTTGGCTCCAAGTCCACCCCAAGCTCCCCGACCAAGAGTCTACAAACACAATCAGGCCGCTGGGGCCCTGTTATCGGGACATGGAGCTCACTGACCCTCGTGCTCGCGGGGAGTGGCTCCCCCCGCCAGAAAATGAGGTTCTGTTTCTCACTGCACGTCACTGGCTAGGCCTCGGTTGGATATGTGTGGAGGTCAGAACTGGACAACGGTGTCCAGTTCTGCGGGGCTCATGTAAGTTATGTGTCCTGTTATGGAGGACATATTGTGTCCACGTTTTGGGATATAAATATATATCACGGTTTCCAGTTCTTAACTTTTAAGTGCGTGCCCTGGGTTATAAAACCAGTGAAGGAGAGAAGTTTGTGAGGGAAGGAGGGTGTAAGAGTCATGTAAATAAGGCAGTATTCTAGAAGCAGATAGGACAGAGGCAACTCCACCTCGGGGGGTATACGTAAATTAATGTAGGTGGGAGGGTGGTGTGAAAGACTGTTCCCAGTGGACGGGCAGTAAATGTATGAAAACGTCTTTTAGGCAATAGACACTTGTGATTATTTATAGAGTTAGAGTAAAGACTGAGCTGGAGTCCCGCTAGAATCGATGGGAAACTTGGCAGGAACAGCCGTCCTTTTTTACTGTCAGGGTGTATGTATGTCCGCACCCTTGTTTGGGTGCCCCCGACACCAGTTTATATTTCATTCCTTGTTGTATAGCACATGCTCTGTTTTCTCCCCCGTCCTATGCTCATTAGCATAAACTGAGAAAATCAGAAATCTGTAAATACATAGTTCCTAATTCACGGGAATGCCGCCTAGTAGCACCAGTGCTGAAGAGCTAAATGTTCCCCGCGAGGCCAGTCCTGTGCGGGCCCCCGGCGTTGCGAGGCTCGGCTCGTGGGTGTGTGAGGGGACCCGGTGCAGAGATGGGGATTATGCAGGGCTGGGAGGATTAAGGGCTGGGGGAGGTGTCAGGAGGGAGGGTCACTGCCTCCCCCCTCTTCGCGGCTCTATTGTTGGTGAGGCACATGGACAGAAGGCTGGAGGGGGGTGAGACCTCGGGGGGGGGGAGGGGGTGACCCGGGAGCTCCCTCAGGAGTGCTCTGAGAGAGCCCGGGAGAGAAACCTTGAGACGCAAGACAAATAGACCAGAAAAGATAAACATATCCCGCAACGTGACACAGAAGACAGAAACGGGCAGCGAATGGAGAAAAGGGCGCAGCGTAGAGGAGCAACCCCCAGAGCAGGCAGATAACAGAGACAAGGACACAGCGCAGAGAGATGGACACGTAATAGGAGCAAAAAAAAGAGAACTGCATACCTGACCCACTGTAGATAAATTGCACACAAAGCAGACCGGGTCAGGCACAGAGAACAGATAAAAACACAGAAGACAGAGACCAGAGCAGCCAAGCATTCCTAGAACAGAGAAACAGGCCGCAGCAGATGAGAAAAAATAACAAGCCGCTACGCAAGCCATGCACACCTTGGAAAGACGCCCAAACATGCGGGAGTCCTACCAAAAGAAGCCTGTTAAGACAGGACGAGCGTTCTCAGAGCGCCCAATGAGAGAGCCGGACTGGCGCGTGCAAGGCAGCGTGACAAAGATTCTGATAAGAAACTTCGTCACGACAGCCGTAATGCAGGCGACCGAGTCCTTGGGGGCCGTCCAAAAATGCGAAAGGGTGGCAACCGAAAACCCTCCTTTTCAATGGGAAGCCAACGTTTAACATAAACGCTGATGCTACCCAATGAAAATGAGGGGCGGGGCTACGAGTCCCCTTCTTGAAACTTGCTTGTTGACTATAGCTCTCGCAGGCGAGGAGCACATGCGCGCTCCAACGCCAGGCGAGACCTAAAGAAAAAGGGACAAGAAACAGGGAAAAGCAACAAAATAACCTGACTTCAGTGACCAAATTTCGGCTTTCAAATGTCGTGGTGCTGTGGAATGGCAAAGGATCATAGTCTGAAATGAAGGGTGTTTTATAGGTGCTAACAATTAGCCACAACACATCAGGTTTGTGATGCTAGCATCCAGCCTACAGCAACAGGAATATTACAAAGTTGACTGCGTGCCGCCACGGATTCACTGTCAGCAACCCACCACTAGAAGACTGCCAGCACAACTGTGAAATCTAAATCGGCGCAGTGCAATCCCACCGCCCTGACGGCGAAGGAGTACTATTTCCCAGCATTGGAGTCCGCCACGTCAGCAGCGGTGAGTCGCATAAGCAGTGGTAAACAGTCTGTCGACACGGATGGAGAGCCAGCCAGCATACATCTAAATAGGGCGGTCGTACCGCCGTCAGCTTGTCAGAGTACTTGGGACCACAGCTGCGGCTGGATGGCGGTCGTACCACCAAGATCTAAATCAGGCCCATAGTCTAGACGTCACCTTAATATGCAAGTTAAGATTTATCTATATAAAAAAACTGTAGTGCGGTCACCAAAGCTTTGGTCGAGTGCATGTGTGCGCTCTCTCTCTCTCTCTCTACCTCTCTCTCTACCTCTACCTCTACCTCTGGATGTATAGTGCTAACCAAGGCACAGTGATAATTACCACGATGAGGTTTTTTTTTATGTTAAAAAGTTATCATTCCCTGAATTGCATGCCATAACTCTATTATGTTCCTTTAAAGTGCTAAATGATTAGCAGTTTAATGCTCGCTTTGCTAATATGCAAATACTTCTTTGTATAATGTAATCTAGGGGTTCAGGCGACCTACTCGGTGGTCTTGGGGTTCTACATATAAACAGAATATCACAATGACATTGTCGGATTATTGCACTGTTGCACAAGTTACTAACTTGTGTAACGATATATCTGTAAGAGACAGTAGTTAGTGACAGATTCCTTACCTTAGAATATCCCCAGGCGTCAGGCTGGATCCGGAAAGTTTTTTGCGTAGCAGTACCCTTGCGCGTCGGTAGGCGGCGTCGTGCGGCTCCGCGTCCGTCGTCGGCGTCGTGATCGCCGGGATGACGTCGCGGGCAGTACTTAGGCGCCGCCCCTGCGCGCTGACGTCAATTCTGTACACGACTTTCCGCGCCAGGAACGCAGAGCCATGCAAGAAGCTGACATAGGTGTCTGAAAAATACTAGGGCCCTGAAAGGGATGTCCTTAACCCTAGAAATCAGTTCGCAGAACGGGGAGGATGGGTGGGCGGTAGGAATCTGTCACTAACTACTGTCTCTTACAGATATATCGTTACACAAGTTAGTAACTTGTGCATCTGAAAGAGACACGTTAGTGACAGATTCCTTACCTTAGAATAGATACCCCAGCAATACCAACCCCGGTGGTGGGTCTGCGAACAAAGATCAGACAAGGAAGTCCTGGAGGACAGAACGGCCAAAGAAGCCGTCCCTCCGGACCTGACTGTCAAGGCAGTAATGCTTTGTAAACGTGTGCAGCGAGGCCCACGTAGCTGCCTGACAGATAAACGGCAGCGGAACACCGCGGCCCAAGGCCGTGGTAGCAGCCGTTGCCCTGGTGGAATGGGCACGCAGCCCAACAGGAGGCTCCTTTTTAGCCAAAGAATAGCAGGTCGTGATGCACAAGGTAACCCAGCGGGAGATGGTCCTCTTGTGCACCGCCCAACCTTTTTTGGCGCCCACGTAGCTAACAAAGAGCTGGTCATCCACCCGGAAGTGTTTTGTGCGGTCAATATAGAAGGAGAGCGCACGTTTTGGGTCCAGACGGTGGAGCCTCTCTTCCTCTCTGGAAGGATGCGGAGGCGGAAAGAAGGTGGGCAAAGTGATGGTCTGCCCAATGTGGAAAGCAGTAACCACCTTTGGCAAGAAGGACGGACGCGTCCAAAGAACAACCTTGTCTGGATGAACAGACAGAAAGGGAGGTTTGCAAGATAGAGCCTGGAGCTCACTCACCCGCCGAGCGGAGGTGATGGCCACCAGAAAGGCTGTCTTCAGAGTCAGAAGACGAAGAGGACAGTTATGTAGAGGCTCAAAGGGAGCGCACATTAAAAGGTAAGAACCAAGTTCAAGTCCCACTGAGGCATTACAAACGGAACAGGAGGGAAAAGGTGAGTAATGCCTTTTAAGAACCTGTTAACAACAGGGGACTTGAAAAGGGAGGGCTGATCAGGGAGCCTGAGGAAGGCCGAGATAGCACAAAGATAACCCTTGATGGTACCCAGGGCAGAACCCTGTTGGGCCAGAGAGAGAAGGAACAGAAGGACCTCAGAAAGAGGGGCAGAAAGAGGATTCACAGCCTTTGCTGTGCACCATGCCACAAATTTGTTCCACCTGCAGGCGTATACCACCTTAGTGGAGGGACGCCTGGCTGCCAGAATCACATCACAAACTTCGGGAGGCAAGTCGAAAGGAATCAACTGCCGCCGCTCAATCTCCACGCAAGCAGGTGTAGACTGGACAGGTTCGGGTGGAGGACCGTCCCCTGCTGCTGCGACAGAAGATCCTCCCGAAGAGGCAGACGGATCGGGGGATCTACGCTCATATTGAGTAGCTCGGGATACCAAACTCTTCGAGCCCAGTCCGGAGCCACAAGAATGACTTGGGCCAGGTCGTGCCGAATCTTCTTCAACACTCTGGGTAGAAGTGGTATAGGCGGAAAGGCGTACAATAGACCGCAACTCCACTCGTGACGAAAAGCGTCGCCGAGCGAGTGCCGCCTTGGAAATTCCAACGCGCAGAACTGATGACATTGCGCGTTCTCTTCGGTGGCGAATAGATCTAACCAAGGCTCTCCCCACTGTAGAAAGAGTCCTTGCGCCACTTCCGAGTGAAGACGCCATTCGTGATCCATCATGCACCTCCGGCTGAGTTCGTCCGCCCTGGCGTTCAGGGAACCTGCCAGGTGTTGAACCATCAGGAACATGCCCTGATGTTCCAGCCATGTCCAGAGGCGCAGAGCCTCCTGACAAAGGGTCCACGACCCCACCCCGCCTTGTTTGTTGCAGTACCACATGGCGGTGGTGTTGTCTGTGAACACCTGCACTACCTTCCCTTTGACAGAGGGAAGGAATGCCTTGAGTGCAAGTCGGATCGCCCGGAGCTCCAAAAGGTTGATATGGAGCCGGGACTCCGCCGGAGACCAGAGGCCTCTGATCTCCGCCTCTCCCATGTGACCGCCCCATCCCAGAAGGGACGCGTCCGTCACAACTGTGTGCTCTGGCTGGGGAAGGGAGAGGGATCTGCCCATGACCCATTGCCGGTTCGAGAGCCACCACTGCAACTGTTTTGCAGTCCCCTCCGAGATCTGGACGTGATCGGACAGGTTGCCCTGGTGCTGCGCCCACTGGAACTTCAGGTCCCACTGCAGAGCCCGCATATGCCATCTGGCATGATTGACCAGCAGGATGCAGGAGGCCATGAGGCCCAGCAGCCTCAGGGTCATCCGTACCGAAACCCAGGATAAAGGCTGAAAGATCGGAATCATAGCCTGAATATCCCGGACTCGCCGTTCGGGAGGATAGGCCCGAAACTGCGTCGTGTCCAGAACTGCTCCGATGAAAAGGAGCTGTGGAGAAGGAAATCAGATGCGACTTCGGCACATTGATGGAGAACCCCAGCGAGTGCAGGAGTTCGGCCGTAGTCTGGAGGTGGGAGACGACTGCCTGGGACGAGCCCGCCTTCAGCAGCCAGTCGTCGAGGTAGGGGAAGACTGAAACCCCTGCCCGGCGCAGATGAGCTGCGACCACCGCCATCACTTTCGTGGAACACCCGAGGGGCACTGGTAAGGCCAAAGGGGAGCACGGTGAACTGAAAATGCTCGGGGCCTACCGTGAACCGAAGGTAACGCCGGTGGGCCGGCAGGACGGGGATGTGGAAATATGCGTCCTGCAAGTCCAACGCTACCAACCAGTCTCCAGGGTCGAGGGCAGTCAAGACCTGAGCTAGGGTGAGCATCTTGAACTTCTCCTTCCGGAGGAAGCGATTGACGTTCCGGAGGTCCAAGATAGGACGCATGTCCTCCTTGTCCTTTTTGGGCACCAGGAAGTAGTGGGAGTAGCAACCACGCCCTACTTCTGGGGTCGGAACATGCTCGATGGCCCTCTTGGCCAAGAGGGCCGTGACTTCCTTCTGCAAAAGTACCAAGTGATCCCCTGACATGCGGTGGAATCGAGGTGGCATGGCTGGGGGGGTGGACTCGAAGGGGAGGGAGTAGCCCCTTCGGACAATGTCCAAGACCCACCTGTCCGAGGTGATGGTACGCCAGTGGGGAAGGTGATGGCGAACCCTGCCCCCTACTGGCGTGCTGTGCACCTGAAAGGAGGGACTAGGAGGGTTTGGAGGCCGCGGACGGGTTGGAGGTGGTGGCCTGACCCGCACGCTGGTTGCCCGATCCGCCACGGCGGAATCCACGTCCTCCGTCAGCAGCCCAGCCACGCGAAGACGCCTGCTGCGCGGGCCGGTGGCTGGGCTGCTGACGTGAAGGGGCGCCCCTACCGTGGCCACGATAGTGGCGAAAAGCAGAAGTCAGCGGAGGGCGCGTAGCAGAAAGGCCCAGGGACTTTGCTGTAGCCCGTGAGTCCTTAAAGCGCTCCAACGCAAGGTCTGCTTTGGACCCAAAAAGACCGACTTCCATCAAAGGGCATGTCCATGAGAGTATTCTGGACATCCCCTGAAAAACCAGTGGTTCTCAGCCAGGCGTGGCGTCGTAGCGCCACCGTCGTTGCAACAGACCTGCCCAGCGAGTCGGCGGTATCAAGGCCACATCGAATTGTATATTTGGCCGCATCCCTTCCTTCCGCAATGGCGCGGGAAAGCAGTGTCTGGACCTCCTCAGAACACTGGGGCAAAACATCCGCCACCGAATCCCACAAGGAGTGGGTATATCGGCCCAAAAGGCAAGCGGTGTTGATGGACCGCAAGCCAGCACTGGAGGAAGAAAACCCTTCTTCCCAAATTGATCCAGGCGTTTGGATTCCCTATCCGGAGGGGCGGTAGGGAAGGCGGTTTGGGAAGCGGAGGCTTGGACAACCAAGCTCTCAGGGTGGGGTGGACAGAGAGAACAGGGGTCGCCCGGAGCTGGGCGATGGCGTCGGGACACGTTCCTCATCCACAGGAGCCCCTGTGTTGGGCTTGGACCAGGCGCCCAAAAGAACGTCAGTGAGGGCGTCGTTAAACGGCAGCACAGTCTCCGAAGAGGAGGCTGCCGGGCTGAAGCACCTCTGTCAAGAGATTAACCTTGACCGCCACAGCAGGGAGTTGGAGATGCAAGGCTCCAGCCGCCCTACGCAACACCGTTGCAAGATTGGCTCCTCCTCCGTAGCCACGGGAGGAGACAGCATGCCAGTGTCAGGGGAAGTATCTAGACCACTCAGCATCCCCTAGACCCTCTGTCCAGTCCTCATCGTACTGACACTGCTGTGTCAGAGGGTCATCAGACCCTCCCAGTCCTCCTCAGGTTCAAAATAAGGGGGAGGAGGGACATTTGGGACCCAAGGTCTCATCGGCGCCGGAACCGGCGTCGAGCGACGTCGGTCCGGGTCCATGTCCGGAGCCGGAAGGAACTGGGGAACGACGCCGCCGGAGCCCCAGGCGGCGTCGAGAACGGCACCGGAGACATCGGCGCCGGCGGAGGTGTCGTCAGGTCGACCGGCGTCGATGGGGGTTGTGGAGCCGGGATCGAGGCCGGGGCCGGAGCCGGGATCGAGGCTGGAGGCACGGGCGACGCCGGGGCCGGAGCCGCCGGCGACGCCGGAGCAACCCCATCAGGCCCGCGGGGCCCGAAGGCGCACCGGAGGGGCCTGGAGGCCCGAAGAGGCGGGCCATGGCCGACAGGAATTCCTGCACTTTGGCCGGATCCGCCCCGAACCCGGGAAGGGCGGGTATGGCGGGGGCGACTCCACAGGCATGTCCGGGGCCGCGGGGGCGGGGACGGTGCCGGGAGGGGCCTCAGCCGAGTCGCGAGATTGGCGAGGCGAAGTCCTAGAGCGATGATGCTTTTGGACTTCTTGTGTTTTGACTTACCGGACGAAGAAGACTCTCGATGCCGACGACCGTGTGGACTCCGCGATCGACCCCTGGACCTCTCACGCGACCGGGGCTTCCGCGGAGCCGAATGCCGGGCCTCGAGGAGCTTTCGAGACCGCTCTCGCAAAGCTTTCGGGTTGAGGGCCTGGCAGTCGGTACAAGACTCCGTGTCGTGGCCTCGGCCGAGGCAGAAGAGACACTCCCAATGCGGGTCGGTGACGGACATCATCCGAGCACAGGCGCCGCAATGTTTGAAACCGGGCATCCCTACGACACCTTGATAGAGAAAAACAGTGAAAAATTCACCAAAAAGTATGGTCAAAAAATGACCAGGGCACTGCTCTTCCCGGATCTGCGCTTGCTGGCGCGGAAAAAGAAGAACTGACGTCAGCGCGCAGGGGCGGCGCCTAAGTACTGCCCGCGACGTCATCCCGGCGATCACGACGCCGACGACGGACGCGGAGCCGCACGACGCCGCCTACCGACGCGCAAGGGTACTGCTACGCAAAAAACTTTCCGGATCCAGCCTGACGCCTGGGGATATTCTAAGGTAAGGAATCTGTCACTAACGTGTCTCTTTCAGATACATGTAATATATGCTCTTGTATACATATGACACTTGACATTTTGGGAACTGCTGTATCTAATAGGATTCTTGCAAACCTTTACAATATTACATGGTGTTGTATGTGTGGGAAATACCATTATCATCAGTCTTTAACAAAAGCGGCAGAAAGAAGAAGGTTGTAAGATATAAAAATTATCAGTAACAAAAAAATTCGATATTTTGACCAACTTGAAAGACTAAGAATAAGTATAACACATTTTACAATGGTGTCAAAGGAGAATAATAAACACATGCAGGTGAACAAATGACCTTTTATTTGATTGACAGTGAATACAGAGCAAGGCCGACTGGCTGGCAGATGCTGTATGCAAACAAAAAGGTGGCTGAGGTCAGGCATGTGGTTAAAATCATCTAGGGTAAAATCAATAACCATATGTGAAGTGGGACAACAATAAATAAAATTCTCAGATAATTGCAGTGCTGAGACTTTGAGACAGCTGTATCAAAATAATTCTCATTTGTTTTTCAGCGTTGTTTCTCTGATGCAGGTGTGCAGCCAAAATGAATGCACGTTCTCAAGTTATTTTAGTAGCTGAGGCTGTAGCACTGAATTAACTAAGCAACCTTTGACTTTTAACAGAAGCAGTATAAATATTTGAAAGGCATTTCTTTTAATGTGGGAGTATTGCCGAAACAATTTAGGGTAATAAACCAAATGCATCAGACTGTATAGTGAATGAATTATCGTCAAAAATATGTGCCTGGCATTCAAACATGACTGCTTTGTAAACTAGCAATAGCTGCCTGACCCTGAACAAGCTGCACAGACAAAGCTGAAATGTTTGGAAATAATTTAACCTCGTTTAGTCTAAAAGTTACCCCTAAATGTTGCAATAATCCAAGTGTATTTATAGATTAAAAATGTGTTTCCAAATACCACAAACAATATGTAAAACTGTATTTACAATTGTTATAGTTTTAGACACATGCTTTAAGAAAAATCCTTTCAGGACAGTATAAAACGTGTATACATTTTTGTTTTAAAACAAATTACTAACGGGGCTCTTCCTTATTCAGAAAGCCGGAAAAAACAATCTAGTGTTCAAGGAAAAGCTCTTCACTCCTTTAACAATTAAATGCAACAAAATGTTTTCCTATTTGCGGATAAGCCCATCGCCCTACGTTGTATTGCTCACGTAATACACTGAATATATATATATATATATATATATATATATATATATATATATATATATATATATATATATATATATATATATGTTTCCTACTAAGGTCATTTCGTTAACCTTTGATAAAAAGCAGCTGACAATCAAAGCAATATCATATAAAATTGTGTGGATGCACATAGCATCAATATTGTATGAACATGATAATATTTTCTCCTCACCTCTTGCTCACCCCTGGCTAAAGAATATATATATATATATATTTTGTTTTAGGAGACATAAATCGAAATCGATGGTTGTTTTGTCTTTCACAATGCATGAAATCGATATTGCAATTTTGTTTTACATTTGTATTTCTGTATTGTACATTTATAAGGCCCCTTTCAGTAACAGACTTGTGAATCAAGATGGGTGCAACGGAATGTGTTACATTATTTGAAACATTTTAAGTTTTAAAAACACCTTTAGCAACACTGATCGAGTAAGCTGCCCTAGGAATCCTGCGGCGTAGGCCACTGAGCCAATCCCTGTCACGGACAAACCGGAAAAGGTTGGCGCTGAAGAGTGGCCTAAAAACAAATCAACCAGCTTAATTACATGAAAACAGAACCTATCTTGTCTCTCTGGGATAGGATAAAATATCAAGGACCACCATGAAAGGAAGAGAGTTGTGAAAGGAATGACTCCTATTTAATTGGTCTAATTAGCAGCACTATGTGAATTCATGTTCAATAAAGGAACAGCAGGACTCATCAAATGTCCAATTGATTTAGATATTTAACAGGCTTCCTGGAGTGCAAAAAGGTAACATCTAAAGGTTTCCCAAGGTCAAGAGCTCCATCACACTTGAAGCAGAGAACCATTAAATGTGTCTTGGCACAAAAGTGTCACTGGGGTCTGCAGTGCCTGCTTCCACCAAGCAAACTCGACTACAAGCACCAGCATCTAGACATGCAGGCTTTAATCTAATATTATATTTGTCCAATTTGTTTCCCTCCAAAATATTGCCTCTGGAGTAAAAACTAGGACAATATTTAATTCCACTCTCTTTTCTCTCAATTGTTCAAATGTATTGTTTTAGCCACAGCAACGCGGTATGTTGAAGCCCACCACAGATTTCCTTCATTGCTGCTAAAAGGATTTGAAGAGGCCCCTTGAAAAGAGATGCTTGTGAGGATATTTTTGGAGTGTCCCTTTATAACACCACTTTGTCCTCTGTTCAAATGACATTTAATGGCAAAAGTGCAGCTGTGATCCATCCTTCCTGATTCAGGATCTCCAGGGATACCCTATTACTTCCCATAGAACTTCTTGTTAAGGAGAAAGATGAGGAGGTTCACGTTGACCTTTGCTCTTTCGAACATCTTCATGACAGCCACGCCCTCATACTGCAGCTGCAGAAGGTCCTGCAAATGTTGAGGAGAGAAACTGGTGAGTCATTATCACATGACAAAAGACAAACGTTTGACATCGTAAAAATCACGGGTGCAGTGTTTTTCTTGTGCTTACAGAGAATTCGGCCTTTATTATTGCTTGTTATATTCCCCAACCGGGTGGCAATCAGCAGCAGGGACATCCAATCAGAAGACAATATATTGTGTGTACCACCTTCCTCCCTTAAAAAAGGGATTCCAGGCGTTTAATCCAAATCTCCAACCTACCCCACAAAAAAAGCGAATTTGTGAGGGAGTCTTATCTGAAATTCGTAGATAAGAAGGGTACCACTTATAATAGGCAATGTACAGTGACATCACAAACAGTAAGGCCACAGCCCTATTGTACTCCTCATTGCATTCAGGAACCTGCTAAAATACAAACTTTGCTATACACGTTTGTGCATGCATGCAGAAAAGTTTGCATTTTAGCAGGTTCCTAAATTACATTCTTGTTGCATTAAGGGGCACAACAGGGCTGTGGCATTTCTTTTTGTCATGTCGCTGCATATTGCCTTTTGTGCATGTACATATATTTAAATAATATATGAAATCATTTAAACCACACATTCATGTCTACTTTTCTGAATGTTTCAGGCAAAATGTGAGTTTACATTTAGATGACTCAAGTGTTATAAATGTATGAGTACACTTATAAAATGTATTAACGTTGCATGAGCGCTATACAAGAACAAATAAATACAATCACAAATGGAAATGTGAAAATAACATTTACATTTCACCCTGTGACATCTCTATGTACTTATAGAAGTCATAAAAAGATACCCAGTATGTTCTTGTCACTTAGTGATATACCATGGGCCTGCTGAGGCATAAATGTTTGAATTGTTTATACAAAGTCTCAACAAACATTGTTGACAATGTCTTGAACAGGAGTCTTCAGGCCCCCTGACAGGTAGGGGATTCATTTTTATTTTTTAAAGCATTTGTTTTCCACATATAAGTGAATAACTGATCTTAGAATTGAGATGCAGTGACATTTTTAATGACATTTCGGAACTGATAATTTAACTGAGCAAATAGAATGTGTTTTTTTTTTCTTTTTTCATTTTAAGAGATACAGTTTTTGGTGCTTCAACATTTCTGTCCTTCTGGTGATTTTGTTAACACAGTGAAGGCACCTCTTAACATTCCCACCTTGTTAATCGATGGAACGGTCAATTGTAGGACTTTCTGAGGAATCTCTGAGCTTCTGGAACTGCATGGATAGACTGTCAGAGTGCCATGGGCTGTAATTTCTATTCACACAGCGATGGTTAAAAGAGAAAGCAATGGCAAACGTAATATAAAGCTAAAGAGAATGTTCAGCATCGATTCTGTTTTTAAGTATTCTCAATATAGGGAAATAGGGGAACTGAGCTATAGAAAGAAGTAATTTTCTCCATGATGACAAGGCATTAATAAAAACTAGGAAACCCAGAAAGGATTATGTTACTTACCCTGTAACCATCTGTTTGTGGCATGTAGTGCTGTAGATTCCCGTGCTCTGCATACTCCTGCCATCTAGTATTGGGTCGGAGTTCTGCAACTTGTTTTTCTTTGAAGAAGTCTTTCGAGTCATGAGGCAGAGTGACTCCTCCTCTCTGTAATATTGCGTATGGTCGACTCCTTTGTTAGATTGTTTTCCCACAGGCGGGTTAGAAAGGAGTGTAAGGAAAGTGCTAGAATAAAGATATCCATGCTAATAGAAGTGTGTAAAACGTAATTGCAACTGCCACAAGCATCCGGGGAGGGCGCATATGAATCTACAGCATTACATGCCACAAACAGATGCTTACATGGTAAGTAATATAATCCGTTCGATGGCATGTGTGACAGTAGATACACATGTTCTGCAAATACTGTAAAGCAGCCCCTCCTTAGAAGCGGTGGCTAGCGTTGGGAGTTGCAGTAGTTTGAAAAAGGCTACGTACCGCTGCCTGACCTACATTGCTAACACGGCTACACAGTAGTGTCTGGTAAATGTATGTGGTGCAGACCATGTAGCTGCTTTACACATTTTAGCTATGGGGATATTTCCTAAAGAGGCCACAGTTGCTCCCTTTTTACAAGTAGAGTGTGCTCTGGGAGTTACAGGTAAATGTCTTTTGGCTTTAGTGTAGCAAGTTTGAATGCATTTTACTATCCATTTGGTTATGCCTGACTTAGATATAGGGTTGCTTTATGAGGTGGAGATAAGGCTACAAAGAGTTGGTTTGTTTTTCTGAAGGGTTTAGTTCGATCTATAAAGAACATTAGTGCTCTTTTTACGTCTAAGGTATGGAGAGCTGTTTCTGCCACCGAATCAGGGTTAGGGAAAAAGACAGGTAGCTCATTTGATTGATATGAAACTGAGAAACTACCTTTGGTAGGAATTTAGGATTAGTCCCTAGTACCAATTTGTATTTATGTATTTGCAGGGGAGGCTCCTCCGCTAAGGTGGAGAAGGTACGCCCCACTGCTCCGAGAGGTTACCACCATTTTATTTTTCTTTGCTACGGGCTGGGTTAGGGTGGGGCGGGCTGGGGTCGGAGCCTGGGAGGAGTGGTGAGTGCACACTCTCAAAGTGCGCATTACTGCTTGGCCGGCTGTCTTGGCCCGGCCAAAGCGCCATGCGCACTTAGCATGTTCTTCACCAGGCTGAATTACACAGCCTGATGGGGCACATTCCAAGCCTCCAGTCCCCGTCTGAGTGCCGAACTACAGCGCTCAGACCAATCACAACGCTACATTGCTGCAGCCGTTCTTCCATTTCAACCCAATGTGTGAGTAGGGTTTGGGAATTGGCAATGATCAGCTGCTTGTGCTGCGACTCCTTTTCCAGCAGCAACAATACGCTTGGTCCCCTTTTTAGGAGGTGGAGTATCCCCAGTTGCCTGACTATTGGCTCGTTTACGAGCTGTGGTAGCAATAATGGAGTCTGGTGGCACCTGATTACATATGAAAAGGGGGTCTGAGGGAGCACTTAATATTTTTTAGCTACCCGTGCGGTTATCACGCAGGCATGTACTGGCTGTTTAAATATGTCATCAGCGTGACGCAACATGCCAGGGAGCATGGGCAGAAACTGTGCATCTTTATGAGTGGATGACACTGTCTCAAAGAGGAAGTCCTGTTCTAATGACTCTGTATGAAGTTGGACTCCATGATAAGTAGCTATCATAGCGATCATTTGCTGGTAGGCAGTATCATCTTCAGGAGGGGAGGGGCGAGCTAGGTAAAGGTCATTGGGAGTTATGGGGTCTGTATCATAGGCATTCCAAGGATCAGGGTTCCCTAGTGGCTCTCCTTTACCCCCTGTGGGCGAACCTGAAGGTCTATTGTTCAGAGGGTCCTAATGTGGAGAAGGAGGGGATGGTGGAGGTGGTGATGCTGAAAGAGGTGGAGGAAGGGGTGGAGGATGATGTGTAGGGCTGGTATCCTTGTATTTTGTCCTCTTTTGAGGGGTATAGGAACGTATCCAATTCCTCCTCAAAAGTTTACTGCCTCTTTAGTCGAGAAGAGGCTTTAATTAGCCCTATGCCTTCTTGAATGTGGATTTTTCTTTGTCTAATGTCTATTTTTTCAAGTATAGGCTCGACTAGGGACATGGAAACTGAAGACTGCTTTGAGGGTTTCGGTCGATTTTGGAATGGAGGCTTTCGAAGAGTTTTTTGTCCAGCAACGAAGGAGATGGAGCCAGTTGCTGTATCGGTCCCAAAGGCTTAGCAGAGACCGAAGAAGGTGCTCGATCTGAGGAGGTCGAACCCGAGGACTTAGCCTTGGTGGAAGTTTTCGGTGCCAGGCCCGAAGGCGGGGCCTCCAAATTATCTTTTCGGATTTCACCATGGCCAGATAGCAGTGGTGGTCAGGCGACCTCTAAAAGTGGAAAGGGGCAGTGTTCGGAAGTTTTTTTGGTTGGAGCAAGGTCTGGGACGACAGTACTCATGTGCTGCCCGAGTGGCAGGGACTAATCCAGTTCCTCCTCCATATTGGAGCCGAGATCTCTTCAACGGAGAACGCACCTTCTTTCTCTTCAGAGCAGGCTCTACCTGGGCGTGCTTCTCACAGAAGATGTCGGGAGTTTCATCTTCCATGCGGCGAGATATCTTCATTTGACGCTCCCTTCGATCGCAAGTGTCTTTTTCGATCTGAAAGACTTGAAGGCATCGCAGTCTGCTTTGCAAAGGTTACACACCAGGTGTTGATCGGTGTGTGGATATTTGGCATGACACTGCTGGCAAAATCGAAAAGGTAATTGTTCCGTCAGGAACACATCTTCCGTACCGACGGTGCACGTGGAAGAGTAGGCCCGAGATGGGCGGCACCCTGAAGGGCAATCGGTCAAAGTCCATAACCGAAAAAGGTTTCTGAGCGACACAAGACTGAAAAAAGCGCAATCAAGATACACTATACCGTCGAAGACAGGTTAGGACCGAAGGTTTGTACCGAACGAAGTTGAATACTGAGGAGAGGCACACACGTTCTAACCCAATGGCGGAGAGAAAACAATCTAACAAAGGAGTCAATGCCCATACGAAATATTACTGAGAGGAGGAGTCATTCTACCTTGTGACTCGAAAGGCTTCTTCGAAGAAAAACAAGTTGCACAACTCCCACCCAACACTAGATGGCAAGAATATGAAGAGCATGTGTATCTACAGCCACACATGCCATCAAACCTATCATTTCTAATTTCGTCCTTTGTTCATTTATCCTCTCAAAAGACACAGCTAGTATTTTTGTTAGTCATATATAAACGAGAACTCGGTTCCATTTAATGTTGTATTCAATAATTGATAAATATTGATATTGTACCTTACAAAATATTTCCCTCACCCCACCATTTCCACCTTTTAATGTAACAGAGGGGGATATTTAATAAGCATCTGAGATATAAAAAGGATATTTCAGCATAGCCAGTTCCACTTAGTGCATCAAACAGAACATATTATGGGTTGTCTCCGTTAAATTTAGTAAAGCTCCAACCTTCCCATTCAAATTGAATTTGTTTTTAATATTGGTTTATGAATTGAATAACATATTTCATCATTTGTGTATTTATTTGATGAATGCTTGTTGCCATACTTTTGTGCATTGATTTGCGGTTCACATCATCGAAATTGCTTGGGCCAGAGTCACGGGTTCCAATAATTACTCAGTGGGGGTCCTCAGATTCCAATAATGATTTAGTGGTGGGCCACGGATTCCAGTAATGATTAAGTGGGGGTTCACAGCAGTCAAATGTTAAGAACCATTAATCTAGCCCGTCTTCTCTCAAGAGTGTGCCACCCTGCCTCGTGGTGCGATCTATGCTTCCCTACCGGATCTCATTTTAAGATCAGGGGTTCTGGGCCCAACCACGGAGCTTAAAGAGGCCCTGGGCTATGTTGTACTGGGGATCATGGTGACTCAGGCCATGTTCCCACAGCCCACTGCTCTCTGTGCTCTACCTATAATCCCCTTTCACTACAACCTCAACTGCTTAGACCTTGGGGCCCAGTTGGCTCACTGCACCTCCCCATATCCTCAATCCTGTGAGAAGTGATGGGCACTTGTCTCATGTGAGGTCTTTCCAAGTTGTCACTTCAGACAGCTCTTGGTACTGCCATCTGTATTTCTCAAAGCGGCAGGGCTACAAATCCTCCAGAGTTTCTAAATCAAGAGCATCCTTTTGAATGAAAAGCATATCACTGTATCGTTCTTTAGTCCAACATTGTGCAATAACTTTTTTTTATCTGGTTGTGCTGTCTTAGTATAAGTATTTCAGATTTATTTTAGGCTCCTGGCAACTCTGGTGTTCACATTGATGATGGCGGCCATGCCCACCATCTTTCTATTATTAAAAGATGCCAGACATCAGTGCCTGACACACAAAGGAAGGCGAAACCTAGCATTAATGAATTAAATTATTGTTGATGCCAATTGAGCTCCAGTAACAGATATTATGCGTATAAAAGTAACTTACCCGTTTGCTACTCTGGCTGAGCCTTTGTTGATTTATAAGGCTTTCTCTATTACTAGAGGACACTGCTCCACAAACTGGCATACATTCCACAGAGCCAAGGAGTTCTAAAGGCACAAATGTAATCCCTAGTATTATTTTTTCCTGGGAGGCCCAAGCATTCCTAACTACAGGAGATCCTTTTGTCAATAGCGCTCATGAGTGAAGTACCAGCAACAGAATTATCCGGTGCACCTTTCGTCAGCAGCACTTCTACTCCCAGGGAAGGTACATCTAGGGAGTACCATAGTGATTGTGGTGAGTGATAGATCATTAGCAGTCTCTTACTCCCAGGAGCACAGTGAATTCCCATGGATTAATGAGGCATATTTCACTAACAAGGCAATGACAGGGCAGGGGGCAATCCTAGGGGTTCCCTGACTTTCAGGGACGGTGTTAGAAATGGGATCTCTGGTTGGCTGAGGCTTGCGCCAAAGCCAGGCAGAGGCCACCACTCTAGTCAGGGCAAGGAAGTTACACGCCGAAGATAACCCCTGCTCACCCCCTTGGTAGCTTGGCACGAGCAGTCAGGCCTATCCCGGAGGCAATGTGTAAAGCGTTTGCGCAACACACACCCAGCAACAACATACTATGCACACCAAAAAAAGGAACTCCACACAAGGGTATATCAAAAATAGCCTTTGTATTCTCATAATACATTAGAATAGTATTCACATAATACACATGGTGCCAACTGGCACTGGGCAATATCTACAAGGGATTATTTACACGACAGGGCCACGTGGGCCACTGTCAGAACCATCACTTAGTGAACATATCATAAACGTACAACCAGTAATCACTGGTAACCACTATACTCAGCATCAGCCTGTAACATAAACCACATTATGCACAGTATCACATTAGGCGCAAAATACATTATATGCCAACCTCACCAGCATAAATACATTATGCAATCATCTCATAAGTCTAAACCTATTAGACACTAACATCCTAAGCATAAATTACTTTAGGCATAACCCACAGTGGAGAATAACTCACAACCTAAACGCATTAGGGAATAATAACCTCACAAGCATAACACATTATGCAAAACCTCATAATCATGAAAGTACATTAGAGGTATAAACAGGGTGCGTAAATCATAGTAAAGGCATCACATTTCCTAGCACCACATATTAGGACAGAAATCACGTTAGCACATAACCTCATAGTAGAAAGAACCATAGCAGAGGTATAAATCACATTAGCCTATAAATCCTAGGAAAGAAGCTCACTAACACACAAATCACATTAGGGCCTGGCGCCCTATAAACCTAGCAGTCCCCTTGGCCAACTGGCCATCTCACAAGGGGCTCAAATGCCCTATGTCCAAAGAGTCAGGGCTGCTGCCAATGCAGCGAAAGTCAAGGGTGCGCCACTGCGCCAACTCTGAACGTGGCAGCTGCCCACTACTTGCTGGGCAGCTGGGAAAGTACAGGGCAAAGGAGTGCATCTCACTACTGACTTCACAAGATCCCAAAGAACTGTGCGCCTAAACGGTGCAGCTGGCACTACTTGCTGCGCAGCTGGGAACAATGGGGAAGGCCTGGCACCTCTGTGCCACTTCTGTCCCTCTCAGGGACTTCCTCAAGAATTGCGCAAAAACGTTGCAGCTGGTGCGGCGCAGCTGGGGATCAGGAAATAGATATGCCCCCAAACGCTGGAGCCATCTAGGCTCTGGAATAATGATGCCCCCTCCGTTGGAACCACCCAGGGCTCTGTAGATAGATAATGCCACAACTGGAGCAACCACGGGCCCCCCTGGCCCTTGAAACAAATGGGGCCAAACGTTGGAGCCACGCAGGGCTCAGTAAACAGATCATGCCCCCAAACACTGTGGCCCTCAGGGGCCCCTAAACTATTGGGCCTTCGTGGGAGCGCGCTGGCTCCTAAACCAATTGTGCCACGTTGGAGCGGCCCGCTGCCAAAACGGGGCCGCTCGGGATCTGTGCCTCGCACTGGCACCAACAATAGCCCACACGGAGCCCCCCCCAGCCCTTTCTAACTCACCGGGCTGCACGGGGACTCCTCTCTCCTGGCGCGGGAGCCCCACCGATCAGCTGGCTTCGCCCGGTCCCTCTTCTGGGACAGGGACTTCAAGGTGGAGCTCGCGAGGCTCCGGGACTCTCTTCTCTGCGCTGCGGGACCGGCAGCACTTCTCTCCCTCACCCGGGCCCCCTCCTGGGACCCGGGACTCTGCACGGCTTCACCCGGGCCCCCTCATGGGACCCGGGACTTCTCTTCTTTGCCCGGTCCCCCTTCCGGGACCGGGGCTTCATGTGGAGCCTGCGAGGCTCCGGGCACTGTCTCTCGGAGGCGGGGTGGGCTCCCGTCCTCCTTCTGGCGATTCCGTGGGCGCGGGGCTTCCCTCCAGGAAACGGAAGTCCCGCCCCACATCAGGCATCGCGCTGCCTGACTTCCTTTGCGGCGATCGGGCCGCGGCGGGGATTTCTTCTCGGCGGCAAGAGGGGTAGGCTCCCTCGAGATTAAAATCAATAAGCGGGGTGGGCTCCCGCAGCCAGCAATCTCGGGGGAATCCCTACGCTGGGGATTCCCTCATGGCGAAAGGCAGCTCGGCGCTGCGAAGCCCATGCTCTCCATCAGCTGGGCAAAAAAAGACAGCGCTGGTGCTAAAAAGGTTGCCTAAAGTCCTGGATAAAATAAAGCAAAAGGTCCCAGAAGTCTTTCAGGCATCAAGGGCAAGGCAGGGCCCAGGGCTAAAAGAAATTAAGCCAAAGGTTCTAGGGCATAGCTGGGCCCAGGGAGGCAGCCCTCCTGGCAAGTCCTCCTGGGCCCCAGCAGCAGCACGCCCTGCAGGAATCAGGATCCAAAAGCAAGAACAACCTCATGGGGTCACAGCCCCTTCTTTTATACACCATTTTCCTTTGTTTACAAGGTGCAGGGCTTGGGGGAACTGGTTATGGGGGGATTTGGAGCACTTTGTTTTGCTCAGCTCCTCTCTCCTTTCAGAGTGTAGGCTAGGGACATCAGACGCACCACAGGAGGTGGAGCCAGCATTGTAGAGGGAAGGCACAGCCCTATTCAGGTCCCAGGTGCAACTCCTCCCACCCATCTACATGGAGATCTCTCCATTCAATCCTGCGCTGACTCACCCTGCCCCTCCTGGAGCCACACACACCTCCCAGCCCCTGTCACTCACAAGCCAGACATGCAATTCACATCAGGCAGGCAGACACAGAGCACACAGAAATGCCACTTTCTAGAAGTGGCATTTCTCTACCAGTCACCATAAATCTGCGCACACCATCGCACAGCATTTATTCTCACGAGTTCGCACATACTAGACTTGACCATGCTGCACCTCTCATAACAGGAATTACCACTGACACACTCATCCTCAATGCATTCCTATGGGAGGGCCGGCCAGTCTCGCCACACACGCACACAGCGCGCACGCACTTTACACTGGGCCATAGTGCTAAAGTGCCCAGAGGCCTAAAATCACCAACACTACACAGGGAAAAGGCTAAGGGACAGGCAAAAAGTTCAGGGGTGAACCTGCCAAAAAGGGCCAGGTCCAACAGATGGCATTCACAAACTTCTCTTCAACTCCTTCCCACTAGCAAAATGAAAATTATTTACTCCAAACAAAGGCAGGAGTAAATCTTTGCCAGCAAGGAAAGTGGAAGTGACTAGCTCAAAACTAGTGGTGTATAAAGGCTGTGATCACAATAGAAAAACAGGAAAAAAAAATGCAAGTGTACGTGCTTGACTGATTTTTGATTTAATGTGAGTATGCTTAGTAACCTGAAACTGTTGCAGGTCTATAGGTTTTCACTGGCTAACATGTGAATTTCAAAACTGAATATATCTGTGAGGAAAGTGCCCCTTTTTGACATGGTCACCCCTACTTTTTGCCTGCTATCTGATGCAATTTTGACAGAAGTGCACTGGGTTCCTGCAAACCCCAGTTCCTAATCTCTTTCTCTAAAACTGTACCATTGGCTCCCCAACTGGCAATACCTTTATCACCCCAAGTACGCCTCTAGTAAATGGTACCCCCTGTACCTAGGGCAAGGAGGCTAAAGAGGATCCCTAGGGCTGCAACATGTACTGTGCCACCCTAAGGGAACCCTCAGCACCAACATGCAGACTGCCATTTCAGGCTGCATGCCATAGTGCAGACAAAAGTAAAGATAACATGGCACACCTCGTGTGCCATGCCTACAGACATGGCGTGCAGTACAGACAAGTAAGCCCAACAGCAGGCCTTACAGCCCTAAAGAAGGGTGCACTATAATACATGTGTGGAGGACATATCTGCATGAGTATTTATGGCCCCTGTGATATCAGAGTCGATTCTTGGATATTACAAGTGAACAGGGAAGCCATTTTAAGAACATGAGAGGGATACTAGTGTTTACATGTTCCCCCGCTACATGATGGCTTCGCTGAAACTAGAGATGTTTGGTATTAAACATCTAATATTGATAAACCCACACTGTTTCCAGTGATGGATTTATTAATACATGCACACCAGAGGGCACCTTAGAGGTGCCCCCTGAAAACCTACTGACTACTAGTGTACTGGCTGACTGGTGTAGACCAGCCTGCCACTACAGACAAGTTTCTGATCCCCTGCAGGTGAAAGCCTGCGCTCTTTGAGGGCGGAAGCAATGCCTGCTCCAGCCAGAGGTGTTAGCAATCCTGCTTAGAGGAGGTGACAACTAGTACATCAAGGCAGGAGGCTTCAAAGGTCTCTGCTACCTTTGATATACAACCCAAGGCTTCCCGAGTCAGGGGAAATGCCACACGCTGCCCATGGCCCATTTGACACCTAGAAAGGCGGGAAAATTAGCTAGTCATGAGGAATGCCCCCCTCTCAGACTAGTACCACCCCTAAGGTGGGCTACCTGATGTGGACATGACTTTTAGAATTCCACCATCTTCATTTTGGGGGAATTAGGCTTTCTGGGTCAGAGTTATGCCCACTTTCCACAGGAAGAAGTCATATAGAGGCTTTTGACACTGCTGTAAACTGCAAAAGATGCAAGTGATTCCAAAAATGTCTTGAAGCAATATGTCTTTGCATATCACAAATGCCAATAAAAACAAGTTTAAAAAAAAAAAAAAATAGAGGCTTTTGACACCCCAAAGGTAAGTAGCCCATTGGCTACTACCTGTCACTCTCTGTAACACCCCATAATTGAGTATTTAGGTGGCACCCCCGACACCAGGAACTTAGATTTGAAGGATCAAGAAGAGAAGGACACCGAGAGCAGCAAGAAAAAGCGAGAACTGAAGACTGCTATGGACTTTTGGCACCAAACCATGCCTGCTGCACTAAGTCTCGACTATCGTGACGCAGCGACTCGTCCTGCAGCTGACCAGCTTCTAAGAACCCTAGGAGACTGCCAGCCTTCGCAAATCACCAAGCAAACTCCCTTGGAGTAGAGGAGCTACCCTACTGCAGTCCGCAGGCACCGAAACGCAAAGTCTGGTTTACCATGTTGCCGCTCCCCGGCCAGCCCGATGAAGCAGCTCTCCAGGAAGAGGACCCTGTGCTCCTGAAGGTCATAGCCTTCCCCCCACCGAGTGAGAGGACACCAGGTCCAACCAGAGCAGCACCGGACCAATACCAGGGGTACCGGACCCCTTGCAACAAGCAGAGACCATGAGAGTCCAGTCGGGACTCCAAGACAAAGCAGCCGTCAAGGGACGTCAGCACAGCAGAGACACACTTCGAGAGTGGTCCAGCTGTCCTGATTTTGCACCCTCAATGGGCGAGACCGATGACCGCAAGGTTCCAGGTTCCAAGGCGCACAGAGCCCAGTCGACCTTTCCACACTGCACCCGAGCGCCCCAGCCCGGGTACTGACAAACCAACTGTTCTACCTTGTCCCCACGACCCTTGTGACCTGAGCCCCCTGTTGAGAGCTCCTAGATCTGCCCCCATGTCTCCTTCTGCAGCCTGTTTCTAGCTGCCACCCCCTTCTTTCTACTGGTGTAGTGCGCACAGCTACCAACCCGACCTGCACCTCTGCAACCGGAAGCCCCAGGGCAAGTAACGACAAACTTCTGGTGGTATTTTGGACCTTGGCCCCCTAAGGCCCTAAGTCCTGAAGGAGACCCCCAGAAACCGAACGCAAATAACTGTACGCTATACATGCCTTTTCTCCCATAGGAAAGCATTGTGTGTGAAGACGCATTTAAGTGAACATTTTACTTACCTGCTAAAACCAATAGTTAAAAAAAAGTACTTACTTGATAACGAAGTTCTTGGTGTAAAAATGTATGTAAAAATATGCATTATTTTTCCAAATTGGTCTCGGATTTATTCTTTAGTGTGTGTCTCATGTATTGCCTATGTGCGTCAACAAATGCTTAGCACTACCCTCTGATAAGCCTAACTGCTCGCCTACACTAGCACAGAAGAGGGCATTTGGGTTATCATTTGTGCCTCTGTAAACCTACTGGGGTTTGCCTGGACTCTTTACACAGTCTACCTCTTTTTGGTCGACTATAGAAAGAGCCAGCTTCCTACAATCTGCACTTATGCGAAGTTGTAAACCTCTACATTTAGATTCACTCATTATTTCAACGAATTGAGGCCCTTATTTGCACACTCGACCATCCATGTTATGAAGAGTTCTTTTTGCCTAGAAGGTTAACGAAATATTAAAATACAGATGTTTAGGGCTAAGTAAATATACAATAAAACCATTGGAAACAACTAGGAGTTCACCATAGTATCTAAATTATTATTGTCTATAAGGCATGCAGCGGATGAGACACAATGAGTTTTCGTACAAAGGATCAAAGGTTCAAGCACCTACAGATTTCAGGGAATATGGGAATCTTTATGTATAGGGTCCTTCTCATTAACCGGTGTTCTATATTGTAGACTACACCCATTATCTACTGTAAGAGTTGTGACTGTGTATGATACCAGTCTCCGTTGGGTTAGCAGGGGAGGCTAATACACTTCAACCAAACAGTGGTGAATGCTGTAAATAGCAGGAGGCCCCCTCACGTAAGAAACCACGTTAGAATTGCTGGATGACAAATTACTTCTCGAAGCATGTAATTCATTTTTTATTTTTACTGTGTGCTTAGAGACTACACAAATAAAGTCGCAAAACTCCCAGGACACAATTTTAGTCTGTTACGAGACTGACTGATTTCACAATACCACATTGTAAGAGGACCAAACACAAACTTTCAGGGATAGAACTAGAAACACACTAGAGTCTTCCTAAGTTTAGTGAGTCATCGCAGGATGCTTTACACTGCCTCCCATCCCTGCAAGCATAGGAATACATCTTAGTTGCAAAGCCTGGGCTGCTGGAATTGGCATCTTGCAGCTCTAATATGGTTGCGTATTTGAGGCGCCTAATAATTTTATAGCGTTCACCGCTGTGTGGTTCAAAATTATTCGCACCCCCTGCAAATCAGATGGAGGTTGACCTCAGACACCCTCGCAACACAGAGTAGAAAAATGGTGTAGCCTATAATGTAGAACACTAGTTGGTGGGGGAAGGGATTTTTCTTGAGGTTCAAGGATAAGGAGGGCACCAATTGTTCCTGTTTCCCTTGCCGCACTTTCTTTGATATAATGCCTTTCTCTTTAACCCAGCAGAAATGAGGTGCAATTGCTTCACCATGATGTTATCCATAAAACATTAGTGTTGTCTAATGGCCAGAACCGTTATTTCATTTTCAAGTTATTTCATTGGAGGGACGCCTGGCTGCCAAGATGACGTTACAGACCTCGGGAGGAAGGTCGAAAGCTGTCAACTGTCGCCGCTCAATCTCCACGCAAGAAGGTGGAGGCTGGACAGGTTCGGTGCTGCGGTGGACTGTCCTCTGCTGCTGCGACAGAAGATCCTCTGGAAGAGCCAGTCTGATCGGAGGATCGATGGCCATGCTCATGAGCTCGGGGTACCAGACTCTTTGTGCCTAATCCGGAGCCACAAGAATGACTTGGGCCCGGTCGTGCTTGATCTTCTTCAGCACTCTAGGCAGAAGTGGTACAGGCGGAAAGGCGTACAGTAGGCCGCAATTCCACTAGCGACGAAAAGCGTCGCCGAGCAAGTGCCGTCTTGGAAACTCCAACATGCAGAACTGCTGACATTGCACGTTCTCTTCGGTGGCGAACAGATCTAACCAAGGCTCTTCCCCACTGCTGAAAGAGACCTTGCACCACCTCCGAGTGAAGACGCCATTCGTGATCCATTATGCACCGAAGGCTGAGCTCGTCCGCCCTGGCGTTGAGAGAACCTGCCAGGTGTTGAACCACCAGGGATATGCCCTGATGTTCCAGCCATGTTCAAAGGTGAAGAGCCTCTTGACATAGGGTCCACGACCCCACCCCGCCCTGTTTGTTGCAGTACCACATGGCGGTGGTGTTGTCTGTGAACACCTGCACTACTCTTCCTTTGACAGAAGGAAGGAATGCCTTCCGTGCAAGACGGATCGCCCGGAGCTCCAAAAGAATGATGTGGAGACCGGCCTTTGCCAGAGACCAGAGACCAGAGACCCCTGATCTCCGCCTCTCCCACTTGGCCGCCCCATCCCAGGAGTGACGCATATGTCACTACTGTGAACTCCGGTTGGGAAGGGAGAGGGATCTGCCGCTGACCCAATCCTGGTTCGTTAATCACCACTTCATTTGCTGTGCAGTCCCCTCCGAGATCTGGACGTAGTTGGATTTATTACCCTGATGCTGCGCCCACTGGAACTTCTGGTCCCACTGCAAAGCCCGCATATGCCACCTGGCATGATCCACCAGTAGGATGCAGGAGACCATGAGGCCCAGCAGACTCAGAGTCAATCTCACCGAAATCCGGGATAGAGGCTGAAACATCTGTACCATAGCCCAAATTTCCCGAACTCGCTGCTCGGGAGGATAAGCCCGGAACTGTGCTGTATCCAGAAGTGCTCCAATGAAAAGGAGCTTCTGAGAGGGAGTCAGGTGTGACTTCGGCACGTTGATAGTGAACCCCAGCAAATGCAGGGTGTCCGCCGTAGTCTGGAGGTGGGAGACGACAGCCTGGGGCGAGCTCGCCTTCAACAGCCAGTCGTCTAGATAGGGTAAGACTGGAACCCCTAATCTGCGCAGATAAGCTGCGACCACCGCCATCACTTTCGTGAACACCCGAGGGGCGCTGGTAAGGCCAAAGGGGAGCATGGTAAACTGGAAATGCTCTTGGCCTACAGTGAATCGTAGGTAACGCCTGTGGGCCGGCAGGACGGGGATTTGGAAATATGTGTCCTGCAAGTCCAACACTACCATCCAGACTCCGGGGTCGAGGGCAGACAGGACCTGAGCCAACGTGAGCATTTTGAACTTCTCCTTCCGGAGGAAGCGGTTGAGGGCTCTGAGGTCTAAGATAGGATGCAGGCCTTTGTCCTTCTTGGGTACCACAAAATTGTGGGAGTAGCAACCACGACCTACTTCTGGCAGAGGGACCCTTTCGATTGCTCCCTTGGCCAAGATAGCTGCAACTTCCTGGTGGAGAAGGGCCAAATGATCTTCTGACATGCAATGGAATGATGGTGGCATGCGGGGCGGGGTAGTCTCAAAGGGGAGGGAGTAGCCCCTTCGGACTATCTGCAAAAACCCACCTGTCCGATGTGATGTATTGCCAGTGGGGGAGGTGATGGCGAATCCTGCCGCCCACTGGTCTATGGTGGCCCTGAAAGGTCGGACTAGGAAGGTTTGGATGCTGCTGCAGGAGGATTATGGGTGGACTGGCCCGCCCGCTGGCCCCCAGACCCGCGTCGCTGGGTCCCACGTTCACGGCCACGCACAGGCTGGGCAGCTTGTGTGAACCGGTGGCTAGACTGGGTCGAACGTGGTGGGGGCAACGCTTTCGTAGCCACAAAAGGGGCGAAAAGCAGACAGCGTGGGGGCGAGAGGTCGCTGCGAGGCCCAAGGATCTGGCCGTAGCTCTAGAATCCTTGAAGCACTCGAACGCTGTGTCTGCCTTGTCACCGAAAAGGCGACGGCCATCAAAGGGCACGGTAAGGTGGATTGGACATCCCCCGAAAAACCAGACGGCCTCAACCAGGAGTAGCGCCTCAAGACTACCGACGTGGAAACCATTCTGCCCAGTGAGTCGGCGGTATCAAGCCCACATCTGATGATGAATTTAGCTGCATCTCGACCCTCTGCCGCTGCGCGGGTGAGAACGGCCCGGGCCTCCTCCGGGCACTGTGGCAACACTTGTGCAACCGTAAGCCCGCATCGTATGGGTATAACGGCCCAAGAGGCATGCGGTATTCACCAACCGCAGCGCTAAGCTGGCGGAAGAAAACATCTTCTTCCCAAGATGATCCAGCTTCTTGTATTCCCTATCTGGGGGAGCAGTAGGGAATGCGCCCTTAGAGGACGAGGGTTCTGTCTCTCCGTCGCAAGAGATTCTCCCCCGCCACCTCACTGATATGCCTTGGGGAACGAGGCAATTAGCAGCTGGAGACGCGGAGAGGCTACGTGACCGCCGAGTGGGGAGAGGAGGCGACGAGGAGAGCAGGAGACCAGAGAGGGCAGTGAGCGGCCTGTGCCCGAGCTGCGCCTCACTGGACGAGGGCATGGTGTGCGAGAGACGCGGACAGAGCCAGCGCACCTCCGCCAGACGCTGGCGGCCATCGACCTGCGGGCGACCCACAGCTGAGGCCCCACGAGGTCCAAAATGAAGAGCGGGCTGGTGAGCGCCTATCGGGCCAAAGTGGAGAGTGGATTTGGATCGCCGCCAGAGATCCGGGCCTGGGCCCGGTAGCGACGTACTGAGACAGCTGACGAATGGCCCAGGGCGGACCGCCCAGGGGTGAGGCCAGCCGCAAGCAGACAAAGGGTGAGAGGCAAGCGTAGGGCCTAGAGTGGCCCCAAGAGCTGGCGAAACTGCGACGGCAGAGTTGCGAAAGACCCCGGCTGGGAGTTGGCGCCCGACAGGGAGCAGGGGGCCATGGACCCGAGCCATTAGAGGCTGTGAGCTCCGCACACAACTTGAGACACAACAAGCGGAGATCAGCATAAGGCTACAGCGTACGAAAAAACTGGAGTCCCATATGAGAGGGACGTGACAGAACAGAGCCTGAAATTAGTCGTGGACCCTAGCGGCAGCTTGACCAATGCTGGAAACTGCGCCTTGATACGCGTGGCACAGGATCGTGGCCCCCCCTTTTGTCCGAGCTGTACAGGCATCTGGGTAAAGCGGACCTGGGCCTCCGGAGGAGATGCACACGGAGACAGGGTAGAGCCCGAAGTTGAGGAGGCCCAAAGGCTAACGGTAGTATCCAGCATTTATGCTATCAAGGTAACGCCTCAGAGTTGAGGCATGCACGTTAGAGGACGACCCTCAGACCCTCACCAGAGTTGAAGGAGAGCTGCCTGGAAGCCCAAGTGCGGCCAGGAGGACTGGACCGTAGGTGAGGGTGGATATATCGTGCTGCCCCCAGCAGCAACGAAGACAGTGACGATTTGATTGAACCCCCAACCCAGGCAAGTGCAGCCCATGCACTACGGGCCCGAGGGAAATGAGGCCAATTTTGACCTCTGGAGTGGGCGGTCCAGCCTGGAACTGTGGGAGCAACCCAGGTGCTCTAGGTAACATTGCTTCTGCGAGAGCCAAGAAGGGGGGCTCAATTAAGGACTTGCTGCTTAAACAACCAAGCCCCCATGAGAGCGATCCCTAGGCGACCTCAAGCAGAGTGACCCCGCCGGCAGCGGAAGACCTGGAGGCCCCGGTCATGCGCCCATATTTGGAAGCCCTGTTTTCAGGATTGAGGGAGGACCTCTTAGCAGTGAAGCGGGATTTGGCCAGCAATTTGCAGTCAATACGCAAAAAGGTGACGGACATTGGAGATCGAGTTGATGCTATCGAAGGACGTGAGACCTCCAGGGACGAGGAGATAGAGAAACTGTAACAAGAAGTAATCCGCCTCCAAGATCAACCCTAGACCTACAAGCACACGCGGAGGACTTAGAAAACCGCTCCAGACGTAATAACATCCGCAGACGGGGAGGCCCAAGAGAAGCGGAGGATAGAGACATCGAGACCTAAGTCACGGAGCTCTTCACCCAAATTTTAGGAGACACCCCGGCCTCGGAGATTTGCTTAGACAGGACACAGAGTCGGCCGCTGGGGACCCGGATCGCCGCGGTCCCTAGATATCCTGACTTGTGTGCATAACTACACTCTGAAGGAACGTATCCTGAGGAAAGCAAGAGAGATGACCTTGGTGCCACAAGGGCCAGACCCTACATTTGTACCAGGACCTGGCAGCCTCCACGCTCCAGAAGCGGAAAGAGTTCCGCCCAGTCACAAACTTCTTGCGAGCACAGAAAGTGGCCTATTCCTGGGGACATCCTTTTCGCCGGCAGGCTCAACTTCATCAGATTTGCTCGCTCTCCGCGGCTTGCACACTGCTTCAAATGGAAATTTCAGAAGAATCGCGACAGGAGGAGGCAACTGTCAGTCTCAGAGGAAATAACCGATGGAGGTGGCGACGGGTCTCCTCGAACCAGCATCAGAGAGAAAGGCTCTGCTGGACAAACTGGCGGAGGATACTGCCGCCGGCGATCCTGCTTGAGGCGACGAAGTTTGAGTCCATAGTTGGGCGGGGAGGGGGGGGGGAGGTGGGTGGAGGGACGGACGGAGCGAGAGTGAGTGGACATGGCCACGCTCCCACTCAGAGATGCTTCCGCTGGTGGAGAGACAGAATTTTGTTTCCCCTCCCCGATCCAGGGACAATGGTTTTGTTCTTACTGTTTTTGGGATTGTTACTGGATGTTCACTTGACAAACGCAACATACACATCAATCTATCCATGAAGCGGAGGGCTCCCCACGGGGTGGTAAGAGGGGAGGATGAGGGAAGGCAGAGCCGGGAGGAACAGGGAAGAGTGGAGCCCCTATAATGTCTCCCACACCGAATAGCCTTAGGGTATTGACCCTAAATGTTAAGGGCTTAAATAACCCTATTAAGAGATGGGCGGTCCTTGCGTACTTAGAACAGTCCAGAGCAGAGGTTTGTCTCCTACAGGAGACGCATCTCCTTCGTAGAGATTGGACCAGGATGCAATCCTGGGCCTTCCTGCAGCAATTATTTTCCTCGTTACCACATAAGAGGGCTGGGGTGGCGATTCTGTTCGCACGATCCTTTCAGGGGAAGGTTGGGTCGGGGGTGATGGAGATAGGGTGGCGACTTCTGGGGTATAGAGTTCATTTTTGCCAACACTCTATCGTCCTGGGGTCAGTTTACGTCCCAAATGAGGGACAAGACAGATTCCTGCAGGAAGCAGCAGCTGACATTCTAACCACACAGGACAGGTGGGTGATCTTGGGAGGAGACTTAAACGTACTTTTTAACAATGCAGTTGACCGCTCGACCCAGAGACAGGGGGTAGCAGGGGAAATTAGCCAGGGAGTTGCCCTTAGATTGCAGGCGAGATGCCTGGCAAAATATGCACCCAAATACTAGGGACTACAAATTCTACTCCCACGCGCACAAATTCTATGCAAGATTGGATCACTTCCTAAGCTCTAGGGTGGTCCTAGCAGCGACACAAGCAGTAGACATTGAACATAGATCGCTATCTGACCACTCAGCGGTTCTGCTAGACCTTGCGTTCCCCCCCACAGGCGCGAAGACTCTGTTCCTGGCGACTGCGAGAGACCAGAAGTAGCAAAGCAGATAGAGAGTGTGATCCATAGGTACATAGAGGTCAATGATACAGCGAAGGTGGTGCATAGAGGGGAATTGATTGCAATTTCTGCGGCAGCTAACAAGGAGCGACGCGATAAGTGAACGCACCTACAGCAACAAATGCGCGAACTGGAGCGTATCCATCACCGTACTAGGGCACCCAGAGTCTGGCACCAACTAGAGGGGACCAGAAGCACAAGTTACTAACTTGTGTAACGATATATCTGTAAGAGACAGTAGTTCGTGACAGATTCCTTACCTTAGAATATCCCCAGGCGTCAGGCTGGATCCGGAAAGTTTTTGCGTAGCAGTACCCTTGCGCGTCGGTAGGCGGCGTCGTGCGGCTCCGTGTCTGTCGTCGGCGTCGTGATCGCCGGTATGACGTCGCGGGCAGTACTTAGACGCCGCCCCTGCGCGCTGACGTCAGTTCTGTACACGAGTTTCCGCGCCAGGAACGCAGAGCCATGCAAGAAGCTGACATAGGTGTCTGAAAAATACTGGGGCCCTGAAAGGGATGTCCTTAACCCTAGAAATCAGTTTGCAGAACGGGGAGGATGGGTGGGGCGGTAAGGAATCTGTCACTAACTACTGTCTCTTACAGATATATCGTTACACAAGTTAGTAACTTGTGCATCTGAAAGAGACACGTTAGTGACAGATTCCTTACCTTAGAATAGATACCCCAGCAATACCAACCCCGGTGGTGGGTCTGCGAACAAAGATCAGACAAGGAAGTCCCGGAGGACAGAACGGCCAAAGAAGCCATCCCTCCGGACCGGACTGTCAAGGCAGTAATGCTTTGTAAATGTGTGCAGCGAGGCCCACGTAGCTGCCTGACAGATATCCTGCAGCGGAACACCGCGGCCTAAAGCCGTGGTAGCAGCCGTTGCCCTGGTGGAATGGGCACGCAGCCCAACTGGAGGCTCCTTCTTAGCCAAAGAATAGCAGGCTTTGATACACAAGGTTACCCAGCAGGAGATGGTTCTCTTGTGCACCGCCCGACCTTTTTGGCGCCCACGTAGCCAACAAAGAGCTGGTCATCCACCCGGAAGTGTTGTGTGCGGTTGATATAAAAGGAAAGCGCACGTTTTGGGTCCAGACGGTGGAGCCTCTCTTCCTCTCTGGAAGGATGCGGAGGCGGAAAGAAGGTGGGCAAAGTGATGGTCTGCCCAATGTGGAAGGCCATAACTCTATTATGTTCCTTTAAAGTGCTAAATGATTAGCAGTTTAATGCTCGCTTTGCTAATATGCAAATACTTCTTTGTATAATGTAATCTAGGGGTTCAGGCGACCTACTCGGTGGTCTTGGGGTTCTACATATAAACAGAATATCACAATGACATTGTCGGATTATTGCACTGTTGCACAAGTTACTAACTTGTGTAACGATATATCTGTAAGAGACAGTAGTTAGTGACAGATTCCTTACCTTAGAATATCCCCAGGCGTCAGGCTGGATCCGGGAAAGTTTTTGCGTAGCAGTACCCTTGCGCGTCGGTAGGCGGCGTCGTGCGGCTCCGCGTCCGTCGTCGGCGTCGTGATCGCCGGGATGACGTCGCGGGCAGTACTTAGGCGCCGCCCCTGCGCGCTGACGTCAGTTCTGTACACGACTTTCCGCGCCAGGAACGCAGAGCCATGCAAGAAGCTGACATAGGTGTCTGAAAAATACTAGGGCCCTGAAAGGGATGTCCTTAACCCTAGAAATCAGTTCGCAGAACGGGGAGGATGGGTGGGCGGTAAGGAATCTGTCACTAACTACTGTCTCTTACAGATATATCGTTACACAAGTTAGTAACTTGTGCATCTGAAAGAGACACGTTAGTGACAGATTCCTTACCTTAGAATAGATACCCCAGCAATACCAACCCCGGTGGTGGGTCTGCGAACAAAGATCAGACAAGGAAGTCCCGGAGGACAGAACGGCCAAAGAAGCCGTCCCTCCGGACCTGGCTGTCAAGGCAGTAATGCTTGGTAAACGTATGCAGCGAGGCCCACGTAGCTGCCTGACATATATCTTGCAGCGGAACACCGCGGCCTAAAGCCGTGGTAGCAGCCGTTGCCCTGGTGGAATGGGCCCGCAGCCCAACAGGAGGTCCCTTCTTAGCCAAAGAATAGCAGGCTTTGATACACAAGGTGACCCAGCGGGAGATGGTTCTCTTGTGCACCGCCCGACCTTTTTTGGCGCCCACGTAGCCAACAAAGAACTGGTCATCCACCCGGAAGTGTTGTGTGCGGTTGATATAAAAGGAAAGCGCACGTTTTGGGTCCAGACGGTGGAGCCTCTCTTCCTCTCTGGAAGGATGCGGAGGCGGAAAGAAGGTGGGCAAAGTGATGGTCTGCCCAATGTGGAAGGCAGTAACCACCTTTGGCAAGAAGGACGGACGCGTCCTAAGAACAACCTTGTCTGGATGGACAGACAGAAAGGGAGGTTTGCATGATAGAGCCTGGAGCTCACTCACCCGCCGAGCGGAGGTGATGGCCACCAGAAAGGCGGTCTTCAAAGTAAGAAGCCGAAGAGGACAGTTATGTAGAGGCTCAAAGGGAGCGCACATTAAAAGGGTAAGAACCAAGTTCAAGTCCCACTGAGGCATGACAAACGGAACAGGAGGGAAGAGGTGTGTAATGCCTTTTAGAAACCTGTTAACAACAGGGGACTTAAAAAGAGAGGGCTGATCAGGGAGCCTGAGGAAGGCCGATATTGCACAAAGATAGCCCTTGATGGTACCCAGGGCAGAACCCTGTTGGGCCAGAGAAAGAAGGAACAGAAGAACCTCAGAAAGAGGGGCAGAGAGGGATTCACAGCCTTTGCTGTGCACCATGCCACAAACTTGTTCCACCTGCAGGCGTATACCACCTTAGTGGAGGGACGCCTGGCTGCCAGAATCACATCACAAACTTCGGGAGGCAAGTCGAAAGGAATCAACTGCCGCCGCTCAATCTCCACGCAAGCAGGTGGAGACTGGACAGGTTCAGGTGGAGGACCGTCCCCTGCTGCTGCGACAGAAGATCCTCCCGAAGAGGCAGACGGATCGGGGGATCTACGCTCATATTGAGTAGCTCGGGATACCAAACTCTTCGAGCCCAGTCCGGAGCCACAAGGATGACTTGGGCCCGGTCGCGCCGAATCTTCTTCAACACTCTGGGTAGAAGTGGTATAGGCGGAAAAGCGTACAACAGACCGCAACTCCACTCGCGACGAAAAGCGTCGCCGAGCGAGTACCGCCTTGGAAATTCCAACACGCAGAACTGATGACATTGCGCGTTCTCTTCGGTGGCGAATAGATCTAACCAAGGCTCTCCCACTGTAGAAAGAGTCCTTGCGCCACTTCCGAGTGAAGACGCCATTCGTGATCCATCATGCACCTGCGGCTGAGTTCGTCCGCCCCATGGCGTTCAGGGAACCTGCCAGGTGCTGAACCATCAGGAATATGCCCTGATGTTCCAGCCATGTCCAGAGGCGCAGAGCCTCCTGACATAGGGTCCACGACCCCACCCCGCCTTGTTTGTTGCAGTACCACATGGCGGTGGTGTTGTCTGTGAACACCTGCACTACCTTCCCTTTGACAGAGGGAAGGAATGCCTTGAGTGCAAGTCGGATCGCCCGGAGCTCCAGAAGGTTGATATGGAGCCAGGACTCCGCCGGGGACCAGAGGCCTCTGATCTCCGCCTCTCCCATGTGACCGCCCCATCCCAGAAGGGACGCGTCCGTCACGACTGTGTGCTCTGGCTGGGGAAGGGAGAGGGATCTGCCCATGACCCATTGCCGGTTTGAGAGCCACCACTGCAACTGTTTTGCAGTCCCCTCCGACATCAGGACGTGATCGGACAGGTTGCCCTGGTGCTGCACCCACTGGAACTTCAGGTCCCACTGCAGAGCCCGCATATGCCATCTGGCATGATCGACCAGCAGGATGCAGGAGGCCATGAGGCCCAGCAGCCTCAGGGTCATCCGTACCGAAACCCAGGATAGAGGCTGAAAGATCGGAATCATAGCCTGAATATCCCGGACTCGCCGTTCGGGAGGATAGGCCCGAAACTGCGTTGTGTCCAGAACTGCTCCGATGAAAAGGAGCTGTGGAGAAGGAATCAGGTGCGACTTCGGCACATTGATGGAGAACCCCAGCGAGTGCAGGAGTTCGGCCGTAGTCTGGAGGTGGGAGACGACTGCCTGGGACGAGCCCGCCTTCAGCAGCCAGTCGTCGAGGTAGGGGAAGACTGGAACCCCTGCCTGGCGACCACCGCCATCACTTTCGTGAACACCTGAGGGGCACTTGTGAGGCCAAAGGGGAGCACGGTGAATTGAAAATGCTCGAGGCCCACCATGAACCGCAGGTAACGCCGGTGGGCCGGCAGGACGGGGATGTGGAAATAAGCGTCCTGCAAGTTCAAAGCTACCATCCAGTCTCCAGGGTCTAGGGCAGTCAAGACCTGAGCTAAGGTGAGCATCTTGAACTTCTCCTTCCGGAGGAAGCGATTGACGTTCCGGAGGTCCAAGATAGGACGCATGTCCTCCTTGTCCTTTTTGGGCACCAGAAAGTAGTGGGAGTAGCAACCACGTCCTACTTCTGGGGTCGGAACGCGCTCGATGGCCCTCTTGGCCAAGAGGGCCGCAACTTCCTTCTGAAGAAGCACCAAGTGATCCCCTGACATGCGGTGGAATTGAGGTGGCATGGCTGGGGGGATTGGTCTCGAAGGGGAGGGAGTAGCCCCTTCGGACAATGTCCAAGACCCACCTGTCCGAGGTGATGGCACGCCAGTGGTGAAGGTGATGGCGGACCCTGCCCCCTACTGGCTTGCTGTGCACCTGAAAGGAAGGACTAGGAGGGCTTGGAGGCCGGTGACGGGGCGGGGTTGGTGGCCTGACCCGCACGCTGGTTGCCTAACCCGCCACGGCGGGAGCCACGTCCTCGGCCACGCGAAGACGCTTGCTGCGCAGGCCGGTGGCTGGGCAGCGGACGTCACTGGGCGCCCCTTCCGTGGCCACGAAAGGGGCGAAAAGCAGATGGCTGCGGAGGGCGTACAGCAGAAAGGCCCAGGGACTTGGCCGTAGCCCTTGAGTCCTTAAAACGCTCCAGCGCATGGTCTGCCTTGTTCCCAAAAAGACCGACCCCATCAAAGGGCATGTCCATAAGAGTGTTCTGGACTTCACCCGAGAAACCAGTGGTTCTCAGCCAGGCGTGACGGCGCAGCGCCACTGTCGTTGCAATTGATCTACCCAGCGAGTCGGCGGTATCAAGGCCACATCTAATGGTAAATTTAGCCGCATCTCTTCCTTCCGCAATGGCGCGGGAAAGCAGTGTCTGGACCTCCTCAGGACACTGGGGCAAAGCTTGCGCCACCGAGTCCCACAGAGAGTGGAAATATCGGCCCAAAAGGCAAGCGGTGTTGACAGACCGCAAGCCAGCACTGGAGGAAGAAAAGACCTTCTTCCCAAATTGATCCAGGCGTTTGGATTCCCTATCCGGAGGAGCGGTAGGGAAGGCGGTTTGGGAAGCAGAGGCTTGGACAACCAAGCTCTCAGGAGTGGGGTGTTGGGAGAGGAACAGGGGGTCGCCCGGAGCGGGGCGATGGCGTTGGGCCACGCTCCTATCCACAGGAGCCCCTGTGGCGGGCTTGGACCAGGTGCCCAAAAGAACGTCAGAAAGTGCGTCATTAAACGGCAGCAGTGGCTCCGAGGAGGTAGCCGCCGGCTGAAGCACTTCCGTCAGGAGGTTAGTCCTGACGGCCACTGTAGGCAATTGGAGGTGTAAGGCCCCAGCTGCTCTACGCAACACCGTTGCAAGTTTGCTCCCTCCTCCGTTGCCACGGAAGGAGGAGACAGCATGCCAGGGTCAGGGAGGTGTCCAGCCCACTGGCATCCCCAAGTTCCTCAGCCCAGTCCTGTTCGTACTCACACTGCCGTGTGAGAGGGTCCTCCGACCCCTCCCAGTCCTCTTCGTCCTCCTCAGGTTCAAAATAAGGAGAAGGAGGGACACGCGGGACCCAAGGACTCAACGGCGTCGGAGCCGGCGTCGAGCGACGCTGGTCCGGATCCGGAGAGAACCGGGGAACGACGCCGCCCGGGGCCCCGGGCGGCGTCGGAAACGGCACCGGAGACATCGGCGCCGGCGGAGGTGTAGTTAGGTCAACCGGCGTCGATAGGGGTTGCGGCAGCACCGGAGCCGGGATCGAGGCTGGTGTGACAGGCGGCGCCGGGACCGGAGTCGTCGGCGGCGCCGGTGAAACCCCATCAGGGCCCGCGGGGCCCAAAGGCGCACCGGGGGGACCTTGAGGCCCGAAGAGGCGGGCCATGGCCGACAGGAATTCCTGTATCTCGGCCGGAGTCGCCCCCGAACCCGGGAAGGACGGGTAATGCGGGGGCGGCTCCACAGGCACTCCCGGAGCCGCGGGGACGGTGCCGACAGGAGCCTTAGCCGAGTCGCGAGACCGGCGAGGCGAAGTCGTGGAGCGATGACGCTTCTAGACTTTTATGCTTCGACTTACCGGAGGAGTGCGAAGACTTGGACCCCGACGACCGATGAGGACTCCGCGACCGGCCCCTCGACCTCTCACGTGACCGGGGCTTGGTGTGGCGCGGAGCCGACTGCCGGACCTCGAGGAGCTTTCGAGACCGCTCTCGCAAAGCCTCGGGTGCAAGGCCCGGCAGTCGGGGCACGACTTCGTGTCGTGGTCGCGGCCGAGACAGTAGAGACACTCTAAATGCGGGTCTGTGATCGACATCATACGACCACAGACGTCGCAGGGCTTGAAGCCGGGCATCCCTACCGACACCTTCGGAGTCGATAGACTCGTTGAGAAAAAACAGTGAAAAATCACCAAAAATATAGTCAAAAAATGACTAGGGTCCTGCTCTTCCCGGATCTGCGCTTACTGGCGCGGAAAAAGAAGAACTGACGTCAGCGCGCAGGGGCGGCGTCTAAGTTCTGCCCGCGACGTCATCCCGGCGATCACGACGCCGACGACGGACGCGGAGCCGCACGACGCCGCCTACCGACGCGCAAGGGTACTGCTACGCAAAAACTTTCCGGATCCAGCCTGACGCCTGGGGATATTCTAAGGTAAGGAATCTGTCACTAACGTGTCTCTTTCAGATACAACGTGCGGGGCTGGATTTGGACAGGGCGGAGTATTCTCTACTCTGCCTCAAGCACGCATTCTATGTGAGGGTAACAAGCCTGGGAGAATGCTAGCAAACAAACTCAGAGGCCAGCAACAGGATAACGTGGTTGAGGCCCTACTGACGGACGATGAGTCAGAGGTGATGGGGGACGAAGCGGTAGCGGAGAGATTTGGGGCCTTAAAGAAAGCTTTGTACTCCGCGCAGGATCTCCCACCCCAAGTGATCTCCAGCTACCTAGAAAACGCCAAAGTAACAAGCCTGACAGAAGAGGAAGCAGCGTACTTAGATAGCCCCATGAGGATAGAGGAAGTAATCGCAGCTATATCCAGACTGAAACCACATAAATCCCCAGGTCCAGATGGCTTTTTTCGGCCCCTTTTCATAAAACCTTTTGTAACCTACTGGCTCCTCTCCTCACCAGAGTTTTTAGTGAGATTTCAGACTCAGGGACACTCCCTCCTTCCATGAAAGAAGCCTTGGTAGTAGTAATAGCAAAACCAGGGAAAGACAAACGTCTGTGTGCATCGTATAGACTGTTGTCACTCTTGAATGTTGCTGCAAAAATATTTACAGGAATCCTAGCTACACTTCTGGCCACTTATATGCCCGGACTACTGGCTCCAGACCAAGCTGGATTTATTCCGGATAGGCTGAGCTCAGACACCACCAAAAGAATTCTCCACCTCATAAACAAGGCATCCCGTTTCCAACGCGATACGATGCTTTTCTCTATAGACGCGGAGAAAACCTTCGACAGAGTCCACTGGCCCTATTTAGAAGCGGTACTGAAAAGATTCAGATTGGAAGACCGGTATCGTGCCTGGGCGTTAAGCGGGTATAGAGGGCCATAGGCGACTATCGGAGTGAATGGCAGGAGATCCGGGAATTTCCCCATAGAGCGTGGAACGCGGCAGGGGTGCCTCCTCTCTCCGCTGTTATTCGCGCTCTACATTGAGCCATTTGCGCAGCGAGTCAGGGACGACCCAAAAATTACTGGCATACGATTTGAAGGAGAGGAACATCTAATCACCCTATACGCAGACGATGTAATTGTATCATTGGATAGCCCACGGGAGTCTTTGCCAGAGTTTCTAAGGGAGGTCAGGAGGTTTGGGGAAGTCTCAGGATTTCAAATTAACCTAGCTAAATCACAAGCATTGAGTCTGTCAATGCCACAAGACTCGAAGGACTTTCTTACACAGACTCTATCCATCCGCTGGGAGCGAAGTATAACGCATCTAGGGGTCCAAATGGCATCGACTATCCAGGAAGTGATAGACATAAATTATTGCGCATTGGATAGTAGAGTGCAAACCGATCTAACGAGGTGGCGAGCTTTCCCTCTGTCGTGGCTTGGAAGGTTCGCGGCCCTAAAAATGTAGGTCCTCCTCAGGATCCTGTACATATTTGTGACGCTACCGCTCTGGCCCCCTTCTGGGACACTTCAGACTTTACAAAAGGCCCTTCAAAATTATGTATGGGCGGGCAGGCGCTCCCGAATGAGTCTTGAACTCACTTGGCAGACACCTGCGCTGGGGGGACTAGGTGTCCCATGTATTTTATGATATTTTCAAGCAGCACAGGTTAGGATCCTGGTTGAATGGGCGCGCCCAGAATCAGAGAAAAGCTGGCTTTTCATGGACAGGGCGCTGGCTGTAACATTCCTGTAGAAGGTCTCTTTTTTGAGCAAGACACACCGCCCCCCCAATCTTTATCTCTCCGCGATAACAAGCCCCACCCTTCGAGTCTGGGACATGGTGGCCAACAGGGAGGGCTTTTCGACCATCTCCTCCCCGCTTACCCCGGTGGTGGAGAATCCGGACTTTTCCCCAGGGCTGAATACAGTGGCCTTTCGGGAATGGGTAAAGCTGGGATGCAGATCGATAGGTCACTTCTTCGATCTAGAGGGGCCTTTACAGTTCAACGACTTAAGTAGAGATAATGACATAGCCGAGAGGGAGAGATTCTGATACTTTCAGATTAGGCATTGGCTGATGCAGCCCGGGGTGAGACAGATGGCCCAACGCCGTTTGACCAGTTTCGAGAAATGGCTATTATGCAAAGAATCAGACAAACATGCAGTGTCGGACCTGTATAAACTGCTTTCTGACAAGCCTCCCGAACCTAGATCCGCGGCACAGCTGAGATGGGAGAGTGAACTGGGGCGGGAGATTTCCCTTCAGGAGTGGTGGGACATCTTTCACCGAGCTAGACACACAGCCACCAATGCAGCCAGTACAGAAACGGCGACAAAGGTCGCCACCTATTGGTATTTAACTCTGGCCTGCTTACACAGAGTGAATCCACAGTGCAGTTAACAGTGCTGGAGATGTAATGGCGCTCTGGGGACACTTGTACATATCTTGTGGGAGTGCCCTAACTTGACCCAATTTTGGGAAGAAGTCCTGGCAGAGAATGACCGCCACTTCAGCACCCAACTCCCCCGGTTCCCGGCCTATGTGCTGTTGGGCCTCCCTAATCCATTGACTTTTCGCCATAAAGCTAGGAGAGGTAGACACACTGCGCTGGCGTTGGGGGCGGCTCAGCAAACGATTCTAGCCCTCTGGGGCACTGACAGGCTTCCAACAAGACTGAGTTGGCTTCACCGAATCTGGCACCTCTTGAGTATGCAGAGACTTACAATGACATTGAAACTACAAGAGGACGCACTCGGGGAGGTCTGGCAGCTATTTATCTCACTTTTGTCACAGGAATTCACAGAACTCACCTGTCCTAGGTATCTAAAATTGCTATGCCTGACTAATCTATAACCATGACTCTATGAAGGAGACCCTCGGAAGTACAAGAGCTACAGAGACACAGAAGCATAAGATCTTATGAACACCCAGGGAGCGAGGGTTAGGGTAGGTCGGGGTTGTGGTGGGCAAGTTTCCTTTTTGTATATTAAAATAAACGTTGCTAACAGTACTGACATTGGCCGAATGTTGATGCTACGTCAGGGATTTCACTGCTTAAATATCTGCTTTATGTTGCAACGAATAAAACAAAAATTAACATAAAAATCAAGCAGTGGCAAACCCAAGTTGTTTAGCATGCATTACAGTGATGTTAATGTAGGTTTGCAATACATACATTAGCCACAGGGTGGCTCCATTATTCCATGCATGTGAAATTGGTGGTGTAGACACTGATCCACATCACCAATGACAGAATAGTGTCTCTGGCACAGTTTAAGTACCCACACCTCGATGTGGCCGTGCCTGTATTGATCTATCGCGTGCGCCATAGAGAGCTAAAGCTAGCTGTTACGACACTAAAGAACAAGCATTTGCAATGCAATAGGTCACGCAATTACGCGAGTTTGAGCTATTGGCATTGTAAATGACAATGCCTTTTATTTATGTTTTTGTTTGTAAAACATGAATGAAAGGCATTGTCATTTACAATGCCAATAGCTCGCGGCTTGCGCCATTTCATAACATTGCATATTGGAATCCGTTTGGGTAACATATAATGAAATGTGCCTTCTATAAAGATATCAACCTATAACTGGAAACGCTTCGTATATATCGTCTTGAAAATTATTTTCTATGTCCAGTATTGATGACACCCTTAACCTAGTTTGCTCCATACAGTAAACTATTGTTGGTAAAAGCGCACTCATTTCAGGGAAATAGCGGATTTGCCCTGTCCGGGCATCCTCACGCTGTGCTTAAAATTCTGCTTTTAACTCTCCAGAGCAAACTTACACTTGTCCGTAAGCTGGTGTCCCGTGAGCGTACGTGCGAATATATGGTCTAAATGGCATAAGCCTGCATTTAGCTTGTGTTTATAACAGTGAGATGGGCCACATGTTCCCATGTAACACACTCCAGAGACGTTAAAAATAAACTGATGACTATTTGGCGCCTGGCACCCTGTAGTGGGGCTTCTCTGAACTTTCCCATGGCCTGAGGACTCTGCTATTTAATTATCACGCGAAAGGGCAGGGAATCACACCTCGGGGCATGCATATAGGATCCCTCTAAAGAGTAAACATGAAACAGAAGGACAGCTCAGCAGTCTGCCACAGAGAAAATGGAGGACCCAAACCTGCAGACACGAATTTCACAAATTGTAGAGATGGCATTTCCCAGAAAATTACTTCCACAGTTTTACGACCCTCTTTTCACGAGGACAGGGGCTGTGCAAATTTTACACTGAACTAAAGCGCTGCACTTGGGGTGGGGGGGGCTCTTTGGATCAAAGAAAAGAAAGTGGAAAATGCTACTTTCAGTGAAGAAAATGAAACAGCTCATAATGAAGCGCTACACGCCCGAGGAAGGCCACAGGCTCCGAACAAGAGCAGCGGTTATAAATAACGCCCTTGTTGTGTAAGTGTCCCTAAGGCGGGCAATGGTTGACAAGGGGCAGGGTGTGGGCGTGGATACTGTCTGCTAGAATCATCTTTCCCAGGGCACCGAAAAATCTGTTCTTTAATGAGCGCCTTAGATAGGGTCTTTGAAAAACGCCTCATTTCTCAGGGGATAGTCCTGAAAGGAAACGTTCAGAATCGTAACTTCCGTGTTGGTTGAGGTACTAAACGCTGAGGTTTTGGCGATGCATGTGCGACAGTATTGGGTGTTTATCGAGTCCTAACCACCCACGGCGCCTCCTTCGTCAACGAAAATTGTCTAAATAAATGTACCTGGAATAGCCTTTCCTTGCTGAAAAAAGGGCTGCAATATGCGTGAATGCGAGCAGGCACAGCGCTTCGGGCTCCGAAATACCAAAGATGCGACACCAGCAAACCCTCACAACAAAGCAACAAGCATAAATAAAGTACCTTACATAACTCCCATCTTCTTCCTTCGGAGCCCGCGAGCAGCACATGCGCTGCGTCTCTATGCGAGAGCTGAAACACACGCTGTGCGCGTGCCCATGTGCTGTCCGGGCCCAAGCACATAGACACGCCGTGAGCGTGCCCTTGAGCGTGCACATCGGCAGTCTGGGAAAGTGCAAGCAGGAGGCGTGTTAACGCGCCATCACTAATGCACATGCACATATCCTGTCCTGCAACTTCAGCTAACGCCGCCGTACGCGTTCACATCTGATGTCTTTTAAGCGTGTGCACATCTCCTGTCCCGCATCGGAGCTAAAGTCGGCAACAATAGATCTCGCATAGCGAGCAGCACATGGCGCTGCATCGCTAGGCGAGACCTAAAAATGACAAGATTTCCTAATGGGTATATAAATGCAAATGTTAACCACTGTTTGTAATAAATACAAATTATTTTCAGTTGAGTATTGCAGAATTATATGAGGTTGCTATTAGCACCATCCTCCACAGGCAAAGGGTAAGTGTACATGTTTTGATTAAATACATGTGAAAATACACTAATTGAACCTTTTGTTTCTTCACAGCACACAGAATAAATATGGTCAAAAACATATAAATTGAGTAAAAATAAATATCAATAAATACCAAATAACTATATTTATTTCAAAAGTTTTTTTAAAAACCTGGCTGTTCAGCAATACTCGCACTATGTAACATCATTACATTTGGAAAGTGACTTTTCAGAAGCATCAGGATACCTTTTGAGGTAACCAGAGGACTGTAGGAAATGTTCATTCATGCGTCCATGGCGATTTCCTTCACTTTCTAAAGACAGAAAGATATCCTCTCACTGCTGTTTGGCAGTGTTAAATGATGACCTAGGCAAGCAAAAGCAGCTTGGTATATCTAGTTTTGAGGTGAAGTAAAGAACCCGTTGTTTGTGGTGTTTTGGCACTTCATCCTGGGGCAGTTAGTCAATCTGACTTGGATCCTCTGTTCAAGGAGCGCACTATCTAATTTTACAAAATTCCACAAAGGAGTCAATACTTGGCTCTTTCACACAAGATATGCTAGATGCCTCTAGGTTTGCGTGGTTAGCTCTGCCCTTTTTGTCCTCTGGGAGGCAGTGCACTTTGAAAAAAGCAAAGTTGTGATACAATATATGTATCTACCCTTCATGCTGAGATGGTACACAGATTTAAAGACCACACCACAAAAAAAGAGCTAAGCCTCTTAGAATCTGGTTCAGTGATTTCTTGGACAAGATACTGAATTTGGATTCAAGATGTTTTCTACTCTTATAATCATCTGCTCATGGAAAGGAGCGTTATGTCGTTGTCTGGTGTACTCAATCAATTATTGCATTCATTAATGATCAAGTCCACAGGCAAGCTTCCTTTGTCAAAAAGTTCTGTATTTTATTTGCAAACATATATATTTTTCGAAAAACTCAATCCAAGAACTTGTATGACAAAATGTATGACACAGATATGTATACATTTTGATGTTATTCGCAATGGAACCTAATAATGTATTGAGTAAGTACGAGTGTCTAAACTGATATGTAGATTCTTTCCTTTTTTCAGCCCTGATGACGTCCAAGTGTGGACGAAACGCGTAGGCTGATTTAATTGATGTCATACAAGTTCTTGGACTGAGTTTTTCGAAAAATATATGTTTGCAAATAAAATACAGAACTTTTGAGAATGGTGGACCACGGGAAGTTGAGCGTTTAACGAATAAGGGATTACTGATTAATAACTTGGAATATTCACCAGTGCGCACACGTGCGAGGCCCTCACCGCCTTCTTTATAGGATGGAAAATGCTTCTTACCCAGTATGCATCTGTTCTTGGCATGTAGAGCTGTAGAATCTCATGCTTTGCATAGATCGCCATCTGGTGTTGGGCCCAGACGTTTGCACTTTGTTTTTGTTCGAAGAAGTCTTTCCTGTCACAAGGTAGGTGACTCCTCCTTTCGGTGATAGTGCGCATGGGCATCGACTCCATTGATAGATTGTTTTCCCGCAGAGGGTGAGAATGGAGTAAGTAAGAGTAGAATAGAGATGTCCATGTGTTGTTATCTAAGTAAGATAATACTGGAACAGGTAACCCGGGAGGTGGGTGGGCGCATGAGATTCTACAGCTCTACATGCCAAGAACAGATACATACTGGGTAAGTAGCATTTTCCGTTCGAGGCATGTGAGCTGTAGATCACATGCTTTGCATAGACTATACAGCAGTAATCTCCCAAAGCGGTGGCTAACCTGTAGCTGTTGCAGTGGTTTGAAATAGTGTACGTAAAACTGCCTGGCCAACATTAGCTTGTTGTCTAGCTAGCACATCTACATAATAGTGTTTTGTGAAGGTGTGTGGTGTAGACCATGTTGCAGCTTTACAGATTTCATCTATGGGGATATTTCCTAAAAAAGCCATAGAAGCCCCCAGTTTGCGAGTAGAATGCGCTCTAGGGGGAATTAGTAAAGTTCCCTTAGCTTTTGCATAACATACTTGGATACACTTAACTATCCATCTTGCAACACCTGATTTAGAAATGGGATTGCCTTTGTGTGGTGGAGCAAAAGCCACAAAGAGTTGTTTGGTGTTACGAAAAGATTTTGTTCTTTCTATGTAATACATTAATGCTCTTTTTACATCTAAAGTATGTAGAGCACATTCTGCCACAGAATCTGGTTGAGGAAAGAATACAGGCAACTCAACAGATTGGTTGATGTGGAAGGCAGAAACTACCTTAGGTAAGAATTTAGGATTAGTATGAAGAACCACTTTGTTTAGGTGTACTTGTAAAAATGGTTCTTCTATGATTAAAGCCTGAAGCTCACTTACTCTCCTGAGTGATGTGATAGCAATGAGAAAAGCTAGTTTCCAAGTGAGAAACTGTAGCTCACATTTATGTAAAGGCTCGAATGGTGGCCCCATTAGCCTGGTAAGGACAATATTGAGATTCCAGGCTTGGGCGGGTGGAATTCTTGGAGGAATAACTCTTTTAAGTCCCTCCATGAAAGCTTTAATAGCAGGTACTCTGAAGAGTGACAGATGTTGTCTGTTTTGAAGATAAGCAGCTATTGCAGCGAGATGTAAGCGTATAGAGGTATACGCTAAATTTGAACGTTGTAAATGTAGCAGATAACAAATAATATTTTGAGTAGAAGCATCCAGTGGATTGATGTGGTTGTTATTACAATAAATAACAAACCGTTTCCATTTTGCTGCATAACAAGCTCTTGTAGTAGGTCTTCTAGCCTCTTTAATAATATTCATACAGTCTGGTGGAAGATTTAGATACCCAAACTCTATGACTTCAGGTGCCAGATTGCAAGATTTAGAGGTTTGGAATCTGGATGTCTTATCTCTCCATTGCTCTGTGTGAGGAGACTAATTGTACAAGTTACTTACCTTCGGTAACGGTGTATCTGGTAGAGACGATTCTAGCCGCAGATTCCTTAACGTAGAATTATCCCCAGGCGTGAGACTGGATCCGGAACATTTTTGCCACAACATCCCTGCGCGCCGGGGGGGGGGGGGAGGAGGGGGGGCCCCACACAACTCCGCCCTGATGCTGTCCGCGGACGTGACGTCAGCGAGGTCACATAAGTCCCACCCCGGCGCGCTGACGTCGGTTTTCCTCGGAGAACTTTTCCGCGCCACAACGCGGAGCCATCACAAACAAAACTGGGAAAGTATGGGAACAGTGTGCGAAAAAATCAGTGAAACAGAAAGGGAAGAAGCGAATGGTGAAGGACAGCACCATGAGGGACAGTGCCAGGCACTGTGTCACTGAAAGTCATGGAAGGGAAAGAGCAGAGCACCGCTTCAGAGAAGCAACCCTGCAAAGCGAAGGCGATACCCACCCTGGGGGCAGAAAAACATGTGAAAAATGCCATAACAGACGACAGAAAGTCTGCAACCACAATCTAGAACAGGGAAGGGCAGCAAGCCGGAACAGATGAGTAACGATAAATGACCCCAAGACAACACCATCAAGGAGTGTCGTATCCCCTGTAAAGAGCCAAGGGCTGAGGCACAGCGAAGAGACCCCAACCCAGAGGACTGCAGAGGAGTCAGAAACCCCACGCAATGAGAAAGGGAGAAGAGTATGAGTAGGCCCCACACTTGAATAACCAGGGTGGTGGGATGCAGAAGTACACGTAAACCCACCGTCCAAGTACCAGAAAGGAAGGGGTGGAACAAAGAAACAGAACGAAGCAGAAGACAAGCCACCCGAAGGGAGGCGAGAGCAGAAAACCAAACTGAAGGTCCTCGCAGAACAGGGAGGAAGGGCGGGCCGTGAAGGAATCTGCGGCTAGAATCGTCTCTACCAGATACACAGTTACCGAAGGTAAGTAACTTGTACATCTGATAGAGACTACTAGCCGCAGATTCCTTAACGTAGAATAGATACCCTAGCCATACCCCGAGGGGAGGAGGGTCTGCGAGAGAATCTCACCAGCTTGGAAGAACACAGGGCCCCAACAGGGGATGTTTCACGGGGACAGGAAGGACAGCCCAGCCCCCACCAAGCAGAAGTAAAGAAGAACAAGGAGAAGGGAAGGCCAGGATACCACAAGCCTACCCGAGGGGCCAAGGGCGTCCGCCAGAGAACCCGGAGGGACAGACGGCACCAAGAAAGTACCAACAGAAGAAAAGAACCACTCGCAAAATCCAAGGAGAAGAGGTGGAAACGGAGGCAGAGCCCGCCTCAGGAGCAGGAACGGCCCCACGGCCGAGAAGCGCAGACGTGAGAAGGAAGACACAGTCGCGCAAAGCCCCAGCAGAGCGACGGACAGAAGCACACGGGTACACGCCGAGGCCCACAGGGGTTGACCATAACAGCCATGCGTGCGCAGCAGGTACATACTACGAATTAGGGCGCCCAGAACAAGCCGAGCGCAAGACCAGGACCGAGGCAAGAGAACCCCAAAACAAGCCCCAGGGAAGGACCGTCCCAGTGGCACAACCCGGCCCACGAAGAGAAGTGGGACCGGCCAAAAGAAAAAGAGGAGAAGCGAGAAATATGTAGCACAGACCTAAAGCCGTCAACCAGAACACAGGATAACACCAGGAATATCCTGGCCCCCCTGGAACACAAGGTAGAGGACCAGGCCGAACATCGGATAATAAGGTGGAAACACCAAGACACGATGCCGTAGACGGCATGACAAAGTTGCTCTGGCGATCCAGAGGCTGAAGAGGGAAGGCAAAACACACAGAGGCAGACATTCCGCAGGAACCAAGGGGCAAAACGTACAACAGGCAAGCCCTGTAGAAGAAGGATCGAAACACCATCGGATACTGAGCAGGACAGAACCTGGAGCAGCGGAAACTGCGCGAAGGCTGAAGACAAAGACCGCACCAAGCGGAATGCAGTGACGCCAGGAACGCGAGGAACCCGAGAAGGGATCCACACCCGCCCAGCTGAGGACATAGCTATACAATAGCCAACAAGTACCCCACCTAGGGTATGACACGGCCCAAAACAAAACAGGGGAACACCTCTTAGGGAAAACCCGCAGCAGAGGTCAAGAACAGAAAGACCTGTGGGTATCACCACAGACGGCTTACCAATCAGCCAAAAAGGAATTCACAGATGGTCCAACCTGAGGACCCATACGGCTTCACTAACAGCCAAAAAACACACACCACAAAAGCTAAAGGGTTGTACCCACAGCCAAAAGTACAGAGGGGCCAACGGAAGGACCCTGAAGGCATTCCCAGCCCCACACAGCACACAGAGGGGCCAACCGAAACACTAGGCCCAAAGAGAAAGGTGGGATAAACGCCTCCCGTAAGACACCTGAGGACCGACAAGCCGAAGCTTACGGAGGGGGAGGAGGACGGAGCCCCGCAAGGAGTCGCTGAATAGCGGAGTTCGCGTGGGTGTTAAATAAAAGAATCCCATCAAAGGGCAGGTCAACAAGACGCTCCTGAATATTCTCGGGAAAGATGCTGTCCCGCAACCAAGCATGGAGGCCACAGAACTCGCCATAGCGCGGGCGAGAGAATCAGAGACATCCAAAGCCGAACGGAGAATAAAGGCAGCTAACTCCTGACCATCCAGCACATGGTGCCGGAGATCAGCGCGGACACCGTCGTGGGAGGCGCGAGACAGAAGGGATCCGCGGAATCCCATAGGTCAGAGGTAGCCCTGGCCAACACACAAAGTTTGTTGAGCGCGCGCAGAGCAGCACTAGTGGAAGCGAAAATGTTACGCTCCCAGGAGTCCAACCACCGGGCCTCCCGTGACGGAGGGAGCAACACCGAAGGCAAGGAAGGGAAAGCAGTCTGCAGGACAGGGCCCTGGGCAGATGGGTGGGAAAAAGGCAGACTGGATCGTGCGGGGCAGGACGGTGGCGGTGGAGGAGCGGCTGAGGCACCGGATCCCCCGTAGCAGGACGCCCCCAGAAGAGAGTTGTGGAGCGAAGCTTCAAACGGAAGAAGCGGTCCCCTCCACCAGAGCCCTGGTGGAGAACCTCCAACAAGTGATCCGTTGGGAGTGGAGCGACCGGGTTGCCCAGTTGCAAAATGCCGGTGGCCGTGGAGATGGCCCGGACAAAGGCGACACTCGAGTCTGTAAGGCGACGTGGGGAAGAGAGCAACTCTTCCGTGGGCGAAGGCTGCAAACTAAGCCGCCCGTCCCCGTGCCCTGCCGGAGGAAGAAACGGCCAGCCCCTGTAGGATGGAGGACCCACGGACGAGTGAGATGCCTGAGGGGTCTCCGAAGAAGGCGGAGAAGCCTGCGGGGCAACCAACTGCAAGGTGCGGAAGGGCGGGTCCGGGGGCTGTGGACGCGGAGACGGCATAGAACCCGCCCCGGAAGCCGCCGGGGAAAAGGCAACGATGCGGCGTCCAGTCTCCGGGGAAGAGGAGACAAGGAGATGACAACCCTCCGGAGAGGAAGAGTCGACGCTCCGACGCCGGGACGGCACCGGAGAGTCCGCCATGGGCACCGGTGTGTCCTCGATCGGCGCTGAAGTGTCCACCAGGGGTGCTGAGTCGACCTCCACCACCACATGCATCCTAGGAGAAAGGGGCGGGGACGGAGCCGAAGCGGCCAATGAACGGCGCCGAAAAGCCGCCGGCTCGACCTCCGACGAGGCAGGCGCCTGCGCAGAGGGCCGAGAGGGACTCGGGGAGGCGCCCCGGGCCCCAGCCTCCACCCGTGGCGCCGCCAGGGCCGGGGAGGAAAGCCGTTGGCGCCGGAAAGGCGTCGGCTCGGCCTCCGGTAAGACAGCCGCCTGCCCAGAGGACCGAGGTTGACGAGCCGTGAGTCCCGGCGACCTCCTGCGACACCACAGGGAACCCCGCGGGGTTTTGCGGCGAGGCAGGGATGCCGTGGGCCGAAGAGGGGAACCCCGTAGGGCCGCACCTCGACGACACCACACCTCCAAAACCTGAAGCCGAACGCGTTGGCGCCGGGGGCGAATCCGCCGGCGAGTCCGCGGAAGGCCCCGCGCATGGCGAGGGATCCGCGGACGTCTCAGGAAGAGGAGGGGGGCCCAAAGAAGCCCGCAGAGCCGTAGCGTAGGCCTTCATTTGGTCCCTTGTCGCCCCAACGCCAGGAAACGGCGGATAGGGTGGCGACGGGCGAGGGCGCACGTCCCGAGAGGAACCGGCGCCCTCAGCAGAACGAGGACAGGGCCTCGGTGACAAGCTGCAAGACTTACCGGCGGGCGAGCGACGCCCGTGGGGCCTCAGTGAAGGACGATGCCGCAACCGGAATCGGCGGCGTCTGGACCCTTCCGGGGACGGACACGGTGACGAGACCGATCTGGACAAGCGGGCCGACAGCAACTTCATCCGGCGCTCCCGCCGGGACTTCGGCTTGAGATGCTGACAAGCGTCGCAGTCCGTAGAATCATGGTGCTCGCCCAAACACCACATACAAATAGGGTGAGGGTCCGTCGCCGACATCTGACGCGTACAAGAAGCACACGTCTTGAAACCCGAAGGCATTGCACACTGTTCCCAACGCAAGGGCGTTAAAAGAGGCCTGAAAACAGGTCAAGGGAACTTACTCCGGATCCGCGTTGCACGCGTAAAAGAAGGAAACTGACGTCAGCGCGCCGGGGTGGGACTTATGTGACCTTGCTGACGTCACGTCCGCGGACAGCGTCAGGGCGGAGTCGTGTGGTGCCGCCCCCCCCGGCGCGCAGGGATGCTGTGGCAAAAAATTTCCGGATCCAGTCTGATGCCTGGGGATAATTCTACGTTAAGGAATCTGCGGCTAGTAGGCTCTATCAGATGTGAGATGTAGTTTTTGATGAGGAACCACTGATAGCTCGAAGAGGGTAGTGAACCACGGTTGACGAGCCCAAGTGGGAGCTACTAGGATTAGTGTGAGGGATGTTTGCCTGAGTTTCCGAACCACTAGTGGAATGAGTGGGAGAGGCGGAAAAGCGTAAGCAAATATCCCTGACCAGTTCATCCATAGGGCATTGCCCTTGGATAATGGGTGTGGATACCTGGAGGCGAAGTTTGGGCATTTTGCGTTTTGGTGTGTGGCGAACATATCTATTTCTGGAAAGCCCCACATTTGAAAGAAGGGGAGGAGAACTTGAGGGTGAAGTTCCCATTCATGAACTTGCTGCCTCTGTCTGCTGAGGAGATCTGCAATATGATTGTTCACTCCTGGGAGATGTTCCGCTAGGAGATAAATCTTGTGATGAATGGCCCATTTCCAAATGTCCTGTGCAAGGTGTGACAGTTGGACGGCGTATGTCTCTCCCTGTTTCTGTATATAATACATTGCTGTCATGTTGTCTGTGCGTATCAGAACAACTTTGCCTAGAAGGTGAGTTTGGAAGGCTTTGAGCGCTAAAAATAGTGCTAGCAGTTCCAGATAATTTATGTGTAGGAGCTTTTGGTTTTGGCTCCACAATCCTTGAATTGTGTGAGTTTGGAGATGAGCTCCCCAACCAGTGAGCGATGCATCTGCTGTTAGTACCGTTTGTGGAATTGGGTCGATGAAAGGCCACCCTTTTGTAAGGTTGTGTGGATTCCACCACTGCAGAGAGCGATGAGTGCGGCCGTCCACCAACACCAGATCTGTTAATAGACCCTGAGACTGATTCCACTGACGTGCTAAACATTCCTGGAGGGGACGCATTTGCAGTCTTGCATAAGGAACTATGATGATGCAAGATGCCATCATTCCTAGTAGTTGCATGAATACCCGAGTTGACAATGAGTGGTTGGGTTGAAATTTGGAAACGAGAGCCTGAATATTGTGAATTCTGGCTGGATTGGGATAGGCTAGAGCTTTTTGAGTATTTAGAGTGGCCCCTAGATAAGCTTGTGTATTGGAGGGCTGAAGATTGGATTTTGACAAATTGACTGTAAATCCGAGGTTGTGCAGTAAGCGCACTGTTGTCTGAGTGTGCTGTAGGCACTTTGGGAGAGTGCTCGCTTTGATAAGCCAGTCGTCCAAGTATGGGAAGAAGTGAACAGGTCTTCGCAGATTCGCAGCGACTACTGCTAGGCATTTGGTAAACACTCTGGGAGTAGTAGTCACTCCGAATGGAAGTACTTTGAATTGATAATGTTGTCCTGCTATCACAAACCTGAGGTGTTTGCGGTGAGCGGGATGTATTGGAATATGGAAGTATGCGTCCTTTAAGTCCAGAGAGGACATAAAGTCGCCTTGTTGTAACAGAGGAAGTACCTGTTGGAGAGTGACCATATGGAAGTGATCTGATTGAATGTAGAGGTTTAATTCTCTGAGGTCTAATATAGGCCTCAGAGAACCATCCTTTTTGGGAATTAGAAAATAAAGAGAGTACACTCATGTCCCGTGATATTGTAGTGAGATGGGTTCTATAGCTCATTTTTCCAGAAGAGATTGTACCTCTTGTTTGAGTAGGTGTAAATGTTCTGGAGATAGTTTGTGTGTTCTTGGTGGAATGTTTGGAGGGTTGCTTGTAAGCTCCAGGCAGTAACCAGATTGGATAATTTGTAAAACCCATTTGTCTGATGTGATTGAATTCCAGACTGGGAAAAATTGAGAGAGACGTCCCCCGACAGGTGTGGGATGGTCGAGGGCAAGGAGAAGCAAGTCACTGTTTGGTTGTGGCTGGGGAAGTACGGGGTGTATTACCTTTCCTTCTTCCTTTGCCATTGCTTCCACGAAATCCACCTCGAAAGTAACCTCTGGTAGAAGGTGATTGAGTATTGCCTCTGTATGAGGTAGAGGCCCCTCAGAAGAAATGGACTTCGAGCCTCCCCTATAAAAGGATCGGCGAAATGAGCCACGATTTGATGGTGTTTGTAGCGCTCCCATAGACTTAGCTACCTCAGTGTCTTTTTTCATTTTCTCTAATGCAGTGTCCACCGCTGGTCCAAATAAATGTTCCTTGTTAAAGGGCGTATTTAATATAGCTGTTTGGACTTTTGGCTTAAACCCTGACACTCTAAGCCATGCATGGAGTCTAAGAAGAATGCTGGTGTTAATAGCACGTGAGGCAGTGTCTGCTGCATCTAGAGCACACCTAATAGAAGTGTTGGAAATAAGTTTCCCTTCCTGTATGAGGTAATGTGCCTTGGATTTGTGCTCATCAGGCAGATATTGCATTATTTGCTCTAACTCATCGTAATGAGCTCTGTCGTATCTTGCCAATAGTGCTTGCGTATTGGCTATGCGCCAATAATTGGCCATGCGCCAATGATTGGCCGCTTGTGCCGCCACTCTTTTGCCTGACGCATCTAACAATTTAGATTCTTTGTCTGGAGGTGGAGCATCTCCTGTTGATTGAGAGTTCGCCCATTTACGAGCATTTGAAACTACTAGAGAATCTAGTGGAACCTGACCTCTTATAAAAATTGGGTCTGTAGGAGCTGCCTTATATTTTTTATCTACTCTGGGTGTGAGTATCCTAGCACGCACTGGGTCATGTTTTAACGTACCCTTGAGCATGGGTAGTGTATGCGTGGATTTTTGTGATGCACTCAGTGTCTCAAATAGGAAATCCTCCTCAAGAGGTTCCTTATGGAGTTGCACCCCATGGTATTCTGCAGCTCTATTGAGTAACTCTGTAAACCCCACATTGTCATCAGGAGGAGAAGGTTTGGATGGGTAAAGATCCGGATCGTTATCATTATTAGGATCCGTAGTATAATCTACCCAGGGGTCTGGAGCATATAGCTGTGATACATCCCCATGTGTGTCATAATGTAGATCCCCATCATCATCATCCTGTTGTATTGGAGATTGTGGTTAAGGAGAATGTGTGGGTGTTATGAGCAGGTTAGGATCAATAGAAGGAGGAGGTGAGGAAAGAGAAAGAGGTGGAGGAGAAGTGTTAATTCCCATATTCTTTCTTTTTAGAGGGATTTGATCAGACAGGTTCTGGTTTCCTCTTTTGGGGTATTTTTGCAGAAATATGCCCTGCTTTAGAGTTTATAACCAGTTCTTTTTTGTTTGGGGTCCGTTTTAACAGGCGGAACGTCCAAAACACGTTGTTTAGATGAAGGAGGAACTGACTTCTGTTTCGGAGCCACAATCGACGACGCGGAAGATTTCGGTGTCGAAGTTTTCGGAGCCGAGGGTTTATGTGCCGAGGATTTCGGCTCCGATAATTTTGGCTCCGAAGCATGTTTTGGTGCCGAAGCTTTTGAGGGATCCGAGGACTTTTGTTTCGGAGCCGAAGTCTTTTCGGGTCCGGAAGAACGGCTCGATCCCGAGCCGGAAGGCTTTATTAACTGTTTCGGTGCCGAGCCCGAAGACGGGGCGTTATAAACTTTATCTCGGTGCCGACCTTGGCCCGAAGGCGGAGGAGGGACCGGAGCCTTTTTAACGAGAGCTTTGGGGGTTAGAGGAGTCTCGGTACTCACGGTACGCTGACCGGGTGTAACATCCTTCTCGATATCGGAGTATTCTGCAGAGACGTCAATCTGTAGTTCCTCGTCTTCCTCGGCTCCATGTGCCTCGAGGAGCTCTTGGTCATCTTCTCCGAAGATGTCTGGAGGGGAGTCCTTTTGTTGCTGCATCTCGCGACGTCGAGCCCGACGGTCACGGAGCGTCTTCTTCGATCGGAAGGATCAGCAGGCTTCGCAGTTGTTTTCGTTGTGTTCTGGAGACAAACACAAGTTGCACACGTTGTGAAGATCGGTGCGGGGGTACTTGGAATGGACCTGGGGCAGAATTGGAATGGAGTCCGTTCCATCTACTGCGAATTCGGTCGACGCGGCTAGGCCCGAGGGCCTCGCACGAGGTTTTCCAATCGAAGTTGTAGAAATATTCGATACGCGAAGGGAGGAATACACGATCGAGAAACAATACAGTCAAGGGGCAGTGGATTGCGCACCAAGGGGAACCCGAGAACAGTGTCGAACCGGAGCACAGCAATTCACGTCCGAACCCGATGGTGGAAAAAAACAATCTAACAATGGAGTCGATGCCCATGCGAAAGGAGGAGTCACCTACCTCGTGACTGGAAAGACATGTTGGAACAAAAACAAAGTGCAAACGTCCGGGCCCAACACCAGATGGCGATCTATGCAAAGCATGTGATCTACAGCTCACATGCCTCGAACATAATGTTTTCTACTCTGTACATAGTCAACACCCGTTTTCTCTGCAAGGACTATGCGGATTATTTAGGACCCAACTTGCTATGAATCACAAACAAGGGGAGTAGCAAAATCAGTTCACATGTACTGCGCTTATTTGTGTTGTCTCTCTTTGATAGGGCAGTGGGTTTTAGCATGGCTTCAGATGGATGACATAGTGATATACCAAACTGAATTTACCAAATTACTGAATATACCAAACTGAATTTTCTCATCCCTTTCTCCTAAAGGTCCTCTTGCCATGACCAAAACAGTAATAAGACACTGACCTAGCGTTCACAGGCTTTGACTAAATTTAAGTAATCAAATTACATTGCCTAATGACAAAGTCCTTAACACCTTGGAAAATTATGTGACGTCAGAGCAAGTGGTTACTGAAGGCAGCATAAATAACAGAAAGGCACATATCTTAAAGGGGAGTTGACCGAGCTCCAGGGACAGACGACTGACTGTGAGGTTCTCATGGTGAAATGAAATTCTTAAACAACCAGAAGTTTGTAAACACTGGATTCTTGAACCTAAAGAGATATTTCTTCAAAAGCGAACATAGGAATCAAGGATGGCGCATCCAACCCCCTTCAGGCTAACAAATGTAGCAAAGGGGAATACCAATCTGCTCTTTGGGTGTATATTAGCCTGGTCTTCCCTTTCTCTGTTTTACCAAGGGCCCTTGCCCCTATCTTGTGTGAAGGCATGAAGGATGGTGCATGAGGATGACAAAGCAATCCCAGTAAGTGGCAACATGCCCATCACCACCCTACATTCAACCTTCTAAGAAAATAAGAGTCGTGGTTATGGCTTCAGAATGAGTGGAAAGCAGTCCACAGAGAAAAATATTGCAAAGTTTGTAATGTGTGGTGAAACAGTGGAGCAAGCAAAAGGGGAAAGGGAGGTAAATTATGCACTTACACCGTTTACTGTATTTAAAAAAAATAACTTTTAACAAGTAGTTATCTTTGAAAGAAAGTGCTTATTAAGGAGAAAATATGCTCGTATAATGCATCTCATGGACTGGCTCATGCCAGAATCCATAACAAGGCTTAATATACACAAATCAACCCTACTAATTGAACTGAGTTTAGGTGCTGAGACATTTCATGGGATCAGCAGAGTCAACCTGCAACATTGTATTTAACTGTGATTCTGGGAGGGAGACATAAAGAGTCTGAATTTCGAGAAGCATGTTCAGTGCGCTGTAACTAAGGCTATGTTATGTAAATTTAACACCACATGTTGGTGAAAGACTTACTTTCCATATGTGCACTTAGGTCTGATGATGAGGTTTACAAATCACTATTTGTGATGCCACACTTTAGTAGATTGTCTTGGACATGAATCTATTGTGATAGTCACAACTGAACTGCATAAAATGTTTTACTACACCTTCCTTGCGGTAGTACTACTTCTTCACAAGACCGAATCTTTTTGTTCTTTTTCAGAATTCTGGCAGACAACCTTATTTTTCCATTTATATTAATAGTTGCATACTGTTAATTATGTTCATCACAATCAAATCCCTTTACATTTGCAAATTTGACCGACTATTACAAATCTGAATTTATCACAATCTGCTGAGGAAAACAGTCTCCTTACCTGATAATGTAACATAAGGGTTTCTACCTGAACACCCATAAATTTGGCTTTGACCTCAAAGTCACCTACTTCTTCTGAGGGACTGATTTCAAAAATCACATTCTTAAACCTGGATAATCAGAGAGAATAACAACCAAGTATTAGAAACAGATGTTCTGGCAAACAGAAGACGAGTTTAAAATGCCGCATTTTTGAAAACCACAAAGAAAATTAAAAGGGGTGGCACTATAGTGAGTGTCATTGTAAGTTTCAGTACTCACTATCTTACTATGTTTGAGAACCTTCTAATGGATGTAATGTACATGGGGCAGATACATCGATGACAAAGTATCCAGCCAAACGTATACCTTGAAATGGCTTGGTAAAGTGAAGCATTAAGTCTAGATCAGATGTCCAATGCAGAGATCTAACAGGAATTTGTAACTGGATCCTCTGTTAAATGCACGGGAAAAAATAAAGGTCAGCATGGTGTACATTAATAACACCATGCCCATAAACATAAAAGCGGGGAAACTCTCTTGGCCCTAACTACATGAGAACAAATTGCTACAGGACAGGATGCGCTGTACAAACTAACACTAAAGTATGCAAAACGTTGCTTAATGAACAAAATAATGTTTCTGTGGCTCAATGCCCAGGCAGGTAACTTTGATTCTTTCATAAAAGCTCACAACTTACTGAGATAGAAGTAAACCCCAACAGTTCTGTTAATGTACAACATATGGGGAGTTTTCTCTGTTCCCTTGACTTGTGTGAAAATCTCCAGAATGTATTTTACTATATCAAAGTTTAGGTGAAATAAACACCTACATGGGTCCTCTGTAGATAACTGATCTGTCAAGAATAAACCACAAACACCAAAAAAGAAGTCTTCTGCTTCATCAGTTTGTATCACTTGATATAGTAGGTACTTGAGAGCAATAGCCAAATTTCTTGTAAATTCCATTATAGGGGCCAGTAAAGCACCTCAAGTTCAGAATTCCATCATGCATCAGCCCTTGAACAGTATTTGATGAGATATAGAAAGTAGTGTTGTTAAAATATATTGCAGTCTTATAGAGTTTCAATAAGCAAGTTTTTAACAAGACATTTTAGTACAGGTTTTTATTTGCATTGACTTTATAGAAGCAGCACATACTGGTTAACTTGCAAGTCTTCGATTTCCAGAAGCACTCCTTTCTCATGCAGTCGAGCTGCTGTATACTTCAATGAAATCTTTTTACTCTTTTTGCCTTTCATCTCTCCTGGTTTCTTAGACACTCTAAGGAAATACAAACAAATCAAACTTTAAAACTGGCTGTATTTACCAAAACTCTCTATCAGAAAAACGCAGATACGAGTAAAGGGAACGTTCCGGGATATTTAATGCAATCTGAAACAAGTTCCAAATCATCACATTTCTATTCAAGACTGTACTCATTTTCTTCAATACTTCTGCACTATTCAGGTCTGGTGTGAGGCTTTTTGTTTTTACCAAATATATAACATAGCTATAGTAGATTTTGGCTCCGACTCCTTCATATATAGGCTTCTTTGGCCGAGGGCCCTTTGGTCACTAGCTAGAGACTTTGTCTCTAATCTTGGGTCAACATATCGAGTATTTTAGTCTCACTCTCTTTCTATTGCTTGTTTGTGTGTATCCTCCTCTTCACTGGGTGGCATGAGGGACTATTGAACATCAGAAAAATTGAATCAATTCTCCTACTTTGCAAAATTCAATAAGGTATGCCAGACATGCATTTTTTTTTTTTTTTTTTAACTGCAGCATCCATTTCAGTAAGCTTTTGTAAGAACTGGAGTGTGAGTTCACAAGCTCACATGCCGAAGGATTTTAAATGTGGTGGCTACTTAGAACAGTACTGTACACAGTGCATCACGGTTTTACTATTAGAAGATTAAACATTATATAAACATGGTATCATTTTGCACAATACTGTAAATATTATATCGTTGATTTGCCATTTCAAGATGTCTGCCAGATTTAGAATCAATGTGGTGCACATCTTGTGTTTGTTTTATTTTAACTAAAAAAAAAAAACATTGGCAAAGACAATAAATCTGGCTTTAACATGCTAACACATACATGCACAAATGCACACTCGTGCAAGCCAATGTTTGCCTGCATGGGCATATTCAAGCCACACTCATTGGCTTTCCTAATGGTATTTTTATAACGACAAACAGTGTTTCGTCCTAAAACATAATAAACATGTCGACTTTTAAAAAAGAAAACAACTTTGTCCTTCATATTGTTTCTGACCTATTGACTCAAACATTTACAATTTTCTGGGGATTTTCTAGTCAAACCTACCTCACAGTATTGTTTGTGCTTTTTTACTTTCTTCGGAGAATATAGGTTATTAATATGTGTATCGTTTTGCATTCAGTGAAGCTAACATTGTCATCCCTGTGACAGCATCAGATTCATTTTGTAAGAGAAACCTTTGAGTGCCCCAGCCTGTCTTGGAATTTAGCTATATTAAAACCTTCATAGTTAATGATAAACTTCTTTGTATATGCCTTAGGTCCTGTAACTAACATAGTAGGTTACGAAACAAAATACACACAGATGCTGGTCATCGTATCAAAGCTTCATAGTGAATGATAAACTCCTTTTTATGTGCCTTTGGTACTGTACTGTAATACGGGAGGCGAAGTTTTTTTTCTTTTACAAAAAATAGACAGATTCTGATGACTCCACTGCCCAAGAAGAGATGCCCAACTCCAGTGAATAAATGCACTTAAAAAGGTAAGCCCTCAACTGTGAAAACAAGAAAGCAAGCACGCATTAACAAACATACACAAAAGACTGCACTATAAAGTAAATGCTTCCTTTTCCTGCCTCTACTTTAGAACTTGAGGCAAAGGAAGTGAAGATTTGTTTATGAGTAGGTATTAGTGATAAGACATTTATGTAATAAATAAATGTACAGTACTGATGCCTTTAACATTTTAGTTTAAAGGGAGACTTTAACACTACTGTTCTCCTGAAGTGATGAGCATGACCTTTATGCAAATGCTAAGACAGAATGGTTGTATTTTCTAAAAAACGTTCTTTAAAATATTTGGAAGATGGAAACAAAATCCACAAAAATGGCAGAAATTATGTTTTACGGTATTGAACATGAAAGGACACAAATAAACTGAAGGAAGAGCAGTCTATACAACCTCACTGAAGTCTGAAATAATACAGAAACAGTTCACTATGTGTTAAGGTCAGAGTTATAATTTCAAAAATGTTAAAGAACTTTGTGTGGTAGGCGGCCATCACAGCTGTGGCGTCTCTTGCCTTCTTGGTTCTTCAGGTAGTTGTGTAAGTCACAACTTTTACAGAAGGAAGAATTAGTTACAGAACCCAAAGACACACTGCAAACGCATTGGCTTACTAGCTGGACAAAGCAAGCAGTAATGAGCATCTACCTTTGACCTCTTGCATCGAGAAAGGTGTGATACAGCCTAGCACGTTAAGACACCAAGCAGCACATGGTCTCACTTTTACTCTGTCCTCTCCTGCATCTCCTGGTGATGGGCGTTCCCTATGCAAGGTGTATGCTGATAGTAGCAAGTCAGCTCCTGTGAGAGAACAGGCTGCCAAAGACATAATAAAAACTGAGGCAAATGTGCCCCACTAGGCACCAAGGAGTTCTTTTCTCTGGGAGAGCGAAGTCAGCCAAGCCTCGCACGACTGCAAGACTCGACAGAGACCTAGGTGCAAGTAGCCACCATATGAAAGGCAAAAACTAGCCTGAAGTCAGTACCAGATAGGGCTGCCAAAAGAGCGCTATCCTACCGTCTAAATCTAAGGGTTGGGAAGTAAGGCGCTGTAAAAGAAAGGGAAATGGAGGTTGCAAAAACGTGGAAAATAGTGGGGACCGAACCAGCAGACTTGTGTGTGCAAAACAAGCACTGCCACTGAGCCACAGTCCCAGATCCACTGTCCTAGATCCACTGTGGAGGGTAAAAAGTGTGTTTTTAGGAAAGCTCTTGTTCACCGTTTTTAATTGTTTTTAAATTGCCCCCAAATCCCCCCTACCTGCGTATTTGCACATCTTGCGCTTGGGACTTTGCCCTCAGCCCCGGTCCACCGAGGCAGGAGCCGTTTGAGTGGAGGGCGGGGCCAAACTATCCCTAAACTCAGCTGAATCCTATCAGGGCGGGGAAGGGGCGGAATCACTACCTTGCTCCTCCTCATAAACCCATGGGCCAGCGGACGCGCAGCTGGCGTGACAAAGGCGCGCCTAAGGCAAGCCCGTCTGCGCCCGTCCGCGTCCGGCCCGCGTCCAGCGCCAGCCATGCTGCCCGTTTGCAGCCAGCCTCAAGACTAACACTAACAAGGGACCAAATTCTGGTACACAGGTATAAAGGCTGTCCCAACCCCTCACGCATAAACCCCTGTACATTAGTTCAAAATACCGTTGGCCATATCCCCCATTGTAAAGTCTGTACATTCAATTTTAATGATGACCTAGGCAAAAGGTGTAAATCCTTGGAAAAGACCATAACCTTAAAACCAATGACAATCAAAAGTAAGGCTGATATACGTATTAGAGCCTGCCTGATAAATTGCAGGTCTCTCCCCAGGCACGCCGACGACATCTGGCTACTTCTAGGGACCAAAACCTGGGATATTGTGTTCCTAACAGAAACATGGTTACGAGAAAGCAACACACCGGATGTCCATCCCGGAAGACTATAAAATAATTACAGAAAACAGAGCGGGCAATAGGCTTGGTGGTGGACTAGCCATTATCATCAAAAAGGACTTGGAGATATCACATAAAAGGGTTGATATCACAGATTTGATGGAAGCAATGTATTTTAATGTTACCATCTCCCCAACGCTAACCATTGCAGGAATGCTGATCTACAGACCGCCTGACTCCAAACCCAACGAGTTATGGAATATCTGCGAATTGATCGCTGACCATTCTTTGAAATATACAAACTATTTAGTCTTAGGAGATCTTAACGTCCATATAGACAACATCCAATGTCCTCTAGCCTCCCAACTAGTCGACACCCTCAAAGGTCTAAATCTTAATCAATTGGTCACTACACCCACACACACAGCAGGACACATATTAGATCTCATTTTTACTAATATCCCCACCTTATCAGCAGAGAATTCCATCCCTCTTGCATGGTCGGATCACCACCTGATTCCATTCAACCTAACCTTCACCACAAACCTAGGCTACAGGGAAAACAAGCGCGAAGTCCGAAGAAATTGGCGGAAAGTCACTCCTGAAACCATTGGTCCTGCACTACATAACACACCATTAGTACTTACCGGTGAGCCGAATAGTGATGCAGTAACCTTCAATCACTGGGTTGCCTCCGCTTTAGACACCATCGCCCCCATGAAAGTCATGAAATCAGCCAGGCACAAACCCTGCGCACCCTGGTTCACGCAGGAATTACAAATAGAAAAAAGCCGCTGCAAAAAGCTCGAGCGGACATGGCGCAAAGCACAAGTTACTAACTTGTGTAACGATATATCTGTAAGAGACAGTAGTTAGTGATAGATTCCTTACCTTAGAATATCCCCAGGCGTCAGGCTGGATCCGGAAAGTTTTGCGTAGCAGTACCCTTGCGCGTCGGTAGGCGGCGTCGTGCGGCTCCGCGTCCGTCGTCGTGATCGCCGGGATGACGTCGCGGGCAGTACTTAGGCGCCGCCCTGCGCGCTGACGTCAGTTCTGTACACGACTTTCCGCGCCAGGAACGCAGAGCCATGCAAGAAGCTGACACAGGTGTCTGAAAAATACTAGGGCCCTGAAAGGGATGTCCTTAACCCTAGAAATCAGTTCGCAGAACGGGGAGGATGGGTGGGGCGGTAAGGAATCTATCACTAACTACTGTCTCTTACAGATATATCGTTACACAAGTTAGTAACTTGTGCATCTGAAAGAGACACGTTAGTGATAGATTCCTTACCTTAGAATAGATACCCCAGCAATACCAACCCCGGTGGTGGGTCTGCGAACAAAGATCAGACAAGGAAGTCCTGGAGGACAGAACGGCCAAAGAAGCCGTCCCTCCGGACCTGACTGTCAAGGCAGTAATGTCTAGTAAACGTGTGCAGCGAGGCCCACGTAGCCGCCTGACAGATAACCGGCAGCGGAACACCGCGGCCCAAGGCCGTGGTAGCAGCCGTTGCCCTGGTGGAATGGGCACGCAGCCCAACAGGAGGTTCCTTTTTAGCCAAAGAATAGCAGGTCTTGATGCACAAGGTAACCCAGCGGGAGATGGTCCTCTTGTGCACCGCCCGACCTTTTTGGCGCCCACGTAGCCAACAAAGAGCTGGTCATCCACCCGGAAGTGTTTTGTGCGGTCAATATAGAAAGAGAGCGCACGTTTTGGGTCCAGACGGTGGAGCCTCTCCTCCTCTCTGGAAGGATGCGGAGGCGGAAAGAAGGTGGGCAAAGTGATGGTCTGCCCAATGTGGAAAGCAGTAACCACCTTTGGCAAGAAGGACGGACGCGTCCGAAGAACAACCTTGTCTGGATGAACAGACAGAAAGGGAGGTTTGCAAGATAGAGCCTGGAGCTCACTCACCCGCCGAGCGGAGGTGATGGCCACCAGAAAGGCTGTCTTCAGAGTCAGAAGACGAAGAGGACAGTTATGCAGAGGCTCAAAGGGAGCGCACATTAAAAGGTAAGAACCAAGTTCAAGTCCCACTGAGGCATTACAAACGGAACAGGAGGGAAGAGGTGAGTAATGCCTTTTAAGAACCTGTTAACAACAGGGGACTTGAAAAGGGAGGGCTGATCAGGGAGCCTGAGGAAGGCCGAGATAGCACAAAGATAACCCTTGATGGTACCCAGGGCAGAACCCTGTTGGGCCAGAGAGAGAAGGAACAGAAGGACCTCAGAAAGAGGGGCAGAAAGGGGATCCACAGCCTTTGCTGTGCACCATGCCACAAATTTGTTCCACCTGCAGGCGTATACCACCTTAGTGGAGGGACGCCTGGCTGCCAGAATCACATCACAAACTTCGGGAGGCAAGTCGAAAGGAATCAACTGCCGCCGCTCAATCTCCACGCAAGCAGGTGTAGACTGGACAGGTTCGGGTGGAGGACCGTCCCCTGCTGCTGCGACAGAAGATCCTCCCGAAGAGGCAGACGGATCGGGGGATCTATGCTCATATTGAGTAGCTCGGGATACCAAACTCTTCGAGCCCAGTCCGGAGCCACAAGAATGACTTGGGCCCGGTCGCGCCGAATCTTCTTGAACACTCTGGGTAGAAGTGGTATAGGCGGAAAGGCGTACAACAGACCGCAACTCCACTCGCGACGAAAAGCGTCGCCGAGCGAGTGCCGCCTTGGAAATTCCAACGCGCAGAACTGATGACATTGCGCGTTCTCTTCGGTGGCGAATAGATCTAACCAAGGCTCTCCCCACTGTAGAAAGAGTCCTTGCGCCACTTCCGAGTGAAGACGCCATTCGTGATCCATCATGCACCTGCGGCTGAGTTCGTCCGCCCTGGCGTTCAGAGAACCTGCCAGGTGTTGAACCATCAGGAACATGCCCTGATGTGCCAGCCATGTCCAGAGGCGCAGAGCCTCCTGACAAAGGGTCCAAGACCCCACCCCGCCCTGTTTGTTGCAGTACCACATGGCGGTGGTGTTGTCTGTGAACACCTGCACTACCTTCCCTTTGACAGAGGGAAGGAATGCCTTGAGTGCAAGCCGGATCGCCCGGAGCTCCAGAAGGTTGATATGGAGCCGGGACTCCGCCGGAGACCAGAGGCCTCTGATCTCCGCCTCTCCCATGTGACCGCCCCATCCCAGAAGGGACGCGTCCGTCACAACTGTATGCTCTGGCTGGGGAAGGGAGAGGGATCTGCCCATGACCCATTGCCGGTTCGAGAGCCACCACTGCAACTGTTTTGCAGTCCCCTCCGAGATCTGGACGTGATCGGACAGGTTGCCCTGGTGCTGCGCCCACTGGAACTTCAGGTCCCACTGCAGAGCCCGCATATGCCATCTGGCATGATTGACCAGCAGGATGCAGGAGGCCATGAGGCCCAGCAGCCTCAGGGTCATCCGTACCGAAACCCAGGATAAAGGCCGAAAGATCGGAATCATAGCCTGAATATCCCGGACTCGCCGTTCGGGAGGATAGGCCCGAAACTGCGTCGTGTCCAGAACTGCTCCGATGAAAAGGAGCTGTGGAGAAGGAATTAGATGCGACTTCGGCACATTGATGGAGAACCCCAGCGAGTGCAGGAGTTCGGCCGTAGTCTGGAGGTGGGAGACGACTGCCTGGGACGAGCCCGCCTTCAGCAGCCAGTCGTCGAGGTAGGGGAAGACTGAAACCCCTGCCCGGCGCAGATGAGCTGCGACCACCGCCATCACTTTCGTGAACACCCGAGGGGCACTGGTAAGGCCAAAGGGGAGCACGGTGAACTGAAAATGCTCGGGGCCTACCGTGAACCGAAGGTAACGCCGGTGGGCCGGCAGGACGGGGATGTGGAAATACGCGTCCTGCAAGTCCAACGCTACCAACCAGTCTCCAGGGTCGAGGGCAGTTAAGACCTGAGCTAGGGTGAGCATCTTGAACTTCTCCTTCCGGAGGAAGCGATTGACGTTCCGGAGGTCCAAGATAGGACGCATGTCCTCCTTGTCCTTTTGGGCACCAGAAAGTAGTGGGAGTAGCAACCACGCCCTACTTCTGGGGTCGGAACATGCTCGATGGCCCTCTTGGTCAAGAGGGCCGTGACTTCCTTCTGTAGAAGCACCAAGTGATCCCCTGACATGCGGTGGAATTGAGGTGGCATGGCTGGGGGTGGTCTCGAAGGGGAGGGAGTAGCCCCTTCGGACAATGTCCAAGACCCACCTGTCCGAGGTGATGGTGCGCCAGTGGGGAAGGTGATGGCGGACCCTGCCCCCTACTGGCGTGCCGTGCACCTGAAAGGAGGGACTAGGAGGGCTTGGAGGCCGCGGACGGGTTGGAGGTGGTGGCCTGACCCGCACGCTGGTTGCCCGATCCGCCACGGCGGAATCCACGTCCTCGGCCACGCGAAGACGCCTGCTGCGCGGGCCGGTGGCTGGGCTGCTGACGTGAAGGGGCGCCCCTACCGTGGCCACGATAGGGGCGAAAAGCAGAAGGCAGCGGAGGGCGTGTAGCAGAAAGGCCCAGGGACTTTGCAGTAGCCCGTGAGTCCTTAAAGCGCTCCAACGCATGGTCTGCTTTGGACCCAAAAGACCGACTCCATCAAAGGGCATGTCCATGAGAGTATTCTGGACATCCCCTGAAAAACCAGTGGTTCTCAGCCAGGCGTGGCGCCGGAGCGCCACCGTCGTTGCAATCGACCTGCCCAGCGAGTCGGCGGTGTCAAGGCCACAACGGATAGTGTATTTGGCCGCATCCCTTCCTTCCGCAATGGCGCGGGAAAGCAGTGCCTGGACCTCCTCAGGGCACTGGGGCAAAACATCCGCCACCGAATCCCACAGGGAGTGGGTATATCGGCCCAAAAGACAAGCGGTGTTAACGGACCGCAAGCCAGCACTGGAGGAAGAAAAACCTTTCTTCCCAAACTGATCCAGGCGTTTGGATTCCCTATCCGGAGGAGCGGTAGGGAAGGCGGTTTGGGAAGCGGAGGCTTGGACAACCAAGCTCTCAGGAGTGGGGTGGACAGAAAGAAACAGGGGGTCGCCCGGAGCGGGGCGATGGCGTCGTGACACGTTCCGATCCACAGGAGCCCCTGTGTTGGGCTTGGACCAGGCGCCCAAAAGAACGTCAGTGAGGGCGTCGTTAAACGGCAGCACAGTCTCCGCAGAGGAGGCTGCCGGCTGAAGCACCTCTGTCAAGATGTTAGTCTTGACCGTCAAAGTAGGGAGCTGGAGACGTAAGGCCCCAGCAGCCCTACGCAACACCGTACCAAAATTGGCCCCCTCCTCCGTAGCCACGGGAGGAGACAGCATGCCAGTGTCAGGAGAAGTATCCAGACCACTGGCCTCCCCTAGACTCTCTGTCCAGTCCTCATCATACTGACAGTTGCGTGTCAGGGGGTCATCAGACCCCTCCCAGTCCTCCTGGTCCTCCTCTGGTTCAAAATAAGGAGGAGGAGGGACATTTGGGACCCAAGGTCCCATCGGCGCCGGAGCCGGCGTCGAGCGACGTCGCTCCGGGTCCATGTCCGGAGCCGGAAGGAACTGGGGGACGACGCCGCCCGGAGCCCAGGGCGGCGTCGAGACGGCACCGGAGACATCGGGCGCCGGCGGAGGTGTCGTGAGGTCGACCGGCGTCGATGGGGGTTGTGGAGCCGGGATCGAGGCCGGGGCCGAAGCCGGAGCCGGGATCGAGGCTGGAGGCTCGGGCGACGCCGGGGCCGGAGCCGCCGGCGACGCCGGAGCAACCCCATCAGGGCCCGCGGGGCCCGAAGGCGCACCGGAGGGGCCTGAAGGCCCGAAGAGGCGGGCCATGGCCGACAGGAACTCCTGTACCTTGGCCGGATCCGCCCCCGAACCCGGGAAGGGCGGGTATGACGGGGCGACTCCACAGGCAAGTCCGGGGCCGCGGGGCGGGGACGGTGCCGGGAGGGGCCTCAGCCGAGTCGCGAGACCGGCGAGGCGAAGTCCGAGAGCGACGATGCTTCTTGGACTTCTTGTGCTTCGACTTACCAGACGAAGAAGTCGACGACCGGTGTGCACTCCGCGAGCGACCCCTGGACCTCTCACGCGACCGGGGCTTCCGCGGAGCCGAATGCCGGGCCTCGAGGAGCTTTCGAGACCGCTCTCGCAAAGCTTTCGGGTTGAGGGCCTGGCATTCGGGACAAGACTCGGTGTCGTGGCCTCGGCCGAGGCAGAAGAGACACTCCCAATGCGGGTCGGTGACGGACATCATCCGCGCACAGGCGCCGCATCGCTTGAAGCCGGGCATCCCTACGACACCTTAAAGTTGTGAAAAAAAAAAACAGTGAAAAAATCACCAAAAAGTATGGTCAAAAATTGACCAGGGCACTGCTCTTCCCGGATCTGCGCTTGCTGGCGCGGAAAAAGAAGAACTGACGTCAGCGCGCAGGGGCGGCGCCTAAGTACTGCCCGCGACGTCATCCCGGCGATCACGACGCCGACGACGGACGCGGAGCCGCACGACGCCGCCTACCGACGCGCAAGGGTACTGCTACGCAAAACTTTCCGGATCCAGCCTGACGCCTGGGGATATTCTAAGGTAAGGAATCTATCACTAACGTGTCTCTTTCAGATACATATAGCACCGAAATGAAAAACATCTACAGGAAAGCAGTGAACCAATTTCATAAACTAAAACATACCGCCATAAAAAATCATATAGCTAACCAAATTAAACGATCAGACAACTCTACTAAAGAAGTTTTTAAAATTGTCCAAAACTTCATGAAACCAGAGACAATGAAAAGTAACATCACCCCGTCTCTGTGAGAATCTTTCGATCTTTTTCCAAGAAAAAAAATCGAAGATATCTATACCTCGTTCACTGAGACTGAGACCCCGAAAACACCTTTACCCTCACCCACAGAAACCTGGACAGACTTTAGCCCTATCAGCCCTGAAACCTCTCTCAATCTACTGCAAAAAACTAAATCCGGCTCCCCCTTGGATCCCTTTCCGGCAAGGTTTTTCAAACTACTGGCCCATTTGATTAACCCCCCGTTAAATGTGCTATGGAACGCATCTTTAAAAACTGGCACCTACCCGTCCGTTTGGAAAACGGCACTCATCCAACCTATCCTCAAAAAAGAGAATGCAGACCCTGCTATACTAATTTTTTTTAGACCCATCTCCTTACTGCCAGCACCAGCCAAGGTTCTGGAGAAAGAGGTACAGAAACAGCTATCTAACTTTTTAGAATCCAACAAGCTGTTGCACGATACGCAGTCTGGATTCAGAGCTAGTTACAGCACCGAGACAGCGCTGCTAGAAGTAGCTGAAACTATCCGAGAAACCTTGGACAAAGGTTGCTGCGCAATGCTGGTGCTGCTCGACCTGTCGGCAGCGTTCGATACGGTGTCCCACAAGATTCTCCTCGATAGGCTCAGGCAACTAGGAATTACTGGGACTGTATTAGCCTGGTTTAACTCCTTTCTTGAGGGACAAGTCCAAAGAATAAGACTGCAACCGCACGTCTCGTCGCCCCGCCCTCTGATTTGTGGAGTCCCACAGGGCTCGGCCCTTAGCCCCACCCTTTTTAATATTTACCTTGCACCCCTGGCCCCACTCATTGAGCAACACGACGTTAGTGTCATCTCATATGCTGATGACACACAGCTAATGTTTTCCTTTAAAGACCATTCAGATGCAGCTTTTACTAAATTCAAGCACTGTCTGACAGATATCTCCACCTGGATGACTACAAACTGCTTGCGGTTAACGTCGATAAAACAGAAGTATTGTTTTTAATCAACCATCGCCCCCCGATCTGAACTTTGGTGGCCTCCAAAGCTCAATCCCCCCATGCCCTGTCTCATCGGCAAGGAATTTGGGATTTAAATTCGACAATACACTGTCGTGCAAAACCCAGATAAGACATGTCTCCTCTATATGCTTTTGGAAACTAAAGGCACTTCGGAAATTCCTCCACCTCCTACCAATGGACTGCAGAAAAACTATTGTCCACGCATTGGTAACATCGCAATTAGACTATGCCAACAGTCTATATCTGGGCCTACCAGCCTATCTGCTCAGAAAGCTGCAGACAATACAGAACGCAGCTGCAAGACTCATAAGAAATGTCCCTTTAAGACATCACATCTCACCACATCTACGTAGCCTACACTGGCTACCGGTAAGAAAACGAACAGAATTCAAGGCACTTACCCTTGCTTACAGAGCAATAAATGGTACTGGCCCCCATTATCTAAGAAAAAGAATCTATAAATCACACCATACAAGAAATCTAAGGTCTAATCACCTAGAACTTCTCGTTACCCCTCGCTTTGCCAAAGCCAGAATGGGCGGACGCTCATTTTCTGTCAAAACAATGGTTCTCTGGAATGCCCTACCTATACATATTAGAAAGGCCTCCTCGGAGCCTAGCTTCCGTAAGCTACTAAAGACATGGCTCTTTAGTCTCCCGTAGATTCATATGTGCCCCACTGTGCCGACCTCCTGCTCCTCCTTATCTCCACTATTAGCGCCGGGACACTCCCGTTGGGGGTAGCCGTGCGCTCTATAAGCTACATATTATTATTATTATTATAAAAAGTCAGCTTAAATTAATCAACTTCTTTGGGTGCCTGGAAAAAGGGACAGGAGGGAGGGCCGATAGGAAGTGGAAGTAAGCAAGAGTGTAGGTATGAAAAGGGGTTCTGTGTACGACTGGGGAGTAATTAAAGGAGGAGCAGCAGCAACGCAGTGCAAGTACTGAATTCTAATGATCAACCACCAAACTTAAGGGAAACACAAATGGGACACTGCAGCCTTCTAAAAAAAAAAGCCATGGGCTTGATGTACACCCTATCCAAGCAATGACAAAGGTTGAAAACTAAAGGAGAACCAATTGGAGGGAGCTGAACTAAAGCCCACTCTCTATATATACTTCCTATAGGTTCTGTTTTGGTAAATGGGTCTCCAAGCAACTAATGCAATCTACAGCAAGAATAAAAATTAAAAAATTTAAAAAAAGATGACGAATATGGGTCTGGAGTGAAAAAAAAATAGAACGTTTTCCTTTTTAAACATTAGTAGTTTTTAAATACAAACACTAAATAATACGTATGTACAGACTGCATTTTGAAAATATAATTTTGTCTGCATTTCTAAATTAATTGGATTATGATAACCATGTCGAACCCAATGCAAAAGAAAAACAGTTTCGTGAATAGACATTTAACAGGGTTAGTTAAAAAATGGTTGCAAGCTGGTTTATATTGGTTTGATTTTCGCATGCACTCTTTTTACCCGCGAAACACTGCACCCACCGCTACATGAAACATAAATAAAACCCTAAACAGCAACAAGCACTTGCAAAGCCAATAGGTGTGTGCTTAATGTGTGCATTCAGAGGTCTATAGTTGGAATGTAGTTCCTCAATCAGTTCAGTGCAAGCACTGGAGTGGAGGTGGAAAGAAGGATAACCCCCAAACTAAAAATAGCAGTACGATGAATACTCTACTGGGCTGTGCCAAGACATCATTGACAGCCTCAAGTCAATGGCTGAAATGCCAATGGTTAATAGGAGTGGAGACAAAGCACACTATATATATGTGTGTCTGTATATAATATGTGTCTGTATATAATATGTGTCTGTATATATATATATATATATATATATATATATATATATATATATATATATATGTGTGTGTGTGTGTGTGTGTGTCCTTTAACTGCTGTACTGTCAAAAACCAGACCTAAAAAAGTGTGCGCCTGATGAGTTTGCTCAACAATGGACACTGGAGCTAGACCTCTCCACTCTGCCTGACAAACCTGCATGTAATTTTAATGAAATAGTTTGAAGCTGATGTACTTCAATAATAATCAATATATATATATTTTTTAAATGACACTCCACCTTCTGCCCAGACATCAGTGACCTTTAACAAATCTTGGAACAATTTATTCAGGGTACTCACTTGCCCTTACTGGCCAGGTTATCCAGGCAGGTCTTAATGTAGCTTTTATAATAGTCCACCTGCTCCTCATAAAACACTGCCTTAGAATTTAGAGCATTATGCGTCTGCTGCAGTTTCATAAGCTCGGCTTTTCGCCTTTGCCGGTAGCGCCGCTGATTCCGAATATCCTAAAATAAAGAAAAAAAGCCTTTTTGTGAAAGAAGCTGATAAAGTCTCCAAGCCATCTGGACCACATCTGCGTCAAAATTCTACCTCGATAAGCTGTGTATTGAACCTTTTAAAATGCCATCTGCTTCCTCCAAATCAGATGAATTTAGCAACCAAGGTGTTCACATTCAGGATTCATTTTAGATTTGCACCTCATAGATGGACTTTTCAGCTACGATGAATGTGCTTCAGCTCTGGCCAGTTTTTGCATATTGACGAGCAGCTGAATGAGTGGTATAATGGATTGCCCGGCACAATGGCCCGCTATTCAATGTCTAAATGCATGTGTGACATGTGCATGGATGATACATAATTCAAGAGCATAAAAAAATAACTATTAAAAATGGATTAGCACATGCCAATATTTAGCATTCTTAACGGAAGAACTAGTTGACCAGAGATCTCTACAGGTGCAAGGTCTGGCTACAAGTTAATTTGTGAATGACTTCCTGTGCTTCATCTTGAATGGAAACCCTTGCCAGTAGCTTTGTAGAAACACAGGAAGATTGTGAATAATGCAGCTAAATGTATCCCAAGTGATGACAAATGTTCTCAATTTCCAGCAAGGTCCTGGTCTGGAGCTCTTTAATAACTGATGCAAAAGCAAACCAAATGCAATATTGTACAATGTGACAACTGGGACCTATCTTCTTAGGGTGGCCCCGCTCTTTAATTTAGAGTTAATGTTTTTCGCCCTAAAAAGTTAGAGCACAAAGCATTGTTAAGATAAATTAAATAAATACTTATGTTTTAACGTTCAATGTTTACTAGCTAAGTAGTATTTCCATTCCTGTAATAGTACTAGTACCTTGGCAATGTCGTTGATGAGATCTTGATACCGGTTCTTTGGATTTACCATTCCTAGCTCAGTCAGCTTCCTCAGACCAGACTGAATCTTCTCTTTCTTTTCCTGCAAGCTCAGGTTGTTGTCATCTCTTATTGATTTAGCTTTTTTCATCTTGTCTGGGGTTTTGGCATCTCTGATTGCTCTTCTTTGCATAGCTCGCTGGTGATCACTTTCCTGTACAAAATAATAATTGCATAAGTAAGTAAACTCTGTACTTCATTCATCATTTCATGCAGACAAATGTATATTTTATGTCAGGAAATAATGGTTTGTTACCAAAAAGAACACATGCTTAGCAAATTCATCCAACTGACCAGTGGAGCTTAGCTGTTACAGAAAGCACATGAATGCTCACAGATAAGATAAGATACGTACAGATAAGATAAGTACAACTTATTAATGATCTCGGGAAAAGAGCAGGGCAGAAGACGTCACACATGTTCATTAAGAAAGAGAAGTCTTAACATTGGTTAAAACCAAATAAAATCAACATGTCACAAATGTTTGTATAAAATATTGACAATTACTTTGTTTTACCTGCCAAACCTACTAATTTAGAGACCTTTTGTAAATACTCAGCTCATACTGTGAATATATATATGAACATGTCTCTGAATCCTCAAATGTTGGCTGTGCATACATTTGATTGTACTGCACTGGGTGCGACTCAGGGTTCAGTTTGAACTTTGGAACTAAATTTACTACCCCCAATAATAATAGAACAGAAATCAGCAAGTACGTGGCCAAAGTAAGAACTGTCCACTAAATTAACGTTTTTCAAATCTGGAATGTATGCCGTAGGAATACTTCCCTCATGCTATTAATACCTATATTACCTACAAGAATCTGTATCATCCAGCCAATGAATTAACTACTACTGTATACTTTTCAAATACTTTTAGTAAAAGACTGACCTGCAAATAACTATAAAAATAAACATGTATCATAGTGAATAAATAGACTGGACATTAACCTGCGGTCCCTTTCTCTTGTGTAAGACACATAGATATACTTTGCTATAAACAATTCCTCAGAACTTCACATTCATTCCCCATTTTGATCTATTTTTGCATACGCTAGGGAACAATCATCTGAGAAATAATTGAAAAGTCATAGATGCTCAAGAAACAACCGATCAACATTTACTGTGAAGTAGATCCAAGCACAGACTTAGGTTGGATGCACGCTATAAGACAGGCTCCTTCTGGTCCTTTTCGTTCCTTTTTCTGAAAGGAGGAACTGCTAGGGCCTCCATCACTCACATTCAAGTGATAAAGCAGATACTGCCAGTGGAAGAGCTGCAAAGGATATATGCCGGCACATACTAGACCGTGCACAAACACAGTATTATATTTGCAGTGTTTGTTTTCTGGTACTTTCAACCCAATTGTGCCATATGTGTAACATAATGTAATGATCTCCGCAAGCAAACTAAAGAGGGCCCAGAAGAGGACATATTTGTTTGCATTTACCTGTTCTTTGGTTGTTGGGGTTTCAAGAATTTCTGTCAAAGTTTCACCAGGCTGAAATCGAATGACGTCCACAATGAGTCGCTTTGTACTGTGAAAGAATAGAAATACTTGAGACAATTGAACAAATGACAAATATTCAGAAGTGCAAGATCGGAATTTGCTGTACTCTCAAAACACTTGCAAAAATCTCATCTACTCTCGAAACCAGTGATCCTCGAGTATAATTAGAGAACCATTCCTTTAATGTTAGCACACTGAAGCCAATAGACAACAAGCAATAATATTAAACAATATAAAACCAAGATGTAAGAGTCACACTCACTTTGTTGGAAAGACTTTTAAATACCTGGGCTAGATCTCAAGAAACTGCCAACTATTTTGTGGAGGGAATGTACTGTAAAAATTTAAAAACACCGAAGGAAAATGTTACTTACCCTTTAAGCATCTGCTTGCGGCATGTAGTGCTGTAGATTCACATGCTGTGCATGCTCCTGCTCAGACGTGTGCAAGTTGTTTTTCTTAGGAGTCTTTTCAAGTCACAAGGTATAGTGACTCCACCTTCTGCTGGTAATGCACATGGGCGTCGACTCCATTGTTTTCCCGCACGGAGGGCGAGGATGCAATGTGAAGCAAAGCGAAGTATAGAGAGATGTCCGAGCAAAAAGAGGGAAAAGAGATAGTAAAGGACACTGCAACAGCCACAGGCGTCCAGGTAGGAGGGTGGGCACATATGAATCTACAGCACTACAGGTCACAAACAGATGATTACAGGGTAAGTAACATTTTCCATTCGAGGCATGTGTGGCTGTAGATACACATGCTGTGCATAAGCTGTAAAGCAGTCCTCCCAAAAAGCGGTGGCTTGCCTGTGGATGTTGCAGTAAATTGTAAGAGCATACGGCGTACTGCCTGACCAACATTGACTTGTTGGAGGGCTATAATATCCAGGCAGTAATGATTTGTACGAGTGTGTGGTGTAGACCAGGTATCTGCTTTGCATATGTCACCTATTGGAATGTTCCCCAGGGACGCCAGGGAGGCTCTTTTGTCCAAGTGGAGTGGGCTCTGGGAGGAATGGGCAAAATCCTCTTAGCTTTACCATAGCATGTCTGAATGCATCTTGCGATCCATCTGGCAATGACTGATTTGAACAGCGCCTTTACTTTATGGGGTTTGGAGAAAGGAACAAAGAGTTGTTGTGTTTCCCGAAAGGGTTCAGTTCTGTCAATGTAGTACATCAGGGCTCGTTTTACATCCAAAGTATGGAGAGCCCATTCCGCGACTGAATCCGGTTGTGGGAAGAAGACAAAGAGCTCAATGGATTGATTAAGGTAGAACTGGGAGACCTCCTTAGGGAGGAATTTGGGTTAGTACGGAGGACAAACCTATTCCCATGTACTTGGAAGAAAGGTTCTTCTAAGGCTAATGCCTGTAGCTTACTGACACGCCTGAGTGAAGTGATGACTCTATTGTTAGATTGCTTTTTCTGCACAGAGGGTGAGGATGTTGATAGAGCATAGTGATACAGAAAGATGACGATGCGAAGGATGTAAGTTGAAAGAAAAAACATGTGCAACATCTAAAGGCTTACGGGGAAGAGGGTGGACACATGCAGCTCTACATGCCACAAACAGATGCTTATGGGGTAAGTAACATTTTCAGTTCATGGCATATGCATTTGTACACGTGCTGTGCATAGACTGTAAAGTAGTCCTCCCTGAAGTGGTGGCTAGTTGCAGAGGATGTTGCAGAAGACTGGAAAAGTGTGCAAAGGACAGCCTGACCAATGTTAGCTTGTTGGTGAGCTAAAACATCCACACAGTAATGTTTTATAAATGTGTGAGGGGTAGACCATGTAGCTGCCTTGCAGATGTCAACTATAGGAATATTACAGAAGAAAGCCACGGAAGCTCTTTTTTCCGGGCTGAGTGGGGTCTCGGAGGGCTTTTGGCTTTAGTGTAACAGGTCTGTATGTAACTGACCACCCTGTGTGCTATACTTGCCTTAGAGAGAGCACACACTTTGTGTGGTTTGAAGAAAAAAACAAAAAGGTACTATAGCAATGCAAGAGGCCATCATACCTGGAGGCGCATGACCTTTCTGGCCATTACCTGACGATCTGGCTGAAAAAGAGGTGGCAGCATTTGGGATGCTTGTACCCTTGCTGGACTGGGGTATGCTTTCACCACTTGAGAGTCATGTATTATCCCAGAGGAAGGGCTGTACTTGCAGGGGCTGGAGATGGAAATGTATTGCATTGATGGTGAGGCTGTGCAAGAGATGTAAGGTGGCTTGGGTGTGTGCTTGGCATTGCTGCTGTGTGGCGCTCTTGTTCAACCAATCGTCCAGGTAAGGGAAGACATTCACATCGCTCCTTCTGAGGTGAGCAGCTACCACTGCAAGACACTTTGTAAACACCCTAGGAGCTGTGGTTATTTCAAAGAGCAGCCCTTTGAAATGATAATGCTGACCACTTACTGCAAACCGGAGGAACCTTCGATGTGCAGGGTGGATGGGTTTGTGCAAGTAGGCATCCTTCAGGTCAAGGGTGGTCATAAAGCTGCATTGCTGTAGTAGAGGAATGACATACTGGAGCATCGTCATGTGGAAGTGCTCTGACAGGATGTACTTGTTGAGGAGCCGGAGATTGAGGATCAGGTTCTATAGCCCCTTTGCTGAGTAGTGCATGCATCTCCTCTTGGTGGAGACACTGATATTCAATTTTTGCCATAATAGACTCTAGCACATACGATGGATGCCCTGAACTTGAGATTTATAATCCACATCGACTGGGACAATGGCTGGTTAACCCTATAGTTTGTATAGTTGGTATACACCCATGAGCTGCAATCGCATCCTGTAAGTGGGAGGGAGTGATGTTAACCGTAACAGCTTGGGCACTGTTGGAAACTGAAATGTATTTTCTGCTACTGCAATGAGGACCCTTTGAATACGGAAGCTTCAATGTCACGGTTGGGGCAACTATTGTTAGTATGTGTTGTAAAACCTTAATAAAAAAATATTTATTAATGATTTGAGCATCAAAGGTGTACTCTTGTTTTAGGATTAGGCAATTGGCAGTGCTTTGGGTTCCAGCTGGAATGTTGGCTGTGGTCAGGTGAAGATTAGGCTTATGGTTGTCAGATTTTCTTCATTCTGGCACTACCTATAATTGTTTATTCACAACTGTCAATTCAGTGTAAAAGGAATTTTCTACATCATGGATTTTTCATAATTTATTCTTCATAAAGTAAATGTTAACAACAGGTTGCAGCTTATTGTGTTCTAGTTTCACAGGCTGACCACTATTGTGTTGGTATGTTACATTGTCTATGGATCATTTTCAACGGCTTCCTTTTACAACACATTTTTTACATGTTATAGTCCCCTACAACGCATGCATTAACTTTGCATCTGCTATAAGTAAATATGAGCTGCGAAACAAGGGTTCCAAAAGCAAGTTGTTGAAAATGATCCATAATGAATATGCATAGGTAAGGGTTCCACTGCAGAATGTCATCTCTCATTGTCTCCCAGGTGGCAGCGGGAACTAGCCAAGCTAGTCCGAAAAGGAAACAAGAATTAGCAAAGCCAATAGGTCTTGCCTATGCTAGATCTATTGGCTTTGTCAATGTTTTTTTATCCATGTTGCAAATGGCTGAAAGTAAAGGAAAAAAGCTTTATGACACAGCCAGCGCTGACTGCGTTATAGCATTTTTTTTTCTTACAGGTTTATTGCACCGAAGCCAGTTCTGCTGTATAATCTATACTATAACGTCCCTGTAGATCTACAGTCTGGGACCCGCAAGCACACTCCTGACATTTGCATGCGGCCCCCTGTTCATAACGGACAAGCAATTAACTAGGGTGTCCTGCACAGTCACCTTTTGGGCCACTTTCATTTTTAAAGACATTCTGCAACAAACGAGTAAGATATGAAAAGGTTTCTTCAAAAATTCCTAAAATGTATCTTATTCGCATGCAGAACTTTTTCATCTTAGTAGTAGTAGTATGAGTATATCAGACTACATCAGTGCAAGTATTTGTTTTAAGGTATAGATTTCAAACATGAATTTTGAAACGTTCACGCTTCTACCCACCCTGACAATGCCAATAGTGTACTAAGAGGTAAGTCAGTTATGTGCACCCTTTGGATGGCCTGGGTTGCTATTCTACATGGACAACATTTCAGTAAAACCAAATGTTGGAGAAGTTTTCGTACAGCGCACATCCTGAAGGTATGTATTTATAGATCGTATTATATATATGATAATAAAGAGCAAGCATTGGCAAAGCTAATAGGTTTTGCCTATGCGAAATCTATTTTCCTTGTCAATGTTTTTTGTACATGGTGCAGATGACTATAATAAAGATGTGAAATAACGGAAAGAGCTGGTGACTTGGGGGACCGAGTTAGAGTCTCGGCATCGGCTCAAGATCCTGTGATCCTGGCTAAATCATGTAATCTCCCCAGTGGCATAAAAAGTGTCTTTGTGCAATATAAGGAAAATGCTACTTACCCAGTATGCATCTGTTCTTGGCATGTAGAGCTGTAGAATCTCATGCTTTGCATAAGATCGCCATCTAGTGTTGGGTCCGGATGTTTGCACTTTGTTTTTCTGGAAGAAGTTTTTCCCTAGTCACGAGGTAGGGGACTCCTCCCTTAGGTGATAGTGCGCATGGTCATCAACTCCATCTTCAGATTGTTTTCCGCAGAGGGTGAGAGAATGGAGTAGTAGTAAAGAATAGAGATGTCCATGCATAAGTATGTATAGTAAAAACAGAGAACTACAACAGCTACAGGTACCCGGGGAGGTGGGTGGGCGCATGAGATTCTACAGCTCTACATGCCAAGAACCGATGCATACTGGGTAAGTAGCATTTTCCGTTCGAGGCATGTGAGCTGTAGATCACATGCTTTGCATAGACTATACAGCAGTCTCCCGGAAGCAATGGCTATCCTTTAACCGTTGGAGTTGTCTGAAATAACGTTTTTAGCACTGCTTGACCCACATTAGCTTGTTCTCTTGCTAACACATCTACACAATAGTGTTTGGTGAATGTGTGTGGTGTAGACCATGTTGCAGCTTTGCAGATATCAGTAATAGGGATATTCCCTAAGAAAGCCATTGTAGCCCCTAACTTGCGAGTGGAATGTGCTCTAGGGGGTACTGTGAGAGTCCTTTTGGCTTTTTGATAACAAATCTGAATACACTTAACAATCCACCTAGCAATTCCTGATTTGGAAATAGGATTGCCTTTGTGAGGTGGTGCAAATGCTACAAAGAGTCGTTTGGTTTTACGAAATGATTTTGTCCTTTCAGTGTAATACAAAAGAACTCTTCTGACATCTAAGGTATGTAAAGCTCGTTCTGCAACAGAGTCAGGTTGAGGGAAGAACACAGGTAATTCAACCGACTGATTGATCTGAAATGCAGATACAACCTAAGGTAGGAATTATGGGTTGGTACGAAGAACTACTTTATCTTTATGTAACTGGAAAAAGGGTTCTTCTATGGTTAGTGCCTGTAGTTCACCCACTCTCCTCAATGAAGTGATTGCAATGAGGAAAGCTGTTTTCCAAGTTAGGAACTGTAGTTCACATTTGTGCATGGGTTCAAATGGCGGGCCCATTAGCCTTGTGAGGACTATGTTAAGATTCCATACTGGGGCAGGTGGAAGTCTTGGTGGTATTACCCCTTTTTAGCCCTTCCATGAATGCTTTGATGACGGGCACTTGAAATAGCGATAAGTGTTGCCTATTTTGAAGGGAAGCTGCTATGGCAGCAAGATGCAGTCTGATGGATGTATAGGCCAATGCTGACTGCTGCAAATGTAATAGGTAGCACAGTATGTTCTGTATGGAAGCATCAAGAGGGTTGATATGATTGTTATTGCAATAAATAACAAAACGCTTCTATTTGGCTGTGTAGCAGGCCCTTGTGGTAGGCTTTCTAGCCTCTCTAATAATGTTCAGACAGTCTGGTGGAAGGTTGAGATAACCGAACTCTATGACTTCAGGAGCCAGATCGCAAGGTTCAGCTGTTTGGGATCTGGGTGTTTGATTTCTCCATGGCTCTGTGTGAGGAGACTGGGAGTCAAATGTAATTTTTGGTGTGGTACCAGAGAGAGTTCCAACAGGGTTGTGAACCACGGTTGACGTGCCCATGTTGGAGCTACTAGTATTAGCGTGATTGATGTTTGAGTTTCCGAACCACTGATGGAATGAGTGGGAGAGGCGGAAAAGCGTAGGCAAATATCCCTGACCAGTTCATCCATAGAGCATTGCCTTTGGACAACGGGTGTGGATACCTGGAGGCGAAGCTTTGGCATTTTGCGCTTTCGGGTGTTGCGAACAGGTCTATGTGAGGGACTCCCCAGGCTTGAAAGTATGGATGGAGAACTTGAGGGTGAAGTTCCCACTCGTGTATCTGATAGCTTTGACTGCTGAGGAGATCCGCAATTTGATTGTTGACTCCTGGGAGATGTTCTGCTAGGAGATAAATGTTGTGGTGTATCGCCCACCTCCAGATGTCTTGGGCTAAGTGGGACAGTTGGAGAGAGTGTGTTCCCCCCTGCTTCTGTATGTAATGCATAGCTGTCATGTTGTCGGTTCGGACTAGTACAGCTTTGCCAGACAGGTGATCTTGAAAGGCTTTGAGCGCTAGAAAGATTGCCATGAAGAAATCTTTGCTGTAGGCTCCACTGCCCTTGCACTGTGTGTTGTTGAAGATGAGCTCCCCAGCCAGTAAGGGATGCGTCCTCTGTTAACACTGTTTGTGGAATCGGGTCTATGAACGGCCGCCCTTTTGACAGGTTTTGTGCGATGAGTACGGCCGCTTACCAACACTAGATCGGTTAATAGACCTTGCGACTGATTCCACTGACTGGCTAAACACTCTTGAAGTGGACGCATGTGTAACCTGGCGTGGGAAACGATCATGATGCAAGATGCCATCATTCCCAGCAGTTGCATAAATACTCGAGCTGGAAGTGAATGATTGGGTTGAAATTTTAGAATGAGCGCCTGAATGTTTCGAATTCTGGCTGCATTGGGATACGCTAGAGCCTTTTGAGTGTCTAGAGTGGCTCCTACGTAATCCTGAACTTTCTTTGGCTGAAGATGTGATTTTAACACATTGACTGAGAACCCTAGCTGTTAAAGCAGGTGAATGGTTACTGAAGTGTGCTTGCGACATTGCTGATATGTGCTGGCTTTGATGAGCCAGTCGTCCAGATAGGGAAAGACATGTATGCTTTGTCTTCTGAGATGAGCAGCTACTACCGCCAGACATTTTGTGAAGACTCTGGGGGCAGTGGTGACTCCGAATAGGAGCACCTTGAATTGGTAGTGTTGACCTGCTACCACAAACCTGAGAAATTTGCGGTGAGCCGGATGGATTGGAATATGAAAGTAGGCGTCTTTTAAGTGTAGAGTAGAAAGAAAATCGCCTTTTTGCAAAAGAGGCAGTATCTGTTGCAGTGTTACCATGTGGAAGTGGTCTGACTGTATGTAAAGATTGAGTTCTCTGAGATTCAATATGGGTCTGAGAGAGCCGTCCTTTTTTGGAATTAGAAAGTAAAAGGAGTACACGCCCGGCCGTTGATGTTTTGGTGGTACGGGCTCTATGGCTTGTTTGAGTAACAGGGATTGTACTTCTTGTTTGAGAAGATCTAGATGATCCTGTGAAAGTCTGTGCGACTTTGGGGGAATGTTTGGAGGAGTGTTGATGAACTCCAGGCAGTAGCCAGAATGGATAATTTGGAGAACCCATTTGTCGGTTGTTATTGACTGCCACTTTGGTAGAAATTGTGACAGTCGTCCCCCTACAGGTGTTAAGTGGTTAGGGGCACTATGGGCAAGTCACTGTTTTGTATTGAAGGGTGCAATGGAACCTCTACCTCTGCCCTTGCCGTTATTACCTCTGTAATTGCCTCAAAAGAATCCTTTGGAACCTGAGGGTTGGTTATTGCCCTTATAGGTGGACGCAGTGTCAGAGGAAGTATTTTTAGATCCTGCTCGATGGAAGGAGCGCCGAAAAGAACCACGCCCTTGTGGAGACTGAAGGGCTCCCATGGATTTAGCCACTTCAGTATCCTTCTTCATTTTATCCAGTGAAGTGTCTACCACCGGTCCAAAAAGGTGTTCCTTGTCAAAGGGTGTGTTTAATATGGAAGTCTGAACCTCCGGTTTAAACCCGGATATGCGCAGCCAGGCGTGTCTTCTTAAAAGAATACTAGTGTTTACCGCTCTGGCAGATGTATCAGCAGCATCTAGGGAGCATCTAATTTGGTCATTAGAAATTAACTGTCCCTCATGAACCAGGTCTTGCGCTTTGGATTTATGTTCCTGAGGCAGAAATTGGATGAGTTGTTCCATTTCATCCCAGTGCGCGCAGTCATAGCGGGCTAGCAACGCCTGTGTATCGGAAATACGCCAGAAGTTAGCAGCCTGTGAGGCTATCCTTTTCCCTGAAGCATCAAGGAGTTTAGACTCTTTATCTGTGGGTGGTGCGTCTCCAGTAGTCTGGGAGTTTGCCCTTTTACGTGCATTAGAAACTACTAATGAATCTAATGGTAGTTGACCCTTTATGTAGACTGGATCTGATGGAGCAGGCTTGTATTTTTTTATCAACCCTAGGGGTAAAGATACGTGCGCTAACAGGATCCTTAAAAATGTCGTCTACGTGTCTGGTCATGCCTTTCAACATGGGCAACATGTGTGTAGACTTTTGTGTGTTGTGTAGTGTCTCGAAAAGGAAGTCCTCGTCAAGGGATTCTCTATGTAGCGGAACTCCATGGTAAGTAGCAGCCCTACTTAAAAAATCAACAAATCCTACACTGTCATCTGGTGGAGAGGGCCTGGTAGGATATATGTCTGGGTCGTTCTCAGTGGGAGAATCAGCATTATAGTCATCCCACAGGTGTCCAGGCTGATTGTCATCATTATTATCCCCATCACCCTGATTGTCAGGTGTGTGTGGTGGTGAGTGCTCAGGTGAAGTTGGCACAGGTATAGTCTGGGGTAGAGAAGGTGAAGGAAGAGGAAGAGGAGGAGGGGAAGGATTTGTCCCGACAGTTCTCTTTTTCAATGGTATGTGGTATTCCTCTTGTGTAGTAGCACCTCTCTTTAAAGTTACTTTAGTGGTGATATGTCCAGTCTTTGGGTGTATAACCAGAATTTTTTGTTTCGGATCCGGTTCGTCGAGCGGATCACCGAAAGCATGCTTTTTAGGTGACTTCGGCGTGTCCGTGTGTTTCGGCTCCGAAGGTTTCGGTGCCGATGGTTTTTTGGCCGGAGTTTTTGGATCCGAAGTTTGTTTCAGTGCCGACGGAGGGTGTTCGGTGCCAGATTTCTTCTTCGGCTCCGAAGTCTTTGGCTCAGTGCCCGATTTGTCATGGGGCTTTTTGGAGCCGGAAGGCTTTTTACTAGGCTTTGGTACCGAGCCTGAAGGCGGGGCTTCGGTAGCTTGATCTCGGTGCCGGCCGGGGCCCGAGGGCACAGGTTGGTCCGAAGCCTTTTTCTTCGATAGAAGTGGAAGGTGGGGCAAGGTAGGGACTGTACTCTCGGTACGTTGTCCATCCTTCATCCTCGTCGGAGCTGTGCTTGGAAATGAAGATATCTTCCTGTTCCTCATCGGCTCCGATGGGCTAGCCGCCTTCCTCCTCCTCCGATTCAGGTCCGAAGAGGTCTGGAATGGAGTCTGTCTGTTGTCTCTGCATGTCGCGTCGTCGGGCCCGACGATCGCGAAGAGTCTTCTTGGAGCGGAAAGCTCGGCACGCGTCACAGTGTTCTTCTCTGTGATCGGGTGACAAACACAAGTTGCACACCTCGTGTGAGTAGGTGCGCGGGTATTTCGCGTGGCACCGAGGACAGAACTTGAAAGGAGTTCGTTCCATCGACTGCGAGTCGAACCAGGGGCTAGGCCCGACGGCCTACCACGAGCTTTCCGATCGAAATTGGCTTTAGGAATCACGATCCGCGAAGAAGGGAAACGCGATCGGAAACAATACCGTCGAGTGTGAATGTGATAAGCGCCGAGAAGGACCGAAGGATCGACGTCGAACCGGAGCGCAGCAAGTTACATCCGAACCCGATGGCGGAAAAAAACAATCTGAAGATGGAGTCGATGACCATGCGCACTATCACCTAAGGGAGGAGTCACCTACCTCGTGACTAGGGAAAAACCTCTTCCAGAAAAACAAAGTGCAAACATCCGGACCTAACACTAGATGGCGATCTTATGCAAAGCATGTTATCTACAGCTCACATGTCTCGAACCTGGTGTTCTTATAAAGCGCTGAAACACTTTATAGAACTTTTAAACGCTTTTATTAAAAGCTGCCCGCACTGTGAAAAAAGGCGATCAGTACACTTTTAAGGTGTTAGAGTGAGGAGAAGCAGAAGCCTGTGAGGGAGGCAGCCCGTGATGGAAGAGAGGAAGGGTCAGAAAGCGTGGCGGAGGAGGCGGTGCTTGACTGCGCCACGCGGAGCACTGTGACGGCAGATGGTCTCTAGGGATCTGGGAGACAGCGGCCAGAGCTTTTTCTGAGTTGGGAGTAGTAGTAAAATATAGAAATAATTGGTATTCATTGGGTTTCCTAGATCTTTTGGTTCCTGTGCCACTGCACCAATCACATCATGACCCTAGTGCCTGCAAGGTAATTGCACTTGTGACTGCTTGTTTAATAGTAAAATATAGCAATCATCATGTCCGGTGCGTTTCCTAGAGCTTTTGGCCCCTGTGCCACTGCACCCGCTGCACCAATCAAATCAGAAACCTAGTGCCTGCAAGGTAATTGCACTTGAGGCGGCTTGCTTAATAGTAAAATATAGCAATAATCATTGTTCAGTGGGTTCCCTAGACCTTTTGACCCGTGCCACTACATCTATAGCAATAATCATTGTTCAGTGGGTTCCCTAGACCTTTTGACCCGTGCCACTACATCTGCTGCACCATTCAAATCATGACCCTAGTGCCTGCAAGGTAACTGCACTTGTGACTGCTTGTTTAGTAGTAAAATATAGCAATAATCGGTGGTCAGTGTAATTAGTAAGTACGTTTATTAGTATTGCTAGAATAATAAAAACCATTGTAACTTTAAAACATTATAAAACATAATTAAAACAAGTTCTATATAATAAGAACCATGCATCAATTACAAGTTTGAAATCGACCGGTATAGATCAAAATTGCTGGTGCGAAATCAAAGTGTATTATACATCTTCAAGTGCAAAGTGGCAAACCTTTACAAATTTGAGCTTTAAGGGTATTTAAACAACGGATTCAGTGGCAATACCATCCTAGGACTGTTGCAAGTTTGCTATCCACAGTTATGGTAGAATGGAAAGGATGCGAACATGTGGGTAAAGAGCAATGTCAATTCATAAAGCGCATAATAAACAAGCCCAATGTTTATCGTTCAAAAGTGCCAGTCGCACGTAAAATATTTAATGCAGGCAAGTTTCATATTGATTCATAAAGTGCATACAAGAACAAATCTGCGCAGGCAGAGCAAGTCAGGGATTCCCTAATGCTGCCCTTGCAGTTACCATGCCTATACATCACATTTCAAAGACACCCTCCCTCCGGCTCAATTGTTTTTTATTGCAGTGTGCACAATTTGTCACATCGATAGATGTTTGCATGTTGAGCTCGAAACATAAGGCCTTTCAGGAAGAGGGATATATGCTGGAAGGTCTGGAGGCCTAAGCCAGCCCATGCAGACTGTCTGCTGCTGCCATTTTCCCTTCTACCTTTTTAAGAAACCTCATGAGGCGGATTCAGCTATAAATGTCACGGAGCGAAGCAGGCCAGCACAGCCTGCCTACTTGTGTGGATTCCACTTTGGTTAAACAATGTTTTTAGCAGTAGTCTGTGTCAGTCATTAACTTCTTACAGGAGTATATTATGTGCAGCAGATTTTCTTTACCATCGTCACATAAGTGACAACTGGTCAGGTCTGAGTTTCGCTTCCAAAGCGGTAGATGAGATGGAAGTAGTAGAAGTTTATTCGATCAACATGATCATTTTCATGCAGAAAATATCTCACAACATACATTAAATCATTGAATTAAAAAGAATAAGAATTACATCATAAACTTCATGATTCTGAACATCGTTAAAAAGTAGTATATGAAATGGTTTGCTTCGGTAAAATTCTTTGAGGCCTTTAAAACGGCTAAAATAGTCATTTAAAATACACCAACAAGCAAGACAGTTCGTAAACATCACTATATACAACAATCCCCCTGTGTGAGCATAGGATCATACCTTTCCTACATGTTTCAAACACATGCCCAAAATTGTTGATTTCACATCTTAGACCTCTGCCACCAAGCATAAAACAAGTATCTCGATTATGTGAACACAAGCCACCTTGTTGTATCAGATCTGAACACGCGTAGTGCGTCTGCAGGTCATGTGAACAACAACAATCGACAAGCAGGTATAATCCACGTTTTTCTTGTATGAACATAGTGGGGACAAAAAAATATAAAATGTTCTATGGTTTCAGGGCTAGAGCCGCACGACGGGCACAATGAAGTTACAGTGGCATTCGCCCAGCTACATTTCATAGCATTCAAGGGAAGAACCCCAGTCCTGAATTGTATATAAAGTGCTCGTGCCTGAGGGGGTTCAACATCATCCATATAATTATCAAACTTAAAACAACTTTTAAAATTTAAAAATCTAATGGTTAAAGTGCCTTGTGCCCTGCTAATAGTGCATATAGACTCAATATAGTCCCAGTACCTTTTTTGAGCTGGGGAAGCATTTTTTTAGTAATGGACTGTGGATCGTCCCACATAATTCCCCAACCCCAATTTAAAAAAACACTGTCTAACCTTTTTAAACCAGACCAGTCGTCCTGCCTGTCTTTCAAGGGTTAGTAGTTCTACCACTGCGTCCTTAACCGGGATCTGGGTGTTACTGGTCCAAAGTCTCACCCAGAACACAAGGACCTTTAGGACAGCAGTATGAGTAATAGACTTTAGGCCAAGATCAAGGTGTACTGGTAATAATGGAGTGTTCATTGGTAGGTTTAAAATTGATCTTAAAAATTTGTTTTCCACGACCTCTAACTGATTCAGTTGCTCCAGCCCCCATAATTCGGCACCATAGAGGGACGCGCCCAACCCTCTGGCCCGATGTATTTCTATTGTACGTGAAATTGGGCGGAAGGATGATCGTTTGATTCTCTTCACTATTGCACAGTCCACATGCTGAAGTGTGAGGGTGCTCTTCTATATCGGAGGAGTCCATGCCATGTTATCGGTAATTCTAACTCCCAGGTAATCAAAACCCTTGACCTGATCTAGAAGTTTTGAGCCCAACCTCAGTTTTCCCTTAGAGGATTTATAGGGATTAAAAACCATGAAATTTGTTTTGGAGCAATTGATTTCAAGGCCCCGGTCCTCACATGCTGATGCAAACGTATTTAAGACTTTCTGAATGCCCACTGGGGTTTTGGAGATGAGCAGCATGTCATCTGCAAATAAAAGAGAAGGAATTAATTTGTCGCATAGGCGATATTTCACAAAGCTCTCCTTGACTGAGTGTGAAAATAAGATTGCGGAGTCGCAGTTCTGTAGTTGTTCTGAACAAGCCAACCGTGGGCTCCTCTTGCCAAAGCCGCCTTGTCCTCTATCACTGAGAGGGATTTAATGGTTTTGTTGACCAGTTTTTTTAAGCATACATGGGAAAGACGGTTACTAGGGAGCAGGGAGATAGTGGCCATAGCTGGTTCCTAGTTGGGGGTAGTAGTAAAATATAGCAATAATTGGTGTTCAGTGGGTTTCCTAGACCTTTTGGCCCGTGTCACTGCACCTGCTGCTCCATTCAAATTATTACCTAGTGCCTTAAGAGTAACTGCACTAGTAATATGTGGAATTGTTACTGTTCTTGTCGAATGGAACATTAAATGGCAAATTGTTTCCATTTACAGACATAGCCTGTATGAGTAGTTGGTCTTCTAGCTTCTTTTAGGATTTACATGCTTTCGTCAAGTAGCTTCAAGTATTCAAATTCTAGGACCTCATATGCCAGATCACAAGATTGAGAGGCTTGAGGTTGGTATGCAGTCATCATAGTTGATGCAGAGTGAGCAGGTCTGGTCGTAGAGAAAGCCTTTTGTGTGGATGGGCATCTCAAGCAGCAGACAGCACTATGGTTGATATGCCCACGTTTGGGCAATAAGAATTATTGTCATTTGTGCTTGGCTCCTTTTCCCCACTATATAAGAAATAAGTGGCAGCAGGGAGAAAGCGTAAGCAAATATCCCTAACAATCTGATTGACAGAGCATTGCCTAGGCTCTGAGTACATGCAGGCGACCTTAGGCATTTTTCATTCTGGTATGTTGCAAACAAGTCAAATGTTTTGGTCCCCCAAATTTGGAAGTACTGTTTGATGATTTGAGTATTTATCTTCCAATCTTCTGATTCATTTTACTGAGATCGGAAAAGCCGTAAGTTTTCAACTAGCAAATGCCCAATGCCAAATTTCCTGAGTCAGCCTAGACAAAAGGAGTGTGTGCGCACCCCTACTTCTTTTATGTGAAAATTTGTCATCAAATGTCTCTAATGGGTATCTTTTGGAGAGGAAACATGGAAAACTTGTTTTGTCTATAGCCACTCTTACAGATATATGTCTTGGATGACATCATGAATTGGAAGATCGTCAGTCGGTGGGGGGGGGGGGGAGAGAGGTGTTGAATTGGGCAAAATTGTCATCCGAATGAATCTCTTTTTTGTGGCAACCCCCAACATTTACCTTATGTGTTTAGCAACGCAATACTTGCATATGTGTTCCTTGCACATATCTCCCTCTTGAAGATGATTCCACGTCATCGTCATCATCTGGCATAGATCTCAGTTTCTTTGTAGCAGGCTGTGCCAAAGCAGAGGAAACTGCATCATAAATCAGGGCTTGTAAGTCTGCCCTGGATACAGTGGTTATCTCTTCACTGGATATGCTTGCTGCCACGTTACCCAGTTGCTCCTCCATTACGAGCAGCCATTGACTCCCGCTACAGCATGAGCATCATGTTTACTGGCAACCTTGACACCTAGGTCTCATCTCGCGAGACAAAACCCGGTGTAAAAAACAAATACCTTGGTGCACGCCTACTATGATACGCACGCTCCCAGGAGCACCACACCACAGCAAGAGCATGCCCCCGAGCAACCTCAACGCCAGACTGACCCCCACAATGACCGGCCCACCCACAGCTAATGCACCTGAGTGAGAACACGGGAGAAATTGCATGCACCAACCGCCAGAGCTAAAGCAGTAGCGGACAAAGGTAAAACATAAACAATAGCCAGTGTCTTACCTCGTTTCCGTGCAGCGTTTTGTGTGAAGGACAGAGAAACAAGAACAGAGGAAGAGGTTGGGATCTTATGCAGTGCTTAGTTTTTAATAGAAATAGTAAAGCGCTTGCAAGGGTTCTGCGGGAGGCCTGGCAGCCTCATAGTGTAAGAACTATAACGAGGAGGTCTGACGTGGGTGTAATGAAGGGTGAATGGGAATTTAAAGTTAAAAGCGATTGGTAAAGGATAGTCCATCGAAATATTGGCATGGAAATTGGAGCACTGTCCAGAACTGCACAGACTGGCAACCAGACATCTGTTTTTTTCTCACCAACAATGTATTTATGAAACATCATTTCAGTGCAGCTGAGACTATCGCAACAGAAGTAACAAGCATTGGCCGCGCGGCCGTGAAACTGACGCGGCCGTGAAAGTGAAACTGAACAAGATCGCGCGGCCGCGTCAGTTTCACGGCCGCGCGGCCGTGAAAGTGCAACTGATCAACATCGCGATCGCGCGCTGTTGCAGTCGGTAGATTGGACGATTTCACGGAGTGGAACACAATAAAAACAAGTGAAGCGCTGAGACATCGGCAGCGTCAGAGAGGAGCGGGGGCGAGCGAGCGCGGCAGCCTGCTAAGCTGACCACACGCTCGTGCACAATGGCCATGTGTTTTCAATTATCGCGCCCGCGTCAGGGCACGATAATTGGAAACAGATGTCTGCCGTGCGGGTAACCGCAGGGAAAAGGCCATTGTGCACGAGCGTGTGGTCAGCTTTCAAATGCCCACTACATAAAGTCTTCGCCAGAAGCAGCGCTTGCGCGCTACTCTAGGCTCGACCTAAAAATGACAATAACAAACAAATAGGCGGGGAAACAAAAGGGCTTGTGTGTTTGTACCAAATGACTTTTGAATTTATAAGAGTCCATTGGTCATAACTGCAGAGCCGTTTGTTTGCTACTTAATACTATCAACAGCGTTTCGACCCTATTTCTGGGTATGAGGGTCTCATCAGGAATCTTAGGATGTAGGTACATCTGAATGGCACCAGTATCCTGTATAGGAATAGTATGACAGGGCCTAATATGGTGGGATGACACAAAGAGGTGCTCACCCTAGTGTGAAATAAATAAATACTAACTCAGGAGGTATATTTCATTACCCCCGAGTGGAAATGATCTGCAATAGAGTCTGGTCGAGGTGCAGTGCGTCGCCGAAGAGAACTGCTTTCAAGGGCCCTTGTGTTGAGGAAATAATGCCAGCAATCTGATAATGCAGGGCTCCCAATAAGTAGCAAAACTTCCTCCCGGCACGATAAAAACAACGTGGTAGAAATGGCGGTCACGGTCAATCAGGAAATTGTTGCATAAAAAGCATGAATGTGATAACGGCATATATTGAGTAAAGGAGCCTCCTCAAATGTAATTTTACTTTTAGTTCTATCTTGTCTTGAGGTAGAAGAGTGTGATGAAGGACTGGGTCATGTTTGTGGGCCAAAACAAATCTTAAGATTGTGCCATAACATGCCTTGTGTTCAATTAATTTTTTTGTATCAAACCTGGACTCTCAACTGTATCCTCACATGATACCGTTCTGCCACACTCCTTTCAGTGTTGAAGCTGTGTCCGCTGCAAAGCAGTACGGAGGGCTTCTATTCAGATATTGCCTATTATGGCTGATCTTCGTTTAGTATCAAGATATTTTTCAGGCCCACACTTTCTTGTGTTTCAACCTGAGAAACCAGAATCATTTATATTTATGCCTTAATGCAAGTACTTTATGAACACGCCAATGCTCATGTATACATTAATATGCAATGATATGTTGCAAAGGATCTCTTTGCCAATAGCAGGGCCTCAAGAGTGCCCTCTAAATTTACAGTATTGTTGGTGGAACTGGTGAGCTGGCGACAACAACCCCAACAAAAGAACTGTGACACAGTATTCCTTGAAGCACCCCAGAGCAGAATTCTCCAGGCAAAAAACCCATTGAGCTATCAAAAAGTATATTTATAAGGGATGCTTGTACGTACACAAAAAAGTCTGTAGCGTGCATCCATGCTTGTTGTTGGATCACAGAACTAGTGCCCATAGCACGACCCCATAATCTATTTTGTCCACACCGACTATCAATACGTAATAAGCAGCATTCTGACAGATTGTCTCTGTGAATGCAGTCCTAAATTCTGGAATGGCTGCCAAGATTTCCCTGGCCATATTGCACAATGCATGCTTATAGCACTGTAAAATATACAACATATTCATGGTCTTCAACACCAAACTTTTAGCGAAGTCATCAAAGCGCTTCGACTTCCCGTCTAGCGGGCTGTGGGGAATATTATATTAGGGTTGACCATGCTGATGGAGGCCAGAACCACCAGGCTTTCAGGGGTTGGGTGCTGGTCAGAAAGTCCAGGTTCCCAGGAGTAGACATTTGGCACCTCACTACAGGCAGGCTGAGCAAGGCATCGGCCATGTCATCACCAATGTTTAAGACACAGCATCATTAAAATGCAGCAAGGGCTCTGAAGATTCACCTTGGTTTCAACCGTGGGTCGGATGAATGTCAAGTACTTCTGCGGATTACCACCATGAATGAGAAGAATGGTGCTGTAATTAACCAACACAGATTCTATGTCAGGACTGGAGGCGAGGATTATGCCTTCTCTCTTCGCTTTATTATTACAGCAGCCTTAGAACAACAATTCTACCTTTCCCATGAACCTTAGGGAAAGCTGTAGTCAACAAAAAAAGGTCCAATCATAACAGTCCATCGCTATCCAATCAGGATGCACCAGTCCACACATAGTCTGCTCTCAGTATCCCTTCCTCCTCTTTCTTCGCTGCTGCGCAGCCGAGATAAGTGCTCTTTCCCTTATTACTGTGCTATTACTGGGATTTCACTGTGTTAGCGCAATTTGGGGTTTGGCTGTGCTGTTGCGCTTCTAGGCGTTCACTGGCATTGTTTGTTTGTTTGCGCTGCCTCGCGCTTCTGTAATGACTTCCTTTCAGGTTTTATTGTGTACTTAATCCCTGTCAGGTTTGTTAATGCGCTTAGCGTTAGGCTCCGGCCATTGCGCTTTCGTTTTCCCGCTTCCGCGGGTCCTGGTGTCTATTCTTGACTTCCTTGCGGATTGGTGCTTACACCGTCGGTGTTCTTTGAGGGGACGAGTGCCGCGTCCCTCACAGGGCCGCAGGAGCGTTTTTCGCTCCTACGCGGCCGTCTGGTGTGCTCGCGGCCTCCCGCCGACAGGGGGCATGGTAGGCTGTTGCTTGGGCACGCGCATTCAAACCCTTAAGGGTTTGTGCGGCACCCGTAGCGTGAGCCTGGCCTGAGGCATAACGCCGTTTGGTGCAGGAAAGCGCGGTCGTTCGCCTCTGGCGGTTTTGACGATCTGCGTCCACGATCCGTTGGGCACATCTTCGGAGTCTGTATTTCGAATTTACACGCTCGTGAGAGCTATTTATTGCGCGATCTCGCGCTGGTGGGCAGAGGGCCCAGGCCAGTTTGCGGTTTATTTTTATTGCTTCTGCACCAGACTGTTAGTGCCCAGGGGGGTCCCCCCTCTACTTTGCGAGATTCGCATTTAATCTTCCGGCTGACACCCAGCCCATTGTAGCTGTGGATTCTTCTGCAGCGTAGTCTGACAACCAGATCTTTCAGTATGGAGTATGGTTATGATGATGACTACCAGGGAGGTGATAACGCCCTGTCAGACCTCCAGTGGGACGACGAATTTTACGAGGTGGTTGACCAGTCAATTTATAGAGCTGTGGGAGAAGCTATGTCCCCACTGGAAGCGCGGCTCACGCACAAGATTGACCAGGCCCTTGCACGTCTTGCTGCGGTCCCTGCGCCACAAATAGCGGCCCCTGTGCTGCAAGTGCCGGTTCCTGACCTTGTCTCTTCTCCGGCCAAGCGCGCACGGGATGTGAGTATGGATGCTAACGCATTTCACCGCCTTAAAAGAGCTTTTTTTGGCTACTCAGCCTCAGTTACCTCCTAGTGACCTTCTTCCTCCAGCCGACGCCCCGGCAGACTCCAATGACATGGGACTGGGTCCCTCCCAGCCAGCTCCTCCTCCTCCTGCTTCTGACGTGTTTGACCCTGATGAGATCGTCCATCCACGCTCTTCGGAGTGGGCTCCTGCAGATAAGGTGGCGGAGTATGTGGCCATGCGCATCCGCAAACCGTTGGAGAAGGAGGCGCGTAACGGCAGAGTGTCCTCGACCTTCGTTGGAAGGCAAAGTCGCCCTTACGCCGGAGATAGACCCGCGCATGGCGACGTTTCTCCAGAAGTTCATCCGTGATTCTAAGAAGGGGATTGATCGTTCATGGAGGGCTTGTCAGGACAAGCTCCTAGATGTCTTGGGGCCCCTTTCTAAAATTCTTGATATGGCCGAGGAGGCCAAGCTCTCTGGTTCGCTTATTTCTCCGGACTGCCTTTCCAGCTGGGCGCAGAGAGCCATTGTCTTTTTAGGGAACGCGAATTGCGCGTTATCCACCGAGCGCCGCCGCTCTTTGTTGATTAAAGTTGACCCCAAGCTTGGGGATCTGGCAGAATTGGAGGCCGGCCCTGTTGGCAAAGGTGGTCACTTTGGCGACCCGTTCGTCAAAGAATTAGGCAAATTTGTTAATACGTTTACATCTTTAGATAAGGCGCAGACCACCATTAAAAAAGGTTTCCCCCCGGGTTTTCAGGGGGGCCGGTCGAGGAAGGGGCCGCTCGACCGGCCGAGGCTCCCATCAGCAGCAAAGAGGTCAAGGCTCCTCCAGAGGTCATTACCAGGATCAAGCCCGGTTTGGCAATTTCTACCCCACCAGGGGTCGACGTGGCAAAGGACGTGGATTCCGCGGAGCAGCGGCCTCTTCCTCAGGTGGGTGTCATTCCTTCTTCCCTCTTAAAAATAGGGGGGCGGCTGGGGACTTTTTTCCAGGCATGGACTTCTGTCACGGGAGACCAGTGGGTACTTAAGACAGTTCGGGGTTTTCACATAGAGTACCTGGGAGATCCCCTCCAACAGTCTAGACCCCGCCCCATCTCCTTTTCTCAACAAGATTCAGATTTGGTAAGCGAAGAGGTGTCCTCTCTCGTGCAAGAAGGCGCTGTGGTTCCTACGTCGCTTCATCCTCACGGGTTTGTCAGCAATCTGTTCCTAGTGGACAAGCCGGGCGGGGGCAAGCGTCCCGTGATCAATTTGAGCGAGTTCCACGAGTGGCTGGTTTACCGCCACTTCAAGATGGAGGGTATTCACCTCCTTCGGGACGTTTTACGCCCGGCGGATTGGATGGTTCGTCTGGACCTGAAGGACGCCTATCTAGTGATTCCCGTGTTTCCCCCACACAGGCGCTTCCTCCAGTTTATCTGGCTCGGTCAGCCTTACGAGTTTGTCTCCCTTCCCTTCGGCCTATCATCGGCCCCTTGGTGCTTTACCAAGGTCCTCAAGCCGGTAGTGGAGTGGCTGCGAGCTCGTGGAGTGCGGATAATTGTCTACCTCGACGATCTCCTCCTCATGGATGCTTGTCCCCGGCAGCTTCTTCTTCATCTTCAGATGGCGGTGAACCTGCTCCAGAAGCTCGGTTTCGTAATCAACGAGTCAAAGTCAATGCTCTCTCCTTCTCAGAGCATCACGTTTCTAGGCTTTGTGATCGACTCCAGGTCCGCCACTCTAAGTCTTCCCTCGCGGAAAATAACGAAGATCCGTCACGAACTTCGGCAGACGCTCTCCAGGCCTCAGATTTCTCTCCGAGACCTCGCGCGCATAGTGGGCTTGCTCTCCGCCTCTATTCAAGCGATTTTCCCGGGGCCCCTGCACTATCGGGCTTTACAACGTCTCAAGGCCTTACACCTCCGGAGAGGGCGTCCCTACTCTCACAAGGTGGCCCTTTCAGAGGAGGCCCGGGAGGAGATCCACTGGTGGCTTCAGCACATGGAGGCCTGGAACGGTCGGGCTATTTTCGGTTCTGCTCCCGATTTAGCCATCGAATCAGACGCCAGTACCTTAGGCTGGGGGGCCCGGTGCGGCGATTTCTCTACAGGAGGGTTGTGTTCTCCAGACGAGCGGAGGTTACATATCAATTGTCTAGAACTCATGGCGGGTTCGTTCGCGGTGCGTTGTTGGACGAGGGAATACATACAGTCCTCGGTCCTGCTGAAAATGGACAATGTTTCCGCGGTCCGTTACATCAACCACCTGGGTGGAACGAGGTCCAAGGCTCTCTCCGACCTCGCAGCAAGCTTTTGGCAATTCTGCCTAGACCACCATGTTTCGGTGACGGCAGAGTACCTTCCAGGGAGGGAGAATCTGGTTGCAGATTTCCAGTCTCGCAATTTCAGGGACTCCAGCCTTTGGAAACTGGACACAAATGACTTTCAGACGCTGGTCCAGTTGTGGGGTCTGTTTTCGATAGACCTTTTCGCCTCCCGGCTAGACTCCCAGCTTCCCCGCTTCTTCAGCTGGAGACCGGATCCCTTGGCGGAAGCTACGGATGCGTTCCTACAGGATTGGAGCCGGGAGGAGGGGTACTCGTTCCCCCCCTTTGCGATGATCACCCGGGTGAACGCCCAGGTCCGGAGGCAAGGAGCAGAGATTGTTCTCCTGTCCCCTCTTTGGAGGTCTCAAGTGTGGTTTCCGGTTCTTCTGGAACTTTCTTGGGATTTTCCAATCCTACTCCCCCTCTTTCCGAGTCCTCTGCTCAGTCCCGACGGTATAGCCCATCCTCTAGTTCTGCAGAACTCGTTGCGTCTGGTTGCGTGGAGGATTACCGGCATCGCTGGGAAATCCCTGGCCTTTCGGCAAAAGCTGAGGAACTCATCTCGCGAGCTTGGGCAGACAGTACAGTCAAGCGGTACAGATCCGCTTTGGGGCCATTGGTCACGTTGGTGTCTGCAGAGGGGTGTCAATCCCATGGAGGCTGATGTAGTTTACATCCTCAATTTCCTGGCCCATTTGGCGGCTAAAGGGTTGGCATACAGGTCCATTAATACCTTTCGTTCGGCCATTTCGGCGGGTCATCTGTCCCTGGATAATTTGCCTGTTGGCGAGCATCTTCTGGTCTGCAAGCTTCTTCGGGGCATCCGTTTGTCCTTGCCCCCGGAACCGCGTTATTCGGCGCTCTGGGATGTGAATCAGGTCCTCAACTTGTTTTTATCCTGGCAGCCAAACAGGTTCTTGTCCCGTAAACAGCTGTCAGCTAAGTTGGCAATGTTGTTGTGCCTTATTTCCTGCCGACGAGTGTCGGACGTCCGAGCTTTAGACATCACCTCCAGAATATTTTCTCCTTCGGGAGTCACTTTTACCCTGCATAGACGCACTAAGTGTCATACCCAAGTCATCTCTTATCCGGAGTTTCCAGACTCCCCAAAGTTGTGTGTGGTGCGTTGCTTGAAAGCTTATGAGGAAATGACAGAGGAGTTCAGGCCCCCGGGCGAGCGACAGTTGCTCATTTCTATCATAAAGCCCTTCAAGGCGGTTTCTTCTCCTACCATAGCCCGCTGGGTTAGGTGGGTCATGCAGGAGGCAGGCATCAGCCTCAAGGATTTCGGTGCTCACTCTGCTCGAGGAGCGATGGCCTCTAAGGCCTTTGGCTTAGGTGCTCATTTGGAAGATATCCTCAACGCAGCCGACTGGTCCTCGGACTCGACCTTTAAGAGGTTTTATTTCAAGCCAGTACTGGACATGGCCCACCTCGTGGTGAGCAAGCTTTAAACTAGCATAATCCTTGCCTCCAGTCCTGACATAGAATGAAAAATTTCCTAGCTCTCGTAACGGAAAGTTTCAATTCTATTAAGGACTCGGAGGCGAGGATTATCCCACCCTAGGGATTGCTGGCAGATCTCCCACCAGTATGGCAGTAAGTAAATCTTTTCTTCCTGGTCGGTGGGTTATTGTTTTACTCCTTGTTTTGTCATGTGATGCATAATTGGTTTGATACCTTATGGCTCTTGTGCTCTTCCTGCTATGGTTTAGGTCTGCCTCATAATGTCATATATATTGTGTCATGGGTTTTTCTCCGTGAACTGATGATCCCTTTTTGTTCCTCGTAGGGTCCGATGCGGGTAAACAGGACGCTTAAGAATGGTGCTCCGGCTGACTTGGCGCAAAGAAAGAGGAGGAAGGGACACTGAGAGCAGACTATGTGTGGACTGGTGCATCCTGATTGGATAGCGATGGACTGTTATGATTGGACCTTTTTTTGTTGACTACAGCTTTCCCTAAGGTTCATGGGAAAGGTAGTCTTGTTGTTGTTCTAAGGCTGCTGTAATAATAAAGCGAAGAGAGAAGGCATAATCCTCGCCTCCGAGTCCTTAATAGAATTGAAACTTTCCGTTACGATAGCTAGGACATTTTTCATTCTGCTATAAATGTCCAAAAATAATGTTGGAATTCCCATCATCCACTTACTCCATGACAACCTCTGCTGTCCAATGACTAAGAGGGGATGTGGGGTACCAAAGGACTCTGTAGAGGACTCAAAAATGACCTGAGAAGATGGTAGATGGCTGCAGGGGATCACCTCTACAGCGCACCACGGATATCTTCTCCAAAAGGACTTTAAAAATGTGATGGAAATTCCCAGGTGGTGGAAATCTGAGGTATGTAGGTTGAATTTCTTTTCTTCTACATGGGAGTTTCCCTTAAAAGCAAACAAGCTAAAACTGTGTCCACAAGGGGAAATAAGGTATTACTGGGCAGAACATAATAACTTTTGCTTGCATTTATAGCCATTTTTTATTTCTGAAAATGAAAATTAGCTCTCTGATACAAAGAATATACATACAGAACTAGATCATAGAAAAGCAATTATCCTAAAAGCAATGAGAGAATAAACTGGAGTACAAGACAAAAATCAATTATTGATGCATTAGGATATGGCCACCCCTGTCGTATGTTGAAACCCAGAAGGGGCATCAGTACTTTGTTTTTCACATACTATTAAAAATGAAATTCTGTGTAGGCAAAATCTACCAAATAAAAAACGTTTGTGTTTTAGGGACTAAGAAACTTACAAAGGATCAGGAACTATTGCACTGACCTCCAAATGTACAAACAAACTCATAATATATGTTAAGCAAGTAGTAAATCAAATAAGCCCTGGCATGTTTTTAAAAATGTGCAAAAATAATCTGATGGTAAAATTCTACTTGGACTGAAAGACTTACTTTAACAATATTGTTCTAGCATCCTTTTCGGCATTCTCGTCGCCCAATACATCAAATTTATTGGTCAAGGTGAGAGAAACCTCTGTCTTTGCTAACATCTCCTTGTTTGTATCACTTGTATTTCCTGGTCCTTCCCCTAAAGGAGGAAAATGAAGTATCAAAGGTGGGATTTAAAAAACACACAATGCAAATAGTAAGCAGATTACTTGCAGAATTAGTGCATGCGTGACATATCAGATTGTAAAGACGCAAAAAAAATGCGGTACAGCAACAGATCAGAGAATTATTTCATATTTCATAGATAATAAATAGCATTATTAAATGTTTCTGGTAATTTGGTTCTTAATTTCGGTTATGACATTAGTGCTGCTGCTTTGTACGTAATTTGTGCTACATGCAACTATACATACCTGTTTAAAAATTGATGCCTTTCCAGGAATGATCATTTGCAAAACAACACTTAGTTCATCACGAGGTATGTATCAGGATTGAGTGCTACTCCTTATGCCTGATTCACAAATTCTGATAGAAGGGTACAAAATATGCTTCAAGCTTAGTCTATCAGGAAGAAGTGTGGCTCAGTTGCTGAACTGGGAATCTGCATACTTAGGCCCTGATTACAAATCGCAGCAAACCCTGTTTTGGCCGTGAACTCGGGTAAGTGCCAGACATGGGAGGCTCTATCTACGATTAGTGGCAGTTAAAAAAAAAAATCTAGTAGTGCACTTCCAGACCAGGTAAACAGCACTTAACTTTTCATTCCGGTGGTTGAAACTCCGAATCGGAGGCAAATTATGCACCCATTAATAACTGCATTCTGTTGTAGGTATTCAATTTGCTTCTATGATCTGCAGCTGCTCTGTAAACACTTGGCTTCAGCATGTCTCCAAAAATCATGTAATTCTGGGCAAATCACGTAATATACTTATGTCGCAAATTGTAAATACATGCAATGACGTTATGTAATGTGAAGATGTGTACTGAAATATGCTAAACTCTCTGATGAAAACAACCCCTGTCTCCAAGACCACACATGTACTGTGCTTTGTTGCTTCCCAGCTAGGCTAACACTATATAATTGGCAATATATACTAGATACTTTAAACTTAGACAAAATGTGATTGTGTTCATAACATAGGATAATATTATTAATATTCCAATTAATACTGTTAGGTTGTTCAAGCTTTCTCTCGTTATCTGGTTAGGTTTATTATGCAGAGAATGGGTTGTCACAGAAGTTTCTCAGGGATGTGTCTATACCTTGAAATATCTGCGAGAAGTGCCTAGAAACACTATAGCTACTACAGAGCGCTATGTTAAATAGATAACACAACAAACAGGAATGAAAGCCAAGCAGATGTTTTCAGGACATGAAATCTAGTTTACAGAATGGTGATAAGTATCAGCTCCAGGGAACGATCATTTTTCTACTTTTTAACAGTCACGTGGGTAAATAATAACTCACCTATGAGGGCCTCTATCGTAGGCACTTCCCCCAGGTCATCCAGAAGCTCGTGGATTGGATCATTGTGTTCTGGTGCAATAGCATCCTGATGATCTAAGAGGAGCTGGAACAAAATTAGCATCGTTCAGACAATGCTCGCATTAACCTCGATGAAACTAGGTTACAATGCAGCGAGCGAAAAGTCTACGAAGATTTGTTACATCCGAACACTCATGCGAGTGTCCAGTGTACAAGCTGCCAGGTGCTTTCAGAAAGGCAACCAGCCTACAGGGCTACATCAGGCTCTCAGATAAGACAAGCCTGTTTGAGATAGATTTATGTATAATTAAGCTGTGTATTCATTTAATAATAACTGATGGTGGTTTTGTGATTATATATACATATATATATATACATGTGATCAAGGCCGAGTCTGGCCGAAACGCGTCATGGCAGTAATGGTGGCTCACTGCAAATAAACGAAAGTTACACCAAATCTGGGTTCGTCTTCCGTTTGTTCCCGCAGGAACGTTGAGGCGGAGTGTGGCGATATATATATATACACACACACACACACATATATATATATATATATATATATAAATATATATATACGTATATCTATATTGAGGCCTGTTTAACGGTTCCAGCACCTGGCGTGAGGGCTGGTTCACATGTAGGAGGGTACTCACTGTGTGCGTGTTGACGATTTCTCCAATAGAAATGTAGATGATGGGTTTGGTGAGTGTAACCAAGTCTGAATATTCATCCACATTAAACTTATCTTCAGGTTCTGGAACATCACAAGCTGCCAGAAAAAAGCGCCTGTGAAAAAAAGTATATTTGTACTTAATGACAGTCACCTGTGCATTTGAATACATCTTCATAAGTTAAACAGGGTGTCATAGAGGGAGTGCTAAAACAAGAAATGGCACAATGTTGTACCGCATGTAAAAGTGATTGATACACATATTCTGGCAGACATTTGTAAGAGTGCCATGACTGACATTAGATGATGCAAGTAAAGTGATGCCCAAGTGGTCTGTCAGTTGGGAGCTCAAGTTGCCAGGTGGCCCAGCTTGACATGACCAAAGGGTCATACTTGTGTAAACTGTGTATGACACTCCCTCTGTCCCTACCCTGATCTACACTTATGCTGTTGTGGACCTGACTTCTGCGTCTTTTTTGCAAGAATGCACTAAAGGTCGGTAGGACAAAGGATGCTTTTTTTTTTTGCTCACCTCCCCTCATTCAATGCTGTAGACCCATGTTACTCCTGCTGTGCTTCAAGTCAGACCATCAGCTGCCTTGTGTACCGCACACCATCAAAAGTAAAGCTCTATATTTCTTTATGCCCTTTCTCTCACATAGATCAGTCAGGTGCTTCAAAAATCAGCTAGAGAACATATCTTGAGACTTTGCAGCCTTCAATAATCAGTGCATGGACTGGTTATGTGCTTTTTGCAAAACATTGGAAACTTATGGAATGCCACAAGAATACACCATAGATGACATACTGGAAGCAAAAGAGTCACAATCATATTTCAACAAATAACTACAGAGGACATAAGAGGAATCACACTGGAAGAACAGCACTATTTTCCATTACAAAGCGATTCTTATTAAAACACTATTTATTAACTCATGTTTCATGAATGAAGATATAGAATGTATGATATAGGAGAGTTTATATAAGATGAATGTGCATGCCGGATGGGCTAAGAAAGTTGTTGCCCGATCCCACAAGTGAAGTGGGATATTTGTGTTCAATTAGGTTTTCACAGCATAAACATTTGTGGCAGATATTATTAAAGCACTTTCAGGCAAATTAATAGCTCTTATCGCTCGGATGACAATACTACAGTGAATATTTCAGAAATAGAACTAAAATGTTACCAGCTTCATATATGCTACAATCCCAGGGATAGCACTGTATGTGCAAAGCAAGTCCTCGGATTCCTTGCGCCACAACCAGCTAGCTAGCTCTGCGGATGCTAGTGCAGTAATCTGGTTTTATTCCATACAAAATGTCCTTGAAATCTGAAACGTTCACAAAAATAGAATCTAGTCTACTGAGGTATTTGTAGCAATGACCTAGGTCAAAGGAGCACTGAAGTGCTTCACTGCAAGGATTTTTATTGTAGCAAGAGCCTCTCAAACATGGGTGTTATAGACAGAGAAGACCAGTTAAATTTTGACGTTTGGAAAAGGCGTAAAATGATGTACTGGCCAACACAACTGACATGTTTAGATTACACGTTTACAATTTTGAAGCATAGGGAGGCAGACTGATTTGCCCAGAATCCGATTTGGGAATTGTGGTATCCAGAAGAGAGCACGGATTTCTAGTTTCCAAGGTCTGCAACTCAGCTAATGGAACCTATTTTCTCATAGGGTTGCCATGGTACTCCATCTACATAGACCGAGACAGAGACACAAAAGAGACTGACAGAAGGATGGAGAGAGGTAAAACGTTATTCATAACAACCGGCTTCTCTATGCAGAAGAGACTAGCCTGGGAACAAAATCAGAGATCGGATGGAAGTGAATGGTTGGAAGTTGAGGAGGGTATGCACCTTGCATCAAAGATGACATATTTACAATGCAAGGAGACATGAGTTTGTCATAAGGTTTCTGCACATACACAGAGCTATGCACAGGAAAATGGGACCCCGGAATACAGTGGTTTGCCACCATATACCGTAGCACCCAAAAACCCCAACCCAACTAGCTTAGCATCCCATTAGCACCCAAGTACTAATGTTTAGACAACCCAGAACACGGTATCTTTATCTCAGGACTCGCAGAAGCAAGAACACTCTTTCGTCACTCACTCGTACTTGTCCACAAGGTGCGTAGGAAGAGACACTGGATAGTTTAAAATGTTTATTCCAACTTACGTGCTCTAATGTACAGTACACGTGTCAGTACTAATAGCATAATGCATATGACTAATATAAGCAGCATGGTTACAATTCCATAGAATACAAACGGGGAAAGCATCTCAGAGCTCAGTGGATAAACGTATAAATAACATTACCACCCTCCCCTTGCAGTAAGATAGTTTATTATAATAATAGAAGACCTCTGGGCTTTGACTAGCGAACCCCCATACCTCAGTCTCTAGATGCAGAATTACATCAGCAGGACATCATAGCTCTTCTCACTGAAAGGGATTTCTCCAAGTGTGTTAAGCGCTAGTAAACCACAGTATTAAAAGCATACCAAATTCTTCATGGCAATTGCACCTAATGTTATGTCTGGGTGCGCGAGACTGGCCATATCAGGAAGAACCAAAATACATTGTTATGCGACCTTGTACATGTTTGTGCAGACTGAGCCCAAAAAGGTGAACAACAGAAAATGCAGACAGTGCAAAAGAACTTGGCACGAGCAAAGGGCGAGGGAGGCCCGGCTCAGTGTAACGTGCGCAAAGGAAAACAGCATGGCAGCCAGGCCTAGGCCAACATAACAAGGCAGGTAACAATCCACAAGACACCCTCCCCTGGTCAGTCCAGCGGCCAGGACAGAGGCCCATCAGAGGAAAAACACAGCCGTTGGAGCACAGGGAGCGCCCAAACGGCGAAGGGCAGGTCAATCCATGAAAGTGTAAGTGCAGAGAAAAGCCATACCCTCCAAGAGTTCATCATTGGAATCGTCAAAAAACATAGATGCCATCCAATCCATGAGATCAAAGAGCAGGAATGCTCCTCAACAAAGGGAGCATTCAGAAGCAATGCGGGACAGCTTGCGTGATAATTGAAACAGCTTCGTTGTAGGAGATCCTGGGCAGCCGCCCAGATATCCCATTGCGCCAAAATCCCCAGTGCAGCCGCACGCGCCATACAGCCAGCAACGGAACAGTCCTGCTCATGGGCCTCTAAGGGACCCATCAACTGAACAAAATCCGGAACAGACAATGACGAATTGGAGAGGCAATAATCCAGAGTCCAGGTGAAAGGACAGCGGACACAAGTCATCACAGGTTGCACGCAAGTGAAATACGCAAAGCGAAATGAAAGAGTATATGACACACTCAGTGTTGCCAATGGCAAGACACCAAAACCGGCCAAAAGGCGCTCACGGAGCAGCTGGAGGCGTTCTGGATCGAGCAGGTCCCATCGGGGAGCAGCCATTGCGCAGAAAGCAAATTAAGAGCAAGACACCAGCCGCTAAAGCGAGGATCAATGGGAAACCGCCAAAGACACTGGAAAAAATAGAATGTATGAAAGCCGGGATGGCACCAAAAATAGTTTGGAAGGAGGACACCAAGCCCGACCCCACGACCTTAAAAAAGTGTACTAGGCCTTCAGTGTTAGATGCGTTAAAAATACGATGTATTAACTCCCCAAAATGTTGGGGGAGATTAGTGTTTAAAAGGGCCTGTATTTCACTGTGGGTACTCGCCACCTGGAGAATGAATGTCTCCCGGGCGGACGTGAGCATAACTTCCTCGTTTAATAATAGTGCCTTTATTCTGCTCAGTCTATTGAAATCTGCTTCCATGGTAGGGATGGAAGGCCAAATAGAGATATCAACCTTGCCATGAGGGGGAGGAAAAAGCACATTTTTGCAGCAGACAACCCTGTGCGAGACTGTTACAATGTAAGGAATGCCAGCCTGCAGGCCACAACAGTTTTCGTTATTTAAAAGTAAATAACTACCATTGGAAAGGAGAGTGAAAGTAGGAGAAATAACAGGAGCAGGAATACCTTTCAGCACACAAGCAAGATTAGGAGCGGAAACGCTACATGAGCCATGCAATTTAATGTGTTTACAAATAAGCGAATGACCCATAGTCGAGTCGCAGTACTCCCCGTGAGAAAGACTTCCTTGCCGTCCCGAAGGCATTTATACATGAAAGGCAAGGACCAGAGTTCATGCAGGAAAGCACTGCCCAAGGGCCGGTAACGGCCCACAGGATAATGTTTCATGCACGAGTCAAATTCAAATAAGGAAAAAGGTAAAGCGATAACCCCATGAACTAGCCACACAGCAGAATCGAGTTCTGCAACAGAGAACGGCAAAGGATCCATCTTTTCGATATGTAATAGAGTGTAAGTTGCATCTTTCATGGACATAAATTGCTGTTTGTCAGTTAAGTTAAAAGGTAAAAACAAGGCAGAGGTGTTCAAAAATGCCAAGGAACTTTACCTAACTTGAGCGTTTGTAAAGTCCATGCAAATTGCATAACTGAACGCAATTGATTCTGACCATGATATAACACAGAAACATCATCTTGTACAATATCAACAACAGAAGACACAATATTCTCCAAAGTATAAATGCGAGAAGACAGGGTATTAATACTATTGTCAACAACAGCAAGCACCTTTTCCAAATTTGCTTGATCTATTTCCCGAAGACGGGAAGCAGCTTCCATTTGTGATAGCTTCCAGAGTTCATTATATGTTTCATAAATGAATCTTTTAGGTCGGGGACCACGAGGTCCCAAAACAAAGTCGGACAGATCAATATTGCCTGAAAGGAGGGACAAATGTTGTTTAACAGAATCAAGGGACGAATGTTGTAGCCATTGTTTGCATAATTTACCAACAGAGTATGTAGTGACACTACGGGCATCAGTAAACCTCGGATCAGGCCTATTCTGTGTGTAGCTAGCACCAGAATCGTGAAAACGCATTTGACATGCATTAGATGATATAGGCCATACTAACCAGGGTGACTGAACCAGCTCAGAAACATTAAATGAATTATTCTGTAATAGAGCCTGCAGGGACACGAGGGACATATTGAATCGTGAGCTTTCATTGGGAAAACTCGACAGGGATGGTATGGATGGAGTATTCAATTGTTTAGTGGTTGCTAAGCCCCAACATGTAGTCTGATAGATGGAGACATTGAGGAACATAATTTGTGTAGGGATGAGGCAAGCACGGTGTAAGGCCTCGGTTCCCTGTACCTGCCATGACTTGGAGCCCCAAATAGATTTTAAATCCACTGTATTATCCCAGTACTCATAACCACCCACAGCTAGGGCACTTAGAAAGGAACCTGAATAAAGCAATTTGGTGTGTGTTAACATAATTTTCTGAGTTGATGTGTTATTTAGTCTAAAATAGGATGCAGGGTTCGACCGATTAAAATCAGTGAAATAATTAAACTTATTTCGAAGAGTTTGAGAGCTACCTGGCAAGGGGTTTGGACAATGTTCCCATTGGGTATAATTAACAGAACTACGCAGGGCACTGGGCTTATGAAGAAAATGATTACCCCAATGTTGGTAACAATACAAATCGGCATAATTAGCAGAATTCATATATAAATCTTCAGCATTAAAAGATGCATAATATTTTAAATCGGCAAACAATGCTTCAACGGCATGCACATCCCAATCATCAGAATGAATATTATTTTGTACTACATCACCCATTGAAACACGAAGGACATTAGGTACATTAATAATTTCCGTCGGACCATGGATTTGATAGTTCACTGCATCCCATACGATGCCATCAGCAACTGGGAAAGCTGAAATGTTCACAAATGTGTGGTCACGCTTCATGATGTGAGACGAGGAATGAGGAGCCAAAGTTCCAGAAACATAGTCTACAGCAGAGCGTTCAGGTAAATAGTGACCATTAATTAGTAGAAAAAACACTGTGACAAAGCCAATGGACATGAACAAAAAAATCAAGAAAAGTACCAACCAGATGTATGTCCAGGGTGGAATCAAAAAATTGTCTCTAAACCAGGATATAAAAATACTGAACTTGGATGGAACTTTTGAAGATGTGGAATCCGAATCAAAGGAATAACGAGTCGGGCCAAGTGGCGTTGTTGGTTGATGTGCCACCGATTCTGATGCAGGATAAGTATACTCGTCCTCGTCGATATTGGTGGAGAGTTGGGGATCAATCGTAGTTTCAGGCAAAGTAGAGGATTCAGGCAAATCAACCATCTCAATTACAGCATCAGCGATCGTTCGTGCAGATGGACTACGAACATATGTCCGATAAATGGCAGGACAAGAGACCGCTGGTGTGACACTATTCAGGATCGGCCAGGCGCTGTAGCTTGACATTTTCCACTGAGATGTATCTGTTCTCCTTGCGACCAGGAAGCGGTGGTAAAATGACTGTACGTGTTCCCTTCAAGCCCAGAACTGGAACCGGTGCACGAAAAGAGGGGCCGAATTCTTTTTTGTTTTCAACCTTTTCTCGAACCAGTTCTCCAACCTTTGGAAGCCAGCCGGCTACCGGAATCTGCAACGCAGGATCTGTGGCTGAAGGCAAATGTGTAATTGCAAGTTTGTCTCGGGCTTCTTGTAAGTCCTGTAACATAGCAGAATGGTTATCTACATCAAACTTGGCGGATTGCGCCGCGATGTCTGGACCCTCAAGGTCAGGCACAAACATTCTTATGCCAAAGAGCATTTCGTATGGGGTCCGCCCACCCAGAGGTCTTCTAGGGAGATTATTAAGTGCACGCTGAACGGTATACAAATGGGCCAGCCAGTTCCTGCCAGTACCTATAACCCTAGCTGTTAAGGATTGCTTTAAGTCACGGTTCATTCGTTCAACGATAGAGTTGCCCTCAGGCCTATACGGAGACGAAAATTTCACCCGCACCCCAAGCGAAGCCATTGCATCCTTGTAAGCCCTAGAGGCAAACGCTGGACCTTGGTCCGAATGGAAGGTGCCGCATGCGAAAATTCCCACAAAGACACGCAAATCCCTGATTACATTTCGGGCGTCAGCACTCCGTTGTGGCCAGACCCAGAGAAACCGTGTGCACGAGTCCACTGCCACTAAGATGTATTTATAGGCAGTGTCTGATGAGAATGGACCGCAGTGATCCAAGTAAACACACCCAAAGGGTCTGTTAGCAATGCAGAGCGGGGTTTGTGGTGGACGTGTTACCGTGGAAGGCTTAATCTGTTGACAAACATCGCAAGAAAGCACAAAAGCACGGGTGTCTTTATATAACCCACGCCACCAATAACGCTGCTGCAAGATGGAAACCGTAGCTGACACACCTGCATGAGCCGAAGCCATGCCTTCGTGTGCAGCTGATATCAAGGCACTCCTGCGGTCCGCGTTGGGGATCAGCCGATCTCCAACGTCAGGTATAGTTACATAAGGAACCTGATCGGGACTTAATGTGTAAGAATACTTGGAAGGGAAACCTGTAGGGTAATTATTACCTTCCTTGGTTGCAGCAATAGCTGCTAATATAACAGGGTCTATTTTCGACATGGACCTGGTAACCGCTGCTACTGAACACGTGACTACTGCTGAACGGGCAGCTTCATCTGCCAGATCGTTACCTATAGCGTGTGCGCCCACCCGCTGATGGCCTAAGGTGTGAACCACCTGTGTGAGGGGCAGACGTTGTTGCAATTCTGCCACTCGAACCCAAAGCATTTTATGCTTAATTGTGCTCCCTTTTGCGTCCTTGTAGTCATTTTTTGACCAGAAAAACAGATTGTCATTGTAAGATTGTACACAGTAGAAGGAATCACATACAATAAGAGTGGTCTCATCCTGAGAAGCGAACTCAAGCGCAAGTAGCAATGCATGCAGCTCGGCCAATTGTGCGGTACTATCTCCAAGTGTGCGAGTATGCACTGCAGAGGATTTGAACTTTCCATCAACAAAAGAACCTGCGACAATTGCACATGCAGCTGAATAAGCGTGCTTGGACCCAGTGGCCGGTTGCGCCGAACCATCGGTGTAGATCACACATTTGTAATCCTCAAGCGGTAGCAAAAACAAAGGAGGAGGATGAACGAATTCATACTGCAAATACTCCTGAGTCTGAAGAGAAGAATCAAAAACAAAAGTGACGTCCGAAGACGTCAAGGATGTAGCCCATTGTATCCAACGGGGATGCATTGCTTTTGAGTTCGGTACACTTGCCTTTGTTACTGCCTCTAGGGCAGGACAGGGTGTTACCACTAGAATCCGCTTTCCCTGTGCCAGTGCGCGTTCTTTTAGAATCGCCATTTGCACTGCAGTTAGAACTTTTTCGACAGAGGTAAAGCGCAATTCAGCGGAAGTGTACAGATGTGACTTGTATGCGATGGGTACTGTATCACCTTCATTAAAGGTTAAGTATGTGAATCCCACCGCCCCGGAATTATTCTAATCACCAGGTTTGTGTGGTTATCACGAGTCAAAAGATATTTAGACTCCAATAGGTCTGTCTGCAAAGACTGCAGAATTGAGGTATGCTCAGGCAGCCAGCAAGACCTTGAATAAGTAGGTTGTATCAAAGCATACAAAGGCTTGATACGCTGGGCATATTCGGGAATGTAAGTACGCCCAAAATTTAGGAAACCCAGCAAAGACTGAAGTTTCTTCAGAGTATTTGGGGGCTAAGCCCTTACCTTCGTTATTGAGCTCATAGCCCAAGAACAGAACGGTAAATTCAGCAATGTGTGACTTAGCAAAGTTAAATTTGTAACCCTGCTCCGCAAATTCAAGAATAATGCGGTCCACACGGGACAAATGCTGAAATAATTCGTCGTCCGTCAGATAGATGTCATCTACGTACGAACATGCGTCTTGATCAATGTCATTTAACAAAGAAACAACACGGGCGGCGAATATACCCGGACTATTTTTGTAGCCCATGGGTAAACGCCGGAACTGGAATAATTTACCACCGGAAGTGAATGCGGTCCATTGACCACTCTCCGGGGCTAGGTTGTGCGTGTAGAAACCGTTTGAAAGGTCAAGTGTCGTTTTGTATTTTTTACGAACAAGACTGTCTACAAGCGCAGAACTGTGTGTATTTTGCACCGCAAAGTTCCGACAATGAGTATTTAAATGCCGGTAATCCAAAACTAAGCGGTACGTTCCATCGGGTTTAGAAACCACGAAAAGGGGATTGTTCATAGGTGATACGCATGGTTCAATTACTCCCTGATATTCCAACTGTGTCAGAATTTCGGAGACGGGGCCTTTTGCCTGCCGTTTGATGGGATATTGGGGTTGTGGCTGCGGTAGTGACCGCAAAGGTATTGCATGAGGAGGTGATTCTTCATCCCATCCCACATGGTTGCGGTATAACGCTGGTGCCAGGTACACAGCCCACTCAGCTGCAAGTGCTTCAGCTTTGTCTTTGGGACATGCCGTGAGAAGCTTGGAAGGATTACCTCCTCTCCTTTATGTGCAGCTAAAACGAATGGGGGTGGCCAATCCACCTCTGCTAACAAAATGTCATATGAAGAGGTTAGATTTTCCCAAAAATCCCTTTTATTTCACGCGGTATGTCTCCTTCAATTTGTATGACTATATTATATAGTCTGTCAGGGGTGCCACTCTCGTGTCAGCTGTCTCTACAGTAACGAATGTTTCAGTTGCTGTCGCCTCCATATGAGGACGTAGCGCCTCCCGCACTATGGTAACTTCCGCGGCGCTGTCTAGGAGGGTCACTGCCCACGTCCAATTCTGGAGTCTCGTTCTCACGGTCTGAGGCATATTTCGCTGTGACAGCGGCAACTTTTTTCTTCTGAAATTGCGGTCGAGGAAGATGAAAGTCTTCTGCTTTCCCTCTGACTTGTTGTCGAGGTTGGTCTCGCTCCTGGGGAGCCTCTCGGCCCCTTCCTCTATCTTGCCGTCCTCCTCCACCAGCCTGTGACGACGTCTGGGCCTGTGAAGAACGAGGAGAACGCGTATCAGAGCTCTGAAACCTTTCTGGTGATTTAATCCTTGACCTATCACGTAAATCATAAGTACGTTCAGAAGAAACCGAAACTGGGGAAGCGCCTCTCGACCCCGGCTTCTTTTGTTGCTTACCCTGTTTTTTCTGTCTCCAACTCTTTTTAGTGAAGATCGGTTTATCATCTTTCTCAGATGCACTTTTTGTTTGTGTAACTTGTGTTTGCGATTGAGTTTGCATTTTTACAAAAGGCTTGTTGCCCAGGCTATTTCTTCCAATTGTTTTATAAGCCCGGGCAATAATTTTCGGTAATTCGCGGGGCCTGTCCAACTCTGGGACCAAAGCCAAAGCATTCGCTACTTGAAAGTTCATAGCATCGCCCTTGACATTTCCAAGGATCAGCTCTGCTACTACATCAAACACTCCCACTAGTCTCATCCCTAATTCCACAGCCGCTTCAGGGCCATGTTCATCCTGTACTTTTTTAATTACAGAGGGTAGAACCGTCATGGAAGGAGTTCCAAAACATTTTGAATAAACTGCTGCGAATACCTTACCCCAGTTTTCACATGATGTCAAATCGGGGATTATGTCTTTTGGCAAACTTATCGTGAGGATGCGGTGTTTATCTACTGGGGATGTATGGGGAAACACTGCTTCTATCTGATCGAACTTTTCTGCAAGCCAGTAAGGATAGTCGTCCTTATTTTGTGGACGTTTGCCCATCACAGAATTTACCATGACAGGACTTATAGTCACTCCAGCGGCTATAGCTGGTTGGCCTGCGACTACAGGAGCAGCTCCATGTAGACTACCTGTAACGTATGTCACTAGGGCTCGATGCACTCGTACCAATTCGGTATGCATAGTGCGCAGTTCCGCAAGCGGTAATGCCAGATAATTTGGATGCGGGGTATACCCGGCCAATACAGGCCAAGTGGCCCCCTGAATTGACAAGGGGCCTAAACGAACTGCGGTAGTTGGTTGTGGTAGGGCGCCATTAAACCAAACACGGTGCTGCCAAGCCGTGAGAGGTACTTCAAGAGTGGTATAGGGTCGATAGGCAGCAGGAATAGCGGTGGGCTTATATTCATGAAACAGCTTATCACCTGCATCCACCGCCTCAAAAGTGATCCAAGTGTAAAAAACTTCAAAGTGATAAGCCGCATCGGCTTGAACCACAAAGACCAACTCGACCCCAGTATCGGGCACTCCATACACAGCTAAGTGGTCTCGGAGTGCTCCTCGACTATGTGCAGCAATCGCCACACCAGCCATAACTAAACAATAATATCCGACAACCTAACAGGGAGCACAAAAATGGGTCTGTTAACTAACCTTTTTAATAACATCAAGCTTGAAAGAACCTATAAAACATTCAATATAGGAGGTATCACCGTCACATACGCCTCCGGAAGCGTACGCGAGGGGTTTGTGGACAAGCACAAGTACTACTCAAGCGTCTCGCAGATAAGCTGCCCCACGGTGGTCGCGCCATGTCATAAGGTTTCTGCACATACACAGAGCTATGCACAGGAAAATGGGACCCCGGAATACAGTGGTTTGCCACCATATACCGTAGCACCCAAAAACCCCAACCCAACTAGCTTAGCATCCCATTAGCACCCAAGTACTAATGTTTAGACAACCCAGAACACGGTATCTTTATCTCAGGACTCGCAGAAGCAAGAACACTCTTTCGTCACTCACTCGTACTTGTCCACAAGGTGCGTAGGAAGAGACACTGGATAGTTTAAAATGTTTATTCCAACTTACGTGCTCTAATGTACAGTACACGTGTCAGTACTAATAGCATAATGCATATGACTAATATAAGCAGCATGGTTACAATTCCATAGAATACAAACGGGAAAGCATCTCAGAGCTCAGTGGATAAACGTATAAATAACATTACCACCCTCCCCTTGCAGTAAGATAGTTTATTATAATAATAGAAGACCTCTGGGCTTTGACTAGCGAACCCCCATACCTCAGTCTCTAGATGCAGAATTACATCAGCAGGACATCATAGCTCTTCTCACTGAAAGGGATTTCTCCAAGTGTGTTAAGCGCTAGTAAACCACAGTATTAAAAGCATACCAAATTCTTCATGGCAATTGCACCTAATGTTATGTCTGGGTGCGCGAGACTGGCCATATCAGGAAGAACCAAAATACATTGTTATGCGACCTTGTACATGTTTGTGCAGACTGAGCCCAAAAAGGTGAACAACAGAAAATGCAGACAGTGCAAAAGAACTTGGCACGAGCAAAGGGCGAGGGAGGCCCGGCTCAGTGTAACGTGCGCAAAGGAAAACAGCATGGCAGCCAGGCCTAGGCCAACATAACAAGGCAGGTAACAATCCACAAGACAAGTTGTGAGACTAGAAAATGTTTTCTGTTTTCATACACTCATAGGGAATTAACACAGGCACAAGAAAGACATTGGACATACATTTGTAGAAAGACACAGATATCGCTACCAGCAGCTTAGGGTTTGGCGCACTCTGTGGCATTCATGTCCAAACCCCTCTGCTACAGATGTTCATAGACTCACCTGCTTCTACTGGCCTGGGATCATCTAACAGAACGAGGGGCCAAATGTACCAACACTGGATTCACAAAAAGTGGTTGCAAATTGTGTACTAACCTTTGGCGAATCCAATGAGATTTTTAGACCAGACCTATGTACTAGTAGGCCAGTTTGCAAAATCACCATTTGGAGTGGGCCACAATCTGAGCTACCTCATGAATACTGATTGAGTAGGTTTCAAATTGCAACTTACTCCATCACACAGATCATGTTCTGTTGGGTTCAGCAGACCACCAAGTCTGTAATTGCATTTAAATAAAGTAACTTTTTTTTTTTTTTTAACATGGCCTGGTTTTCTTAAAGTAACGGGGATGCTTTTAAAGAAAACAAGTTTACTTTATTTAAAAAGTTTGTTTGAAAGTGCAGTGGTCCGAGAGATCAGTGAAGACTCACAAACAATCCTTTTATTAACATTCACAGAGGAGAAGGGATACCACTTTGCTTTTGCAAATGGTCACTATCTCCTTTGAGGAGTCGGTAACCTGTTAATGGGTTGAGAACGAAATTACGATTGCAAACCATTGATACAATGCATTGCAAATCACAATTTGGAATGGATGCCCCCAACATAGCCTTCGAAAGTGCGCTTTGTTCTGCATTTCTAAACTCATTTTACAATTTGGTAACCATTTATAAAATCAAAAAAATCAGTTTTGTACATAACAAAAAGCCATTTAAGGGTAGCAAACCATGTGATTTAGCTAAATGACTCAGTACATCAAACCGTAGGTTACTTGGTGAATGAATAAAGGCAATCTTGTGGGGCGAGGGAAGAAAGGACCCAGTTCTGTATCTAGGATTCTTCTAGCTAGTAACAGGTCAATGGAGACTATGGAAAGTATACATGGATGAAAATTAAGGGAATCATAAAGCAGACATATGAAGCAAGGTGCATTCTCACTACTTGCACCGCTTGTATGTCTTTTCTGTTACATGCATATAATATGAATATGACCCCAGTGCTAGGTTAGCATGTGAAAAGCATATGCCTGGATAACCTCAGCAAAAATGCCAAAATGTAATCCCTAAGTCAGAAATGCAAAATAATATACACATTGTGACCGTACACATTGTGGCACACAAAACAAAAATTGTGACCCAGATATCCTTTATTCTCAGAACATTTCTATAGGAAATCTGCCTTTTCCGTGTGGTCACTTATATTTTTGCTGGCTTTAGAACCCTTGCACTTTACCCCTGCTAACCACTAGTACAGTGCCTGCACTCCTCCATTAAACATGGCAGAATTTACATATTCCTAACTGGTACAATTAACTTACCTATATGGTACAAAATGTACCCAGGACATGTAAGTTAAATGCCCTTAATGGATGCAGCACCTATTGTGCCATCCACTTCAGTTTCAGTATAAAACATGGCTCAAGGCCTACCACTGTTGGCTGAATGTAGCAATTTAAACACTGCAACTGGACCTGTCAAAATAAACACTTTCGACAGGTCAAAACCTCCCTTTCAATTGTTAGTAAGTTGACCTTACATAGGCCTTAGATCCCACAACGCAGGGTGCATGGTATTTACAAGTAGGACATTTAAAAATGTAATGTTAACATGTACTTACTTTGACTAGCATTCAAATGCTATTTTTTAATGTGGCTAGGTTTCATTCTGGCGGAACTAGCTGTCCAATGTAGAAAAACAAAGTACAGACATAAATCTTAATACTGTATCTCTGGAATGGGACTAGCTATAAAAATAGTTAAACAACTATTTTTAATAGTTATAATAAATCCAATTCAATAGTGGAGTCAGTTTTGTAATGACTATTAAGGAAAAAATAACTTTCAGAGTTACCTTTTCCCTGCCTAAAGTTCCTGGAGCCTAATTTTGCATTTGCTATCTCACTTCTGCCAGTCAGCAATTAACATTTGAATAGGAAAGAAAAAGGTGTGAAATGCTTCCTAAGAGCACACAATAAGCTGACCTGAATGGACAAAGATAATTCCTCTGAATCTGACAGAATATGCAGAATGGGGGCTGTCAGACTCCTTTTTCACATTACAGTGTAAAATCCTTCTTGAATGTAAAAGCCTGCTTGATAGGCCTGCTTGGTTTACATATACCACAGGGGCAGCCTTGAAAGGAAGGAAACCAGGATGCCAAATCAATTTTGCGTTTTTCACTGACTCATTGCTGACGGTCATGCTTTGTCTTGCCAGACTTCGGTCTCTTGGTTCCTATATATAAGACTAGGGACACACTTAACAAGCATTGGCATAGCCAATAGGTCTCGCCTTTGGGACCTTATAAGTATTTAGTTATGCAGCAGGTCCCAAAGGCGAGACCTATTGGCTATGCCAATGCTTGTTTAGGACTTGTGCCCTGGTTAAGATGAATCATGATTACCGCGAGTCCTGTAACGGGGGAGCGGGGGGCAGAGAGGGAGGGGGAGAGGAGGTTTCCTAGGTATTTAAACACACGCTTCCCTCAACGACCCGTGACAAACGAGCGGAGAGCAGTCGCGGGGTTTCCCGGCCCTCAGTGACCGGTCCTCTTAGGTTTCATTACCCAGATGCCCTGGGCTCGGGTCAGCAGCGGCACCAGCTTCCAGAGTCCGCCGGCCGGGCGCTATTAATTACCCCTCGGAGCTATTTTTAATCCCCGCCGCTATATGCCTCCTCACTGCTCTGATTAATAGGTGCTGACAGAGAGCCTAACGGGGCAATGGACAAGGCAGCAAAGATGAAAAGACGGCTGGCCAGGCCACCACGGACCAAAGAGGCTGGGACGTGGCTAACAAACGTGCAGTAGGCGCAGTAGCACCGGTGCCCAGACTTTCACTCGAGCGTTTTCGTTTGTCAATTCCTTGCGTGTGCTTCACTTAGCAAACTTTGGCTCTTTTAATTGGTTCATGTGAACAAAGTATGCCAAAAAACATACAACCCCCATGATCAATGAAAACATAAAAGTCTGCTGATTACACAGTTCCAAAAATCAAGGTTTGCGAAATAAACCTCTTTCAACAAAGCAACGAGCGACGGAAATCATGTGGGGAGACATGGGAACGAGGCGGCGAGCGACGGAAATCATGTGGGGAGCGGGGCCGCGAGCGGTGAGCCGCAGAAGGTGAGCGAAGCCGGAAACTACGGGGCGCATCGGGGGACATGGAGCGGGGCGAGCGAGCGCGGCAGCCTGCAAAGCAGTCCCAAAGCGCTCGTGCGTCGTGGCTGGCCTTTGGATGAGTACGCGCGGCAGACATGTGTTTCCACTTATCGCGCCCGCGTCTGGGCACGATAATTGGAAACACATGTTTGCCGCGCGTACCCATCTCAAAAGGCCAGCCACGACGCACGAGCGTTTGTTGGACTGCTTTGAAAACTCGCTTACAATAAGTCTTCGCCTCTAAGCAGCGCTTGCGCGCTACTCGAGGCTCGACCTAAAAAGGAAGGGAACAGGATGCCAAAACAATTCTTGTGTATCCACTGTCTGGTTGCTGGAAAACCCTGCTTTGGTCTACCAGACTTCAGTCTCTAGGTTTATTGGGGGTACTGTGACTACCCCAAACTGTATTTTAGTGTTAGATGTGGGAAGTCACCAGGATTACCATTGTACACTCCCCCCCAGCTCTCAGAGCCCATGTTTTATATGGCCAAAGACTTCCGCCACCTTGAAAGTGCTCAAAGTGGACTGGGTTGTCCCTGTAAACATCTACCTCATTGGTAAGGGCACGCCCAGGAGTCATTCCCACTCAATAGCTCATGCCAGGCTTAAATGTGGCACTTTAGAACACTCCTGGACTGAGGAAGATCAGAAGAGGACTAAACCTGCTGGCTATGACCTGAGAAGAGCCTTAAGGACCTGGCCTGCCCTCTCTTGTTCTGAGGACGAAGAAGTGGACTCCAAGGGTCATAATGATGACCTTCGGTTCAAGCTGTAGGGATACAACAAGCTACAAGAGGCCTTTCCTGCACCTGCTCGGCGGCAACTTGGACTGGGCCTAACTACTGGCCTCTGCCTGATACTCAGTGAGTCTCTAAGTGCCTCCCCATAGGTCCTGGAGGCTTTAAAAGTGTAATCCTGTGGTGGATTGGAACTTATAGGAACCTGGTTGTTGTATAGGACCCGCACTCCATCACGTTCAGCATCAAATTGCACCTAGGTTCTGGTCTACCTCTACCATTGACTATCGTTGGCATTATTCCTATTTAAAACTATCTGCAGCGATTGAAAGGAGTGGGGAAAGCGGAATTGAATAGTTGGAAGCATAAAATAATATCCCTACTAGGATGGGTGGTGGCCATTAAGATGGCTATATTACCCAAGATCCTCTATGTCTTCCAGACCGTGACTCTTTCGATTCTGAAAGATTTCATTGTGGAACTCCAATGCCTCTGTTACACATACCTCTGGGGTGGGAAAGTCGCATGCCTCTCCCTCCACCAATGCTCTCTTAGGTTGCGACTAGGGGGTTTGGGCGTACCCAATCTAGCATATTACTACGCTGTGGCTCATCTTTGAATTCTCGTTCACCGAACTAGGCAAGAAACCGACAAAGGTTGGTGTATGACCAATCACACTTTGGTTTGTCGGTCCTTTCTGGGAGATCCCGTGGAGAAGTAGATATCAGCGAACAGGCACTCTCTATCGTTCCACTGTCACTATGGCTATCTTGGCGATCTGGGACAAAGTGGCGGCTAAAAAAGGGCTTACATCCTTTTTGTTGCCCTTTGCGCCCCTCTGGGGGAACAGCCACTTTTCTCCAGGCCTGGAAATGTAATGTAAATATGATTTATAAAGCGCAACTCATGCCCGAGGGCGTCTTGGCGCGATAGAAGTCAGAGCTAAGGCAGCAACAGTGTCCACTACGGGTTGAGCAAGTGGGTAGGATGCTTTATTAATTCTGTGTGAAGAGACAGGTTTTTAGGGCTTTTCTGAAACTGAGTAGGGCAGGGGCTGTTTTTAGAGTCAGTGACAGACTGTTCCAGAGCATTGCGGTGGTCCTATAAAAACTCCCCCCCCCCCCATGTGGCCTTTCTAAATGGGGGAACCACCATGTTCCTTGCAGAGCCTGAGCGTAGCGCTCTTGCTGGTACGTACCATTTAAGTTTTCGCTTAAAATGGTCAGGCCCGAGTCCGTGCAGAGATTTAAATGCCAGACAGAGGACTTTGAACTTGCATCGTTGTCTGACTGGCAACCAATGCAGTTTTCTGATGGCTTCTCTGGCCGATTCATATTTGGGAATTTTGAAGATGAAACGGGAAGCAGCGTTTTGCAAAATCTGAAGTCTTTTCAAAAGACCTGATGCAAGAGTATGGTAGAGACTATTACAGTAGTCAATCCTTGTGAGGACCATAGCCATAGTTACTGTTTTTAGAAGTTCAGGGGGCACTAATTTTGCGTTTTTTTAATTTTTTTATCAGCCTTATAGAGCAAAAGGATGCAGATGTAATTTTGTTAACTTGCTCCTTGAATTTCAGTTCACTGTCTACCAAGAATCCTAGGTTCTTTACTTTAGTTGAGGGTGTAGGCAGTGAGTCCAGCTCTGGCGGCCACCAATACAGTGTCCAAAGAGAGGGTTTATTGCCGAAGATGATGACCTCAGTCTTTGAGGCATTCAGCTTCAGGCAATTGCAATCCATCCAGTTGCTCACCTTACTCATACATAAGTTGAATGCCTCACCTGGGTTGTTTTCACAGTTTGCTAGTGACACCACAATTTGGGTGTCATCCGCATACAATGCTAAGGTAAAACCGGCGTCTTTGATGATTGACGCAAGTGGCGTAACATAAAGATTAAAAAGAGTTGGGCTCAGTGCCGATCCCTGTGGAACTCCGCAGGGCAGGGCAAACTGCCTGGAGACGAAATTGCCCATTGCCACGTTTTGTTGTCGATTTGTCATAAAAGATTTCAGGAGATCTATCGCTGTGCCCTTTATCCCCAGGCCTTGCATGCGGTCTACTAAGATCTAATGACTGACCGTATCAAAGGCCGCGGAGAGATCAATCAAGATCAGCGCCGCCGTCCCCCCTCTGTCAAGAGCTTCTCGTATATCTTCAGTTGCTACGATTTGGGCAGACTCTGTGCTATGATTTTTTCTAAAACCATGTTGTGTGTCATCCAGCAGAGAGTTAACCTCTATGTGTTCTGAGATCTGTTGATTCATAATTTTCTCTGCCAGCTTAGCAGCAAAAGGGAGTCTTGAAATAGGGCGATAATTGCTAGGGTCCACAGCGTTCAGATTATCTTTTTTTTTTTAAAGTGGGAGGATTGAGGCAAGTTTCCACTGGGAGGGGGAAATCCCTCCAGTAAACATATTGTTGAGGATCTGTCCCAAGTACTGTGCCACTTGAGCAGGTATCATGTGCATTATGCTGGGCGGGCAGGGATCTTGTGGTGCACCGGATTTAATTAGCGGAATTATGTCTATGAGTTGTTCCTCCGAGGGGGTCTTAAAGGTGGAGAAGCCGATTGTACCCCCTGGGTCAACTGGAGCTTGCTCATCCTGGTGCTTGGCTGCTTTTTTTGCGGTGAAATTGTAAATATTAACAACTTTCTCTTGGAAAAAGCCTGCTAGCGCGTCACAAAAGTCTTGATTTATGCCTGCATGACTTGGGCTAGTTGGTGTTACCAGCTTTTTTATTACTGAGAAAAGAGTTTTGTTTGCATCACAGGCTGCTTTTATATGCTCTGAGTAGTATGTGGTCTTTGCTGCTAGGATAACCTCTTTATGCTTTGCTAATTTAGCTTTATAGATGTTCTTCTCCTCTACCTCATAGTTTTTTCTCCATTTTTGTTCTTGTCTACGACAATCCTGCCTTGATAGCCGGAGGTTTTCATTGTACCAGGGCTGGGACGTTTTTTAGTTGTACTTTTATGGGTAATTGGTGCTACTGTGTCCAATGCATAGTTTAGCCAGTGCGTAAAATTCTCAACACTTTGCTCCAGGTTATCCCCTAGTTGACACGCGTTGGAGGTAATAGCATCTCCTAGTTCAGCTGAGCGTATTTTATGCCAAGCTCTGCCCTGTGATTGCTGGATGGGGTGTCTATGCATGATGGTTTTCTTGGTCTTTATCAACGATTTGACCACCCAGTGGTCAGACCAAGTCACTGGAAAAGATGGCAGTAAGTTGATGGCGAGTGTGGAGGCGGAAGGAGGGGAATCCTACTAAACGGAACTAGAGTCCTCACACACCCAGCCAGCTAGGTGTCATGCTTCATCATATGGACTCGCTCCTCGTCGAGTCGGCGGTGCAATACCCCACGGGCACCCATAAAGGGGCTCTTTAGCTGAGATCTTTTGATCCTGCCGTATGATGCCGTGGGTGTAAGGGCCCTAGGGGTGAGTGTAGAGTCCGGTTTCTCAGCTCGGCGCTGGGGTAGTTTTTCAGGCGTTCGTCCGACTAAGGACAGGACACCATCCATTGAGGTGTCAAGAGCTGACAACACCGTAGAAGCAAGCGCTACCACCTAGTTAGGATATCACTAGGCCTGTCGGGACTACATGCTTGCACGTAAGATTAGTGGTAGGATATCACTATGCCTGTCGGGACTACATGCTCGCACGTAAGATTAGTGGTAGGTAGGTATCCCTCCACCTAACCACTATGTGTAGATAGTTTTTACAGGTCCTGAAGAAATGCACTGTATCATTTATGAACAAACAGCGTGAAACATGTCGACCACATTTGTAGAGTTGAGCATTGCTCCCCTGGACCATTAAGCCAGCGAGCAGCCACTCTTTTGTATTTTTAATAAGGTGGATGACCATTCCATTAAAATCCCCTTTTGGATTATCCAACCTTTTTACATCACACACTCACATCTACACTCACCCCTAGGGCCCTTACACCCACGGCATCATACGGCAGGAACAAAAGATCTCCGCTAAAGAGCCCCTTTATGGGTGCCCGTCGGGTATTGCACCGCCGACCCGACGAGGAGCGAGTCCATATGATGAAGCATGACACCTAGCTGGCTGGGTGTGTGAGGACTCTAGTTCCGTTTAGGAGGATTCCCCTCCTTCCGCCTCCACACTCGTTGTCCTATCCTATTTTGGGGAACTGCGTACCCTTCTTGATTTACAGTATCTGGGCATGTACGCTGGACCCCGTTAAACAGCCCTATCAGTCCCTCTCTTTTGTCAAGAGTAAGTTGATGGCATCATTATTGGAGAAGATACCATCCAGCATGTGACCAGCCCTGTGTGTTGGACCTTTGGTGATTAGAGAGAGTCCAAACGCATCCATTGCATCGATAACTTTTTGAGAGTCAGGGTCAGTTCCTTTTTCCAGGTGAAAATTGAAGTCTCCCAATACAGTAAAGTTTTCATTGATAATTGAAGATTCTATCATCATACTGAGTTTATCAATAAAGCCACTCCTTGCTCCTGGAGGACGATATACTAACATCCCCTTTATTGCTAGTGAATCTGGTGGTTGTACCGAGAAGGCTAATGCCTCAAAACCAGAAGTAGTTAGTGGTTCAAATATGGTTTTAAAGTGGTTGCGGTAGAATATCGCCAGTCCCCCTCCTTTTTTTTGCTGTCTATCCAACCGATATGCGGCAAAACCGGGGGGAGTGGCTGCCACGATATCTGGGCGGGAGCTTGCATCTGCCTAGGTTTCTGTTACGAACGTCACGTCGGCGTTCTGTGCTTGAACAAGATCATAAAATTCTAGCTGGTGTTTCTAGAGATCTTGTGTTTAGTAGCATACAGCAGATATTTGAGCTATTGGGGCCAGAGCCCTTCCCGTGCCGCTGGCCAGTTGCCCCTATCAGTGCTGGCTTTCTTACTAGATGGAGTTTAAAGCGACCGGTTCGGAAGGGAGTTATAACGGGGGTGTTTGGTCTTCGTGCCATTAGCGTTGCTCGAGAATAACTAATGGTGCCTGCCCGTTTTTGTGAAAAAGGACCAGGGGGACCGGCACTGGGCGCGGTCCAGGCCCGGACAGGCGCAGACGGGCTTGCCTTTGGCGCGCCCGCTGCGCGCGTCCGCTGCGCGTCAGCGCCATTGCCTCTTTTTGAAGTCCCAAGCCTCGCTGGGTAAAGGGAGACTAGACCGTCCCTCTTCCAAGATGGCGAGTGGAAAGTGGCCCAGCGGAAGTGAGTCACCCTGTTCACCGGGACCTCCCTCCACACAAACAGCCGACTAATGGCCGCGGTGGACCGGGGAGATACCGATGAGAGAGAAAGAAAGCTGCCTGCCCAAGACGGTAGCGTTCTGATCTAGAGGTTTGTGCAAATGAGCGATTTTTCCTATTGTTCCTTTAAAAACTAAGACCCAAAAGAGAAGAGCGAATAACAATTACAAGAGTATATTTTTAAAAAGTTCTTAAACAATTAAAAAGCACACAGATTAAAAAGCATATGTCTGCTCTTGCCGAGTAAAAGCCTTACTGCATTTCCTAGTCAGCTGCACGTCAGTGCCATTGCCTCTTTTTGAAGTCCCAAGCCTAGCTGGGTAAAGGGAGACTAGACCTTCCCTCTTCCAAGATGGTGGGTGGAAAGTGGCCCAGCAGAAGTGAGTCACCCTGTTCACCGAGACCTCCCTCCACACAAACGGCCGACTAATCGCCGCGGTGGACCGGGGAGATACCGATGAGAGAGAAAGAGAGCTGCCTGCCCAAGACGGTAGCGATCTGATCTAGAGGTTTGTGCAAATGAGCGATTTTTCCTATTGTTCCTTTAAAAACTAAGACCCAAAAGAGAAGAGTGAATAACAATTACAAGAGTATATTTTTAAAAAGTTCTTAAACAATTAAAAAGCACACAGATTAAAAAGCATATGTCTGCTCTTGCCGAGTAAAAGCCTTACTGCCTTTCCTAGTCAGCTGAGGACATTATATGGCTTGGCTATGGGGATTGGGGTTGGAGGTGCAAAACGCTGTGAGATATCTTTCAGGGGGGCTCGATTAAGCCCTTCGACCAGCTTCAGCTTGAATATGGCATATCAGAGGCAGAGCGATTTCGCTACCTAGAGACTGCGGCACTGGGCCCTCTCCCCAGAGATCTGGGAGGGTGCTACCCAAGCGCTCACCCTCTTCGAGAGATACCTACTCCAATGCACTGATAATACCCATGCCACATCTAAGATCTATGCTATGCCAAACATTAAGGACCACACCCATAGGTTTCCCTTTCTAAAGGCGTAAGAAAAAGGCTATAGGCATAGCTTGGACGAGGCCCAATGGGACGAAATACTTATCCGCACACATCATGTCACGCAACACACAGGGGAAAGGGAAACATTGGCTAAGATTCTCTGCTGGTGGCACTATACTCCTAGTCGCCCATCCAAAATGAAGACAGGTCAAGTCGGAAGGGGTGAGGGTGGGGGTGGGTTAGGGTTTATTCCAGTTCTGAGTTTTTTTATTTTTTGTTTTCTTGGCATGAAAAGTAGTCTATTCCACTCAGCGATACTGTGCTAAGATTATTGCCATGCAAAGTTGATAATGATGACCTATGCTTTTTTAATAAGCTTGAGTGTTCTCCATTTTATGTTTCCCACACGTGGCCGGCCAAGTCTGGGTTGTAGGCGACATGCTGTGTATTACCATGTCCCCTTGTGGTTGCTAGCTTGACGTGCATGGACCTGCACACTGGTAAATATTTGAACCTCGCGGCCGGCCCGTTGTGGGTTGTAGGCGGCTTGCTGTGTATCTGATTTGTTCTCTGGTTGCCAATAACAAGATCTGATCCCAAAATGAAGACGGGAAGGGAGCCACGCTGCTTGCGAGGTTGTGGGGACGAAGAAACACTGCTGCACCTGTTGTGGTCCTGCCTAGTCGTTGGGCTCTTCTGGGATTCTGTCCTTACCACCATCCAGCAGATTATAGGGGCGGACATCACCAGATGTACTGCGGTTATGCTTGAAAAACTGGGAACGATACGGGGCCCCCTGGAATCAGAATGCAAACGCCCTGACAGGGAAAAACAACAATGGGTAAAGAGCTACATCAGGGCAAGGTGTATAATAAAAACAATGCAGACAAATTAATCCCAATCAGCAAAAAGTTCAGTATGACAACCAACACTTAATAAACAAATATTTATTTGATTTTTTAAAATATAAAACACTTGTCATTTCAGTCTATGACATATTTGTTTTGTATAGTGTGTTGTGAATTTAAACTTGGATCTGTATTTTCAACAGAACAAGATTGACAGGACACCACATATCTCAGAGTTATTGCCTGACTGTGTCCTATTTATCGAAGACACATAATTTTATTGATTAATTGTTGAATATTGTCTCTCTTTTTTATAAGTGTTTTATATTTAAAAAAATCAAATAAATATTTGTTTATTAAGTGTTGGTTGTCATACTGAACTTTTTGCTGATTGGGATTAATTTGTCTGCATTGTTTTTATTATACACCTTGCCCTGATGTAGCTCTTTACCCATTGCTGCGGTTATTCTTGCCCAGACGGTGAGATCTATCCCCTGTGGGGGTGGAGGGGGCGTTTAATCTTGCATCTGCTCTTGGCCGCCAAGCAATCTATCCTGTCCCTTTGGGGACAGCCGGCACCCCCAGCTGAACTCTGTTGTGAGGCTACGGTGGGTCCTAGGTATGGAAAAACTTGCTAGTGAGACTATGGGCAAAGAATTTGTGAGTCTATGGTGGCTTTTGCAGGACTTTTCCGCCTCGTATATAAGGAGTGGACATGCCCGAAGTGACTTAGAGACCTGAACATTTTAGAAGAATCCCAAGATAGAGGCATATTACTCCTCTATACGCCCATCTACAGCGCATGGATGGCTCTCAGATGTAGACAATCTCATGCAAACTCTGGGACTTGTGTTATCCTTTTCCTTACCAGCTTTGATTGTACCAACAATATTGATGCTGCTTTCTCACTGTATGTATTTTACAAATTTTGAAAGAGGGGCAGGCCTTGGGGAGTGGGGGAGGGATGTTGTTGGGTGGGGGAATGTTATTTTCAGGACTTGTTCCCCAGTTTCACTGATCTAAATGCCAAAAAAATGTAGTTGACCTAAAACTTTAAAAATTCATATCTCCTGTTCCCATTATTGGATTTTAATCCTTTTTGTGTCATTTTGTTTATTAAATTTTACTCGATTTCCCGAACTCATTTTTGGACTTTTCTGGTTTTGCATTTCGACTTTATTACTGTTTTGGCACTGCTTCAAACACTTTGCACATTGCCATAAGTTAAGCCTGTCTGCTCTGTGCCAAAGCTACCGAAGGTACAGCTCAGGTTAATTTAGTGACAATAAGGGTTCAATCTGACAAGGGTTAGGTGTAGGAAAGTGCCCCTTTTTGTCATTGTCACCCCCACATTTTGCCACTGGCATTGATGTTTTTCAACTGATGTGCACTGGGACGCTTCTAACAGGGCCCCAGAACACTTTCACTAAAACTAGGTAAAATGTTCTAATTATCACACAATTGGCACATACTTTAGCTCCCCATTTAAGTCCCTAGTAAGTGGTACCCCTGGTACCTAAGGCATAGGTACTAATGAGGGTCCCTAAGGGATGCAGCATGTATTTTGCCACCCTAAGGGACCCCCATACAAATTCCATACAGCCTGCCATTGCAGTCTGCGTATCATGCTGCAAACCATGAGTAAATCATGAGATGGCAAAAGTCACTGCATGTGATATATGTACGTCACCCCTACAGCAGGCCTTGAGGCCCTAAGGCAGGGTGCATTATATTGCATTTGAAAACATCTGCATGAGCAGATATGCCGCTGTGCTGTCTAGTTCAATTACTAGATGGTACAAGTGACCAGGGAAGCTCTCTTACTTATATGTACTATATGCACTGAGCACGTGTCATTACGAGTTCCCCAGCTACGCGAGGGCTTCACTGAAACCTATGGTGTTTGGTATCAAACACTTTGTCTTAATAAATCCATATTCATTCCAGAATTTGATTTATGACCTACACCTTGAGGTCACCTTAGAGGTGCCCCCTGAAACTTTCTAGTCCTCTATTGCGCTGGCTGACTGGTATTGTCCAGCCTGCTAACACAGACAAGATTATGACCCCCCTGTAGGTGAGAGCCCACGCTCTTTGACGTCAGAAACAATGCCTGCTCCGGAGGAAGGTATTCACAACTCCTCCAGCAGGATGGCTAGTGATTTAGCATATCAAGGCCGGGGACTTCAAAGTCCCTGCCGCCTTTGATATGCAGCTCTGGCTTCCCCCAGACTTGGGAGATGCCACCACCTGCCCTGAGGCCCATTTGGCACCAGGACAGGTGGGAAATAAGCTATGCAGTAGGCGTGTTGCACCACCATGCTAATCACACCCCTAAGGTGAGCTACCGGATTTGCTCCAAGAAAGAAAGATTACACTATCTTGTTTTTGGTGGAATTGGGAACTCTGGGACAGGGTTATGCCGACTCCCCACAGGAAGTGGTCCTATAGGGTGTGTAGTGACCCCAAGGGTAGGTAGCCATTGGCTACTACCCTTCACTTCCCTTAACGCCTCTAAATTCAGTATTTAGGTGGGCCCCTGACACCAGGAACCTAGATTCGACTAAAGAAGAAGGACGAGAGCGGAAGAACGCAAGAACTGAAGACTAGCTGCAGACTTGGAGCCAAACCCTGCCTGCTCCTGTCTCGACAATTGCAAAGACCCGACTCGTCCTGCAGTTGAGCATCCTCCAAAAGCCTCAGAGGGCTGCCAGCACTTCGCAAACCAGCTAGCATCTCCCTTGAAGTGGAAGAGCCACTTCCCTGCAATCTGCAGGTACCAACTGCAACATCCGGTTAACCGATCTGCTGATCACCAAGTCCAGCAATGCAGCAGCCGCCCAGGAGGAGGTCATCGTGCTCAAGGAGGTCTGTTCCATCTCCCTACCGCATTTAGAGATGCTGGGACCCCAGGAGCTGCCCTACACCAAAACCTGGGTTACCAGACCCCTTGCTGTAGCCAAGGCTTGTTAAGTGTCCAGCCCGGACACCAACACCGCCAAGACCCACCTACCGACGAGGGACATCAGCACCAGTGAGGCCATCATCGAGAATAGCCCTTCTGTCCTGTTTTGTCCCCATCTCCAGGTCGACTTAACAAGTGAGAGACTCCAACGCAAGCGACCTGCAGGACAAAACACCTATGCACCTGAGCCCCACAGCATAAGGCTGAGCCTACCTATGGTGCAACCTTGCCCTAGAGACCCTCAAGAACAGTCTCCTGTGGGTTCCGACAGACTGGTCTCCAAGTGCCCATGTGCAGCATTTTTCTGTTACAGGTTTTCTTCATAGACTTCAGTGTATGTTTTGCCCATAGGATAACATTACTGCATACGAGGTGCATTCTTAAATCCGATAGCTGTATTTTCTGTATTTCTGAAAATTGCTAAACTGCAAACTACTTTCATAAACTCTTAGATCTTGGTGTCTAAATTAATATAAAAATCTGTTACTTTTCTAAATTGATGTCGGATTTTCTTATTGAGTGCGTGTGTTTCATTTATTGACTCTGTGCGTGCAACAAATTCCTAACACTTCCCTCTAATAAGCCCAAGGCTGCTCGACCACACTAGCACAAATAGAGCACCTTGGTATTTTGTTAAAGCAAGCTCCTGTACACTAATAAGGGATACATGGAGTCTCTGCACTGCGCACCTCGTTTTGGTACACTATATAGAGAGCCAGCTTTATACACTATGATTATTCAGTGAAGTGGGTAGTCACCTACCTCAAATAATGATCAAATTTCTTACAATTTCAATTAAAGAAGAAGGCATTTTCACCTCTAGAAAGCATTTCACCACAGCTCCTGATACAAGCAAGTGCAATTAGACAATAAAAAGAATGCTATTTGATAACTGTTACTATTTCACAGACAAATTCTAAAATGCTATCAACCACCCAATGATACACTTTCACGCAGCAGCGTGCCAGTTCCTCTGCTGCTGTGGCATCGCCCGTCCGTTTTCTAGACACTGCCAGTCTGTCCATTGTGGTGCAACTTTTCTTTCTGTTTTACTGTATTATTCTGCTGCTGTTAACTTTTTCTGTTCCTGATTGATTGCGGTGTTCTGCGCTGCTCCTGCCGTTTTTCTCCCACTCCTTCCCTCCCACTTCCTGCCAGCCCCTCCCATCTCTCAGGACTACTTATGAAAGCAGCAGCGTGGATGTACCACCAGCGTGCCGAAGGTAAGCCAAAGGCAAGCCTGTTTGTGCCCATCTGTGCCTGGACTGCGCCCAGCACCTAAAACCCTGGCTCGACCGCCACCCGAAGATACACCGCCGCCGCCGAGCTCCAAGCCCTGTACCCAGGACTCTGCAACAAGTGATGACGTACCTCTTCCCTATCCACGGTAGGACCTTTTACCTGCCGGCACTGCCTCTTCGCCTGCAACACCGAAGCGCCAGCACGCACAGCGACTACCACGCCTACCGCAACCATCCCAGACCTTCTTCACTGCCTCCTGCTCAACGCATGTTCTCTCTGCAAGCACACCACTGAGATTTGGAACACCATCACCTCCTTCACCACTGACATCATCTTCCTCATTAAGACCTGGCTCAACCCTGCATCCGTGCTCGATATTGCCTCAGCTACGCCTGACGGCTACAAGATTGCACACGAGACCACCTCAACAAGCACTGAGGTGGAATCGCCATCAACTACAAGGAAACCATCCACAGTACCACCATCGCAGACGACATCACCCCGATCATGGAGCAGAGGAACCCTCACCTACAGACCTCCAGGACCTCACCCCAGTTTCTGCAATGCCATTCCTGATTTCATTGCTCAGCTCACCATCGACTCTGAAAACTGCATCTTCCTCCGCGATCTCAATTTTCACCTCAACGACCACAACAATACACTACCAACCTCCTCGAAAGCATGAGCAACATCGGCCTCACCAAACTTGTCACCAACCAGACACACATCGCAGGACACACAATCGACCCCATCTTCACGGCCATCAACAGAGTCAAGTACAGCCATGTCACCGAGCTCACCTGGACAGACCCCACCATCGTCCACTTCACCATCTTGGGATTCCCCGGCACCACCCTCAACTCATCCAGCACCTCACACACAGATGGAACAAGGTATCAGAGAGCCAATGCACCGACGCCCTCAACAAGGCCCGCAGACCAGAACCAATCTAGAATAGGCTGCCAAGAACTTCTACCCCTGGATCACAGACTGCGCCGACAGAGTCGCCCCCAGCAAACCCACCAAGCTCAAGAGGCCCTCCAAGCAAGCCAGCTGGGACACTACAGAACTAAGAAACCATGAAACGCTCCTGCAAACAACTCGAAAGGAAAAATCACAGCAGCATGGAACCCACGGACCGAACCACATCCAAAACAGCCCTCAACCAATACCACCAAGTCATGAAAAACACGAAAAGAAGAGCCCTGTCCAACCGCATTAAAGCAAGCTCCAACCACAGCAAGGAACTCTTCAACACTGTCAGAGAGTTCTCCAGCCCCTCAGCCACTGAGAACGTCATCACCCTTTCCCAGGAACTCTGCAACACCCTGGCAGACTTCTTCCATAACAAAATCTCCACCATCTACGGAAACTTCAAACCCGAACCCACTGACATCCTCAGCCATCTCGCCCCCACGAATGAGGAACATGACCAGCTGCTCACCACCTGGGACCAGCTCACCACACAAGACACCACTGCCATGAACTCCGTCCACTCAGGAGCACCCATAGACCCCTGCCCCAATCAGATCTTCAACCTCGGGTGTAAGACGATCAGAAGCGAGCTCACAACCATTTTCAACGCATCCGTTACCACAGTCACCTTCCCCGAAGAATTGAAACACACAGAAGTCAAGCCTCCGCCGTCCCCAACAAACTCAGGAGCTTCCGCCCCATCTCTCTGATGTCCTTTCCTGCCAAACTCCTCGAGAAGGTCATCAACCACCAACTCACAGAACATCTGGAGAACAACAGTCTTCTGAACACTTCCCAATCTGAAAAACGGCTGCCCTGATCCTCCTCAACCTCTCAGCAGCATTCGACAGAGCATCACATCACACCCTGATCAAAAGTCTGGAGTCAAGCTATCCTGGCTGATGAGGGGTGAAACCCCGAAACCGGTCCTAGGATGCTTGTTTCCAGTCCAGGGAGGACCTGGCCTGGCAGTTCCGGCTGGACTGTTCCCATTGGGCACAGGGTCAAGACTGATTTGCATATGGCTGGATTCAAACTGGAATGGCATGGTGAGCAAAAAAACGATGGATTTAGGCCCAGATCTCTGTACTGGGGTGAATGTATGACATTGTTCTGCATTCTGTCCATCAATTGTTGTTTTTGCATTTGTCTCCTTAGGTGAGCAGCTACTACGGCCAGACACTTTGTGAAGACTCTGGGGGCGGTGGTGACCCCGAATGGGAGTACCCTGAACTGACAGTGTTGACCCGCTACCACAAACCTGAGGAATTTGAGATGAGCAGGGTGAACTGGTATATGAAAGTAGGCGTCTTTTAGATCTAGAGTGGATAGAAAGTCACCTTTTTGTAGGAGAGGAAGTACCTGTTGGAGTGTCACCATGTGGAAATGGTCTGAATGAATGTACCTGTTGAGTTCTCTGAGATCTAAGATCGGTCTGAGAGAACAGTCTTTTTTGGGAATCAGGAAATAAAAAGAGTATACGCCCGACCCTTGATGTTGAGGCGGAACAGGTTCTATGGCCCGTTCTAGAAGTAGAGACTGAACCTCCTGTCTGAGGAGGTATAGATGGTCTGGTGACAGTTTGTGGGGTTTTGGTGGAATATTTGGAGGTGTGTTGATAAATTCCAGGCAGTAACCAGAACGGATAATTTGGAGTACCCAATTGTCGGTTATTGATTGCCAGATTGGCAGAAAATCTGACAGTCTTCCCCAGACAGGTGTTGAGTCGTCGGGGGGAAGTGAAGGCAAGTCACTGCTTTGTGTAGGCGGGGGAGTTGCGTGAATTTGAACCCCGTCCCCTGCCCTTACCATTGTTACCCCTGTACCCTCCTCTGAAATAAGCCTTAGATGGAGAGGGTTGGTTATTGCCCTTGTAAGTGGAGGTGGCTTCTGATGAGGTATTTTTGGAACCTCCTCGGTAGAAGGAGCGTCGAAAGGAAGCACGACCCTGTGTGGACTGAAGGGCTCCCATAGACTTGGCTACCTCAGTATCTTTCTTCATTTTCTCAAGTGAAGAATCTACCGCTGGGCCAAATAGATGTTCCTTATCGAATGGGGTATTTAAAATGGAGGTTTGAACCTCAGGTTTAAAACCAGATACACGGAGCCAGGCGTGCCTCCTTAACCCCTTCGGTGCTCGTGACGAGACCAGCTCGTCATGAGTCACGGTGGAGCTGTGCTCATGACGAGCTGGTCTCGTCATAACGGCTGCGCGCCGCCCACGCGCGATTGATTCCCCGCCTGTGCGGGCGAATTAATCAGTGGGCGGGGTCGTGACGAGACCAGCTTGTCATGAGCACAGCTCCACCGTGACTCATGACGAGCTGGTCTCGTCACGAGCACTGCGGTGCCGCGCTCACCCCCCGCCCCCCCACACCGTGGGGGAATTACCCCCGGAGGGAAGGGGTTAAGAGGACACTAGTATTTATGGCTCTAGCAGCAGTGTCTGCAGCATCTAGAGAGCATCTTATTTGATTGTTAGCAATAAGTTGCCCTTCATGAACTAGATCTTGTGCTTTTGATTTGTGTTCTGGGGTAAATATTGGATCAGTTGTTCCATTTCATCCCAGTGCGCACGGTCATATCGTGCTACCAGTGCCTGGGTGTTGGAGACGCGCCAGAAATTAGCTGTTTGAGAAGCTACCCTTTTCCCCGAAGCATCAATAAGTTTTGATTCTTTATCAGGAGGTGGAGCCTCTCCTGTTGTCTGTGAGTTGGCGCTTTTTCTTGCATTGGACACCACCAGGGAGTCTAGTGGCAATTGTCCCCTTATATATACTGGGTCTGATGGTGCTGGCTTGTACTTCTTGTCCACTCTAGGGGTAAGAATACGAGCCCTGACTGGGTCATTAAAAATGTCATCTACATGCCTAACCATCCCCTTGAGCATGGGTAGTGTATGTGATGACTTCTGTGTTGTACTGAGGGTTTCAAAGAGGAAATCCTCTTCTAATGACTCCTTATGAAGCTGCACCCCATGATAGTTGGCAGTTCTACCCAATAACTCAATATATCCTACACTATCATCTGGTGGAGAGGGTTTGGTAGGGTACAGATCGGGATCATTGCCTGTGGGCGAATTGGTGTTATAGTCGTCCCATGGGTCTTGTAATAACGGATTATCATCCCTATCCTGATCATCATCCCCATCATCCTGGGGTGAATAATCAGGTGAAATTGGTTGAAGCTGAGGGGAAGGTGGTGATGAAGGAAGAGGAGGAGGGGAAGGGTTAGTTCCAACAGATCTCTTCTTTAAAGGGATGTGATATTCTTCTTCTACATCAGCCCTTCTTTTCAGAGTCACTTTAGTAGCGCTATGGCCAGTCTGTGGATGGCTATACAAAAGCTTTTGTTTCGGATCCGGTTTTTCAATTGGGGCATCGAAACTAGGCTTTGTAGTGGTTTTCTGCACTTCAGTCTGTTTCGGCGCTGAAATTTTCGGTGCCGGAGTCGAAACCGTTGATGTTTACGGGTCCGACGATTTTTTCGGGGCCGAATGGTGGGGGTCGGTGCCGGACCTGTGTTTCGACCCCAAAGGCTTGGGCTCCGAACTTGGTTTGGAGGGAGTCTTTTCGGAGCCGGAAGGCTTTTTGGAAGGCTTTGGTGCCGAGCCGGAGGGCGGGGTGTCAGAAGCGTTATCTCGGTGCTGACCGGGGCCCGAGTTGGACCGGAGCCTTCTTTTTAACTGAAATAGTCTCTTGGGATGAGGGGGGAGATTTACTCACGGTACGTTGACCCTGTGGGATGTCTTCCTCTTGGTCGGATTCGAAATCTACGATGTCGACCGGCTCTTGGTCCTCCTCTGTTCCCATGGCCTTGCCAGCCTCTTCGTTCGACTGTTGACCGAAGATGTCCGGAATGGAGCTTCTACGATGTTGACCGGCTCTTGGTCCTCCTCTGTTCCCATGGCCTTGCCAGCCTCTTCGTTCGACTGTTGACCGAAGATGTCCGGAATGGAGCTTGTGTGCTGACTCTGCATGTCACGACATCGAGCCCGACGGTCGCAAAGTGTTTTCTTGGAGCGGAAAGCCTGGCACGCGTCGCAGTCTTCTTCTTTGTGTTCGGGTGACAAACACAGGTTGCACACTTCGTGTGAGTAGGTGCGCGGGTATTTCGCGTGACACCGAGGGCAGAATTTAAAGGGAGTTCGTTCCATCGACTGCAGGTCGACCCGACGCGGGTAGGCCCGAAGGCCTTCCACGAACTTTCCGTTCGAAAGATTAGTTTAAGGAATTACGATACGCGATAGAAAGGGAAACGCGATCGAAACAATACCGTTGAGGGTGAGTATCTTGCGCGCCGAGGAAAACCCGAAGGAAACGGTGTTGAACCGGAGCGCAACAATATACATCCGCACCCGATGGCAGAAAAAAACAATCTAACAATGGAGTCGATGCCGATGCGCACTATCACCGAAATGAGGAGTCACCTACCTCGTGACTGGAAAGACTTCTTCGAAGAAAAACAAAGAGCAAACATCCGGACCCAACACTAGATGGCGATATATGCACAGCATATGATCTACAGCTCATATGCCTCGAACACAATTTTTCAGACTTGAAATGTACACAGAGGACCTGCCACAAAGCTGTACAGCATGTCAGAAAATGCAGCATTCTCTCTCTTCAGTCTGAACCTCGGATAGGAGAGTGTTGAGATACAGTAGTCAGGAGTTAATATTCGCCAGTATACAAATGGGACTATGCTGTACCTGATAATAGCTTCTATCAAATACAGCCATTGTTTGAATCCTTCAATCAAATTTAACATTTAATGTCCCAAAATCTCCTCATGCTCCAAAATGAGCTCTAATTTAATAGCAAAATCAGAACATTTCTCCTAAATACTCAACTCACTACAGAGGGGTTGAACTGTGAATTTAGATGTGTGGATGTGCTTCTTGTGGAAGGGCAGAATGCCATCACTCACAGTGAAGTCAGCCAATGGCTGAAGTGGACTGACCCACGGACCCATGCTGTATGCAGCAGTGGGCAGAATTAAACTGTGACTGACACAATAACAGACCAATCGTTGAGAAGGGCTAGCTGAAAGCACCTGTAAGTAAGTATATTATACATGTAATCTTTGAAAAATGAAAAGGTCTTAGTTAACACAGACCTAAAACTAGGGGTGGGCGGAACTCGCGGAATGAAACTCCACGGAGTTACATAAAAACTGTGAGATTCCACGGAGTTCTATGAGTGGGCAGAATCAGCATAGTGCGCTAATTTTTAGCACTGGGAGCTTGTTCCACGCTGCAAAAAACAGCACGAATGGCACCAAGTGACATGCCAGAGGGCGCTGCTTCTTTGCTGCCGCTCAAGTAGATTTTCTACTCCAGCGGCAGCATTCGAACCGTGAGCGTTTGCGACTGCCTGCGTTGAGAAAATCTCACCGGGCGCCATCCTAGCGCCCCAAAATCTTGCTAGGGGATGCCAGCTCTCACTCTTCATCTCAACATTGGCGAGCTGTGCACAAGAAAAAACTCCCCCACCCAGTTAGCGTAGTTTTGCTGGAACTCTGCGTTATAAGTGTAACACAGAGTGGGCAAAACTCTGCGAACTCTGCCGGCAGAGCGTAATTTATCGCCCACCCCTACTAATAACTACATCACCCTAATCTTAAAAAAGAGGGATACTGTTTCCACTTGAAACTAAAAATAACATTTTAAATCGCCCATCTTACCTGTGAAGCCATTCAGCCTTATAGGTGTATTAGGTGTATGGACAAAAGTCCTCTGCATGTTCCCCTCCTCTTGTGCATTTTAATTTTTTTACATAGCCCTGTGTTTTAATAAAGTGAGCTCAACAATCAACCACTGGAAGAACTACATGTTCATTTGGGTTTTATCATCAGCACAGCTCTCAACTAAGACTACCCTTTTTGAGTAAGGGTAACTACTGCCCCCTGAAGTCCAGAGCTATACAGTGACGCATGGTGGTGGCAGCATGATTTTAGGATAGAAAAAAGGCCGTTTTAATTACACCCCTATGGGAATATTGCCTATTGACTCTCTCCAATAAAGGCCCTTTAAGTGCAAATAAATGATGCACTCCATATCATGTTTTTATCCAGATAAAATCACCCCCCCAGGTAAGTCTCTTGGAGCTACTGATACTCAACTCATAATGGTACTCAATTAATCAAACGCAGACAGATGAGGGCTGAATGGACCCACCCGGAATGGAACATGTAACCATAGTGTCAAGCAGAGCTCCCTAGAGTAGATGTACTAGTTCATCGAGCCAACAGACACCACTTATCTGGGACATAAAGGAAGGATGTCTCGAGTGTATGTTGTATGAGGTTTTCACAGATGCAGTGAGGAATGGTGGGTTCCATTTGGACACTCTATGTGTGCTTTGCACAAAATAGTGGTTCCCTATGTGTTAAGCTGGTGATGTCCATCACCTTCATCTCAGCCTGCACCTCTGTACAAGGAAGGATATTTCCAGACCGCTCCCCTTTGTGTCAGTGTGGGTTTCCCTTGCCTAGGTGAAAATTGCCCTTCATCCTATTGTACAGAAATTTCAAAGTGTAACATGACTAGATACAGGCTCAGTCTTAGTCCAGGAAATATACACCCGGACCAGTCACAATTGGTATGAGAACTCTGGGCTCAACAACACGAGACTTTACCAGCAATAGGGCAGAATGCTTTTCTTACAGGGTGAATGGAGGATCCCTCACACTTTTCAATGAAGCAGGTCCGCTGGTTGGCTCTGGTATCCTACTTTGGCCATTACAGGGATATAGGTATTGGACCCTAAGGCACAAGTTACTAACTTGTGTAATGATATATCTGTAAGAGACAGTAGTTAGTGACAGATTCCTTACCTTAGAATATCCCCAGGCGTCAGGCTGGATCCGGAAAGTTTTTTGCGTAGCAGTACCCTTGTGCGTCGTCGGTAGGCGGCGTCGTGCGGCTCCGCGTCCGTCGTCGGTGTCGTGATCGCCGGGATGACGTCGCGGCCAGTACTTAGACGCCGCCCCTGCGCGCTGACGTCAGTTCTGTACACGACTTTCCGCGCCAGGAACGCAGAGCCATGCAAGAAGCTGACATAGGTGTCTGAAAAATACTAGGGCCCTGAAAGGGATGTCCTTAACCCTAGAAATCAGTTCGCAGAACGGGGAGGATGGGTGGGCGGTAGGAATCTGTCACTAACTACTGTCTCTTACAGATATATCGTTACACAAGTTAGTAACTTGTGCATCTGAAAGAGACACGTTAGTGACAGATTCCTTACCTTTGCGAACAAAGATCAGACAAGGAAGTCCCGGAGGACAGAACGGCCAAAGAAGCCGTCCCTCCGGACCTGACTGTCAAGGTAGTAATGCTTTGTAAATGTGTGCAGCGAGGCCCACGTAGCTGCCTGACAGATATCCTGCAGCGGAACACCGCGGCCTAAAGCCGTGGTAGCAGCCGTTGCCCTGGTGGAATGGGCACGCAGCCCAACAGGAGGCTCCTTCTTAGCCAAAGAATAGCAGGCTTTGATACACAAGGTTACCCAGCGGGAAATGGTTCTCTTGTGCACCGCCCGACCCTTTTTGGCGCCCACGTAGCCAACAAAGAGCTGGTCATCCACTCGGAAGTGTTGTGTGCGGTTGATATAAAAGGAAAGCGCACGTTTTGGTTCCAGACGGTGGAGCCTCTCTTCCTCTCTGGAAGGATGCGGAGGCGGAAAGAAGGTGGGCAAAGTGATGGTCTGCCCAATGTGGAAGGCAGTAACCACCTTTGGCAAGAAGGACGGACGCGTCCTAAGAACAACCTTGTCTGGATGGACAGACAGAAAGGGAGGTTTGCATGATAGAGCCTGGAGCTCACTCACCCGCCGAGCGGAGGTGATGGCCACCAGAAAGGCAGTCTTCAGAGTCAGAAGACGAAGAGGACAGTTATGTAGAGGCTCAAAGGGAGCGCACATGAGAAAGGTAAGAACCAAGTTCAAGTCCCACTGAGGCATCACAAACGGAACAGGAGGGAAGAGGTGTGTAATGCTCTTTAGAAACCTGTTAACAACAGGGGACTTGAAAAGGGAGGGCTGATCAGGAAGCCTGAGGAAGGCCGAGATAGCACAAAGATAGCCCTTGATGGTACCCAGGACAGAACCCTGTTGGGCCAGAGAAAGAAGGAACAGAAGAACCTCAGAAAGAGGGGAAGAGAGGGGATTCACAGCCTTTGCTGTGCACCATGCCACAAACTTGTTCCACCTGCAGGCGTATACCACCTTAGTGGAGGGACGTCTGGCTGCCAGAATCACATCACAAACTTCGGGAGGCAAGTCGAAAGGAATCAACTGCCGCCGATCAATCTCCACGCAATGAGGTGGAGACTGGACAGGTTCGGGTGGAGGACCGTCCCCTGCTGCTGCGACAGAAGATCCTCCCGAAGAGGCAGACGGATCGGGGGATCGACGCTCATACTGAGTAGCTCGGGATACCAAACTCTTCGAGCCCAGTCCGGAGCCACAAGAATGACTTGGGCCCGGTCGCGCCGAATCTTCTTCAACACTCTGGGTAGAAGTGGTATAGGCGGAAAGGCGTACAACAGACCGCAACTCCACTCGGGACGAAAAGCGTCGCCGAAAGAGTGCCGCCTCGGAAATTCCAACGCGCAGAACTGATGACATTGCGCGTTCTCTTCGATGGCGAATAAATCTAACCAAGGCTCTCCCCACTGTAGAAAGAGTCCTTGCACCACTTCCGAGTGAAGACGCCATTCGTGATCCATCATGCACCTGCGGCTGAGTTCGTCCGCCCTGGCGTTCAGGGAACCTGCCAGGTGTTGAACCATCAGGAATATGCCCTGATGTTCCAGCCATGTCCAGAGGCGCAGAGCCTCCTGACATAGGGTCCACGACCCCACCCCGCCCTGTTTGTTGCAGTACCACATGGCGGTGGTGTTGTCTGTGAACACCTGCACTACCTTCCCTTTGACAGAGGGAAGGAATGCCTTGAGTGCAAGTCGGATCGCCCGGAGCTCCAGAAGGTTGATATGGAGCCGGGACTCCGCCGGAGACCAGAGGCCTCTGATCTCCGCCTCTCCCATGTGACCGCCCCATCCCAGAAGGGACGCGTCCGTCACAACTGTGTGCTCTGGCTGGGGAAGGGAGAGGGATCTGCCCATGACCCATTGCCGGTTCGAGAGCCACCACTGCAACTGTTTTGCAGTCCCCTCCGAGATCTGGACGTGATCGGACAGGTTGCCCTGGTGCTGCGCCCACTGGAACTTCAGGTCCCACTGCAGAGCCCGCATATGCCATCTGGCATGATCGACCAGCAGGATGCAATGAGGCCCAGCAGCCTCAGGGTCATCCGTACCGAAACCCAGGATAAAGGCTGAAAGATCGGAATCATAGCCTGAAAATCCCGGACTCGCCGTTCGGGAGGATAGGCCCGAAAATGCGTCGTGTCCAGAACTGCTCCGATGAAAAGGAGCTGTGGAGAAGGAATCAGGTGCGACTTCGGCACATTGATGGAGAACCCCAGCGAGTGCAGGAGTTCAGCCGTAGTCTGGAGGTGGGAGACGACTGCCTGGGACGAGGCCGCCTTCAGCAGCCAGTCGTCGAGGTAGGGGAAGACTGGAACCCCTGCCCGGCGCAGATGAGCTGCGACCACCGCCAACACTTTCGTGAACACCCGAGGGGCACTTGTGAGGCCAAAGGGGAGCACGGTGAATTGAAAATGCTCGAGGCCCACCATGAACCGCAGGTAACGCCGGTGGGACGGCAGGACGGGGATGTGGAAATAAGCGTCCTGCAAGTCCAACGCTACCATCCAGTCTCCAGGGCAGTCAAGACCTGAGCTAAGGTGAGCATCTTGAACTTCTCCTTCCGGAGGAAGCGATTGACGTTCCGGAGGTCCAAGATAGGACGCATGTCCTCCTTGTCCTTTTGGGCACCAGAAAGTAGTGGGAGTAGCAACCACGTCCTACTTCTGGGGTCGGAACATGCTCGATGGCCCTCTTGGCCAAGAGGGCCGTGACTTCCTTCTGCAGAAGCACCAAGTGATCCCCTGACATGCGGTGGAATTGAGGTGGCATGGCTGGGGGATTGGTCTCGAAGGGGAGGGAGTAGCCCCTTCGGACAATGTCCAAGACCCACCTGTCCGAGGTGATGGCACGCCAGTGGTGAAGGTGATGGCGGACCCTGCCCCCTACTGGCGTGCTGTGCACCTGAAAAGAAGGACTAGGAGGGCTTGGAGGCCGCGGACGGGGCGGGGTTGGTGGCCTGACCCGCACGCTGGTTGCCCGATCCGCCACGGCGGAAGCCACGTCCTCGGCCACGCGAAGACGCTTGCTGCGCGGGCCGGTGGCTGGGTAGCGGACGTGACTGGGCGCCCCTTCCGTTCGCCACGAAAGGAGCGAAAAGCAGAGGTTAGCGGAGGGCGCACAGCAGAAAGGCCCAGGGACTTGGCAGTAGCCCGTGAGTCCTTAAAACGCTCCAGCGCATGGTCTGCTTTGGTACCAAAAAGACCGACTCGATCAAAGGGCATGTCCATGAGTGTGTTCTGGACATCACCCGAGAAACCAGTTGTTCTCAGCCAGGCGTGGCGACGCAGCGCCACCGTCGTTGCAAGCGATCTGCCCAGCGAGTCGGCGGTATCAAGGCCACAACGGATGGTGTACTTTGCCGCATCCCTTCCTTCCGCAATGGTGCGGGAAAGCAGTGTCTGGACCTCCTCAGGACACTGGGGCAAGACTTGCGCCACCGAATCCCACAGAGAGTGGGAGTATCGGCCCAAAAGGCAAGCAGTGTTCACCGACCGCAAGCCAGCACTGGAGGAAGAAAAGGCCTTCTTCCCAAATTGGTCCAGGCGTTTGGATTCCCTATCCGGAGGGGCGGTAGGGAAGGCGGTTTGGGAGGCAGAGGCTTGGACAACCAAGCTCTCGGGGGTGGGATGTTGAGAGAGAAACAAGGGGTCGCCCGGAGCGGGCGATGGCGTCGGGCCACGTTCCTATCCACAGGAGCCCCTGTGGCGGGCTTGGACCAGGAGCCCAAAAGAACGTCAGAAAGTGCGTCATTAAACGGCAGCAATGGCTCCGAGGAGGTAGCCGCCGGCTGAAGCACTTCCGTCAGGAGGTTAGTCCTGACAGCCACAGTAGGCAACTGGAGGTGTAAGGTGTAAGACCGTTGCGAAATTTGCTCCCTCCTCCGTTGCCACGGAAGGAGGAGACAGCATGCCAGTGTCAGGGGAGGTGTCTAGACCACTGGCATCCCCAAGTTCCTCTGCCCAGTCCTGGTCATAGTCACACTGCTGTGTGAGAGGGTCATCCGACCCCTCCCAGCTCTCCAGGTCCTCCTCTGGTTCAAAATATGGAGGAGGAGGGACATTTGGGACCCAAAGTCTCATCGGCGCCGGGGCCGGCGTCGAGCGACGTCGGTCCGGCTCCATGTCTGGAACCGGAGAGAACCGGGGAACGACGCCGCCCGGAGCCCCGGGCGGCGTCAGGAACGGCACCGGGGACATCGGCGCCGGCGGAGGCGTGGTTAGGTCAACCGGCGTCGATGGGGGTTGCGGTACCACCGGAGCCGGGATCGAGGCCGGGGCCGGAGCCGGGATCAAGGCTGGCGGGACGGGCGACGCCGGGACCGGAGTCGTCGGCGACGCCGGAGCAACCCCATCAGGGCCCGCGGGGCCCGAAGGCGCACCGGAGGGACCTTGAGGCCCGAAGAGGCGGGCCATGCCCGACAGGAACTCCTATATTTGGGCCAGAGTCGCCCCCGAACCCGGGAAAGGACGGGTATTGCGGGGGCGGCTCCACAGGCTCGTCCAGGGCCGCGGGGACGGTGCCGACAGGGGCCTCATTCGAGTCGCGAGACCGGCGAGGCCTTAGAGCGATGATGCTGCTTAGACTTTTTGTGCTTCGACTTACCCGAGGAGTGCGAAGACTTGGACTCCGACGACCGGCGGGGGCTCCGCGACCGGCCCCTCGACCTCTCACGGGACCGGGGCTTGGTGCGGTGCTGAGCCGATTGCCGGACCTCGAGGAGCTTTCGAGACCGCTCTCGCAAAGCCTTCGGGTGTAAGGCCCGGCAGTCGGGGCACGACTTCGTGTCGTGGTCGCGGCCGAGACAGTAGAGACACTCTAAGTGCGGGTCTGTGATCGACATCATTCGACCACAGACGTCGCATGGCTTGAAGCCGGGCATCCCTACCGACACCTAGGAGTCGAGATGACTCGAAAAGAAACAGTGAAAAAATCACCCAAAATTTAGTCAAAAATTGACTAGGGCACTGCTCTTCCCGGATCTGCGCTTACTGGCGCGGAAAAAAGAAGAACTGACGTCAGCGCGCAGGGGCGGCATCAGTACTGGCCGCGACGTCATCCCGGCGATCACGACGCCGACGACGGACGCGGAGCCGCACGACGCCGCCTACCGACGCGCAAGGGTACTGCTACGCAAAAAACTTTCCGGATCCAGCCTGACGCCTGGGGATATTCTAAGGTAAGGAATCTGTCACTAACGTGTCTCTTTCAGATTCAGTACTTGATTTATCATCATTGTCTGGATGACCGAAAAGACCCCAGGAGAAAAGTCAGCGTAAAATGTTTGCTGGATTGCTACTCACCCAACAGGGTGGGCCTGACAAGACGAGTAACCTAATCCTGAGAAGGCCTTCAGAACTCCCAGCTGGTAGGAAGGTGGTGAATGAGGACAGGTCAAAGGAACGAACTTGCCCAGGAGCTACAAAGTTAACAGCCCGGCCGCCCAGGAGGAAACAGGATGGGTATCTGGGTTGAGGACCTGCTCCATCACCTTGAACATTGAGAAAGGTGATCCTGCACCATCCACAACCCATCGCAGGCCTGTTTGCACCAGTCCTGTTTTCCCAGGCCTGTTTTCAGTCACAAGGGACCTGGGACGGACACCCATCACATTCCTGGCTGAAGGAGGTTGTGTCAATTCCAGAACTAGTTGAACTATCTTCTGAGTCCTTACCATATCAGAGATAATTCAGGTTGAATACACTGTCGAATCTAACCCTAATTTGACCAATTACTATTTGGGACTGCTGCCACCAGCGACTGCAGTGGGTTGAGCCATAGGAAAATCTTTTTATGTAATCTCTTTATTGATTTTCTCTAATGGCAATACCATCACATAGAATCAAAATGCATTAAGTGTATGCTCATTCAACACCCAGTCACCGTCTAATTCCCTCCTTCCAGACATGGTACTGAGCTTCCGCTGTTACATGGGTCTCCGGGGAGAGCCAATGGAAAATCTTGGCCGAATTTAGCGGTTTCCAAGATACTGCCCCCAATGGAAAAGGCACACTTGAGACTCAATAGTAGGTGCTGGCTCACTATCTCATTTAGCACCTTTAAATGTGTAGGAACCAGTTTGGTGTTTTACTGGTCCCCGGGTGCCATGTGACGGGTGCATCTCTGATCTAGCCAGGGGTTCTCAAGACATCAACTCATAAGAGCCATGGGAGCACCTCAGACTGTGCTGAATGAAGCCCTAGTTGATTGGGTTATTGTTATTTGGGTTCAGAAATTTTAGGATGGCACCTTTATTCTGCCCATGTCTGTTTAATTAACCTATTTGGTACCAGGTGTTATCTCAAGGGCCTGAGTAGGGTCCTGAGACCCAGGATCTGCAATAATTGCTCACCTGTCTGACCCTTTTGCAGGAGTTTCTCCCTTACTCATAACAAGCTACTCAAGTGCTTCCAAAGTTTCCCAAGTCAACCTGACTAGACACCACTCATTACCACCTGCCATAGATCCAGTTTTCACAGACGTTTAGCCCCGAGTGTTAGTGGCTATGATAATATTTTGGGGTTGTCTCTTGGCCCAGAAGGTTATTTATTGCGCTAAATTGAATCTGTGTTCCTAACCAGCACCATCTCCTGCAGTAAACCTTCACTGCTTGCCCTTAATACCCTACAAGAGTTAAGTACCCGTAAGGAGTAATTTAGTTATACATTTGGAGCGCACCAGCGCTGTGGTCCAGGGACTCCAGTAGTAAACAAGGGCACACACAATACAGGATATTGCCCAGACACCAATGACTGCTCCTGAGGCCCCTCAAAGACAAACATATCTTAGGATTAAATTTCCCAAATTTCAGACCAATCACTACTTATATTCTTGTTAGAGACAACTGACACTACTTGTAATGAGCTCCTACCAACAAACTCTCTTGTTCCTTCCCAGGAAGCTGCAGACTTTCTTAGGCCATAGATAGTGCTATGAAGTCCTGCGCGTAAAGCTTGAGCTACTTAGCTCTCTCTTTCCTTCTCCTTCCTGACTCGCCCCTCTTCAGTCCAACCCCTATCTTCATGTAGTCTCTATGATTCACTGAAAAATGATTATTGTAAAGGATATGTATTGAGCCCAGTGCGATTCTTGTTAATTGCACAGCACTCTCGCACTCTTCTTGGTCTGAACTGCTCTCTCTACAATAAAATGAAGTGCACTTTTGATTATACGTTTTTGTTGATTTGATGTTTTCTCAAATGTATGTTTGGCACCATCACCTTCTAAATTGTGTTTATTATATTTTTACACCTTTCAGGTCTACCTGCTTGTTATTGTTTCTTCATACGCAGCACCCTGCTGACCCTTAGGTTGATGGTTGCACTTTGTCAAATATTTTATATAATTAAAAAAACACAGTCTTAAATAGTTATCTTTATTTTGGATTAAACCCGTTATATGAGCTTATCGCAAGCTACATTAGAAACCCTCAAACTCAAGCAACAAATATCCTGCAGTTCATCTGAAGCAGTGACAAAACTTGCCCCATGGTTCTTCAGCATAGGACATGGGGGAGGTTGGGTGTGGGGGGAGGGAAGGGGGTCAGACAAGAAATAACGAAGTAATTCCTGTTTACACACAGGATGCGCTGGAACAAGAATACATTACCTAAACTTCTGGTACGACTGGGACAGATATTCATTGATGACGCTCAGGTGCGCATTGTCCCCCAGAAACATCTTGTTGGATGCGGCGTGCTGCAGCATCTTGGCGATGGAGCCCAGGTTCCTGCGCTGATCCGTGGTTAGCTGTCCCCCAGCCGAGAGGTCAATGATGTCAAAGGCATCCGGAGCAACGATGGCAGGGTTCATGTACCGGTAGTAGAGCAGGTTGCCGATAATCTAAATAGCATGGGAGCACAGATGCTTTTAAAGTCGCTGACAGCTCTCAATAGCTTCAGTCTCTTTCAAGGTACACAGAAAATATCCCAAATGTCATTAAAATATTCATCGTCTGCTCTATTCTTAACTTTTGTATTCAAAATTACTTCATAAAATCACAACCATGTTAAAAATTATATGAATAATACATGAAGGTTTACTGTGAGTACAAATATACTGTAAAAGGAAAATGATAAAATTAACTGCTACAAGATGTATCCACCAGGTGGCAGGATAATGCAAAGTATAAGAATCTATTAAATAAACACGAATATTCAAAACACAGTGTTGCAAAAATATTTAGTCAAAAATCAGTATTTTTTGTTTGACAACGGAACATTTAAATGTTACAAAATTAACTTTTTCGATACAAAATTTGACTAGCTAAAGGGTTTAAAGCTTTAAACCACTGGAGAGAACCAGCAGGGCATACTCGATCTAAGTTACATTTCCTAAAAACAAAGCAGATGCATTAATGAAGCATTCATAATGTGCTTAGTGTCGGGGATTCTAAGTTACAAGAACATAAACAATGGTATCTGCGACTAAGAGTTGAGGACAAAATCTAGGAAGACCCTTAAAAGGTGCTCATTCTGCTATCACCAAAAACATTGCACATTTTTTCCTTCTTAACTTTTTTTAAGTCGGGGGTTCACTTTTTTGAGAGAGAAAAATAAGGAATACAATTACAAAATGGAACGCGGTAAAACACTGCCAACAAACAGAAAATGGCAAAGGCGTGCACTTTTAGGGGGTAGACGAATGGAGTCAGGCTTTGAAAGATTTCATGAACTTACTATGTTTGCGACCCACTTAGATGAAATCAGCAATACTAAAAGGTGAAGAAGTTATTGACAAGACCCCTTTCCACGTTCACAGCAAACACAGCATGCATACACGTTCTATACAGAGGTGTGCTACAACAGCATGCAGGAGTATTAAAGAGTTTCAGCTTCAAATGTTTGGAAGAAAACCTAAAACAACTTCACCTGTTAAGAAAGTCACCAATCGGTGCTTCTATTTAGGAAAGCAGAAAACTAGAAAAGAGAGAGAAGATACAAGTTTCAGGTAAGGACAGAGTGCAGTGGAAGCAGAAATGTAGATTCAAGCAGCTAGAGTGCAACATCGCAGAAATAAACAGTGTGTGTTGCAGTTTCTCTCATTTCCAGTAGAGGGGGCAACTCTACAGTACATCAGCGAAAGCTTCAGCCTCTATGAATTGAGCAACAAGCATAGCAAAACTGGAGCCATATTACAAGGCATAACCACCCAACAAGCTCACTCCTTCCATAGTTTTGAAAGTGGCCATAGTCACTTGAATCAGTCAATCAAACTCAACTCAAAATACAGGGGCACACAAGCAGTATGCTACCCAATTACGAATAAACAGATCACCAGAGCTTTAAAATCCTTAGAGCAGCAATGAAATCAAACCATGTATTTGATTCTACTTTAATTAACCCTATAGTATATCTCGTACGTGGGCGTTAAAACAGCTTCTGTGCAAATTTAACAAAAGCGCGTACAGCAAGCAGGTCACGAGACTGCTGACACTATCAGCGGATTGTGAACAGTACAGAAGTTCGAAGCACTGTTTGGTAGATGCAAGCGCATGCTGTGCCTGGTAGAGGTTTTGTGATCTGCACGTTTTATGTTGGAAACTTGCACTGCTCCGGCCTGTGCAGTACATGTTCTATTTATGTGTGGGACTCCTGTGCTGCTGACTATGCTGTCCAGACCTGTGTGTGAAGGAAGCCTCCATCGCTGTTACCTGTGCCGTGCAAGGGCGTTGCAGGAGCCTGCACCGATTCTGCCAATACTCTAAGGGGCTGAATACGAGTTTTGGGGTGGGCCGGAGCGGGCGGCACACCACGCTCCCGCACCGTCAAAACTCACTGCCTCCCGCCAGATTACAATTATTTTTGGGGTCTGGTAGGCAGGCGGCGTGGCGGTCCCGCGGCCGTGCAGTTTAAAGGCTCATAGTGACTGCCAGTGCACGTTCCTGCACGGGAGGGAATGCACCATGTTGTGCATTCCTTCCCGTCATTGCTTAATTTGAGCAGGTGGTTTCCGGTGCTGAGCACCTGCACTTAATTGTCAACACCGGCACTTAGACAAACGGCACCACCATGTGGCAGACTGCCCTAATTTAGAGATCAGCACAACAACATTTGTTTATTAATTCAATATACATAAAAAATTGCTATTACCTGTGGCACAAGCCATTCTTATGACTTTCAGGGCCAACAATAGTCTGAATTGTCACACTGCTAGGTATGTGGTGGTTAGTAGGTGTGTTGGTACTGTTATTTGCAGCGCTGGTAGGAGCAATGGGTGGTTAAAGCTGCAGTGGCATTCTGACGAGAGCCCTGGCACTTATTATTTTTCAAATTAAGCACTGCTTCCCGTGCAGGAACTGGGGGTGCAAAACTATAGGGGGGCACAACATGTGCCCCCCTGCATGCACCCCCACCATGCACGCACAGGGGTAAGAGGTTTTTTTTCCTTTCCACCAACAGTTTAATGGAGGAAGAACCTCCTTGAGACCCCTGGCGGTGAGGAAAGTCGTAATATGCTTGGTGATACCTCAGGGCACCACCAAGCATATTTGCGGTCTCAAGACCGCAAATATATTTTTTTTCTAAAAAAACCCTCAGCTGATGTGAATGACCTCAACAACTTCCGCCCCATCACCAACCTCCCTTTTCTTGCGAAAATCACAGAAAGATGTGTAGCGAAACAACTATCCTTACATATTAAGAACAACAACCTTCTCGACGAATTCCAATCTGGTTTCATGCAAGACTGCAGCACTGAAACAGCCCTGCTGCAAGTGATCGATGATGCCCTGCGTGTACTGGACTCGAGGGAGTCCTGTCTTCTGATTCTTCTTGACCTTTCTGCAGCCTTTGACACTGTTAATCACAAAACTCTTCTAAACACTTTAAAACAGAGAATGGGTTTGGAAGGCACAGTGCTTAAATGGTTTGCTTCATTCCTCTCGGACAGATCCCAAGTGATTAAAATAGCGAACAGCCTTTCGTCTTCAATGGCGGTAGGTCAAGGCGCCCCTCAAGGATCTATACTCGCACCCACTCTTTTCAATCATTACTTGGAACCATTGGGCAATCTCTTAAAAAAATCTGGGATACTCTATCACCTCTATGCCGATGACACCCAAATCTACCTTAAGGTGTCTTCCTCACACAACATCTCAATCCTCAACTCTACTCTCTACTCTATTCAAAACTGGATGTTAGCTCATCAACTCATTCTGAATCCTTCCAAAACTGAATTCCTCCGCCTCTCTACCTCACTCTCCCCTCCTCCTGTTCAATCTTGGATGAATAACCTGAACTTACTGAATAACAAACCTATCGTTGTTGACAACGCTAAATCCCTTGGTGTCAAATTCTCGACAAAAAGCTCAATCTACACTCACACATCAATTCCATTGCAAAGAATGCACACTACCAACTGCGCCTTCTCTGGGGGATTCAACATTTCCTTCCTGAACAATACCTAAAAACCTTGGTCCAGTCTCTGGTCCTCTCTAGATTGGACTATTGCAACTCTCTGCTTACTGGCCTCCCCAAATCTCACCTTTCCCCTCTCAAATCCGTACTCCACTCAGCGGCTCGTTTTGTCTTTGGGGCCAAAAGAAGTGACCACATCACACCCATCCTTTTTTCTCTTCGATGGCTTCCCATTGAAGCAAGATCAATCTACAAACTTGCCTGCATCACCCACAAAGCCCTGCACACTTCCTCCCCTCGATACCTGGCAAATAAACTTAAAATCTCTGGAGGCTCTAGACCTTCTCGTAATGCCGAAAAATTCCTGCTTGAGCCCCCCAAGATCGATGGCTCAATCCTTCTCAGGCAGTGCGGTCAGAATATGGAACTCGCTTCCTCCACTACTCCGTACCACCACCTCTATCCGGACTTTCAAAGCCGACCTCCAATCCCTTCTCTTCCAAAGACACTTCCAGAATTAATGCATCCCCTTTCATGCCCCTCAAGGAAGTTCTTACAATGTTGTAAATATGTAATCTATGCCTGTACGTTCCGAATCCTAGTGTGCCTTTTGACTTTTGTGTGACTGCCATCTACTGTTTTATTTTACTTTTTCTTCTTCCTTGTTGTATTTTGTAACTTGTAAGTATGTAAATTTCCTCATGTAACGGTCTTGGTTCTAATGTAAAGCGATCTGACACCTTTGGGTAAAATCTGCGCTATATAAAACTGCATTAAATAAATAAAATAAATAAAAAAAAGACCGCAGCACCACCGCCAGGGATAGCTGATCCCTGGCGGCTGCGGCAGTGCAATGGCGGTCCGACCGCCCTAGTTGTAATAGGGTGGTCAGACTGCCGGCAGGCGGGCAACACCCAAAGGGCTCAAAGGGCTTCAGCCCAGCCCTCCCCCCTGCCACCCCGTCGTGTGTGTCAGCCCGGGCTGAGACAGCTTCACCACACCCACACAGACAGTTCTTGAGCTGCTGTGGGCTGGCTGGTCTGGCGTCTTATCGCAGCCGCACCCAAGTATTTCACAGGTCTTTAAAAGACCATTTACTTGATAACATGGCTTTGTTGTTTTTTCACTCGTTCCTAAAGCCCCTGCACCTCCACTCTGCCTATTCCCAAAAGTTGCAAATTACTTTTGCTGCCACACTGTGAGAATGCATTTCTTGAAAAGTAACCTTAGGCTTTGTTTTTTTGCAGTTTTATACAGCTTGAAGCACAAGTTACTAACTTGTGTAACGATATATCTGTAAGAGACAGTAGTTAGTGACAGATTCCTTACCTTAGAATATCCCCAGGCGTCAGGCTGGATCCGGAAAGTTTTTTGCGTAGCAGTACCCTTGCGCGTCGGTAGGCGGCGTCGTGCGGCTCCGCGTCCGGCGTCGTGATCGCCGGGATGACGTCGCGGGCAGTACTTAGGCGCCGCCCCTGCGCGCTGACGTCAGTTCTGTACACGACTTTCCGCGCCAGGAACGCAGAGCCATGCAAGAAGCTGACATAGGTGTCTGAAAAATACTAGGGCCCTGAAAGGGATGTCCTTAACCCTAGAAATCAGTTCGCAGAACGGGGAGGATGGGTGGGGCGGTAAGGAATCTGTCACTAACTACTGTCTCTTACAGATATATCGTTACACAAGTTAGTAACTTGTGCATCTGAAAGAGACACGTTAGTGACAGATTCCTTACCTTAGAATAGATACCCCAGCAATACCAACCCCGGTGGTGGGTCTGCGAACAAAGATCAGACAAGGAAGTCCTGGAGGACAGAACGGCCAAAGAAGCCGTCCCTCCGGACCTGACTGTCAAGGCAGTAATGCTTTGTAAACGTGTGCAGCGAGGCCCACGTAGCTGCCTGACAAATAACCGGCAGCGGAACACCGCGGCCCAAGGCCGTGGTAGCAGCCGTTGCCCTCGTGGAATGGGCACGCAGCCCAACAGGAGGCTCCTTCTTCGCCAAAGAATAGCAGATCTTGATGCACAAGGTAACCCAGCGGGAGATGGTCCTCTTGTGCACCGCCCGACCTTTTTTGGCGCCCACGTAGCCAACAAAGAGCTGGTCATCCACCCGGAAGTGTTTTGTGCGGTCAATATAGAAGGAGAGCGCACGTTTTGGGTCCAGACGGTGGAGCCTCTCTTCCTCTCTGGAAGGATGCGGAGGCGGAAAGAAGGTGGGCAAAGTGATGGTCTGCCCAATATGGAAAGCAGTAACCACCTTTGGCAAGAAGGACGGACGCGTCCGAAGAACAACCTTGTCTGGATGAACAGACAGAAAGGGAGGTTTGCAAGATAGAGCCTGGAGCTCACTCACCCGCCGAGCGGAGGTGATGGCCACCAGAAAGGCTGTCTTTAGAGTCAGAAGACGAAGAGGACAGTTATGTAGAGGCTCAAAGGGAGCGCACATTAAAAAGGTAAGAACCAAGTTCAAGTCCCACTGAGGCATCACAAACGGAACAGGAGGAAAGAGGTGAGTAATGCCTTTTAAGAACCTGTTAACAACAGGGGACTTGAAAAGGGAGGGCTGATCAGGGAGCCTGAGGAAGGCCGAGATAGCACAAAGATAACCCTTGATGGTACCCAGGGCAGAACCCTGTTGGGCCAGAGAGAGAAGGAACAGAAGGACCTCAGACAGAGGGGCAGAAAGGGGATTCACAGCCTTTGCTGTGCACCATGCCACAAATGTGTTCCACCTGCAGGCGTATACCACCTTAGTGGAGGGACGCCTGGCTGCCAGAATTACATCACAAACTTCGGGAGGCAAGTCGAAAGGAATCAACTGCCGCCGCTCAATCTCCACGCAAGCAGGTGTAGACTGGACAGGTTCGGGTGGAGGACCGTCCCCTGCTGCTGCGACAGAAGATCCTCCCGAAGAGGCAGACGGATCGGGGGATCTACGCTCATATTGAGTAGCTCGGGATACCAAACTCTTCGAGCCCAGTCCGGAGCCACAAGAATGACTTGGGCCCGGTCGTGCCGAATTTTCTTCAACACTCTGGGTAGAAGTGGTATAGGCGGAAAGGCGTACAATAGACCGCAACTCCACTCGTGACGATAGCGCCGCCGAGCGAGTGCCGCCTTGGAAATTCCAACGCGCAAAACTGATGACATTGCGCGTTCTCTTCGGTGGCGAATAGATCTAACCAAGGCTCTCCCCACTGTAGAAAGAGTCCTTGCGCCACTTCCGAGTGAAGACGCCATTCGTGATCCATCATGCACCTGCGGCTGAGTTCGTCCGCCCTGGCGTTCAGGGAACCTGCCAGGTGTTGAACCATCAGGAACATGCCCTGATGTTCCAGCCATGTCCAGAGGCGCAGAGCCTCCTGACAAAGGGTCCACGACCCCACCCCGCCCTGTTTGTTGCAGTACCACATGGCGGTGGTGTTGTCGGTGAACACCTGCACCACCTTCCCTTTGACAGAGGGAAGGAATGCCTTGAGTGCAAGTCGGATCGCCCGGAGCTCCAGAAGGTTGATATGGAGCCGGGACTCCGCCGGAGACCAGAGGCCTCTGATCTCCGCCTCTCCCATGTGACCGCCCCATCCCAGAAGGGACGCGTCCGTCACAACAGTGTGCTCTGGCTGGGGAAGGGAGAGGGATCTGCCCATGACCCATTGCCGGTTCGAGAGCCACCACTGCAACTGTCTTGCAGTCCCCTCCGAAATCTGGACGTGATCGGACAGGTTGCCCTGGTGCTGCGCCCACTGAAACTTCAGGTCCCACTGCAGAGCCCGCATATGCCATCTGGCATGATTGACCAGCAGGATGCAGGAGGCCATGAGGCCCAGCAGCCTCAGGGTCATCCGTACCGAAACCCAGGATAAAGGCTGAAAGATCGGAATCATAGCCTGAATATCCCGGACTCGCCGTTCGGGAGGATAGGCCCGAAACTGCGTCGTGTCCAGAACTGCTCCGATGAAAAGGAGCTGTGGAGAAGGAATCAGATGCGACTTCGGCACATTGATGGAGAACCCCAGCGAGTGCAGGAGTCCGGCCGTAGTCTGGAGGTGGGAGACGACTGCCTGGGACGAGCCCGCCTTCAACAGCCAGTCGTCGAGGTAGGGGAAGACTGAAACCCCTGCCCGGCGCAGATGAGCTGCGACCACCGCCATCACTTTCGTGAACACCCGAGGGGCACTTGTAAGGCCAAAGGGGAGCACGGTGAACTGAAAATGCTCGAGGCCTACCGTGAACCGAAGGTAACGCCGGTGGGCCGGCAGGACGGGGATGTGGAAATAGGCGTCCTGCAAGTCCAACGCTACCAACCAGTCTCCGGGGTCGAGGGCAGTCAAGACCTGAGCTAGGGTGAGCATCTTGAACTTCTCCTTCCGGAGGAAGCGATTGACGTTCCGGAGGTCCAAGATAGGACGCATGTCCTCCTTGTCCTTTTTGGGCACCAGAAAGTAGTGGGAGTAGCAACCACGCCCTACTTCTGGGGTCGGAACATGCTCGATGGCCCTCTTGGCCAAGAGGGCCGTGACTTCCTTCTGTAGAAGCACCAAGTGATCCCCTGACATGCGGTGGAATTGAGGTGGCATGGCTGGGGGTGGTCTCGAAGGGGAGGGAGTAGCCCCTTCGGACAATGTCCAAGACCCACTTGTCCGAGGTGATGGGACGCCAGTGGTGAAGGTGATGGCGGACCCTGCCCCCGACTGGCGTGCTGTGCACCTGAAAGGAGGGACTAGGAGGGCTTGGAGGCCGCGGACGGGTTGGAGGTGGTGGCCTGACCCGCACGCTGGTTGCCCGAACCGCCACGGCGGTATCCACGTCCTCGGCCACGCGAAGGCGCTTGCTGCGCGGGCCGTTGGCCGGGCTGTGGACGTGACTGGGCGCCCCTTCCGTGGCCACGAAAGGGGCGAAAAGCAGACGTTTGCGGAGGGCGCACAACAGCAAGGCCCAGGGACTTAGCAGTAGCCCGTGAGTCCTTGAAACGCTCCAGCGCATGGTCTGCCTTCGAACCAAAAAGACCGACTCCATCAAAGGGCATGTCCATGAGAGTATTCTGGACATCCCCTGAAAACCAGTGGTTCTCAGCCAGGCGTGGCGACGCAGCGCCACCGTCGTTGCAAGCGATCTGCCCAGCGAGTCGGCGGTATCAAGGCCACAGCGGATGGTATATTTAGCCGCATCACGCCCTTCCGCAATAGCGCGGGTAAGCAGTGTCTGGACCTCCTCAGAACACTGCGGCAAAACATCAGCCACCGAATCCCACAGGGAGTGGGTGTATCGGCCCAAGAGGCAAGCGGTATTAACAGACCGCAAGCCAGCACTGGAGGAAGAGAAAGCCTTCTTCCCAAAGTGATCCAGGCGCTTGGATTCCCTATCCGGAGGGGCGGTAGGGAAGGCTGTTTGGGAGGCAGAGGCTTGGACAACCAAGCTCTCAGGGGTGGGGTGTTGGGAGAGAAACAGGGGGTCGCCCGGAGCCGGGCGATGGCGTCGGGCCACGTTCCTATCCACAGGAGCCCCTGTGGTGGGTTTGGACCAGGCACCCAAAAGAACGTCAGTGAGTGCATCGTTGAACGGCAGCAGAGGCTCCGAAGAGGAGGCCGCCGGCTGAAGCACTTCAGTCAGGAGGTTAGTCCTGACGGCCACTGTAGGCAACTGGAGATTTAAGGCTCCAGCAGCTCTACGCAACACCGTTGCAAAATTAGCCCCCTCCTCCGTTGCCACGGGAGGAGACAGCATGCCAGAGTCGGGGGAGGTATCCAGCCCACTGGCATCCCCAAGTTCCTCAACCCAGTCCAGGTCAAACTCGCACTGTTGTGTGAGAGGGTCGTCAGACCCCTCCCAGCTCTCCTGGTCCTCCTCAGGTTGAAAATATGGAGGAGGAGGGACATAAGGGACCCAAGGTCTCATCGGCGCCGGCTCCATGTCCGGACCCGGGGAGAACCGGGGAACGACGCCGCCCGGAGCCCCGGACGGCGTCGGAAACGGCACCGGGGACATCGGCGTCGGCGGAGGCGTGGTTAGGTCAACCGGCGTCGATGGGGGTTGCGGCACCACCGGAACCGGGGTCGAGGCCGGGGCCGGAGCCGAGGCCGGGACGAAGGCTGGTGGGACAGGCGACGCCGGGACCGGAGTCAACGGCGACGCCGGAGCAACCCCATCAGGGCCCGCGGGGCCCGAAGGCGCACCGGAGGGACCTTGAGGCCCGAAGAGGCGGGCCATGGCTGACAGGAATTTCTGTATTTCGGCCGGAGTCGCCCCGAACCCGGGTAGGACGGGTAATGCGGGGGCAACTCGACAGGCACGTCCGGGGCCGCGGGGGCGGGGACGGTGCCGACAGGGACCTCAGCCGAGTCGCGCGACCGGCGAGGCGAAGTCTTAGAGCGATGACGCCGCTTAGACTTCTTGTGCTTCGACTTACCGGAGGAGCGCGAAGACTTGGATTCCGACGAACGGCGGGGACTCCGCGTCCGGCCCCTCGACCTCTCCCGGGACCGGGGCTTGGTGCGGCGCGGAGCCGACTGCCGGACTTCAAGGAGCTTTCGAGACCGCTCTCGCAAAGCCTTCGGATGAAGTTTCCGGCAGTCAGGGCACGACTTCGTGTCGTGGTCTCGGCCGAGACAGAAGAGACACTCGAGGTGGGGGTCCGTGATGGACATCATACGACCACATTCCTCGCAGGGCTTAAAGCCGGGCATCCCTACGACACCTTAGGAGTCGTGAAGACTCGTTGAAGAAAACAGTGAAAAATTTCACAAAAAAGATAGTCAAAAAGTGACTAGGGCACTGCTCTTCCCGGATCTGCGCTTACTGGCGCGGAAAAGAAGAACTGACGTCAGCGCGCAGGGGCGGCGCCTAAGTACTGCCCGCGACGTCATCCCGGCGATCACGACGCCGACGACGGACGCGGAGCCGCACGACGCCGCCTACCGACGCGCAAGGGTACTGCTACGCAAAAAACTTTCCGGATCCAGCCTGACGCCTGGGGATATTCTAAGGTAAGGAATCTGTCACTAACGTGTCTCTTTCAGATCTCCACCCGAAGGTATTGAGGCACTTTTGCATGAACACCAGTTACATTATACAAGGACACATTGCTGGAAGTATTAGCCCTCCCCCCGAAATTTGGCTCTAGTTTGCTGGAAGTATTAGCCCCCCCACCCCTCGGAATTCGGCTCTACATTGCAGGAAGTATTAGCCCCCCTCCCCCGAAATTTGGCTTTAGTTGTGCCCCTGACTGCCGGTGTGGCAGTGGCCGGACTGCCACCCCAGCGTCACCGTGAGTCTGGCGGTCTGTGGATCGCCAGACTCATAATCAGGCCCCCAAGTGTTCTATGTATGTGCCGGAAGCTTGCACTGCTAGTGACTGCACTCAACACGTCAGCTCAATGTGTAAATCTCATGAGCAGCTACTACTCAAGCTGTACCTGTTCTGCGTGTGAGAAAAGCTTGAGAAAACATTTTAATCATACAGAAACTGAAAACATCTCTGCTGTGATGACCCAAATGGCTCCTCTTCATTCATCATCTGTTGTTTTCTTAATTCAGATGTATGCGGGTAACACACTGGTTCTACTTAGACTTTGTCTTTCAGAACTTCCATTCACTCTGTTTGCCACTGCGCAAAGAGCTTTCTTGTGTTGTGATTCAAGCTGGTGAATCAAAGTAGAAGTCCTCATCCTTATCTATTACTCTGTTTTCTGGAATTCCTCTTTTCCTAAAATAAGAATCCTTGGTTTTTGTCTCTGGTGCTGCAGTTGTTGCAAGAATATAAAAACAGAGTTTGAGAGCATTAATCCTTGAAAGAGCACTAGTTCCTCTTACAGTAGAGCAGAGGGCGGCATCCTCGCAAATGTCTGCGTGTAGTCATTCAGGAAGAATGTAGCAAATATGACAGAGTGTTAGGTTGTTGCAGCTTCTCAACTGCGTTTGACTGCAGTTGTGTGATTGATTTGGCTCACAGCTCTAAGGTCAGCAGGATAATGAAAGGTGGTTGCTTTGCATTGTGGTGGTGAGTCAATCTAGGTCGGCCTGTACGGGATCCACTTTGTCACTTTTCACAAGTGTAGATGCGCTTGGTTTCACGATAGATGGGGGTATCTTCATGCACCCTCTCATGCACACCACTGAGCAACCTACAGACAGATATTCTTTGACATAGTAGATGATAGATACTCTTTCCCTCACTGCAGCTGGGGGGGCAGGCATTCTTTGGCACAACTGATGTGAAGGCACTGCTTGCTACAGTACCAGGTGGATGAGCATTCAGGGCAAATTAATTAAATGAGATGCATTCGCTGGCACAGTAACAAAATGGATAAGCGAGAGGTGGTAAAGTTACAGGCATTCTGCAGCATCAGTACTGATGGGTAAGCCAACTCTGCGCATTTACTGATGGGTGTGCTTGCTGAAGCTGATAGCATAGTAAATAAGCGCTAGCCCTCTGTGACACTGTAGCTGATCAATAAGCATTATACAGAACAGTGCTAGACAGACCGATTTCAGCAGCACTATAATGCGCATGGTCTCCGGGCATTTATAAGAGATTCCTACATACCTTACAATATCTTATACTCATTAGTGCCAGCGAAATTTAATGTGTACCACAGTAACTCTGATGGTCTAGCAGTGTCAGTAGTATTTTGGATGGTATCTTAAATATGATCCACATGGTCCATGTTAAGTATTACATTTCAGTTCTTGCTCCACACTACCTAGGCTGAGAATGACGAACCTGCGCAATAGCCTTACTCTAGCCCCATGTCCAGTAGGCGTGAACCTGAGTAAATATGGAGTATGTCTAACTTTACACAGTCTCTGTTATCATATCCAATGGGCTCACATCCAGTACGATGTATGTGATTGATGGGCACATGTATATCTGTCCATACTGATCTAGAGGGACATAGTTGAGCTACTGGCAATTTTCATAAGATAAAAATACTCAGATTTCAATGAGCTTTACAGTAATACATACACCATGCATTGCTCTACAATGCGATATGTTAGCATCGGCAGGAGCAACTATAATGCTGGTCTCCACGACTTATGTGAATCAAACATGACCAGTTACCAATATTTTACAGTGATTCCAGTCCTTAGGTCGCTCTCATGGTGATCATGAAAGAGCTTTAAGACACTTTAGATCTTTTGCAGGGTTAGTCAGGGTATTTAGTACTTGTCTTTAAGGTGGCCTGGAGGACATATATACGCGGGAAAACGAGGAGAGTGGTGTGGGTATAGTGAGGCTTGGGGTTGGAAAGAGAAGGAGATAGGACAGTGAATTCTGATGGGACAATGGAAGGAGAGGGTGGATGTCACACAGCTAAGTGACAAACCTTTTTGGAGGACAGAAAGCTAGATGGCTAGGTGCGAAGACTATTGGCTGCAAAATGCTTTATACGTAAAGCAAAAGAACATAATTGTATCCTAGAAACGTAACTGGGAGCTCGAAGAAAAAAAGTACTGTTGGGGCATTGACAAAGAAAGCGCAAACATGTCACAAGCCAGATCTTTGTACTAACCTTTAACAATTCATCTTCACCGGCATCAGGAAATTTCTCATGGAGGGAATTCTTCAGCACCTTGGCGATGTATCGCATGGCATACCTGGAAAAAGAGAGAGGGAGAGACAGAAGAGAGAGGCTGCTTTACCTACCAGGTAGTCAAATATAGAGGCTAAGGCTATTTGGAGAAACACCCCTGAAAAAGCCTCATCAGCAAATACAAACTACCCTGCTCAGTCCCACTTCGTGCATGCCATCCGTACACTTACGGAATTTTATCCACTGAGCTGAGGATTGCTGAAAGGAGCTTGTCTGTCACTGTCCGCATGTTTTTGACAGAGGCATCCAGCCGGGTCCTCACCTCTTCATGAGCCAATGCTTGTTCTGCAGTGACATCATAAGGCAGTTTACTGTGGAAAAAACATACAAACTCATCAGATTTCTATCATGCTGCAATAACTAGGGAACTGGGCAAGGAGGGTGTTCTTTAAGGGTCCACACTGCCCTCTGTATATGTAGATTCTACACAGACTATAAACAAGCAGCTAAAACAATTTATGGCATCCAAAGGGAAAATCAGCCTATGTGATTGTCATCTGATGTTTTGCTTACACTGACATTTCTCAGCATTCAGATACAAGCGAGAGAGCATTAATGCATTCAATGCCTTTGGAGTGGCTCTGGAGAGATCATTAACAGAACTCATTCGGAGTTACATTGGAATTGCTGCCAAATATGACTTACCACACACTTTTTCTTTCAGTTTTAATTAAAAATATAAAAAATAAAACTTAGAAAGACTTGCATTAAAAGTAGAATTGTCATAGGCAGGTGTTAAGTAGGAAACACACCTTGAGCAACAGAGGTTGGTTTGAAACATGGGTTGGTTGTGACCATAGAAAAGGCAGACATGCAGGGAAAAAACACATTTCAGCAGGAAATACTGGCAGCCTCCTAGAAAGCTTGGCAGAAGTGAGGAATTAATACCAAAAACAGGGCATTGGGGAGGGACTGGCGGAAGCCATGGCTAAATCTGGAAAAATTACAAAGATATGTATATTTTTGAAAAAGAGAATAGGGCATGTCTGATGGAACAGAAAATTACAAAGAAAAACAAGGGCCTGATTACAAATATGGAAGTGGGCAGCCACGCCACCGCCCTGCCAAACCCAACGCCAGATTACAAGTTGATTCGTGGTCTGGCTAGTAGGCGGTGTGGTGGTGCTGCAGCGTTGCAGTTTAAAGGCTCATATGTGAGCCTTAGACCTGCACCGCTGTGGGACACCAATGCACGTTTCTGCATGGCATGGACTAAGCAGTCCATGCCTTCAGGAACAGGGGTGCATTCACACAGGGGGGCACAACATGTGCCCTCCTGCATGAACCCCCATGCACAGGGGCAAAAGGGGACCATGTAGGGTCCCCTTTGTTTCCCCACCAACAGCCTTTTCATGCCGGGGTCACCTCCATGAAAAGGCTGGCGGTGGGGAAACTCGCAATATGCATGGCAGTGTGCAGCAGCACCAACATGCATAATGCTTCCCCAGATCGCCGTGCCACTGCCAGAGATCGCGGATCCCTGGCTGTCCCAAAGTGCTCCAACCGCCGTACTTGGAATATGGCGGTCAGACTGCTGGTGCGGTGGTACCACCGCCACTGTACCTCCACCACGAGTTTGGCGGTCTGACAGACTGCCATACTCTTAATCAGGCCCTAAATCAGTTTATTTTTTACTATAAATACATAAAAACCAATTGACGGTATATTTATTCCAGCACACTTTGTTTTTACCATACTATCAGTAATCAACATATTCAGGTAATTTGTTTGTGTGTATCCTCTTTTCTTTTCAAAGACCAATGGCCCGATATAGATAGTGGATGCAAATTGAACACCAGCATTTTACAACCTGCCTAGCATTTTGCAATGTGACTGCATTTTGCATTGAAAAATGAATATTCCCGGGTGGGTTGCAAAACCGCCTTCTTCAATTATATTAATAAAGAAGGACATGATATACAACTTCCTAGGAATGGCTGAAAACGCATGGATGGAGGTCTACAAGGGACAGGCAGTAAGAGTCCCGTAAAGGGGCAGGACTTGGTTTATTTAAAATGTGTTTTCCTGTCAGGTATGACATCTGTGTTAGTATGGAGTGGTCCCCTGCATAATATCTGCCCTCCTATCCCCCGCACCCAAGTGGCCGGCAGTGATGATTCCCAAACTGGAAGCTGTCCCACAGAAACCGCTTTCCTCCAAAGGGGAAGGGACAGATTCCATTCTGCCAATCAGATTCCATCTAATTTTTCGGTGTCGGTTATGTGGTCAATAGTTTGCTATAATAAGCATTGCTACATGTGATTGCGACTCCCATATAGGAGGGGCGATGACCCTTTCACGCCTTTTGCAATTCATAATGGACTACAAAATGATTTAGAAAGACCTTTCTAACTTATAAAAAGGGTTTTGTTCATAGGAAACACTCTTTTGCTGTTAAAAAGCCTACGTTTTGCAGGTTTTGCAACTGCAAGTCTTCAAGTTACTTACCTAATACCCCTAGCTCCCCACATGAAAAGAACAAGCATTGGCATAGCCAATAGGTCTCGCCTTTGGGACATTGAGAGTAACTGAAAGGCACCGAGGGCAAGAGAGGGCAGATAGAGACAGGCTCAGAGAGAGATGAACTGGCGCAGGCTCAGATGTTTTGGGGGTGGTTGGGGACCGTGTGGGATGGTGTGCGAGGGAGGGGTGCGAAGACGTAGGGCACACACTCTGATAGACACTTAGGAGGGGCGAAGAAGAGATGTATGCCCAGGAGCACACTGTGTGCTGGGAGCGAGACATGACTCCACGTGTCACTGTTCATGCAATGCGGTGTAATGTGTGGCTCCGAGGCAGAAAAAGAACAGCAGGTTAGTGTGCATGTTGGTTGTGTGTGGATGGTGGGTCCAACAGCAGCTGAGGCTTGCTCCCCCACCCCCACTCACCGTAGGAGCAGTAAACAGGGTCTAGGCCACTGAAGGGGCCTGTCTGGCAACCGGCAGTGAAGAAGTGACCCCCGAGGCTCTGCAGCTCGCCCGAGGCAGAGGCCTGTTTGAATGATACAGGCTATGCCAAGCTGTGTTGTGTCTAGTAACCACCTTTAGAGGGGCCACAGGTGAAACAAGCACTGGGAGGTGAAGGGTTGGGGGAATGAGATCAGGGGAGCTACACAAGGTGCAAGGGCAAAAACGAGCTCCACCTAAGCTGTAAGACCCCCATATTTCACAGCACCAACTGAAAACAAGTGCATGGTATTGTTTAAGACTTCAGGTTTTAGCCTGCATCGAAATACCTGTATTTTCCGGCGCGCTCTGCGTCAGCCAGTGCCCGGACCACGGTACCATTGGGTACAGTGCTTTGTTTAACGAGGTGCCGCCACTTACTTTCGCTTTCTGTCATAGCGCAACGAGGGTGGAAAGGGACGGGCGGGAGAGAGGCTGGGGAGCGGAACTAATGGGGCGGGAGGTTAAAAAATTAGATACACTTTGTGACAGCAGGGGTACCTCTCCACTGCCACAGCATTAATCAACAGAGTGGCGGTGATCAAAGCACTTTCGTGACACCCCGGGTGGCTGATATGGCAACTGGGAAAGTGCTGCAATATTCAAAAACAAGCGCCCAGAGTGGTCCCGACTCTACCCGCCCACCTCCTCCAAAGAGCGGCTGCATCAGATCAGAGCTGCCGACTCTGGACCTGAAGATCAGTCTTCGAGCCTCAGTGAATCTGGGCAAATCACTTAATCACCCCCCATGCGGTCGCTAAATAATTGTACAAATTGACATAAAAAAGCAGTGATCTAAGAAGGGTAGCCGCGTAATGTAAATAGACGCGGTAATGTAAACCAAGCTGTTCCAGACGGTGCAGGAGAGCCGCGGGTCCCTCTCCAGCTGCTTGTCCTCGCTCAGCCACCAGCTCAGCTCGTCGCACAGGGACTCGGGGCAACGGGAGGGGGCGGGAACAAAGTAAAGGACAACAGGATGGAAACTAAAAAAAAAAAAAGTGGCGCGCCGCGGCCGCCATTACATGAAAGCGCACAACAGGGCGCTTGGTAAACAAGGGAGGAATGCAGCTGCCACAATGCGGGCCGCTGCTCGCTCCCGACACCAAAACGCTATGGGAGTGAACATTTTGAGAAAAGGTGGGACATACACCCGCCTTTGGCCATTTGCGTGCTTTCATTATTGAAAGCCACACGCAAAGGCCAATGGAATCTGTGGGAGTTGCCAAACAGACACGGAGAACTTGCAGGGAAGTTTGAAGTGATTACATGAAGCCTCCCATAGAGCAGCGCATGCGCGCTGCGCTAGGCTCGACCTAAAAAGGTCCTCATCTAGAACAAAAGACTATTCCGGACTCAAACACTATATGGCAGAATAATGCACAGCATGTGAATCCAGAAAAGGATTCACGCTGCAACACAATAGTTTAGCTATGCAGGATACAACCATGTAGTGGCTGCAAATGGAAAAGGGAGTTCTTTTCTTAAATAGTGTCTGTCCATCCTAGGCGAGTTTGAATACTGACTCTCACAGGATGTCCTGTAGATATCTACAACAACATCTTCTGACTGTTGTTTTACACCCATTACCTATTACTGTGTCGGTGTGCACTGCACAAGGCACCTCTGCCACCACCTGGCAGCGGATCTCATATGAATCTATAACATATAAGTAGCAAATCAGAAGCTACAGGCTTGAATGTGCATGAATGTGTTATAGATTCACATGAGGTACACAGATAACAAAATCGCGCTAATGGCACTACAGTGAGAGAAGAATTCGTAATTAATTGTTAAACACTGTGTGCCCCACTTGTGCACTTTTAGACTCAGTAATTATGATGCTTGCAAATATGTGAAAACAAATCCATGCTGCTTCTTTGCAGATTTCCTGCTTATGCACACAGGCAGTGAGCTCTTCATTTTTGTGGTTTTCATGCTCGTCTGTAACACACCAGCACCACTTCATTGGTGGTGTTTATAGAGTGCAGACCCAGCCCAAATGACTGCTTTCCATAGAGCACGTCTTGTCACATTCTGGTTCAAATGCACTGCGGACGTTTACAAAAGTGAACAAATAATAAGAAAATTGCATATAAACCCTGCCTGAGCTTTACCTAAACTGTCTTATTTTGCTGACTATGCTCTTTATCTCAGAGAAAACAAAGGAGGCTGAATACAATGCACAGAGTGCACAACATCCTCCTTTGCCAAAAGAATTGCTTGTATAAAGCAGAAGTGTAAAAAACAGAGGGAAGTAAGAGAAAACTAAGAATAAATGAGGAAGAGAAGAAGAGGAGGATATGCAGGCAAAGAGTGGGACAAGCATTAATGAGTAAGCGAGGAGGGAAAAGTAAAGCAAAGGGGGTGAGTGCAGCGAAGAGAGGAAATGGATTAGTTCTAGCATTTAAGAAGATGACATACAAAAAGACAACTCAAGGCAGTTTTACCATACCTGGCTTCTCCAGTTTGAGACTCCATCTGGTTGACCCATGATTTGTAAATATCAACAGGATCCGTTTTAATGTTGAGTGACTTGTCGTCCATGATCTCCTTCACACCAGGCGCCAGGATCTGTCTCAGGGCATTCTGGCCACGGGCTCCACGGTTGAAACTGACCACCATCTTAATAACAGTGGGGTTTCCTTTGACGATCTCCTGAAGCTCATCTACCTTAGATCTGACCATAGAGGGGAAAAGACATTGGGGCAAAGGTGCATAATTAGAAGACAATCACATTGATTTCAAGGTGTCTATTATTAGGACAGCAGCATCTTATAAAAAATGCAAATAGATAGTTTTGATTCTGTGGTAGGCTATCCTCCAATTACTGAACACTTCATTTCCAAATCTCATTACTGGTGTAAACTTTCTGCAGCTCTGTGTCTGCATTGGTTTTCCTGATTTTCCACCTGTTGACCATATGAGCCAAACACATTTTATTTTGGGCCGTATTTCTTGTTCTACCCATAACAAATATTAATATTCCTAATCAGGCACTATCAAACTGTAATTCAAGATCAGTATTACATATCCAAATCATGATTAACTAAATGATAGCAATCCTTTTTTATGTCTCTATTGAAATCCATCATAACAAAAAGAAATACAAAATCGACCTATATATACTATACACCAGCACCTAAATACATGTTCAGAACAAATTTCATAGCAGTCAAAATCCATTAACAACCAATAATTCAGCTTTGAATTACACAATTCATAAATTTAAAAAGAAAAAAATAGAATATCAAAAGAACAATTTACATTTTTACCCTACGTCTGCTATAAATTGACCGCAAATGTTATCAAATTTCCTAGTCCCACTGCAGTGAAGAGCATACAACCAGTCTTTCTTTATCTCTTACTTGCTTCATCTTCACCATCCACTCACCCAGGGAGGGGGGAATCAACCGAGTCCTCCACATTTGAAGCAATAAGGATCCAGTCACCACCACTGCAACATACGGTAGCTTTTTGACTTTGGGAGCTAATCGCACGGCAGGATCATAACCTAGTAACACCAACCACATCCTAGGCACTAGTTGTATTTGCCAAACTCCTTCCAAAAACTGGAATATCTCTCTCCAGAAATCTTGGATGGCGGCACACTGCCCAATTACACAGGACCAATTTGCAGCAGCCCCAGAACTACATCTAAAACAGCTACTTGCCCATGCAGGGTTCATTTGGGCCAAAAGGTTCGGGGTTCTGTAAAGCAACCATTTTGTATAAAATTGCATTCTCTGCCAAATGGCCCCTCTCAAGACCTTACATTTTAATTTATTAATTCCATCCCACATCTTCCTTGTTAATTTGAGCCCTTCATATTTCTCCCACTTACTAATTGTCTTTTTGCACCTATTAGGGCCCCTGCTGGATGCAAACAATCTTTTCCATTCTACTGGTCGTTTAAGATCTGGAGCTTCAAGCAGATGCATTACTAGATTTTTGCTCTCACAAATCTGTCCGTACTCCAAAGTCCGAAATTTGCTGGCCAGAGCTCGAAAACAGCTTCGCAGCCAAAAATTACCTTTAACCGATTCTTGGATTTCAGGCAAACTATTCCACCTTTCTGCGGCCATGAAATCAGCCACCTTACGAAACCCCACTATCTCCCATTTTTGGACTATGTTTGGGTCCATCCTAGCCCTGGAGTTCCAATTCAATTCTGCCAAGGGTGTAGCCGCAGTGATGTAAGAGATTGCATATCTCCTAAAAAGATCAGAATCTTATAGCGTACTTTCTTAGGTGAGGTTGTCAATTTTAGAACATCCCGAATTTCATATTCGATTAAAATCGATTGCATAAGATCATTCTTAAAAATTCAACCTGACCCAAGTTTTGCATTAAAATTGGACATATTTTGTGCAAAATATTAATCCCTCAAATTGGGAAGTGCTAAACCACCCTCCTCCAAACCTTTATATAAAGTGCCAAGTGCTAGTCTAGCAGTTTTATTCCGTCAGATAAAAGATGAAAAAAGAGACTCCACTTTTCTAAACAATGATGTGGCTAAAACACACGGTATAGCTGATAAAAGGAAATTAAACAGGGGACAAATGCCATTTTAATCAAGGCTACCCTCCCGAGTTTGGTAAAGGGAAGCGAGTTCCATTGTGCAAACATAGCTTTAACTTTTAAAAGTAATGGGGCAAAATTAAGATCGTATAAGTCTTCAATCTTTGATGAATATCTAATACCCAGGTACCTCTTTGGCTGCTTGTTTACACAGAAGTCTATAACTGGGAGCAGTATATCAGGCTCACAATTACAAAGATTCTATTAATCTTATAGCCCCTAACACCTGGTACAAAGAGAAGACCTCAAAAGCTTTTTCCTGGGAACACTTGTTAGCATCGAGAAGCAGCATTTTATTTATTTATTTATTTTAGGAGTTTATAAAGTGCACAGCTACCCCCAACGGGGGTGTTCCGGCGCTAAAACAGACGGCAGATGGAAGGTACAGAGTGGGGGACTAGAGGCAGGTGAACAACCAGGTCTTTAAGGCACGTCGAAAAATGGGTTCCGACTCAGAGGAACAGAGGGAAAGTGGCAGGGCGTTCCAAATTTTGGAGGTGATCACTGCAAAGGCTCTACAACCCATTCTAGACCTGCGAAAGCAGGGGGTAGCAAGGAGACGGAGATGGTTGGATCTGAGGGTCCGGCTATGTTGATAGTGCTTGAGTCGCACTCTCAGATAGGCAGGGCCAATCCTTGGAAAACACTGAAAGCCAAGGTGAGAGCCTTGAATACAATACGTTTAATCACCGGAAGCCAGTAGAGCTTCCTCAGATGGGGGGTGATCGAATGGCGAAAAGGAATTTTGCAGATTACTCTGGCCGCCGCGTTTTGAACAATCTGTAAGCGCCTAATCAGATAGGCTGGTGCCCCAAGATAGAGACTGTTGGCGTAGTCTAGATGGGAGGTAATTAAAGCATGGATTATGGTCCGGCGGGACTCCAAGGGGAGGAAGTGAAGAAATTTACGAAGCATGTGAAGCTTCCCAAAACAGGAGGAGGACACCTGTCTAATTTGGGTTTTGCAGGACAGATCATTATCAAACCGGAAGCCAAGGTTCCTGGCCGAGTCCACAGGCTTGGGGGGAGGGTTCATCTCGAATGGCCACCAGAGCGACGATTTTTGGTTGAAGAAAAGTACCTCGGTTTGTCCGAGTATTCAGTGACATCCACGAGGAGATGTTGCTCAGGCATTGTCTAAAATTAGAGAATGCCGCCTCAGAGTGTTCTTCAAAGGAAAACACCAGTTGGATGTCATCGGCGTAGGAGATCACCCTCACCCCCACAAGATTCAACCATAGCCGCAAGGGGGGAGAGGTAGACATTGAAAAGGAGAGGACTCAAGGCAGAGCCTTGTGGGACCCCACATAGCAAGGGTTTTTCGTCTGAGACAAAAGGAGGGAGGGAAACTTGTTGGGTCCGGCTGCCCAGATAAGACCGGATCCAAGACAGGGGTGTGCCTTGAATCCCCAGGTGGTTTAATCTGTCCAGGAGGATAGGATGGGAGACCGTATCGAACGCCGCGGATAGGTCGAGGAGCACTAGCATGGCTGCTTTGCCTGAATCCACGCATTCATGGATGGTCTCAGAGACTTCGAGGAGGGCGGTCTCGGTACTGTAGCCGGATCTGAAGCCGGACTGAGAGTCATGGAAAAGGTTACGGGATTGCAAATGGCTGGAGAGTTGTTCCTGAATTAATTTTTCAAGAATTTTAGCTGGTGCTGGTAGAAGGGAGATAGGTCTATAATTTTTATAAACAGTAGGGTCGGCATCCGGTTTTTTAAGAATAGGCACTAGGAGGGCCTGTTTCCACACTGAGGGGAAGGTACCAGAGCAAAGGGAGGTGTTCCAGATCTGGTTTAATGGGGTATTGATGAGTGGGGCTAAGGCATTGAAGAACTGAGCCGCGCAAGGATCCTTGGGAGAGACGGATTTGCACGTTAACAGTTTATGAAGTGAGGTATCAGAAGAGATGGGACGAAAGGTGGTCAGAACATCATTGCTGGCCGACCCAGTGACAGGGACTGGGGGGAGAAGTGAAGGGGCAAACGTTGAATAGATATCAAGAATTTTGTCTTGAAAGAAATCTGATAGCCCATTGCAAAGACCCGAGGTAGGAGGGACTGCACTCGTGGTGGCGGTAGTCTTGGTAAAGTCTTTAACAATTTTGAAAAGAGTTTTAGCCGAATTGCCTGCAGAGTGGATTTTATTAATAAAGTAATCTCTCATCGTAGAGCGTTTGAGTTTGTGGGAATTTTTAGGGCAGCTTTATATGCTAATTTAGCTGTGGAGTCGTAGGATAATCTCCAGCATTATGTTATCTGCATACAGTTTCATCTTTCCCATCTGTAGTATAGGAGCGTGAATATCCCTGTTCTTCCTAATTGCAATCGCTAATGGCTCGATAAGAAAGGCAAATGGAACCGGCAACAGGGCACAACCCTATTGAGTAATACAGAAGACTTGTAACTTACCCACCTCATAATCTGGGAGGGTTCCCCAAACTTTGCTAGGATACCAGAAAGCATCTCCCAGACCATGAGGTCGAAGGCCTTCTCGGCATCCAATAAAAGAACTACGGCAGGGTTACTATTAACGGAGTGATAGTCCAAAGTCTCGGCTAAATAATGTGTTGGTCCCTAACTGTCATCCAGCAATAAAACCGTTCTGGACGCATTCCAACATGGAATTAGCAACCAGCAGCAAATAATCCACTAAAACCTCCAGAAATTACTAATAAAATTCAGCCGGAAAACCATCGGGGCACATACCTAGCAGCTTGGATGGCTTCTAACTACCTGGACCAACTCTTCTTTCAAAAAAGGGCGGGCTATATTTTCCGCATCTTCCTTGCTAAGAATGGGAATATTCAACAATGCCAGAAAATTCCCTTTGGCTCCCTTATTGATCACTTATTAAAGTTATAAATTTGCCTATAGTGTTCAACCAAAATTTCGACCAGCTTTCCCTGTTCTTTACAACAAATCCAGGAAATCGGGCCCTTCAAGGCATGTATTGTTTTACTTGCAGCTTGTTCTCGGACTTTCCATGCTAGAAACCGCCCTGAAAAATTACTATCCTCATACACTTTCTGCATGTAGGCTCGATTTGATGTGAAGCACCTAGTGTAATAGAGGTGGCTTAGCACTCATTTAGCCTTCTCAAGTTCTTTTCTATTTGCCTGGAAAGGTTGCCTCAAAACTTTATCATGCACTTTCTGGGCGGCCTTGTCCAGGCTCTGCTTTTGCTTTTTGGCATTTTGATTATTGGCCACATCCTTCACTGTTACCAGCCCTCTTAAATATGCTTTTAAAGCGTCCCACACCACATTTGGTGGGGCAGACACATGGTTCCTTATCTCTTCTATGCATAATCAAACCCATCACTCCTCCTGTAAATACTGTGTATTAAAAATCCACTGTCTCACTCGCGGACTGCCCCGATCCACAAAAATCTCCAGGTTAAAAAATTGCATGGTCCGAGAATCCGTTAGGGAGGGTCTGCTGACCCTTAAAAGTCAGGCTTTTAGAGATTAAAAAAACAACCTATCTGCAAAGAGCTATGAAACCTTCCTGATAAACATGTAAATTCTTTTTTTGCTGGAAAGGCCTCCCTCCAGGGGTTGATGAGTGAAATTATTTTTTGATAGTGCTGCATGTTATTCACAATCCTAAGCTTTCGCTTTTACCAAAAAAAAAAAAAGATTCTTGGACTTTGCAGAAAGATAAAATCCCTGCCAATAATAATCTCCCCTGGAACTTGCATTAATGATTGAAATAGCTCCTCGTATAGCCTAGCGTTATCTTCCACTGGGAGGTAAAAACTGACGACAGTGAGCCGTCTAGAAAAAAACATGCTATTAACTCAGCCCCAGCAACCATATGGGTCACTGGCACAGTCCAGCACTTCGACATTCAATCCTCAGGCAAGGAAAAATGCAGGACCCTGGTGAGCTGTCTAGGTAGATGAAAAGCCTCTATAGCCTGCCCATTTCTTAAGCATGGAGAACTTTAAAAGCTTTCCTACTGGTATATAAGTCTCCTGCAACAGCACTACCGAGGGAATGTCGTCCTCTACACAGGCTTTTATGGCGCGCAGCTTCCTTTTATTGTTGAGCCCGTTAACGTTAAAAGAGACCACCTTCAGGACGCTCCTACAATTCGCAGCCTCCTTCAAATCCCTGGCATTAAGCATAATTAATCATAGGGCATGAAGTGCCTAAACTGTCTAGTGCAAAACTGCCTGCCAAGAACTCAAAGTGCGGCCAATCACTAAAGTGCAACCTAAGCCCCCAAAAGCTGCCCTATGATTCCATGCCTCTTTAGTAAGTGCTCTAGAACCGTTACTAAAGTGCAAAAGTACATGGCCAAAAAGTGCTACAAGCCTCTTATCCTCCCGGTTCTGTGGTCACACCACGCCTTACCAGATGGAGATCCCCACCTCTACATCAATTTAAATCCATACAGTTTCATTAACATTAACCAAGCAGGCAGACCAGGCACCTCCTTGGTGCGCACCCCTTAAATTTCACCTTTGCTTTTTTCTATCTATACTGGTGTATTGCCGCCATATTCGTCATTTTGGATCTCTTTTTATACATAAATCATAGGAATCTTACCAGTGGGGGGTCCGGCACTAGCAAGACTGCAGACTACATAAATACTTCCTTAACAATTTTATATTTCAAATAATAAGGCACAGTAAGAGGAACCGCAGAATAAAAATTACAATTAATCACTACAATTAATACTTAGGTCCTCATTTCGATGTCCGAGTGAAAAATGACGCACTAATATTGAATCCAGAATGGCAGTTATTGTAAAGTGTGGTAATTGTCAAGGGCGCTATTACCACACTACCAAGAGCTCTCACCATGGGAAAGAGGAATAAATGCAGGAAACAAAGTTTGCACACATTTTCAATCACACAACTGACTTTTCTCCAGACAGATTCGGTCTGCTATTTACAAGGTAGATATGTCTAGCGAAAAAAATTTTTTTAAGTTGAAACTCCAATTTTGTGATTACCTCTAGACTGGTAATGAGGTCCTCAGACTCCAATTAATGCTTTCAAAGGAAACACATATAACATGCGCATTATAAAGTATGAATAGAACTTAAGGTCAATTTACAACTTAGCGGACAGCAAAGGTGACAGAGTACCCTGTCTGATACACCTTTGATTCGTCCGCCTCATTTAGAGATTGGCAGCCCTTAGGTTTTCTATCGACGAAGCCGTCTTTGCCTCAGTTGATGGAAAACTTCCATTGATGGACCAATGGAGAAGGGACTGTCGCAGGAAGGACATTACACTCCACGCCCTATTTTGGGTGGATGGTGTAGTCTTTTTCCTGTCTGTCACCATGAAAAAAAAATGACCCTGACAACCTGTGAGGTTTTTTTTTTGTGAAACAAACTCAGGAGTTAGTTCCTGAAAAACAAAAATAGTTAGTTTGCTGAATGGCCATCAAAACAGACAGCGGCTGTTCACCAAACATTTTATACATTGAAAGTAAGCACAATGATGGTGGCTCCTTTCAATGTAGACAGGCAACGGCTGAGCCAGGGGTCATCTCTAAATTTGAAGAACAGTAGTTCGCCGCCACTCTGATGGACATGGCATAGTCTATCAAACACTAAATCAGGCCTCTAGTATCCAAATAATGCTTTTGTTAGGCAACCTTATAAAGCATGTAACTAATTACATCAGCTCAGTCTGGGGCTTCACAACAAGTGTACTCTGTATAATGTACACATGCAGATTTGAGTTAGCAGCTTGTATTAATCAGTCTGCGTCCTCAATAATGGGAGTTCAAACCTTATAATACAAATAATGGATAATGTGTAAGCTGCATGATCTTTATTTCAGGTCCAAATCATTCCAAGACATTGAAAGATAGTGCCAAGACTTGCAAACTTGGTCTCACTTTCAGGCTAGATTCTGCCTTCAGTTTTCCAATGCAGGACACAAAATAAGTGTATTTGAGTGCTTGTCTGTTTTTTTTATTAGTCAGCACTATCAGGAAAGTGAGGGAAGACCAGCTTTCATTTTAATTGTTTTTTAATGTTCAAATGTATGTTTCGTAAAATTCTGCGGATGTATTCCTACAAGATTACAGTAAGCAACATATCGCCTCTAAAGAAGCTTTTTTTTGCACTGCACACAAACAAGCGTCTGAAAAAATAATCTGATTAATGCAACCTCCTTTTGTTACAATGGGGAGAGGCATGAGCTGTTCTATCTACTGAAGATCTCATGCAAGATTATGATAGCATTAGGCATCACATAAGGACTGCCAGGACCATGGAGTGTGCACATTTGCCAACTCGTGATCTCAACATGTCTCAAGGTGTGACTAAACACAAACAAAGCAGGGTGTTATCATGTTACCTCAGGATAATTATGACAAAGGAACACTGTAATGGATGACACAATGGGCAAACGTCAACTAAACCTTCTTTCTATTTGGAAAGTCCAGAACATACTTTATCTCCTCCTGAAGGGCTGTCTTGAAAAGCCGCAGGAGCAGGTACTCTTCCCTCTGGTTGGAGGCGTAGTTATAGAGCGTAAAAATGACAGAGTCCATGAACTTGGTGGATTTGTTCTGAGGCATCTGGAAAATGAGCTTGGCTAAGTAGGTTGGGTTTGTCTGTAACAGAGAAAAGATAATGAGGTTTAAATTAGGAACCATGTGTGAACATCATTTAGTAAACTGGATCAATGATGTCACATCTTCTATTTAAAAAGACTGCTGTAGATTTCATACCACATAGAAAGTTGATTGAATATTTACATACAAGGTGAATTGAAGAAGCTGCTTGGAAAACATCCAATTAAACTGCAGCAAAAAAATAGGATATATGAAAAAAGTACAATACTGATATGCATCAGAGAAATAATAGCAACTGCCATGCTACAAGGAGAAAAGAGGAAAGGAGACCTTGACAGACCACAGTGATGGGGTCCCATGCCACAATACTGGAAGAGCTACATTTGGTGAAAGTGGAAAAGTATAGGCTGAGGACTTATACGAAGGAAAGTCTAAGAGCCGGGTGTTAGCAAAACCATTCTGGAACGACATTGGTGGACATAGGATCAACAACAAGCATAGGTGTCAGGAATGTGGATCTGATCGGAAACCAAACACACATCTGGCCCTGGTTTGTAAATAGCAGGCAGCAGTTGGACGGTCAGTAAAACTGCTTTGTGAGCGCAACAATAGCCTGCAGTACACATTTCTTTAATGATGCTTCAGATAAAGAGGATGGATAGAACGGCAAAAGCTGAGAATAGGGATCCGGAAGTTGTGGCAAACTAGGCAGCGTGTCAAATTTCTAAGGGTGTACAAGTGCACATAAACTTTTTCTATTTTGTTTTGTTGAATTACTTCTGGGGCAGCATTGGCACCAGCAGTATATGAAGCTCCTAATGCCATCTGAACATTTCCTGGCAACTTCTCATGTTGAACTGGATTTTCACCATCGCAACAGCTTGCAACCGTTCATTTCCCAATACTTTCCCCTTACAGTTTCCTCAGGCACTATTAGCTTGGCAGTTATTGTCTTGGTCTGCCTCATGCACTGTTTTCCCCGGCAGATTTTACCTTCCTCTCCTCCATAGTCACAGTTGTTTAATGGTCTTCGTGCTGCATATGAGAGCCATTCTTCAGAGGAGGCGGAGACTAATCCGCAATGCAATAATTGCTATATGTTCTGATCTCTTGCTTAACCACATTTTCATCCTACTCTGGAGTGTCCATTATAGAGGGCCAGACCTTTGAAGCCTACAGCAGTCCCTGTATTTCTCTCTCTCTCTTGATGCCGAAGACCGTTCACCTAAATTTGGTGATGATGCCATGGTCATCCAGTCTTGTGTCAGAACCTGAGGGAAGGATTGGTTGGCACTGGGTCAATTTCCTGGACGTTTTGTGGCAATATGGACAGGAAATGTTTCAATGGTTCAGGAAAGAAAAATGGGACAACAGAGAAATGCCAGGATGAGCACATGCTGAACGGGCGCTTTTACCTGAAGGAGGTAGAAGAGATGCTGGTATGCCTCTAGCTTTTCTCGCTTTTCTTTGCTTAGAGCCTTTAGTCCACCTTTTTGCTTGTTTAGGGCCATCATATCAGACAACTGCTCCTTGTTTTTCTTAGTCAACTTTTTACTGTGTGAGACAACTTCCTGTAACAGATAATAGCAACAAACATTATAAAACGCTAAATAAACTCAAATATTAATCACAGGGGCAATGTTTAAAAACAGCACACCTTTAAATTGTACAGCACCCTCATTGTATTGCAATGATTATATGTTTTCTGGAGTTCAGAGGTAAGCAACACCTTTATTCATACAAAGAACATTTATTCAGAAAAAAACATAGCTTCACATTTTTGATACTTTGATTTACAATCAAATGGTACTGTTTTCTCAGATCTTTAAATCTGGCCATTCGGAGGGTACTTTTTAACTACTGTTTAGTTGTGACTCAATATGCTCTTAGCGCAACAACACTTCTTTTCCCCAGACAAATCATAATTAAAACATCCATTTACACTTCCACAAAATGTAACAAGATTATTTGATTCCTGGTTGAGTCACTGAGCATGTGTGGCTTGTGACTGCATTTACTCTCATTTCCCAAACAATCTACCACTCTCTAAACCGCTTCACATATCAACAACTCATCTATCCCCTTTGGCATACTGCCAGTTTCTACCACTTTCCTATGCATAATAAAAAATACTGCAGTAACCACGTTTTTGATTTAACGCAACTAAGTTGTCCAAAAGAACAATGAAGCAATAGGTTGCTAAGCCTGCATAGGAGACATTCATCTGAGGCACGAGGCCAAGCTCGAAGTTCAAGGCAAGTTATGTCACCCCTTTGTGGAGGGAGGTAAAACTTGACCCAAACCACAAGTACTGAATGAATAAAAAGGTAATCAGTGGCTTTATGATCAATTAAAAACAGGGATATATATATATAGCACCAAATTTGCCCTTAGACTTGAAGACGCACTCCCATGTAGACAAAAGGATTTATTTTCAGGCAGGAGGTCTGGCGCTTACACAGTATATTTTTCCAGCCTTACGCGTTTCGGATCCTCCCGATCCTTGTTCACAGGCAGCCTCATGACTTTACACCAAACAGCTGCGGCACTTTTTTCTCATGCTTATAAAACTTTATTGTCTTCCAGTGGACCTTTCAGGTAAGTTTGTTTTTTAATTGCATGCTGGGAAACGTAGTGCTGCAATGTTCATTGTTACCCTCCAGGTTGGAGCCAAGCAGAGGAACAGTAGACTGGCAAAGAAAATGTAAGTACAGCTGGCTCTTGCACTGAGAGGCCCACTGGAGGGCTATAAACAATTTTAATCTTGCTTTATGGCTATGGAGGGTAGCAATGAAGGGGGCCAGTCCTAAGCGTTGAGGACCGCGGAGGGAGCCCCATTGCCCCCACAGTCCCAGCCGGCTCCCCGCCTCCTGCAGGAGCTGGCATTGCTTTTGCACAAGGGGAGCTGCTGACATGCAGCTCCCCTTGTGCAAAAGCAATTCTGTTTTGTTTTTTGGAAGCGAGAGCAGGTTTCCTACTCTCGCTTCCAATAAGCAAAGCAGGGTTTGCTATGGCCAGGCGGGAGCCGTGCTCCCGCCCTGCCATAGCAAACAGCAATGTCCCGGGGGTGGGCACCCCGGGACATTGCAGGAGCCGGCCCTGGGGTGTGGCGGTCCCCAGGGCCATGAAGGGCTCCACGAGGGGGGCCAAGCGGCCCCCCTCCAACATGTAAATGGCCCCAGGGAGGTGGTGGTCCCCGGGGTTGGGGGTCCGCAACGGACCCCCGTATTTACATATTCGATGCCCCGGGGAGGTGGTGGTCCCCGGGGCAGGGCTCGAGCCCCCCCACACTAATTATTAGTTATAGCCCTGGGGAGGTGGCAGTCCCCGGGGCGGCCCGCAAGGCCCCCCACCCAATTTTAATAAAGCCCCGGGGAGGTGGCGGTCCCCGGGGCTTGGGGGGGCCGAGTGCCCCCCGCGCATAAGTTATAAAGCCCCGGGGAGGTGGCGGTCCCTGGGGCTGTGGGGGCCCCCATGGGCCCACACACCATACTTTAGAATTGCCCCCGGGACCTGGCCCACCCCACCCAGCGCGAATTCGGCCTAAATTATAAAAAGAAAATGCTTTTTTTGGGCCTGGGGGTCCTTGTGGGACCCCCTGAGCAGGCCTAGGGGGTCAGGGTGTTTCTACCCTGCCCCCTTTTCTTGTTTTTTACCTTTTTTTTGTGACTCGGTTACCGAGTCACAAGATGGCTGGCTGCCAACACTTCCTGGTTTGGAGTGTTGGCAGCCAATTAGAATGAAGCTCGTGCTCTGGAGGAGCCGCGACTCCTCCTCGGTGCTCTGATATATAATTTTTTATTTTTTTGAATTTCTCAGCAACTACTGAACGGATTTACACCATTTTAAAAAAAGCACGCTTTCTAGACCAAGGCCTACCTTTTTGCCAAATTTGGTGTAATTCCGTGCAGCAGTTCGAGCTGTAGCCTGTTTCAAAATTCCTATGGAAATTAACATAGAGAAAACGCGTTTTGGGACCCCCCCTTTTTTCTCGGCCCCCGCTTGACGAATCGCCCCCAAACTTTCAAGACAGGAGCTGACCTGAGTGAACCATTAGATTTGAAAATTTCGCGAAGATTCGTCAAACGGCGCCAAAGATATTGGCAAATCAAAAAACGCTTTTCCTATGGAAAATAGGTCCTAAATATAACTACCTAATGGCGATCGCCAGTAGGTAATATATATATATATATATATATATATATATATATATATATATATATATATATATATGTTTATATATATATATATATATATATATAAACACACTTTTTTTAAACAAGACAAGAAACGTTGCACTCCAGGGAATATCAAAATTTGCAGCAATTTATTCAAACCAACACTCGTGTCTCAGCCCCATACAGACACGTTTCGACTACAAGTCTTGCTAATGGTAAGTGAGTCTTTTTCTATTGCAGTTTATATACAGAAGCCCAGGTTGCCTATTACGAAGCATTATGGGAACTGTATTGAATCACACATGTTACAAAAGTGAAAAAACATAAATTTCATTACAAGTACATTTTAAAAAATACGATCCACTCTGACCCAGCCGGTATAAACTGAACTTTACATTTGGGAGATGAAAAATGTCTGCACAATGTTTGAGCATATTATCTTTAGATCCAAATTGCCCTAATAATAAAAACCGAGTGAAGTGGCACTTAGCCAGGAGGTTGCCTTAGCACTGAGAAGCAACTACGAGATCTAGGCAACATAAGGAAAGGGATACATAGGATGCATGCAGTCCCGACTCAGATTTGTGCCATGTAACTCATGACACAAGGTAAAATGTTGGCACTAAGCCATTAGTGAATCCCAGCACTGAGTTGTAAGTCGTGAGATACCATAAACCAAATAAACGGTGTGAAAACCAAAGTGATCCTTTAGAGGTTAGACCCGTATTGGCAACATATTCAAGGTCTTTTATGCAGGTCTTTTCTAAGCAGTGCACTGTGTATTGTTGTCATTTCTGGTACAAATGTCAGTTTATTATTTCTCATTTGCTATTATAATTATACATTATGCATGAAAGAAGATTTTCTCAAATGTTTCATATTTATAAGATTGATGATTTGTCTTTAGCCCTATGAATTAACTTTCCACCATGTCGAGATTGTGCGCCTTTCACTGTCTGAAAACTTATAAAACGTGCCCTTTTTGGGATGTGTGCCAGACTTTCTGCTTACTTTCTTGAAGTCAGACTTCACGTTAGCATATTTGATTTATACTTAGACTTTATTTGACTTGAAGTCAGCAGAGTTATGCTAGTCCTTTGCTGAACTAAATTTTAGAACTGGATATTCACTTTCTTTGGGGTGCTGTGTTATTACTTCTCAGAACTGCCTTTATTGGATACACTACTGTTGCTGATTTGAATCTGAATAAATGGCCTTTTGTAATGAGTCTCAAATATGATAAACCTTTATGGTTTTGACTTTGAATTTTGTCCTGTGGAAGCTTTCTTTATTGTCCCAGGGCCGTCATCTTTTGAGACTCTTATGGCCCCAATCCTGCGCCTCAACCCTTTGACGTTTTTAGTTAAAGCGTTGATGGGTGTCTCCTGCAGTACTGCCAATTGCAAAACTGCTGTTTTGTATTGAGCTACTTTGCTGACCTGTTTTGCAGTTTCCTGTACTTTTTGAACTTTGTTGGTTATACACATATATGTATGTATGTATACAGTAGTAAGCAATCAGCTGTTCAAAGTGGTTGCCAAGGGAAAATAAGGTATCAATGCCACCTGACTACTCTGTGAGCCTCAACACAACTGATGCAGCATCATATATCTATGTGAACATTTAACTTTTGGAAGCACTTTCTGTTCTCCCCTACTTTCCCTTCTGGCTGCAGCAAGCAACACCATCACCATAGTACAAAGCTATTACTGCACAACTGCAATATTACTACGTTCGTACTGCACAGCTACACCACCACGAACTGATCAGGTGGTCTACAGTGCAACTGTACAATTCTACAACAACAAACCTCCAACAGGACTGCAACCCTACACTTGCATATCTGCAGCAATGCTCAACCTTTACAAACCCTCAAATACATATTACTACCACAACTGTACGGCTACCCAGATACAGTACTACAACTTTATAACTATAAAAGGGCAAGCCTAAAACAGTTATGCAGTCCTCCAACTGCACATCTACAACAATATAACTTAACAACATTACAATAATACATTAAAACTCTACAACTGCACATGTACAATGATACCGTAGCAGGAGGATCATTCACCTGTTATAAACTCTTAGCCTTTTCATTCCTATGCCTACAGCCAGCATCACCACCACAAGAGCACTCGCAGCATTACAACTCTATGACTGCACGTTTACAACAACAGAACAGCACTGCTACAACACTACAACTGCACCACTGAACAACAACATATCTACATCCTCACATCCATAGCTGCACAACTATACAACGGCAGAGCACAGTTCTACTGCTGGCATGGCAATAAGAACTCAAATGTACTTCACAACAAAACTACAACAGAGCAATGGAAAAGTTGATTAACTCAACAAGTGAATAATTCTGCTTTCCCTGTCCATCTCCAAAGTAGGGGGAGATGGGTGCCTAATATATCCCGGAATAAATAGGGGCAATTAATTATCACAGTGCCCTATTTCAACACTCTTATACCTTTACACAACCTATAGCCCACATCAGGCATGGTACTCGCCGAACACAGATTGTGCAAACATGTTGCAAATATTGTGGATACATAACTAAGCAAGATTCATTTGAACACATTATGTTATGTTGGTTGTTTGAAAATCACTTAATTCAGCCCTAAGGCAGCCTTAAATAGCTAGGAGGGGAGGAAAGGAAATGACTTAGTAGCCATGTGAACAGCAAATGCTGTCCCAAAAAGTTCATACCACACCTCCTGGCACAGTAGCAGTGCATAATGTGAAGTAAACCTTAGGCGTCACATTATAAATGTGTTAATATTATACATGCATAAACACATGGAATCCCTGCTAATGAACACTGTGACAAACAAAACTGTACATTCATGTTTCCTTTTTTATGTTTTTACAGTTTAGGCCTTTTCTGAATTTGGAATGTTCATGCGCTATGCATGGCTCACATGCCACTTCTTATGTATAGTGTAACCCCAGCTTCTACTTGACATGACTATAACTGGACATCAAGAATATTACTGCCCACAGTAAGCTATAAGAGATCAAGAGTCTGGGTCCAGGAAACCTAAAGCCCAAACTTCCCAGAGACTAATCCTTAAACTGGTGTTATTCTGACTTCAGAAACACTGTCCTCCTGGGTGGTCAACATAGCTGTGTTGAGAGGGATAGATACAGGGGTCTCTCAGGCTGCTTTAATGGTTACTATGTCTCCTCTGCAGCAAACAATACTGCAGAAAGCCCTTCTTCTTTTGTTAGTGAGGCAACTGATTTCAGCATATCTTTTAGTTCCAGATCAGGAAAATATTCAATGCCGGTGGCAACCACAGCCTTCCACTTTGCAAAAAAAGAAAAAAAATGTTGCTTATTCTATGATACAACACAACTACAATGGGTTAGATTAACAAACATATTGGCTTCTGTACAAAGGGATTGTGCACCTGTGAGGACCACTTCCTTACAAGTCCGAATCTATCTACAGTCCACTACTGAGGTGTAATCATGGTGGTTGGGAGTATAATGTTCCTGTAGCCACGTGACACAGTTGCCACAGCTGCTAGTCAGCCAAGACAGAAAGTCACCACTACCTCCTTGAGCAACAGAGATGCGCCCACAGTTTACATGGACTGAGTCGTGTGGGACTAAAGCTGCCTGATTGGTTGGGTGCCCTAATGGGAGTTGCAGAGTTTGCTAGATTAGAGAATGTTCCAACTGGAGCATGTCCTAAGAGAAAATAGCTGCCAAGAAAGAAAGAATAAGGAGAAATGGGGAAGAATGCTGCAATCACTTCCTGATGGTTCCAACCTAGGAGTAGCCCTAACCTCAAATGGGAACAAGAACCTCGAGACCCAAGGGTCAGGCCTGCCATCACCAGTCTGACTCATGCAACTTAGGGCCAGCTTCCCTCTCATGGTTCTGGACCATCACTACAGTTTATGACAGAGCTGAAATGAGAGGGGTTGTCTGAAACCAGATTCCCCTAGTCATCTACAATGGGTACCAGAGACTTGGAGGATAATCGCAATAGGGCCACGGCCAGCATCCAAAGTAGGGTTGATGTAACCCCACTTTCAAGTTTGGAAGGTTTTGGTTGCCAAAACCACATACAAAGCCCAGCATGAAGTCACAGTTACGTCCCACAAGAATCCTAGACCTCCCCAACCTTTTGATGGTGAGATAGGCCCTCACACTGAATCATTGTCAATAAATAGTAACTGCTCGACCAAAACACTAAAAAACAGAAGTGCATAATGGTTGCAACCCACAGGCATCGCTTTCCTGGTTAAATAGCTTCAGTTTCTATATCGGACAACATTATACACCCTAGATTGTACTCGCCTCACTGTCCACAGAAGAGGGTAGGTAAAAGATCCCTGTAGCCCTTGTTACGAAGGTTAGAACCCCTTATGGTTTGCCTAGGAGTGTGAAGGTGCCACAGTCTTGACGTAGGGAAGAATGAGATTTGTTCTAGCACTCCATTAAAGAAGGAAAGAGGGTCAGTATGGCCAATCATGAGTGTAGTGATGGATGCCTGATTCCCTCTGTGATTGTTACTGGTTTCATACGATTGCACACCCTTCCCAGAAACCCTTGCAAAGATCCTCATAACAATCGGCAACCAACTCACCAAGACTGGCCAAATGAACGCAGTCTCCGTCACCTGCTTCCAGACATTCAAGATGCTCATGAAGATCTTCAAATGGCTCCCCACCAAGATTTGCAGAACTGTCACCCAAGCCCTCATTATCAGCAAGCTGGATCAGACCAGAAGACTCCAGACCATACAAAACTCAGCAGTCAGGTTCATACTCAATCTCCTGCCCCACACTCACTTCACTCCGCACCTCAAAAAGCTCCACTGGCTCCCAATCCACAAATAAGCACTCTTCAAACGCATGCAAAAAGCCTTACACAACATTGACGCCATGTACATTAACAACTATACACTTCCACAAACCTGCCAGATACGTCTGCTCAGCCGGACTCCTACTCGCATACACAACCCACATATGCAAAACCAGATCCTGCGGTCGAGCCTTCTCTGCCCCTGCACATCATAACTGCCTCCTCAGTTCTTGAATTCTGCAAGAAACTGAAAACCTGGATCTTCACCTAGTCAGACCCTGGCTCTGGCCATACAGCTCCTGCTCCAGCACCAGGATACCCTCCGTGTGAATTGTGCTGTACACAAATGCACATAACATTATATGGATCACTGTGGTCACTGCTATGGAAAATATATTAACCTGGATCAGTTATCGCTATGAAGCCAATGAGATTGTTTATATTAGTTACCACTATTTCAGGGTTCCTAAGTGTGTAACAATAATGACTCGTTTGGCATAAAGTCTAGTGTGTGAACATTTTCATTCAGTAATGCTCTTTGTAGTCGCATGACCGGCAGAGCCAGTAATATGTGTATGAGTATTGTATTACAGAGTAATGTTATAGCATAGCTTTGAGGGACCCTTGCCTGTACATTCACCTGTCAACCAGGCCATTAGTCACCTTCCGTGTTCTACATTACACATCGTACTAGAAAAGATGGGGGAATTTCTTGCCCAAACGCAGAAAGCCACTCCTGTTCGGGTAGCCCTCATTTCAATGGACTGCAAAACGCAGTCCATGGAGATGTGGGCTACCAATTGGGTTTGAGACGGAGTGTCAAAATTATGAATACTGGGAACATATGTTGGAAAGCCTATACACCCAAAGAGAAAATGGGGCTGTAGGCTTCTGTCACAAACATTGCTAGGATTTACATTTCTAAAGATATCTAAAGCTGCAAAGGTTCATCAGACCAGTACTGCAGCACTTAATCACCAAAGTATTTCAGTACTTGATGACAAATAGTGAGGACAAATATACACACAGAGGGAACTATAGATCCACAAAAACAGTGGGTTCAACAAGTTCCTTTCCTGCCATGTCCCAAAGCTAATGATTGCAACAACCTCAGTCTATTTCAGTGCACTCTGACTAGTCACCCTTTGACAGCCCAACTCCTGATGCTCTTCACCTGTACATCTGCCTCAGCCTTCTCACCTGATTTCTATCCGGTCCTGGCCGGTGGTCTGATTCCAGTTTAGCATTTTGCACATCGCATGTCTAACCTCGAATGACTCGGATGGTGTGTAGGAAGGGGACTTCTACTAGCCTTGATGATCAACTTACCTTGTGCCACAGGTATAGTTCACTTAAGTCCATCACTCCTTTGGATTCCTTCCACATGGGGGTGATCATGTTGTGAAACTTATATGCAGGTATAGTACAAGGCTGAGCGCATGAACCTACTCTTCCTATCAAGCTTCTTGCACTTAGTATGCTTCTTGGCTGCTTTGATTAAGTTACAGGATCTTCACTTTCTCACTGGCTCGCACTTTATTGTTTCTAGATGTTCACTAGGTCATGTTCGCTGCTTCAAAGCCTATACATCCTTCGAGAACCAACTCTGTACCAGAACATATGTCCTTAAGGGAGGAATGGCAATGGTGACTGGAGAACCTAAAACAATAGTAACCCTACCTTCTCTTTGTAGGAGGATAGCTGGATTTTAACAACTTCGTATTTGGTTAATAATTTTAGTTCTTGTCTTTGGCTACCAACTACTCTTCTACAATGATCCATGCCCTTACACTCCCTGCTTTCTTCAGAAAGTTTCAGATACTTTGCTGTTCTACTCTACTTGGGATTGAGAAGGTATGGAAAGTTCTTTGAGTGGCTAAGCAGGACTAACGGGCTGAAAGAGTAACAATGGTAACAAACTGAAGTACACTGCCTTTACCAGCAGAACCAATGTTAAAGCCATACAGTACATGGTTCTTTCAACAGGGAAGCGTGGTAAGCGGCATGCACCAGAATTCATAGCCACAGGTAAGTAAGTACCCTGTAAAAGTACGGTCAGATGTACAGTGAAGACGGCATTTCATATAGTCTACACCTTTTCACTTCAAGGCCATAATTTCATAAAAACCACTTGACTGATTCACAATGGTCAGACTCTCACATGCTGCTTGATAAATGGGAGACATCCTGTATCAAACACATTAAGAAATCTGCACAGCATGTGTGTGCAATGTATGCACAGCTGGAAACTAATTTTATAAATATATACAGATAAAAAACGATGTGCTCCCCTTTGCAATACTACTGAAAGAAAGAAGATTTTAGTAGGCTGGTTGCACACATTAAGACACAGAAAATAATTCAGCTAATTGTGATCTCCTGCATCCGTACCTGCAGAGTGATTCTGTTTTTCACAAGGAGTCCGATTTTAATATCCATGAGGTTAAGGTCATTCTCCAGCTGTTGATTGGACCGGAGGAGGGTCACAACCTCTTCACGAAGTTTCATTACTTCCAGCTCCTCCTGGAAATCCTGATCGCTCTGATCCAGCAAGTGTACAAATTTGCGGACAACAGCCATAGGTGGGTCTTCTGCACTGACTGAGGAATAACAACAAGTATAATGTTCCAAGCAGCACTAATAAACCTTTCTGACCCTGTGTTGCAGAAGACCATGACAGCCCTTTTTGAGTATACATGAGCTGTTTGACCATAAATATTTTTAACATATCTCCAACTTTTGTCCACTCCACAACATTTGGCATTTTCCATGCAAAAATTATTCTACCTTGTTGAAACCATTCAACGAGTAGGGTCCAAGTAAAGCCCGAATAAAATCCCAATACAAATCATTGTGTTAGGTCTAATTGTGAATTACAGGAGATGCAGGAAGCAAGCACCTGATTCGGCCCCAGACATTTCACAAACAAAGTTGGCATATTCTTTGAAAGGGACTAAATATAGAGAATTATCACAGGAACCACGTACAGTAATGCCAATTCTGTAGTAATTCTTTAATTTCTTAGGGGACGCTGAAGGTGCAAATATAAATATTGTAGTATACCCGCATCCCAGAATTACCCGTAACCCTGGTATCAGCAAGTCCTGCCACAAGAGTAAAGCATCGGTATTGCCAGACCTCTTGCGGCCTAATGCCCAAGTCTCACTGAGGCAAAAGAATGCTCGAGTAAGCGCTACTATTGAATTAGTAGTTCTCCATTACTGAAAAGGAACAGCAGGGCAGTCAAGTGAGAGGGAAAGAAAGAGACCAACAAACAAGGAGGAAATATGAGACAGAGTTACAAAATTTAAGAAAGAAGTCCTATAACTAAGGCGAATGTTCTGGACCACACGTGCATTGCCTCCGGGTCGCTCATAAATCCTACTTACTCAAGGTTTTGTAGTCATCACGGGCCTTGTTGGCACGAATGAAGGCCTGGATTTTCACAACATCGTTTATCTGAGGTGGAAAAAAATAAACATTTAGCAAGTTTTTCCTTCCAAGGGGTCCAAAATACGGTAACTCTTCACACATGATATTCTGTCTCCAACAAAATGCAGAAGGCCATTTACAAGTGCAGCTGAGTGGGTGGCATCCTCATGACCATGAACTCTAGGGCTGAATTGCTCTTCTCATCCCTGAGACATTTTCCACTGTTCTGTCTCCAGCTCCATTATTCCACATGCTTTCTTTTGCTGTGCTACGTTACTTAATGTTTTGTTACCACCCGCCTTTTCATGATGTTTACCTTCAAGGCAGAGCCTGTAAAAGCTAACACTGCTGTCTTTATACAAAAAAGCCCAGCACCAAAACTGAGGTACTAACATGATGCTGATGCATTTAGACTTTAGCCAGCAAGCCTAATCTAAAACATTCCATCAAAGAAAAACAGGAAGCTCTTACGTGATCCTTAAAATACTTCAATCGATCTCTGTAACGTTTTCTGGCCTGGTGCATCCTAGTCATTGCCTGAATCTGAGAAGAAGCAACACAGAATTAGAGAGATGCTCGACAGAACTATTATCTTTCATGCATTTTTGCAATAATTAAAATGGCCGACCTTTACAACATCATCTGTGTGATCGTTCAGGTAGCGCAAACGGTCCTGAAAAGCTTTCCTCTGCTTGAAACCCCTAAAATGGGACTAAAAGAAGAAAAATAATTTCTCGATGCACAGGAGTGGAAATATAGATAATAACTTTATATGTTAAATATCGCAGGGAGGAGACTGAACATCAGCAATAATAAAAGACATGTATAAAATAATTACGGCTTCCAGAGCAAATTCTACGAAGATTCAAGGCAAATAGAAACTGGGCTATTTGAAGAATTATAACTTAATTGGCATTTGCTGTTGAAGCCTGCAAACATCCACTGGGTGATCAGCAAGTAACTGCTTTGCCTCGGGTCCAACATATTCACATCTTACACAATAGCAATAAATGCAACAGGACATGTTGCTTGCTTAAAAGAAAAACACTACATGCTGAATTTGAAAGTTAAGCAGACCGACACAAGCCAGCCTAATGTACTGGAGTACTCTCTAAGAGATTCTAACAGATCCCAAGAGACAGTCTGGACAGGAAGAGCAGAGTAACTGTCAAACTATCATCAAAGAACAAGTTACTTACCTTCGGTAACGATGTATCTGGTAGAGACACATATTATTTGTAGATTCCTTACCTTTTGAATTTTCCCCAGGCGTCAGTCTGGATCCGGAGATTTTTTCTTCAGCAGTACCCCTGCATGTCGTTCAGTGGCGTCAGTCGGCTCCGCGTCCATCGTCTTGGGCACCGGGATGACGTCGTGGGACCTATATAGATGCGCGGACGTCAATTCTTAACCCGACTTTCCACGCCAGAAGCGCAGAGCCATGAAAGACAATGACCACTGTTGCATCAAAATTAGGGCAATGTAGGGGAGTCCCTATCCCTAGAAATCAGTTCGCAGACCGGGGAGGATGGGTGAGGTGGTAAGGAATCTACAACTAATATATGTCTCTACCAGATACATCATCACCGAAGGTAAGTAACTTGTTCATCTGATAGAGACTACTAGTTGTAGATTGTTTACCTTTTGAATAGATACCCCAGCAATGCCAACCCCGGAGGAGGGTTTGCGAACCAAGATCACACAAGGAAGTCCTGGAGGACCGAATGGGCAAAGTATCCGTCCTTCCGGACTCGACTGTCCAGGCAGTAGTGTCTGGTGAACGTGTGCAGGGATGCCCACGTTGCCGCCTGATGGATGTCAAGGAGTGGGACTTCGCGTGCTAACGCAGTGGTTGCCGCTGTTGCTCTGCTGGAGTGAGCACGCAACCCCACAGGAGGTTCCTTCTTCGCCAAAGCATAGCATATTTTAATGCAGAGGACAATCCATCGAGAGATGGTCCGTTTTTGAACAGCCCGACCTTTCTTGGCACCCACATAGCCAACAAAAAGTTGATCATCCACCCGGAAGTCTTTTGTGTGATCATGGTAAAAAGACAACGCACATTTTGGAGAGGTCCAGGTGGTGGAGTCTCTCCTCCTCCTTTGAGGGATGCGAGGCTGGAAAAAAGGTGGGTAAAGTGATGGATTGTCCCACATGAAAGGGCGTGACCATAGGGCCCACCTCAACTGGCGGGGATACGCACTCAACATGCGGAACTGTTGGAACGGCTGCGATGTCACAATTATACGGCTCACACGGCACGCACACACTCCTCGGCGGACCGGGCTGGTCGCTTGCTTGCTTGGCTGTTAACTCAGGAGGAGAAGCGGTCACCAATTAGCGCCATACGACTGCCGGATGACACCTTAGTACACACACAAAGCGAAATACACAAGGCAATGACGGCCCACTATACGCGATTGTACCGCTCCCGAGGACAGTGCTCCGCTACCGACCTGGAGAGATTCCTAGAATCGACCCAGTTACCCGTGGTCTCAGCTACTGAACAGGGCGCACTTAATGACCCTCTTACATTAGAGGAGATCGGAGACGCGATAGGAAAGATGGCATCCGGGAAAACACCAGGCCCGGACGGACTACCGGCCGAATACTACAAAGCCTACCGCGAGTCCTTGGTGCAGCCCCTGCATAAATTGTACGCCCAAGCGTTGGAGGAACGAGCGCTGCCTCCCTCAATGCGAGAAGCGTATCTGGTGTCCCTGTTAAAACCGGGCCGCGACCCCACATCTCTAGGATCGTATAGACCCCTGGCACTGCTTAACGTGGATTGTAAAATCCTCGCCAAAATCCTGGCGGAACGCTTGGCACCAGTGGTCCCGACATTGGTGCACCCTGATCAAAATGGTTTTGTCCCCAACCGGTCCACGTCGCTAAACCTTAGACGGTTTTTCAGAGTGGCCACAGATAGCGCGCGGAACAGGCCCAGGGCCGGATGCCTGGTGCTGGACCTGGAAAAGGCATTTGATAGCCTCGAATGGGGATACCTGGCGGGGGTTCTCCTCCAATACGAACTGGGCCCTGACTTCCTCCGGATGGTCGACCTGCTCTACAGATCTCCTGTGGTCCATATACGACTGGGGCCGTATGTCTCTGACGCTGTGCCAGTGTGCAGGGGTACCAGACAGGGTTGCCCCCTGTCGCCCTTACTGTTTGCGCTGGCCATGGAGCCGTTGGCGATGAGGCTGCGAGCCATAGTGGGGGAGGGTATACCTCTGGGAGATGCGGTGCACCATGTATCCCTCTATGCAGACGACCTACTGGTTTATATACGTGACGTATATAACATACCGCCGCAACTGGCGGACATCCTACAGGAATTCGCGGACATTTCGGGCTCCGAGTCAATGTAGATAAATCCTGTCTTTACGCGTTCCGGGAAGGACTACACGATCCAGACTGCGAGCTAGGCGGCGTGCGGGTAAAGTGGCAAGAGAACACCTTCCGCTACCTGGGGATCCAGGTATATCGCCAACCGCAAGACCTGCTAGATGGTAATCTGGGGAGAGCAGTGACGGCGGTCCGGTCGCAAATGAAGTTCTGGGGACGCTCCCATTGACGGTAACAGGCAGAGTAGCCCTGACCAAGATGGTGATCCTTCCCAGACTTTTGTACTATTTTGTAAACCTGCCCCTCTACGTACCGGCTGCCTTCTTCACTGCGTTCACTAAAACGCTCAGAGATTTTATATGGGGGCTGCGCGACACAGAGTAGCACTGGCAAAGCTGTGCCTACCGACTGACAAGGGAGGCCTGGCGGTGCCCTGTTTCGAGCACTACTATCTCGTTGCCCAACTACAATGGATTGCCAGATGGCTCGCTGACAGGGACAGAGATGATACGGCGACCACGCTGCCACCACACACATTGGAACAAATAAGTAACCTCTTCCACCCTGCTGCCCGACAAAAAAGGCCGAAGCCGCTGCTATTGGCAGTGGCATACAGGTGCTATCGTAGGTGTTTATATCTTACTAGGCACATTATCCCATATGCGCCTGCAATACCCTTGGAGGGCTCCCCTAGCGGGCTGGGGGTGCTCTCCGCCAATGCCCTAGCGGAGTGGGGGCAGCGGAGGTACAAACCTTGGGGGACTTGTACAGAGACGGGGCGCTAATACCATATGAATCTTTGGTGACGGAGGAAGGGTTGTCGCCAGGGCAGTTCCTCATGCATCGCTCATTACTGGCGACATTAGTAGCTAGCTGGGGGACATAACCGAGGAACCGCAGCAGCACCTCACAATACAATATCTTCATGTTATGGGACGGGGAAGACACCTGGTTCGTTGGTTTGCATCGTCACTCCGAATGCATGTAGCGATCAGCCTAGATCCGCTCCGTCGAAAGTGGGAACTGGATTTGGGGCGACCACTAGCAGATAAGGAATGGGAGAAGATCCTCAGAAGCCCAGTGTGCATACCCAGGAATATGAGATTCAGACAAATACAACTATTCATTGTCCATAGAGCGTACCTCACACCTGAGCTGATAAATAAATACTTCAACCGAAATGATGCAGCGTGCCCTAGATGCGATACACTGGGGGCAGGATTGATACACATGCTGTGGAGCTGTCCCAACATACACACATATTGGCGCGAAATCAGAGACACCCTACAGCAATGTACAGGCCGCGACTTACCCCCTGAATGGACTGTAGCCCTACTCCACCACTTCAGGAGAACCCCAGCCACAAAAGTTACATCCCGGTTCCTCGATCTGGGACTCGTTGTAGCTAAACGGCTTTTGACCAAACGCTGGAAAGCAAGGGACTCACCGCACATACAGGCCTGGCGATACTCCCTGCTAGCATGGGCCAAGGCAGAGGGAATTGCAATCCGGAGGGAAGAAACACTGGGACTACGAAGGGAACCCATAGCAGATAGATGGGAGGGACTATACCACAGTTTACAAAATGGGGATGGGGACAATGTGGAGAGTCAACCCGAGCAGGAGAGACAGGAATAATGACCGGAGGTCGATACCCTGTGCAGACCACACCGTAGGGTTCCACACATACACGCATAACATGAGACGAAGATGAGAAGGCTAAAAACGCGAAGAAATATAAAAGGAGGGACATTTCCAATTGAGGTGCTCAGGAGGGGAAACACTTAATAGAAGCGAAGGGACTGTGTCGGTCCACAATATGGCTGCTGTTAATGTTGCAATATTGTTTTAACGTTGTATCAACTTTTAACAACTGTTTCACAGCTCATACGGTATGAACTATAAGAACTATACACAACGATACGTCGGCAAAAATATCTGAACCAATGCACGACCTCTGATCGGTTGGATGGCACTGAGTAGATGGATCTACTGGGTAGACGGGCTAAGAACGACCTAGATATTGAAATTGTGAACTGTTTTAAATTAATATAGTCTCGTGACCTGTATGCCAACACACAACAGAGAACTGTATACATAATAGAAAACCGAATGTATGTTGTCTGTCATACATATGTTACTCATGTCAAACAAATAAAAACAGATTTAAACAAAAAATTGAAAGGGCGTGACCACTTTAGAAAGGAACAAAGCTTTTGTTCGAAGCACCAATTTATCCGGATGGACAGAGAGAAAAGGTGGCTTGGAAGACAGAGCCTGAAGTTCGCTAACCCTATGAACAGAGGTGATGGCAATAAGGAAAGCAGTTTTTAGAGTCAGCAGCCTGGGAGGACAATTGTGAAGGGGATCGAAAGGAGCACACAAAGGTTAAAACCAAATTTAAATCCCATTGGTGCATTATGAAGGGAGACGGAGGAAACAAATGAGTAAGGCCCTTAAAGAACCTAGAATTAATGGGAGACATAATAAGGAAGGCTAATCTGGAAGGCGTATAAAGGCAGAGATAGCTGCAAGATATCCTTTAAGAGTGCCCAAGGCAGATCCCTGCTGGGCCAAAGAAAGTATATACAAGAGCACCTCTGAAAGAGGAGCAGAAAGGGGATTAACAGCCTTTGCGGTGCGCCATGCCACAAATTTGTTCCATCTACAGGGGTACACCGTTTTAGTGGAGAGATGCCTGACTGCCAAGATTACATCGCAGACTTTGGGCGGAAGATCGAAAGCTGTCAACTGCCGCCGCTCAATCTCCACGCAAGGAGGTGGAAGCTGGACAGGTTCGGGTGAAGAGCCGTTCACTGCTGCTACGACAGAAGATCCTCCCGAAGGGGCAGTTTGATCGGAGGAACGATGGCCATGCTCGGTAGGTCGGGTTACCAGACTCTTTGTGCCTACTCCGGAGCTACAAGAATAACTGAGCCCGATCGTACTTGATCTTCTTGAGCACTCTGGGCAGAAGTGGTACAGCCCGAAAGGTGTACAGGAGCCCGAAGCTCCACTTGTGTAAAATAGCGCAGCCGAGCGACTGAACCTTGGAAACTCCAACGCGCAATACTGCTGACATTGCGTGTTCTCTTCGGAGGCGAACAGATCTAACTAAGGCTCTCTCCACCGATGAAAGACCTTGCGCCACCTTTGGATGGAGACGCCATTTGTGATCAACCAGGCACCGACGGCTGAGTTTGTCTGCTCTGGCTTTCAGCGAGAACCCCAGGTGTTGAACCACCAAGGTTATGCCCTGATGTACCAGCCATGTCCAGAGGTGGAGAGCCTCCTGACAAAGGGACCACGACTCCACCCTGCCCTGTTTGTTGCAGTACCACATGGCGGTGGTGTTGTCGGTGAACACCTGCACAACTTTCCCTTTGAGAGAGGGAAGGAATGCTTTCAGTGCCAGTCTGATCGCCCGGAGCTCCAGAGGGTTGATATGGAGACCGGAATCCACCGGAGACCAGACGCCTCTGATCTCTGCCGCTCCCAGATGGCCGCCCCATCCCAGGAGACACACATCTGTCACCACTGTCAGATCTGGTTCGGGAAGGGAGAGGGACCTGCCTCTGACCCAATCTTGGTTTGTTAACCACCCCTGCAGTTGCTGTGCAGTCCCCTTTGAGATCTGGACGTAGTCGAAAGATTCCCTTGATACTGCGCCCACTGGAACTTCAGGTCCCGCTGCAGAGCCCGCATACGACATCTGGCATGATCCAGCAGCAGGATGTAGGAGGCCATATGAGGCCCAGCAGCCTCACGGTCATTCTCACCAAAATCCGGGATAGAGCCTGAAACATCGGTATAACAGCTCAAATATCCCGGACTCACAGCTCGGAGGATAGGCCCAAAACTGCACTGTGTCCAGAAAGGATCAGATGAAAGAGAGCATCTGAAAGGGAATCAGGTGTGACTTTGGCACGTTTATAGTGAACCCCAGCGAGTGCAGGAGGTCCGCTGTAGTCTGGAGGTTCAAGCTCGTCTTCAACAGCCAGTCGTCGAGATAGGTGAAGACTGGAACCACTGATCTGCAGATGAGCTGCAACCACTGCCATCACCTTTGAGAACACCCGAGGGGCACTGATAAGGCCAAAAGGGAGCACGGTGAACAGAGTGCCCACTGCCCACCGTGAACCATAGGTAACGCCTGTGGGCTTGCAGGACGGGGATATGGAAATAAGCGTCCTGCAAGTCCAACGCCACCATCCAGTCCCCTGGGTCAAGTGCAGAAAAGACTTGGGCTAAACTGAGCATTTTTAACTTCTCCTTCCTGAGGAAGAAGTTGAGGTCCTGGAGGTCTAGGATAGGACGCAGGCCTTTGTCCTTTTTGGGTACCAGAAAGTAGCGGGAATAACAACCACAACCTACTTCTGGCACAGGTACCCTCTATATGGCTCCCTTGGCCAAGAGAGCCGATACTTCCTTGCGCCCTTTGAAGATGAGGCTTGGACCACCAACTTCTCAGGGGAAGAATATTGCGTCAGGAACGCTGGGTTGACAGGAGCGGGACGGTGGCAGCGGGCGATTGGCCTGTCCACAGGAGCCCCTGTGCTGGGCTTGGACCAAGTGCCTAGAAGGACAAAAGTAAGGGCTTCATTGAATGGCAAGAGAGGTTCAGAAGTGGAAGCCGCAGGCTGAAGCACCTCTGTCAGGAGATTAGTCCTGACTGCCACCGAAGGGAGCTCATGGCCAAGGACCTCGTCTGCCCTTCTCACCACCACAGCGTAGGAAGCTCCCTCCTCTGTAGCCACAGTAGGGGGAGAAAGCAAGCCAGTGTCAGGGGAGTGTCTAAACCACTGGCATCACCCAAATCCATTCACCAGTCCGGTTCATCAAGCTAGTCAGATAAAGGGTCCAACTGCCCTTCACCATTCTTCATCACCACCCTCTGGCTCAAATTGAAAACCAGGAATTAACACAGGAACGAAAGTTCCTTCTGGCGTTGGAATCGACGTCGCGCGACCACTTTAGGGACGAGGATGGGGTCAGCGCCAACAGCATCGTCGTCAGGATCGATGTTGAAGAAGGTCGAGCAAGCTCGACCAGCGTCGATCCGGATCCAATACTGGATCCAGGGGGGCTCTTCGGAATCGGGCCCGAAGCAGCTGACGTCCAAGGCCTAGGGCTCCCAGCCGACTCCACTGGGCCCGAAAGCGCACCAGCGAAGCCGGACTGCCTAAAAATTAGGTAAAAGGCCTCATAGAACTTTTTGATTTGGGCAGAGGATGCTCCAGCTCCCGGAAAAGCGGGGAGGTGCAGTCGTCTCAGAGGGAGGCTCTGGGGACGGAGCTTTTGAGCGACGATGCTCGGAGTCCGGCGTTGCATCGGCCGACGGACGGGGTGAAGTCGAAGAACGCCTATGCTTCTTCAACTTCTTCTTGTGTTTCCCTGACTTACCCGAAGACCTCCCCGATGACTGAGTGCGACGAAGAGTGTCGGCTCCACGACCGTCCTTGAGACCTTCCTCTCGAACGAGAATGGGAGCGAAGCAGAGCCGAGCACTGGGCCTCCAACAGCTTTCGAGACTGCTCCAGCAAAGCCTTCGGGTTCATGTCCCAGCACTCGGAGCACGACTTCGGGTGGTGGTCGCGCTCCAGACACCAAAGGCACACGAGGTGTAGATCAGTCACGGACATCGCCTGGTGACGGGAGCCACAGTTCTTGAAGCCAGTCCGACGTTGGGACATCCTCGACGCACCAGGAGTCCAAGACTCAAGAAAAAAGTCGACAAAAGTCAAAAAAGATTAGCCAAAAACTGGCTAAGGGGTAAGCTCTCTCCGGATCTGCGGAAGGCTGGCGCAGAAAAAGAAAGAACTGACGTCAGCGCACATGGGCGGCGTCTATATAGGTCCCGCAACGTCATCCCGGCGCCCACGACAGAGACGGAGCGGACCGATGCCACCTAACGACACGCAGGGGTACTGCTGAAGAAAAAAATCTCTGGATTCAGACTGAAGTCTAGGGGAAATTCAAAAGGTAAGGAATCTACAACTGATAGTCTCTATTAGGATGACACTGAAAAACCATCCTATTGAAAATGCTCCGAGTGAATTATACTTAAAGAGGTTTTCCGTGTCCACACTCTGCAGTTCACTATTCTGCTCAATTTTTTGCAGATTATTTTTGCTTTATTTCAATTGGAAATCTATTTTGTTTTCAATCCTCAGACTTTCTCTTTAGTCTGGAATAGTGCTGTGTTTTTTTGAAACTTTTGCAGTAAAGATGAGCCTAAACATATACATATTCACATATTGTTAAACATCAGGGCATATTTAGTAATCTGGTCTAATAGTCCTATGCTAACAAATGCAAAGCGTTTACAGCCAAGGCAGTGTTGGCTGGAAATTGATTTCTTTTTTTCTTTTTTCTGCAATTTTTTGAGAAGCGAATACAATTAAAGGAGGCAATATTGGTAAGAAGCATTAGTAGTGTGGTAGTTAAAAGATTAGTCTTCCCAGGCCAGAAAGGCAGTTGATCTGGACAGAAGCACAACTGTTTAATTTTTTCAAGTGTAATTTAATGTGTTATGTGGATTGACAATAGAATATGAAAATTGAACTGACGCTTTCAGGGTTGGAAGGATGTAATGGTTGCTACTACAAAACTGTGCATTGTTCGGCTGCACAGAAGACTCTTGCAAATAAGGCTAGGGTTGATTATCACAGTATTAAGGCAATGTTACACCAGATAACTGTGCAAAAAAGGCCAGCTGATGAATTGCTTTTAGTGACGTTTGAAAAATACAGCAGGAGTCAGTACAGAGTAGACAACGGTGCTTTGGCAACACAAAAAAGGGTTTAAAATGGAAAAAAAAAGAAACATGAAAGTAAAAAACATACAAATAGGTTGGCAACAGACTTGTCATTGAACTGTTATGTGGTCAAAAAAATTCACATCAAACTTCTCATTTTAAGAGGAATGACTATGCTAATAAGCATTGGCAAAGCCAATACATCTCGCCTATGCAAGAGTTATTGGCTTTGGCAACACATTTTAGCCATGTTGTACACCACATTGTAAAAAAAAAAAAAAAAAAAAAAAAGAAGAAATAATAATATCGCAATCACAGCGCAAGCAGCAGACTAACACTAATTAAGAAAAAAATCAATTTGTACTTTGTCCATGCAGCACTCAGTGACGCAGGAACTGACGCCTGAGACTGGCTGCCAAATTAGAAGGCAGTTAAGAAGAGTGATAATGACACTGATAAATTGTAAGTAACAGGCAGGTTTTCTTTTTTTTTTTTACACAATAGGTCACCAAGCGACAGCAGCGCATGTGTGCTGTCTGCAGGCTTGACCTAAAAATGAAACCATCCCATGCACTCCCTGGGATAGGGACACTTTTTAATTGCCTGAATGCCCAAGAAAGAGAAACAAAGGCACTGATGTGAGAGAAATGAGTGACAATTAACCATGTTTCCTAGTTTTTTACATCTCCCTCAATCCTACCAGAAGACACCTGCCCAGGTGCAAGCCCGTGCATCTGTGTATGGGTGCGTTTGTCTGCTGCGAGATCTGCTCAGCCAGTCTGCTCGGATGTCATCCTCGGGTGGACAAGCCTCAGCATGATGACAAGTATTCTTAACAAAGAGGTCATTCCCGCTGGATGAAGTGGCTTGACAGCTGTGTTCACTGGCATCGTCCTCTGGGACTTTGTGATTAGGAATATATGAACCAGCTAGAAATCTTTCTGTCTATGGGAGCACCCCTTTAAACTTTTTTTTTAAAAGCCTGCATTCTTGCTTATAATGTATATTTACATGTGGTACTTAGAGTAATCACCTGAAAGACAATATTTTGATCTGTCAAGCATGGCAAGTCCAATCAGACTACATTACATTTTTTACTTTTATAGGGATCTCAGGAAACAAATACTGTGGCCATTGTTTTCAAAAGAAAATAACTAATTATTATAAAGATGCTTTTAATTTTATCCGTAATCTTAATAATGTTAAATTGTGCTATCGAGTTTCTGTCTATGTTTCTTATGCCTTCCAAAGAAGAAAACAGCTGCTATACCTGGGCATTTTAAGATATGAAGATGAATAGCTCATTAATTATCTCTAATCTGATGCTTTTGATAATGCCTTTGAACTTGATGATCACTGAGTTAACGCCAAGCTTGGTATCTGGTGTCCTGCGTCTGTATATCTAACTGTCCACGTTATGAGATCATTTTAATGGATTTTAAATAGAATGTTTTTATTAATTTTATCTGTGGGATTCTTTTATGGATATTTTTATCTGAATAAAGATGTATTTGATTTTGATTTGATCTGCCAAGCAATACATCACATTCTCTTTGCATCAACCCTGTACTCTATTTTCACATATCAATGCAACATTTGTATCCAAAACCGGCTACACGTAACGGTCCTAGAGAAGCCATCAATGCAGGTACATTCTGTTACCTCCATTTTCAAGTAATAAAAGAAAGAAATCTGGTAATCTTTCAGTTAAATAGAAGTTTAAAAGTAAAATGGACATTATAACAAACCAAATTAAAACGGAAAAGCTCACGTGTATTACGGAAATCGTGTTCTGGCAGTACCGGTTTAAAAACAGGAAAACACTTGGTAATGTATCAGAAACGTCAACACAGAAGGAGAGCATTGATAAGGCCGCCAATCTGACTTTTTAAAGGTCACAAACAGGACATTGTACAGAAAGTACCATAAGGGGTGTGGCCTACAATGCAGATGGCAATTAAAGGCAAGCGGTCCAACTATAAAACTGAGCTCTCCGATAGTGAAACTCTATTCACATGTGAATTGTATTAAACATCATCCATTTCCTTGCATACACTTAAATAAACAGAACCTACACTGTGTCTAACTGTAATCATTTGAACCAATCCTCTGAGTTTGTTTCATCCACGGACCACCCTAGCTGAAAAATGTTCATATCTTGTATGGTGCGTATACACTTCAGGAGCTTGCCCGTCTAAATGGAGTAAAAACTTCCTTCTTTACTACAGTGCTCATGCTTAAATTTCTGAGTTACAAAAACATTCACCATTTTGGAAGCAGCCTGTGGCCTCGTGCCAATCTCAGACTTTGCAGTTGAGGAAACTTGGCCTCAGAACTCCCACTACAATCTTGGTGGAACTTCAACCCATATATCGTGTAACACTGTTCAACTGTTTTATTATATGTGTAGTAATCTTTTATGTCACAAAAAGATTGTTTGAATGTGTGCTTTTTTGGCGCTCCTTGTGTAGTAGATGAAGCAGAGTGTAATGCTTACTTTTCTTCTCAGGCTATTCGTAGCCAGTGGCAAACTAGACGTACTGCTTTTGCTGACTGAACTGTGAACACACATTGCTTTCTCGAGGCTCTATTGTGAAAGTGTTGGGTAATTACTGATGAAATCCAAAAGTGACCAAACAACTCTGCTCGGATAATTATAAAATCGCTGACACAAAATCAAAGCCGGTTAATATCATCTTTCTAATGCAAGTCATTTTCCATATAACTAGTTATTTCAAAAGTATCCAGAGAGTGGCTTTGAAAACACCCTCTAAACAAACGTATCTGAAATTATTTAATTAGCAATGGTAAGTGTGGTGATTTATTGGGAAATATGGTTTAGGGTGAATCAGGCCCGTCTCTACAGAGGCATACATCAATGCAATATGGCAATCGTGTGCCCCATTCCTTAGTACAAAGTTTGCTAATATTCAACCTTTACATGCTTCGAGGATTTATACATAGATGTGAAACAAGCTCTAGTCTATTTTGTTTCGTACATGCAGTCATAAAACTGGCATCAGCCTTCAAGGTTGCATTATATTTCATTTTATGATAACCTCTGATATGGAGAAAGCACCATCAGCACGGGGGTACCTGGATGGACGTGATGGCAGGTTCTTGCTTCTTAAGGAAATCCATCCTCGATTGGAACTTTCTGCGCACGAGGAATCCACGACAGCGGGCTTGCAGTTTTGTAATCAGCGTTTCATTGGCTAGCCAAAGTTGTTCTCGGTTGTATGCTGCTGACACACCAGATATGGTGCTCTGGATCACAGAAGAACATGTTAGAATGCACTTAACCATGAGACACAAGGCACATTTACACAATAAAAATCATTTGAATGCAATTGTCATTTTTGACGTATATGGGGCATGAAGGGTGGCTGCGACAGTCACAGATTAGTAACTCGTTATTTGTACAGAATGGACTGCTTAACTCACTGATTAACTAATATCCATCACCCACGGCAGTTCAGGTGTACCACTGAGGATGCTTCCTGAGACACGTGCTGTCAGAAAGGCACAACAAATTATTAAAATATTCTTGCTAAAATAATACCGTGATTTGCAACTCTTGTTTTGTTTATTAAAATGTCAAACAGGAATGTTATCAATTCATTGTTATCAACACCTGATTATTCGTCTCTTGCTCTACATATTTTGCTCTCTTCCTCCTCTATCCCTTCTGCTGTGGTCATGGATCCTCAGTGCATGGCCTCCATCCCATCTCCCTCTAGCACTGGCCTCTCGCTAGTATGGCACTCTTATGCCATTCATTCACCGGCAAGGCCATCAATTGTACATTTTCATTGGTGAAACAACCTCAATGTAATTGTCATCATCACCATCGTAGCTTCAGTTCCGATTTCAAGCGAATACTTGTTGAGGTAAAAAATAAAAAGAAGAAAAAACCTTAAGAGTCTCCATCCTGCTGAATTACAAATGTGAGACAGACCATCCTTCCCGGCACAATGGACTGGATGGTGGGGTGGGAGAGAAGATTCTTTGGTGCTGCTCTCAAGCCAGCCGATCAACTTGACTGTCATCAGCATAGCACAGTGATGCCAAGCGGTATGTGCAGCAGAGCTAGGCCAAAGGAGCTACATTAAAGGATGAAGAGCACGAGGCTCGGCGAAGATCCCTGGGGAATGCCACCCCAGGCAGAACATGCCTTAGATCTGAACGGAGGCACGAATCCTGCCTGGCAGCAGGCCGACAGAAAGGACTGAATTCAGTGTGAGGACAGGTCTCTGAATACTGCCTCACGAGGGGGAGGGGCTAGGTTGTGGATTGGTTGGGGGGGGAGGGGAGACTCAACAACCGAGATACTTTGCATTCAGGTGGAGGAAGGTTTGTAGAAGCATGCCTTAGAACTTCACTGCACACCTAAGCACTTGGCACAGTGTCCAACTTTTGGCACCTTGAAATTTCCTCTCGATTCTTTTCAACAGAATGAACTCAACTGTCTGTTGTTCGAAGGCCCATTGTTACTCTGCATAAGCGAAAGGCATCTTTTCAATAACATGGTCATGATGTCTGCCCCCAAGGAATCAGCTTGTATGGGGTGTCTGGTTCCTAAACAGCACAAATTGGTTTAGACGCAAACACCCATGACTTCAACTCACAGTGTTGTGGTACAGGCTGCATATGCTGAAGAAAGCATGTGCAAAATGTTGAATGTCTAACGAAAAATCAAAATAGGCTTGGTATGGAAACCAAGAGTATCTACCTAAGTTCATAGTGCCAAACTGCTCTTTTTAACAGTTTTAAGAAGCAGTTCCAAGTATTGCCTGTAGGTGACAGGGTACCCATTAGTTTGGAACGAATAGTTTCTTACCTGTCGGTGTAGTTTTGCAGCTTGAAGACTTTCTGGATTCACTATGCTGTGCATTATTCCGCCATCTCGTGGTTGGGTCCGGAATCGTAGTCTTTTCTTTCTTTTTTGTTGGCCCAGGTGGGCGGCGACGCCCCCACCATTTGGTGTCCTCGGTGACGTCGTCGCGCTTCCTGCGGAAGCTCCCACCTTTGGTCGCCATCTTCGGATTCTTTTTTCTTTTCTTCTTACTGTTTTTGTCGTCTATGTCTTTTTCTTTGCATCCTCCTATTTTCCTTTTGATCCCTCTAAACTCTGTATGTAGTCTAGTTTTACCCTTGACCTCCTATGTTATCTTCCTGGCAGAGGCGGGTGGGATCGCTAGTGAATCCAGAAAGTCTTCAAGCTGCAAAACTACACCGACAAGTAAGAAACTATTCGTTTTGCAGCGTGAATCTTTCTGGATTCACTATGATGTGCATAGACTTTGTAGTGGTTTTCTCTCATTGCGGTGGTTGGGTGGAAGATGAGCATTGGTTGCTGAAAATGTGCTGTAAGACCCTCTGTCCTACTTGTGCCTCTTTGTTCATCTGGATATCCACACAGTAGTGTTTGGTGAACGTGTGCACGGAAGACCATGTTGCCGCTTGGCAAATGTCTTGGATAGGTGTGTTCGCTAGGAACGCAACCGTTGCTCCTTTCTTCCTTGTTGAGTGAGCCTGGGCGGCTCCCTGTAATTCTTGTCCTGCCTGCTTGTGGTAGAGTTGTATTGCCTGCGCAATCCATCGTGCGATGGTATTTTTGGTTACTGGTCGTCCCAAGAAACTGCTTGCGAAGGAAACGAAGAGTTGTTTTGTTTTCCTGCATTCCTTTGTCCTTTCTATGTAGTGCATCACGGCCCTTCTGGCGTCCAGCGTGTGTAGCGCCTTCTCTGTGGGCGTTGATGGTTTTTGGAAGAAACTTGGTATCTGTATTGTCTGGTTAATATGGAACCGCGACACCACCTTTGGCAGGAAGTGTGGGTCCGTCCTCATGACAATTCTGTCCTTGTGTATTTGCAAGTAGGGCTCTTGTAGTGTCAGAGCCTGTAGTTCACTGACCCTTCGCAGTGACGTGATAGCCACCAAAAATGCCGTCTTTAGTGTGAGCATGTGCAGTGTAGTTTTGTGTATGGGCTCAAACGGTGATTTCATCAACTGTGTTAGCACAGTGTTGAGGTTCCAGCTCGGGGCTGGCATCCTTTTGGGGGTGCTATTCTTTTAGCCCCCTCCAGGAATCTCTTGACCACCTGGGAGGTGAAGAAACTTTTCCCCGCTTCTCCCCTGGTGTAGGCCACTATGGCTGCTAAGTGAACCCTTAGTGACGAGTAGCTCAGTCCGCTGTGTAGTAGGTGCGTTAAGTATTTTAGTACCGTTGATTCTTTTGTGACCTTTAGTTGCAGTCCCTCTTTAAGGCACCAGTGCGAGAACCTTTTCCACTTTGCAACGTAGCACTTCCTTGTAGTGGGTCTCCTTGCTTCTCTGAGTACTGCCATAGTGCTTGGTGGCAGCTTGAGGTGTGCGATTTCTTGGTCCTCAGGAGCCATGCTGCTAGGCTGAGGCTCTCTGGTTCTGGGTGGAGCACTTTTCCGTCTTGCATTGTCAGGAGGTCTTTCCTTCTGCTGAACCTGTGCGCTGGTTCCTGCGCCATCTCCATTATTTGTGAGAACCAGGACTGTCTGGCCCACTGAGGTGCCACCAGTATGAGTGTCATGCTGCTGCTCCTGCATTTGCTGAGTACCTTGTGTATCAGTGATATCGGGGGAAAAGCGTATGCAAATTCGTTCGACCAACTTATCCATAGCGCATTCCATAGGGACCCTTGGTCCGGCTGTCTGGATGCGTAATGTTGGCATTTTGCATTCTGGAGTGTTGCAAACAGGTCTATCCGTGGTGTACCCCATTTTTGGAACAGCCGCTGCACTTCCTGTTGGTTGAGCTCCCACTCGTGGGATGCCGACGTCTGCCTGCTGAGTCGGTCTGCTTCTACATTGTCTATTCCTGGAAGGTGTATTGCCAGCAGGTCTATCCTTAGAGGGATGGCCCATCTCCAAATCTCTTGTGCCAGGCTTGATAGCGGTGCTGACTGTGTTCCACCTTGTTTGTTGATGTAGAACATGGTGGTTGTGTTGTCTGTTTGTATCAGCACTCTCTGGCCGTAAAGCTGCTTCTGAAAGGCTCTTAAGGCTAGGAACACAGTTTTTAGTTCTAGGTAGTTGATGTGTCTCACTACATCTTGTTGTGACCACATCCCCCTGACGCGGAGTCTGTCCATGTGCGCGCCCCAGCCCTGCTGTGAGGCGTCTGTTGTGATGGTCACTGTTGGAGTTGGCTGTGTGAATGGCTTTCCCTGTAATATGTTTTCTTTCTTCCACCACGCTATTTCTTGCTGCACTGCGTGTGTGACAACCACTAGATCTTCCCAACTCCCTGTTGCTTGTGACCATTGTTGCTGGATCCAATCTTGGAACGGTCTCATGTGCAGCTTGATATTTGGGACCAGGTGGATGCATGATGCCATCATCCCCAGTAGTCTGCTCACCGTCCTCACTGTCAGAACTTGCCCCTTGCGGTAATGACGTGTTTCCCTCAGGAGCGCTATAGTTCTCTTCTCGCTGGGGAACACTTTGGACTGTGTGCTGTCGATCTGTGCCCCTAAGAATATCTTGAACTGCTGCGGTTCTGTTGATGATTTCTCCCAATGGATTGAGAAACCTAGTCTGGACAGTGTTTGTATGACCTGTTTGATGTGATCTTTGCAGTGCCTGTATGATCCTGCTTTCACAAGCCAGTCGTCGAGGTAGGGGTATACATGTATGCCCTTTCTCCGTAGGTGTGCTGCCCCTGCTGCTAGGCATTTTGTGAACACCCTTGGTGCGGACTTGAGTCCGAAGGCTAGCACTGTGAACTGGTAGTGATTCTGGCCTATCACGAATCTTAGTAGACGTTTGTGTTTGTGGTTGACGGGGATGTGCAGATATGCGTCTTTCATGTCTATGGTCGCCATGTAGTCCCCTTGTTGGATTTGAGGTATTACTTCCTGAAGTGACGTCATTTTGAATTTTTGAGTTCTTACGAACTTGTTCAGGAATCTGAGGTCCAGTATTGGCCTTAGTGTTTCGTCTACCTTTGGCACCAGGAAATACGTTGAGTAGACTCCTTGTTCCTTTCGTTGATTGGTACTGCTTCTATTGCTCTTTTTTGAGCAGCTCCCCTGCTTCTAGACGTAGGAGGGCAAGCTCCCCTGCGGGGAGTGGGCGGTATCTTGGTGTTCTGCCCGGGGGGTGTTTTTGGAGTTCTATGCAGTATCCGTGCTGTATGATGTTCAGTATCCACTTGTCCGTGGTAATCTTTCTCCATTGTGTGAGGAAGTTTCCTATTCGGCCCCCCACCGGGGTTGTATGCTTAGTTGTTATTTGTTTGCTGTGGGTGTTTTTTAGTTTTTCCTTCTGTTGACTTCTCCTCTCCCTTGGTGGTGATAGGGGAGGGTTTGGTTTCTTTGCGGAGTCACTTTGAGGTGGGCTGCTGACCCCCTCTTCGGGACTGTCCCCGTCCGTACCCGCGTCCTCGAAAGGACTGTCCTCTGGATTGATACTGCCAATTTTGCTGTTGTTGTCCCTGTTGGCGTTGGCCCTGGTTGTTCCCCTGGTATCCTTGCTGGGGAGATTGGTGGGAAGTGGCGGGCGCATTGCCCCCTCTACCACTGGGCCGCCTTGAGGGGTTCCTCTTCTCATCCCCCTGAACTGCAGTGCTCCCATGGACCTCGCAGTTTCGTTGTCCTTCTTAAGCTGCGTCAACTTCTCGTCGACTGGGGCTCCAAACAGTTTCTGGCCGTCGAATGGCGTGTTCAGGATGTTACTTTGTACCTCCGGTTTGAAACCCGAGATCCTGAGCCATGCGTGTCTCCTTTCAGTCACCCCTATCATCATCTGCCTGCTGGAGTTCTCTGCTGCGTCCAAGGCTGACTTTAGGCAAGTGTGTGCGATAGCCTTGCCCTCTTCCACTAGGTGATTAGCCCTTTGTTGGTATTGTTGTGGCAGGTTTGTTACGAGCTGGCTCATTTCATCCCAATGCTGGTATGCATGTCTGCTGAGGAGGGCGTTGGAGTTGGCGATGCGCCAGTGTATGGCTGCGTTCCTCTCCACCTTTCGTCCTGTGAGGTCTATTCGTTTGCTCTCCTTGTCTGGAGGTGGACCTATGTTAGTGGGCACACTGGCCCTTTTCCTGGCCGTTGCCGTGATAATGGAGTCTGCTAGCACTGACCCTTGGATGTACGCAGGGTCTTTTGAGGAGTGTTTGTACTTCTTTTCGCTCCTAGGTGTAACAGCTTTGCAGACTGCCGGTTCTTTGAAGGCCTCCCTTCCCTGGTCCAGGACGCTAGGAAGCATGGGTAGGAACTGGGACCTGGTTTGTTGAGGAAGTAGGGTTTCCAAAATGAAACATGCTTTCGCCTTCTCCTCTTGCATTTCGACCCCATACGTTGCTGCAGCCTTTTGGACGACCACATTGTAGACTCCAATGTCGTCTGGCGGCGAAGGCCTCGAGGGATAAGAGTCTACCCCTTCTTCTGGTGATTCTGCGTCGAGGTCTTGCCAGTCTAAGTCTTGTGCTTCCGAGGACGTCGAGTCCTGGAAAGACTGCAGCTCTTCTTCGCCTTCGAAGTAGTAGTCCTCTTCGCCCTGCTCGTCGAGCGGTTCGGGGGTTTTCGGGGGTTCGATGTCTTCGGTGTTGGCCTCCCCGAGTGCTTCGCGTGTTGGCTTTGATGGAATGGCGTATAGCTTAATTTTTTCGTCGAAGTCTTTTTTCCGTTGCAGGATGCTCGCCATCTCTGCTTCGAGCCTTCTCTTTTTTTTCTCCATCTCGTGGGCCTGTTCGGCGTCGAGGGATGAAGCGCCTCTCTTCGTGGTCGCGGACGTCGAGGATGACGCCGGGCCTTCTTTTCTCGGCGTTGAGGCTTCCTTTTCGGAGGTTACCTTCGACGCCCTTGGTTTTTCGGAGGCTTTTGCCGATTGGGAGTCCTTTCCGAAGGATCCGCTCAGCTGTTTGTCCCTGGATGCTGTTGCTTTCGCCGAGGGTTTCGGCGGCAACGCTCCCTTCGAGGACTTGGCTTCACTTCTAAGAGTGTCGCTCGGGGCCTTGGCTTCACTCTTTCGAGCGTCGCTTGGGTGCTTAGGGGTCGACGCCTCCCTTACCTCCTTTGACGTTTTCTTGTGGACCTCGACGACTGAGCAGTCCTCCGGTCCCTCTGCGATGTTGTCTTCCTCTCCACTCGAGAGGCCCAGGTCTCGGAGCGATGGAGCTGGTCCCTGGCCCTGCATGTTGTAGTTCGCCCTTCTTTGCCTCTCTCTCACCCGGAGGGTTTTCGGGGTGAACGCCGAACACGCGTTGCAGTTTTCGCTGATGTGGTCGAGCGGCAAGCAGAGGTTGCACACTGGGTGCTGGTCCTTCTGGGCGTACTTGTGGTGACAGTTTTGGCAAAACTTAAACGGTGTCTTGTCCATAACCGCGCTCAGGGGGCCCCCTGTGAGCGCATTCTCTGTAGGCGTCGAGATTTTGGTCGTGGACCTTCTACCTCGTCGTCCTTCTCGTCGCCTCCGGTACTCGTCTCCTCGTCCGGTGTCTCAGGAAACGATCCTCTGTGGTGATATTTGAATTTGAGATTCTTCGTCCAAAGTTTCTGGAACTTCTCGTCAACGATCCAGACCCCACGGCGGAAAAAAGAATCTGAAGATGGCGACCAAAGGTGGGAGCTTCCGCAGGAAGCGCGACGACGTCACCGAGGACACCAAATGGTGGGGGCGTCGCCGCCCACCTGGGCCAACAAAAAAAAAAAAGAAAGAAAAGACTACGATTCCGGACCCAACCACGAGATGGCGGAATAATGCACAGCATAGTGAATCCAGAAAGATTCACGCTGCAAAACTAAGATAAAGCAGAGATGCATTAGTCTGCAAATTTTAAGACCATATGTACAAATTTGAGGGATTGCGATATCCTTATTGCGATTCTTTGCGAATTGCAAATAGAAAATCGCAATTTCTAAAGTATGAAACCCATGAGTTTCATTTAGCGATTCCTAATGGGGTTGCAATCGATCTACCTCATGAATATTGATGAGGTAGTTCGCAATTTGCAACCCATTAGAATCTGAGCCATCACATTGATGGTGGCCTGCTGGAGTCTGCAGACCACCATGTCTGTGATTGCTTTTTAATAAAGCAATCCTTCTTTTTTTATTTATTTAATGCAGCCCTTTTTCTTTAAAGGAATACTGGAAGTGTTTTAAAAAATAAAATGAAACGTTTAAGTTTTATTTCTTAAGAGCAAGCAGTGGGCCCTTGAACCACTGCCTGCTTTAAAAATATTTGTTTCAACATTCACAAAGGGTAAGCGGTCCCCTGGGGACCCATTCCCATTTGCGAATGGTTACAACCACCCTTTAGGTCGCAAAACATTCATACACACCACTGTTAATCTGTTTAGGAAGGGACAACCTAAACACGTCCGATTTCAAATAATGATTCGCAAATCTAAATTGTGATTCGTAACAGGTTACTGAATAGCGATTTGGCTTTTGTAAGATTTAAAAAACCTTTTGCAGTAACAAACAGCTGATTCTGCAGGTCGTTGGCGACCTCAAAATAGGTTTTGTACACATGGCCCCTAGTTACAAATTAATATCGATGAAATATCCTACTTGGTTGGTCTCTTTGCGAGACTGAAACACTTTTTGTAGAACAACTCTTGGAAAGCCAGATAACCTAGCCCCAGAAATTGCCTCATTGTTTCTAATGTTATCACTGAAGTACGATGACTTTGCATTCGATCGGGACACCTTTGAAATACAAACCTCGAATGTTTTCTGTTATTTTAGTGAGAATGCATTTAGTACACTGGATTGTTGGCTCATTTACAAATCAGTGCTTCCATTCCATAAGGTACCATCACTTTCAGCTCATGTCAAAAAAGTAAGTCTGAAATCCACTGACTTCACTCATTTCCCTATCTACACCAGCAAACCATACTTAGTTCTTATCTTTATTCTTAACACCTTCATTTGAGATTTTTTGCTGCTCAATTTTATTTTTAGACATAAACCACATGCATTTGGATTTAACCTTCTCACACATACCCCTTTCCAAGGATTTCCTTGGAGCACGATTCTCGACTATGGCCTTTGTTTCACTTACTGAGTGCTCACAATCGAGCATGAGTTTGCCTCTGATCCAACCTTCGATGGGCTTCTGTATAAACTAAGGTGCAGACATCGACCTCCTGCCTCCTACCCTAGGCCAAAATCTCACCATGCCTGAAAACTGAGGGAGCCACCTAGTCCTCTTTAGTCACTATACTTACGCTGGCAAAATATCAAACAGTCAAACAGTAAGTCTTCCAACTCACTCCCTCTTTATCGATGTGGACATTAAAACGGAAAATGCTATTTACCCTGTAAGCATCTGTTTGTGGCCTGTAGTTCTGCAGATTCACATGCTGTGCATACTCCTGCCATCAAGCTGGAAGTCTAGCAAAATTTGCTCAACCTGCCCTCAGATGGGCAACATCTGTTAGGACCGCAGGTTGACCATATGTTGTAAAAAATAAAGAAAGATACGGAAAAGTCAAAAACAATGAAGGCCCTTCAAAAACCTAACCCTTGCGGGTCCTTTTGCCGCACGCCCTACCGTGGAGGCTCAAAGGCCGCCTCCCCTGAGACTTCCACTTTGTACCAATGGCCACATGCCCAATAGTGCTCTCACAGAGGCTATTTTCGAGGGTTCTACAGAGGCAATAACTTGAAAGGAACGGGTAAAGGTGCTCCCCAAAGGAGCTTACCACCACTAAACCCTGACTTGCCTCTCCTTCCCACCTGTTCATACAACACCTGTCTGGAGGCACCTCCAAAAGTTCTTTCCCGCTTGGCGGAACGCCACCTCCGACCAGTGGGTATAGGACATTATTCAACATGATTATTGTCTGGAGCTCACTTCCACGCCTCCCATTATTCGGCCTCGCAAACACAAACTCTCCCCAGAACATCAAAAGCTACTCAGGGAAGAGGTCCAAGTGCTCCTTCTCAAAGGGGCCATAAAACCCGCCCCCCCACCATCAAAAGGGCACAGGAGTATACTCTTTGTACTTTCTCATTCCCAAAAAAGACGGTTCCCTTCAACCCATTCTGGACCTCAGGCCCCTAAACAAATACGTTCTTTCAGAGCACCTCCCCATGGTTACTCTCATACAACAAGTTGACTTCATGGCTGCTCTTGACCTGAAAGATGTTTATTTCCACATACCAATCCACCTGGCACATTGCCGGTATCTCAGGTTTATAGTCAGTGGAAAGCATTACCAGTTCAAGGTGCTCCCCATCGGGGTCACCACTGCACCCAGGGTGTTCATCAAGTGTCTTGCTGTAGTGGCTGCTCTCCTGCGCAGACAAGGTGTCCATGTCTTCCCCATCTAGACAACGGGCTCGTCAAGAGTGACACCCGTCAAAACTGCTGTGAACACACTCTGCTCACAATAAACCTCCTTCATCAACTAGGGTTTACCATCAACACAACAAATTCTCACTTTCAACCCCTCCAGATACAGCCCTATCTGGGGGTAATCTTCAACTCAGAAGTTGACATGGTGTACACAAATAATGCCAGGATACAGTCCTTCCAGACACTAAACCCTCTCATTCAACCTGGCCACCAAGTCAGTCAGGACAGTCTTGCACGCCCTAGGTATGATGGCCTCCTGTATTGCTTTAGTGCCCCATGTCAGGTTGCATGTGCGTCCGTTACAGGAGTGCTTGGCTCACCAGTGGTCCCAAGAGGAGGGTCATTGGGACGATCTAGCTGCCATACTTGTCGCTCTCTGCAGTGGCAGAACATCAATAACCTGTTGCAGGGGCAGCCTTTTCTCGACCCAGTTCTGCAGAGGACCATTACAACAGACTGGACGGGGTGTGCACTTACAGGATCTGACTGTCCGAGGCCAGTGGGAACCCGGACACCAGGGTCTCCACATCAATTACCTGAAACTCCTTGTGCTGAAAGCTTTCCTTACCCACTTGATTAGCAAGGTAGTCCTCAACGAGACGGACAACATGACAGCCATGTATTGCCTTCAAAAGCAAGAGGGCACCTGATCTCTGCAGCTCTTACACCTAGCCCAGACCATTTGGCAGTGGGCTCTCCGACACAAGATACATCTGTTAACGGAATAACTTCCAGGAGTGGGCAACGATTTGCCAACCTCCTCAGCAGGATGCGGCAACAGGTCCACTAGTGGTAACTCCACCTGCAAGTCCTCCTCCGGTACTTCCAGGGTTGGGGACTCGTGGAGATAGACCTCTTTGCCATGGCAGAAAATGCCAAATGCCCAAGCTTCGCCTCCAAGTTCCCACAGTCCAGCGACAATGCACTTTAGATGAGTTGGTCAGGGGTATTTGCCTACGCTTTTCCTCCTCTCTCACTACTTCCGTTTGTGGTTCGGAGGCTTCGGCAGACGTCTCTCACCCCATCCTGGTGGTTCCCACCTGGGCATGCCAACCATGGTTCATCACCGTCCTCGAACTCTCAGTGGTTCCTCACGAGATGCTCTCCAACAGGTCGGACCTTCTCACGCAGAGCCATGGGGAAAATCAGGCACTCAGATCGCTCAATCTTGTGATGTGGTTCCTGATGTCCTAGAATTTTGCTACCTTAATCTTCCACCCGAATGCATGAGCATTCTTAAAGAAGCTACCACGTGGAAGACATTTGTCCACTATTGTCATTCAAAACACACTGACCCTTTAGCAGCCAAAGTGCAAGATATTGTCTGCTATCGACTTCACTTGCAAACTTGTGGTCTATCTTCCACATCCATACGAATACACATAGCTGCGGTAGCCGCCTACCTTAAAAAAAGACAACATGTTTCCCTCTTCAGAATTCCAGTGGTTGAAGCTTTTATGGAGGGTCTCCAAAGGGTCATTCCTCCTTGGGTCCCACCAGCCCAGACATGGAACCTCAAATTTGTATAGACAAGACTCGTGGGCCCTCTGTTTGCACCCCTCCACTCCTGTCCTCTCACGTTTCTCTCTTTGAAGGTAGGGTTTCTGGTCACCATCACTTCACTCAGGCATGTCAGTGAGCTTCAGGCACTAACCTTAGAAGAACCTTCCTTCCAGAAACACAGGGATAGGGTTGTCCTCCGAACCAACCCAGATTTCTTTCTAAGGTGGGCTCCATTCCACCTCAATCAATCCACTGCACTTCCTGTTTGTTTCTCTCAGTTGCAGAAAGGGCTCTCCATACTATGGATGTTAAATGAGCCCTTATGTACTATATTGACAGAACTAAACCCTTTATAACGACACAACAGCTTTTTGTTGCTTTCTCCAAGCCCCACAAAAGGAAGGCCCTATCCAAACCAAGCATTGCAAGATGGATTGTAAAAAGCATCCAGACGTGCAATGCTAAAGCTAAAAGAACCTTGCCCATTCCTGCCAGAGCCCACTCCACTCGGAAAAAAGGAGCCTCTATGGCCTTCCTGGGGAATATCCCTAGAGTTGACATCTGTAAAGCAGCCACCTGGTCCACACCACATACTTTTACAAAGCATTATTGTGTAGATGTGCTCGCCCACCAACATGCCAATGTTGGGCAGGCAGTTATACATACACATTTTCAATCTACTGCAACTTCCACAGGCTAGCCACCGCTTTTATGGGAGGACTGCTTTATAGTATATGCACACATGGCTCGCAGGGAAAATGCTACTTACCTTGTAAGCATCTGTTCATGGCATGTAGTGCTTCAGAACTGCTTGCAGCCCTCCTCCCCGGATGCCTGTGGCTGTTGCAGTCATCTTTCTATCTCACTTTCCTCTTTCTTTGCATGGACATCTCTCTATACAACGCTTTGCTTCATATTTTATCCTTACCCGCCATGTAGGAAACAATTTAACAATGGAGTCGATGAGCATGCGCATTACCAGCAAGAGGAGGAGTCCCAGTACCTCGTGAGTCGAAAGACTTCTTCGCAGAAAAACAACTTGCACACATTCGGGCCTAACACTAGATGACAGGAGTATGCACAGCATGTGTATCTACAGTCACACATGCCTTCAACACTATTTTCCAGGGATGGTCGATTTTGGGAAATGGTGTGGAACAGACAATTTAATTCTACTGCTTCTGAATATACTTTTACAAGCATCTAGGTAGTGGTGAACGGGGTAGTTTATTTTTACAAAATAATTTTTGTTTGATTGCACAGATTCCTCCAAATATTTAACTACCTTTTAAATGCCGGCCCCTAGAATACCTTCCCTAGGCTCTCCGATCTCCCATCATATGTATCCTTTCCAAATGTGCAATGTCCTGCGCTGTAGGTCTACCAACCAAACTTTGAATGCTGGGTTGTGATCCTGCTGGATGTGCGCAGCTTGATCACTGAGCACTACAGAGCCTAATAAATGTGGCACAAACACCAAGCTAAAGAATCGACATGGCAGAAGTGGAACAAACACTGCCTGGAGAATGACAGACTTAAACTGCCTCAATTTAGAATGAGTATGCCAGTCATAGGCAAGTTCAATGTGTAGAAGAACACGCACTAGACATTATTTTCAAGTCAAAGTTTCTTTCAGTTTCAATTAACGTGGGACTCAAACAAAGTCAGAATAAAAATTGTAGATAAGTACACTTTTTCAAATGACTGAAGATGTCATACAAAGATGCGTCTTCATCTTACCTGGATATCCTCCCGGGAGAGCTGAGTATTGTTCTGTACGAATCCCGGAGGTTCTTCCCAGCTACCTTCCTTGCTGTGTAGGTTATAATAATAGTGGTAGCCTCCTTTTACCCAGTGCTGAACCCACTCACTGCAATTGTCCCCTGCAGGCAAAAGGAATCCCAGAAAGTGTTAGAGTGAGTCCATTGCAATTCGTATGAAAGAACCAATACTGCAGGGCTGCATTTCATGCTGTATGAATAAATAACATTAAACACGTTCAAGCTCTTTTCAACAAGAATTCACGAGTGCATAAAATAGGGGATGAGCATGATTTCATCAAAATTATTTATGTCAGTTAAGTGAAGACATATTGGCAAAGCCAATAGGTCTAGCCTGGCAAACTGGTGAGATTTTATTTTAATATGCATCCATATGCCAGAAACAAACTCACGGACACAAAGAACACATGCCACCTGAGCCTGGAAATCATATGCTCCCAATAACAATGTTAAATTAAAAAAATAATTGCATATAGTTTGAATAGGACATTATATGTACTTTATAGAAGGTGAGTATTTAGAAGATCAATAAAAACAATTTTTAGTTTTAATGCACTTTACAGGAAAACAGGATTACAATTGGGGCCAAGCAAATCTCCTAGATGTTCCGAATTACTATAACATGAAAACAAACTAATCATACAAGAATGGCTAAAAAATAAAACAAAAATGATAAAGAATGGAAAGAAAAAAGTATTGTCAAAGGAAAGTTTTGGCCCTTCAGTTCTGGCACTCCATGCATTTCCTTTAAGTACGATGTAAACACATAGAAAATGCCGTCACTCACAGTGCAAAAATGGTTAAAGTGAGTTTATCCACTGCTGCTAGCTGTAGTGGGCGGAAGCAAAATATGAATGTCAATTGAACAGACCATTGGATAAAGAGGGCCGATCCAAAGCTTCTCTATGTAAGTATATATGCATGTATTTTTTATTTATGAATTTTCTTGATTACATGAGTCTAGTGAATAAGCTAGAGCTGCCACCAGGCTAAAACTTAAAATACATGAAGGTGAATAACAAGTTAGAATGCAGGTGTTGTAAATTCAGTTACTTGAAAGAAAAAGACATTCTACACTTCTACATGTGCACATACTTTTGGAGAAAATCGCAATGAATTACAATAGAGATTTCTCTGCAGAAGCAGACAGAACTCGATTTTAAGAGAAGGTACCATTTTCAGTGATGTGCGCATTTGCAGAGGCCATCATTCCCTGACTTCACAGCCATGGGAAAGGCTGGCCAGAGCCTAGACCATTTAAATGGGCAGCACAAGGCAACATGCATGCAGTGAAAAGACTACAAAGGTGCATAAGTCCACCCTGATGTTTTCTATAGCGGATACTGCTTGGTGGGAATTACTTTTCAGTAATACGCTGTTCAGCTTTTTTAATGATAGTGCGGAGCATACAAAAGGAGATACTTCCACACATTATAGCATTCTTGGGACATGCAGAATACCCCAGAAACTCCTCTACTTAGTTATCGATTTTTCAGATACTTTATTTCTATATTTCCCTAAGCTCACCTGCTGCCATTTTCTTCTTTTTGCTCTCCGACAACTCAGCCTGGTATGTCTCACCACACTCGGGTGTGACACCGTAGAGCCCAACATCTGGAGAGCGCAGGGCACTGAAGGTCTGTGCACTGTCACCACGCTCAACTGCCTCATTAATAGCCAGAATTCCAGTAGAAACTGCAAATAAAAGGAATACAAATTAAAAACCAGACAAGAACAATGAATTGAGTTACATGTGGAAAAACGCCCCTGGGATACCAAAGGTGCTACAAGGCCTTACTAAATGTAGTGTGTGTGTTATATAGATTTGAGTACAATAATATAACAAGCATTTACAATTTAATAGGTCTCACAGTTGAGAGATTTTGAGCTATTGGCATTATAAATTGCAATGCCTTTTATAATATTAAAAAGGCATTGTCATTTACAATACCAATAGGTAAAACTTTGGCAAAAGCAAGACCTATTGTATTGCAGAGCGCGGTGTCCCTGAAGTGGGAGCTGCGCTCACTATTAAAGTTTACAAAATAAAATAATGAAACCGAGCCAAGTGTCCCTGAAGCGGGCACCGCGCTCAACATTAAAGTTTAAAAAAAGTTTTTAACTGAGAGCGGTTTCTCTACAGCGGGCGCCGCACTCAGTTTATTAAAAAAAAAATGGGTGAAAGAAAGCGCAGTGTCTTTGAAGCGGACGCCGAGTTCTTTTTAAAAGTAATTTTTTAAAAAAGCGTCGCCGTTGTACAGTGAGTGCTGTGGGGGTAGGCGGCAGCCACTTTTAAAGTTAGAGCGGCATAGTGCTCCATAAGAAAAGCGGCCGCCATTATCCTGTGTGGGCGTGCTGCAAATACAAAAAGCAGCCGCCATTGTCCCCATTAGTCAATAAACAAAATAGTGCTAACCAACTTATAACGCAGACCGTGTAACAAGCCAGGTAAAAAGTCCAGTCGTTATGGGAGGTAACAAATGCAGACAAGGAGGTACCAAGGAGGGACTAACGAGCCTATTTACGAATCAGAAGCCAGCATTTACGAAGGACAATGACACAAGCCTATGACAAATATGAGCGGAGAGTGGGCGGGGCTTCCAGTGCATACTCCAATATAGCATGCCTTGCAGAGCGAGCAGCGCATGCGCACTGTCTCTAGGCTCGACCTAAAAAAGGATAATGGTGGGATGGCCATGAACAGTACTGGATTCACATAGTGAATGGGATAAAACAAAAGCTGGGCCACCACTGATGTCATACTAGAGCATGCAGACAGTCTAAGTACACTTCCCAAAGAGAAAACGCAGCAAGAGTGCTGCAAGAACTGTAATCGTACGCATGGCTTCTGTCGTGCCATTTTGAGAGTAAGGTTTTACAAAGAACAATGACTTCTTGAGAGAGTACAGAAAGTAATGGAAGCTAAATGGTAAAACTTGTGACCAAGTGGCTCATTCCAATTTCAACACTATCCAGTGCAGTAATTGCAAACCTGGTGAATACCCATACCAAAATGTAAAGTAGTTACTGGGTGTGTAGTTGCCCAGTCATTCTGAGATTCAGACCAAGGAATGGCTAATAATGCAGTAATACTATGGGTTCCCCATGTTCCGAAGTGCATTAACTGTGTATGTGCGCTATCTGAATGCACAATTCCTCGAGTTTTACCCACAGTTCGTGCAGGCAGAAGCTGAGATGTGTACTATTACTATTAACAGCTGGATCCTGATTCAAGAGCCTGAATAAGGATTTGCATAGGAGGGAGAATAAGGGTATAACTTGGAAAAAGAGAAACACAGATATGGCTCGTGGTAGTTGCTTTCCTTTGGAAAGCACAGAAATGTACAGCAGCTATGTGGAAACCTTCTCCTACAGACTTATAGAAAAAGAGAATTTCCTGTGCTCTGAAACTAACAGGACCTACAATGATCATAACACTGGTAAATAAGGTCAATTTAAGAAATTGTGTTATTGGCTTAGGGGGTGAGCCCCTGATCAAGCAGAAACCACAATCCTTATCAGGCTGAAGTCACAAGCAAACCCCAAATTAACCTGTGCTCAACCCTATGGTAGCTTGGCACAGACCAGTCAGGCTTAACTTATAGGCCATGTGTAAAGTATGTATCCAGCACTTCAAACAGTAATAAATTGAAAATACAACACAAGAAAAATCCCACACCAAATTAGATAGAGTAAGCTTTAGATTTTTGTCATTTCAGTGTTGTTTTATTTATTAATCAGTGTTGGACTTGGCCCTTTTTTGGCTAAAGTTCCCTAAACTTTTTGCCTTCCCCCTAGACCTTTTTTCTGACATGGTGTTGCCAACTTAGATGCTTTGGGCACTTTGCCACTGCTGATCAGTGTCAAAGTGCAAGTACTCCCTGTATAAAGTGATATGGTAATTGGTTGTCCATAATCGGTATGTTTGCCTTACTAGTAAAGTTCCTAGTAAAGTGCACTATGTGTGCCAGGGCTGGTAATGCAAATGCTACTGGTGGGCCTGCAGCACTAATTGTGCCACCCACACAAGTAGCCCTAAAGAGAGAACTCAGGCCTGCCACTGCAGTGCCTGCGCGCAGTTTGCTAACTGCCATGTTGTCCTGACAAGTGCATCCACTTACCAGGCCTTACCCTTCCCTTTCCATGCACATCAGACACCCCTATAGTAGGCCCAAGGTACCCCCCTGGGCAGGGTGCAGTGTCTGTGAAAGGTAGGACCTGTACTGAGGTGTGTACCATGTCCTAACAGTGAAATACTCTCCATTTCTTTTTTCACAGTTGCAAGGCCATCTTGCCCATAGGACAGAATGGGGAAGGCTGTGTAATATGTTTCCAGCCTATCTTCCCATAGGCTTAAGATGGAGAGGTGAAGTTTGGTGTGCCTGAACTCACAATTTAATAACACATCTTTTTGTGCAGGTGGTTTTTGAATTGTGTGTTTAGAAACCACGCTTTTAGAAGTGGCTGGGTTTTTTGTTCTAACAATTCTGTGTGTCTCTGCCTGGTTGTGGATTGACTGTCTGGATTTGAATGTAATAGGATCTGGGAAATGTCTTGACCCAGGGGAGGAGTAGGTGAGACAGCAACAGGCTGACCTGCATCTGGAGTGTAGGGGGGAGGAGTAGCCCCCTGGAGGTGAAGAGGCCTGGGCTGCTGCCATAAAAGAATGGCTCCCCTCCTGCTGAGTGATTGAGGAACCAGACCTCCACTATCAAAGGAAGAAGAGTGCCGCTGGCAGGAAGACACCCAGAACTGGTTTGGACTGGGGTCAGTGCCCCCTGAACACAAAGACTTCAAAGACATTTAGGGGTATAACTATGAGACCTGAAGCCCCTGAACATTGGACTGATCAAGACTGAAAAGGATTGAAACTACTTCGTGGTCAAGAGGTACCTCTGCCAAGGAAGAACAGCTGAAGAGAAGGACTGACCCTTGCTGTATGTTCTGGGGCTGATCTGCAGTTTGCTGATTTAACTAAGGAGAGGCTAAGGGACTTTGCTGTGTGCTGTGTCCCCCTGCTTGAACGGACTTTGCTGTGTGCTGTGTCCCGAAGTAACTTGTCTCCAAGGGCCCGAGGAGAGCTGGCTCCCTGTTGTGGCAACTCAGGAACATCAAATTTTCCAAGTGTGTCTCAGCAACGCTGTGTGCGTGTGCTTTTTGGCAGCCTGAGACTTTCGTTAGCATTGCCCCGGGAATGTGTGGCCCGAAACCCAACCGAGTCTCAGCGACGCTTTGTGCGTGTGCAGCCTGAGACTGCCGTGGGGTCGGTGGTACTGGTTGGAAAGTGCCCCGTGACTGCAGTGCCCCCGCAGCATGAATCATCGTCCACGCTGCTGTGTAGCTGTTTGTGGCCCGAGCCGTCATCGTAACGGAGGCTGCGGATCAAGACCGCCACCGCCGGCCCGAGCCGCAACGTGCTGAAGGATTTCGTAAAGCTAAGGAAGTCGTGAGGTAATCGTGATCGTTGTTCGCAAAAGGAATCTGCCCAAGATCGTCAGCAACGGAGAAGGCAGCGCCGTAACCTGTCCGGCTATAGCGTCGCCTTGCATCGGAGCTGCGTCGTCATCGGGAGCGCCCAGCAGGACATCCGACGAGCGGGGAGAGAGAGAGAGCAAGGCAGCGCATCCCCCAGGTAAGGCTTGGACTCCGGTAGGGAGCCGCAAGCGTGTGTGGCCTGGGGAGGCGCAGGAGGAGTACCGGAGTGCTCCCGTCTCTCTCCCGCTGCATCGCGTTAGACGCGCTGAGTCCTCGAGCGGCCCGGACCTGCCCGGCAGTACCGGGGCCGCCCTCAGAAGTTCAGGACTGTTGTCTGTGGTTGGGGCCTAGTGGTGCCCGTGCTAATCGCGTCAATTGGCCTGGTATTATTCCTGCATTACGAACTGCCTTATTACTTGCATTAAGGAGTGCGTTATACTTGCATTACGAACTGCCTGATTACTTGCATTGAGGATTGCATTATTCTTGCATTACGAACTGCCTGATTACGTGCATTGAGGATTGCCTTATTCTTGCATTACGAACTGCCTGATTACGTGCATTGAGGATTGCATTATCTTGCATTACGAACTGCATTAGTCTGATAATACGAACTGCAGTACGAACTGCATAGCATTGCATTAGGCCTGCATTTGAACATCGTGAACTGCTCATTAATACCGCAAGAACCTACAAGTGTTTGTTGGCCTAATAACCGGCAAAGTAAAATATTACGAATACGCATATGCTGGATTTTTATCGTTTGGTCTTACCGTATTTTTCTGCTTGATAAAGATACCGCTATTTTCATACATCAGTGTGGTGTCCATTTGTGGTGTTATCACTGTGTCACTGGGAGTGTGGTTGCAAATACTTTACACATTGCCTTGAAGATAAGCCTGGCTGCTCGTGCCAAGCTACCAGGGGGTGAGCAGGGGTTATCAACGAGGGTGTCCCTCCTTTCCCTGACTAGAAGCAAGGGTCCCTATTTGGACTAAGGTAACTGCCTCAGCCAACTAGAGACCCCAGTTCTAACATTGGTGGTCAGCGGTGTGGGATTGGAACGTGTATTTGCAAATTCACTCACAGTGATTGGTGTACATCACTAGTTTTAGCGCAGACCACGACGCAACCACATATGGTGTTTTGATTTTTGGTTCTATTTTTGAGCGACCTTTAAGCCACACATCATGTCTCAGAGGAGTTAAGTAGCCAGTGAGGTTGCAGAATTGGAGTACGACATTGAGGCATTGCTTACCTACAAAGTTGATCAATTGAGGCAATTCTGCAGAGCTTTGGGATGTCCCATGAAAAGTAGCGCCAAGAAGGAGGAGCTGCAAACGACCTTGAGGGCCTGGTGGGAAGCCAAAGAGGCTCAGGAGACAGGTGATGCTGAGGTGAATGAGGATGACCCAGGGAATGGATTTGGCCTACAGGATTTGCCAGTGGGAAGGCCAGCCTTAGGGGCTGGTAGTGACCATTCCGGGGGGAGTTTTTCCCCAGAGGAGCTGGAGGAAAACCAAAGGGTCAGAGAGCATGAGTTGGAGGTTTTAAAACTTAAGGCTCAAGCAGAGGAGAAGAAGCTGCTCATTGAAAGTGAAAAGCGAGCAGAGGAGATCAAGAACGCTCTCGCCTTGAAGGAGAAAAAGATTCTCCTGGCTCATGAGTGAAGCATGATGGAACTGGACATTAAGGCTAAACAGGTGGAGTCCAGTTCGAATGGTGGCAGCACACAACCAGTGCCAGCGGGTAAGGTATACATTCCCACAGGCTTAGTGCAAGATTACCCACAGGGTGAAGGGGGGGGGGGGAAGCCTACACGCGTGCACTGGATGATTGGGTGGTGGTTAGCATGGCAAATGATTTGAAGGTGTTGCTCAATTTGGCCCCCAGGGAGCCTAGGCTCAGTAATTATTTTCCAGGGTTGCGCCAACACTTGTTGGGGTGCGAGCTCTTTGATTCCCGGGAGCTTGCACAAGAGCCCGACCCCTGGTCAAGGGACCAAGGGTCCGAAGAGGCATTAGGGAGGGAAGAGAAGCGAAGTAGAGCAGTTAGGTCCCAGAGTAGTGGGGGGTGGGGGGCATGCGGGCTAGCGCCCTGTCTCAAAGGAGAGGGAGGGAGTGTGAGCAGCATCCCAAGGGGTCCACAACCCCACCCCAGAGACTGGAGGGTTCCTTAGAGGAGCACCAGGTTGGAGGCCTAGCGCCTACTTGCCCGCTGTGTGAGGAAGAAGACCTAGCATCAGGAGAACGTGGGGCGTCTGTCACCAGAGCTCCCGCGGTTCAAACGTTTGTGGGTGCCATTCCTGAATGGCAGGCACAGAAATCTAAATGGAAGGTTAAGGGGGGGGAGGTGTTCCCCCGTGGGAAAACCCGTGGGTCAGGGCCCAGCCAGAAGGGCTAGGTCCCCTAGAAGTGACCGGGGTAACCCCACCTCTAACCTGGAGGGCAGGATAACTGGAGACAGTATCCTGGCCGATGGGTCTTCCAGGGCTACCGCTCTAGGTGGGAGTTGGCAAGGGACCAGCACTCCTAGAGGGCCCCCGACTGCCCGGAAGTACCCGTGGAGTAGCATAGTTGGCCCAGGGAGTAGTGACCAAGGGAACCCCCTGGGGTCAGGAAGGCATAGAACTAGAGGGTGTCTCTGCGGTAGCGGGCCCACGTCCGTGTTCTATCGCCCCAAGCAGGGAAGTCCATCAAGGTAGTTGATTGGTCTACCCTGGCTTTAGGCTGAGAGGGGGTTGTGTTGGACTTGGCCCTTTTTTGGCTAAAGTTCCCTAAACTTTTTGCCTTCCCCCTAGACCTTTTTTCTGACAAGGTGTTGCCAACTTAGATGCTTTGGGCACTTTGCCACTGCTGATCAGTGTCAAAGTGCAAGTGCTCCCTGTATAAAGTGTTATGGTAATTGGTTGTCCATAATTGGTATGTTTGCCTTACCAGTAAAGACCCTAGTAAAGTGCACTGTGTGTGCCAGGGCTGGTAATGCAAATGCTACTGGTGGGCCTGCAGCACTAATTGTGTCACCCACACAAGTAGCCCTAAAGAGAAAACTCAGGCCTGCCACTGCAGTGCCTGCGCGCAGTTTGCTAACTGCCATGTTGTCCTGACAAGTGCACCCAATTGCCAGGCTTTACCCTTCCCTTTCCATGCACATCAGTCACCCCTATAGTAGGCCCAACGTACCCCCCTGGGCAGGGTGCAGTGTCTGTGAAAAGTAGGACCTGTACTGAGGTGTGTACCATGTCCTAACAATGAAATACTCTCCATTTCGTTTTTCACAGTTGCAAGGCCATCTTGCCCATAGGACAGAATGGGGAAGGCTGTGTAATATGTTTCCAGCCTATCTTCCCATAGGCTTAAGATGGAGAGGTGACGTTTAGTGTGCCTGAACTCACAATTTAATAACACATCTTTTTGTGAAGGTGGTTTTTGAATTGTGTGTTTAGAAACCACGCTTTTAGAAGTGGCTGGGTTTTTTGTTCTAACAATTCTGTGTCTCTCTGCCTGGTTGGGGATTGACTGTCTGGATTTGAATGTGATAGGATCTGGGAAATGTCTTGACCCAGGGGAGGAGTAGGTGAGACAGCAACAGGCTGACCTGCATCTCCAGTGTAGGGGGGAGGAGTAGCCCCCTGGAGGTGAAGAGGCCTGGGCTGCTGTCATAAAAGAATGGCCCCCCCTCCTGCTGAGTGATTGAGGAACCAGACCCCCACTATCAAAGGAAGAAGGTGCCGCTGGCAGGAAGACACCCAGAACTGGTTAGGACAGGGGTCAGTGCCCCCTGAACACAAAGACTTCAAAGACATTTAGGGGTATAACTATGAGAGCTGAAGCCCCTGAACGTTGGACTGATCAAGACTGAAAAGGATTGAAACTACTTTGTGGTCAAGAGGAACCTCTGCCAAGGAAGACGCAGCTGAAGAGACTGAAGAGAAGGACTGACCCTTGCTGTGTGTTCTGGGGCTGGCCTGCAGTTTGCCGATTTAACTAAGGAGAGGCTAAGGGACTTTGCTGTGTGCTGTGTCCCCCTGCTTGAACGGACTTTTCTGTCTGCTGTGTCCCGAAGTAACTTGTCTCCAAGGGCCCGAGGAGAGCTGGCTCCCTGTTGTGGAAACTCAGGAACATCAAAGTTTCCAAGTGTGTCTCAGCGACGCTGTGTGGTTGTGCTTTTTGGCAGCCTGAGACTTTGGTAAGCATTGCCCCGGGACTGTGTGGCCCGAAACCCAACCGAGTCTCAGCGACGCTTTGTGCGTGTGCAGCCTGAGACTGCCGTGGGGTCCGTGGTACTGGTTGGAAAGTGCCCTGTGACTTCAGTGCCCCCGCAGCGTGAATCATCGTCCACGCTGCTGTGTAGCTGTTTGTGGCCCGAGCCGTCATCGTAACGGAGGCTGTGGATCAAGATCGCCGCCGCCGGCCCGAGCCGCAACGTGCTGAAGGATTTCGTAAAGCTAAGGAAGTCGTGAGGTAATCGTGATCGTTGTTTGCAAAAGGAATCTGCCCAAGATCGTCAGCAACAGAGAAGGCAGCGCCGTAACCTGTCCAGCTACAGCGTCGCCTTGCATCGGAGCTGCGTCGTAATCGGGAGCGCCCAGCAGGACGTCCGACGAGCGGGGAGAGAGAGCGAGGCAGCGCATCCCCCAGGTAAGGCTTGGACTCCGGTCGGGAGCCGCAAGCGTGTGTGGCCTGGGGAGGCGCAGGAGGAGTACCGGAGTGCTCCCGTCTCTCTCCCGCTGCATCGCGTTAGACGCGCTGAGTCCTCGAGCGGCCCGGACCTGCCCGGCAGTACCGGGGCCGCCCTCGGAAGTTCAGGAATGTTGTCTGTGGTTGGGGCCTAGTGGTGCCCGCGCTAATCGCGTCGATTGGCCTGGTATTATTCCTGCATTACAAACTGCCTTATTACTTGCATTAAGGGGTGCGTTATACTTGCATTACGAACTGCCTGATTACGTGCATTGAGGATTGCATTATTCTTGCATTACGAACTGGCTTATTACTTGCATTAAGGAGTGCGTTATACTTGCATTACGAACTGCCTGATTACTTGCATTGAGGATTGCCTTATTTTTGTATTACGAACTGCCTGATTACTTGCATTGAGGATTGAATTATTCTTGCATTACGAACTGCATTAGTCTGATAGTACGAACTGCATAGCATTGCATTAGGACTGCATTTGAACATCGTTGTTAGAAGGTGGTTCTGACACTCTGGGCCGCCCGGATTTTCTGCTTTTTGAGCACCTATTTGTTGAGCTTTTACTGTGGGAGAGCCTCATAAATTGGGACTCATCCACAGTGAACTCATGGTGAAAGAGGCTGCATGTGGATTTTACTGGTGTCCCCCTGGCTTGACTAGGCCGCTGCGCAGCAGCTGGAGTAAGGGGCACCGGGCGGGTTACATGCAGACACCTGTGTACATGCGTGTGCACACGTCTAGGGGCTGCGCAGGGAGATTCCTGGCGTGCGCAGTCCAGGAGCAGCTACAAAGTGAATGGTGTGGCAGGACTTATGCAGAATTGGGTGGTGACATGGAATAGGCTTTATACACTGGGAAGAAACATGCCAGGGAAAGTCAGTGTGTTTTACTGTGTTTTTCACTTCATTATTCCCCTATGGGGAAGTGGAGCCCATGGGCTAGTGTCACTTTCCTAAGGCCTACAGATTCCAGACACGCACTAAAGTCCACTGTAACGGGTGTGAGAAGAAGTATTTTGCAGAGTCCAAAGTCATATTTGTACTGCTTTTGGGTCATCCAGAAATGTCACATTTCTCTGAGTCAGTCATAACCAGGGCCAGGCTGAGGGCTGACCTCAGCTGGATGGATTGATAACCTTTCTTCCACAAGCTAAGGCCTCCTCTCCACGAAGAGAAGATGGGTGGGGCTACAGGCTCATCCATCAGCAGCTATCACTGGGTGCCAGGCACCAGGCTGCACCAAGGAGGGAAGGCAGCGAGGAGGGAAGGGCTCTTGTTTCAGAGACCATGTGGCCAGAGACCCTGGACGACGCCATTTTGAACAAACCCAGAGGCTGGACAAGAAGGAGGGAGCAGGGGCAGGGAAGTGATGTGTCGCTGCTTGATAGGACCAACTGTCACGATTCACTCCCTGTGCTCTCGTGCCCCCCACCAGGGGGCCGAATTGTGGGGCTTTCCAGTATTCTAATATGCTTCCAGACACTCCCCTGTATGCATATCCTGACTTCCAGGCATTTGGACATCATTTAAGAATTGACATCCATTCCCAATCCATGCCGGGTTTTGTGGAAGCCAGTCTGCTCATGCTGGAAACTCCATTACCTATAATCCCCTGCTCACTGCTTTGTCTCCACCCCTGCAGGCCAAGGATGGGTGGAGGAATTCAGTTCACCTGTGGCTGGCTGCTGCTAGCCTGCTCACACCTGATGCACATGATTACTGTGAGCTCTTTTAAGCCCCAGCTCCCTTCAGCCCAGTGTTGGTCATTGTAGCTGTATACCGGTGAGGCCGATCCTTGTTTCCAGTGTTTCCTGAGCTTTTGATAACCTTGTTTCCAGTGTTTCTTGAGCTTTTGATATTCCTTGATTCCTGAGCTGTAGTTAATCCTTGTTCCTTGGTTCCTGAGCTATAGCTATTCTTTGTGCCTGAATTAGCACTGCCTGCAGTGCTACCTTGTTTCCTGAGTTCCTGAGCTATAGCTATTCCTTGTGCCTGAATTAGCACAGCCTGCAGTGCTACCTTGTTTCCTGAGCTATATTATTCTTTGTTCCTGTTCCTGGGCTTCAGCTATTTCTTGTCCCTGATTTGCACTGCTTGCAGTGCTCTCTTGACTCCTTGTTTCCTGAGCTGTAGCTATTTCCTGTTTCCTTGAACCAGTACTGCCTGCAGTGCTACCTTGACTCCTGAGCCTTAGCATTCCTTGTTCCTGACCTGCAGCAGTTTCCCTTCTCCTGAACTAGCACTACCTGCAGTGCTACTTTGACTCCTGAGCTTTTGCTCAATTCTTGCTCCTGCCCCAGCACTGCCTTCTATGCTACTTTGTTTTCTTGATTCCTGAACCTGCACTATTCTAGTATACCCTTGTAGCCTCCCCTTCTGTATATCCTTTTCCAGTCCCTGCCTTTCTTCCCATTTCCTTGGTTCCAGTTCTAGCTTGCTGTCTTTCTATTTCTGCTGTCTTGCTTCTGTTACCTTGTATGTTTGTTACCTGCTTTCTGCCAAGTGTGCCCTGTGATTTCCTTCCTTTCCTGTTAAGCACTCCTCCTTGCTAGCTCCTTGTCTATTGTGCTTGTGTTTAGTTCTACCCCTTTGCTGTTACTGCCTTGCGTGTTCCTGTTTGATCGCCAGGATCCGTGGGCACAGCTGACTACCTAGGTGGTGTTTCTTGTTCACTGGGAGTATTGTCTTTGAGTTACTGTTATAACATCACCATAGGTATAAGCTCCACAGACCCTGCCTTTGCATACATATCCTATATGTGGGTATTTTCAGTCAGTATCTGTAACAGCAATTGTGGGTGAGGAACTTACTGAGCTTCAGTCTTACCGTGTGGAGCTCCTGAGTGCTTTACCCCACATTCCCTTTATTGTTAATGTTGTATTGTATATATGTCTTGCACGTCCGTCCTGGGTGTAGTTAGTCTGAATGCTAAATTGCCTTGTGAGTGCCCTTCCTTTCTGAGTCTTAGCCATCTTGTACAGGCTTCCCCTCTGGATCCCTTTTTCTCCTCTGACTCCTTGTGTGATCCTGGGCAGCGCTGTACTACTCTTTCTGTGCACGGTACGTTTTCTACCCAGTCCCCAGTCCTTGCTCAAGTCCCTGACTGTGTTCCCGACATAGTCCCGGACAGTCCCTGACAGAATGACCAACCCACATTTCCAGGGTCACTTGTGAGGTTTCTTTGCATTCAGTTAGCTACCATTTTTCTGTTACATTTGTGTGTGAAAATATTGAAGGTGTGTCCTAATGAGAGGTTTAAGAAAGAAACACACCAGTACATCATTTAGGTTTGTGCAGGACAATTCCCCAGTGCCCAAAAACGAGAGGCATTTAGTGTCTACTTTACAGTTTGTTCACCCTAGTCCTGAAACAATGAATCCTCTTATGAGAAATGGACATTTACGTTCTGAATATTTTACTCATTGGCTCTCAAACACCTCTTTGCCAGATCCAGACTTAATCTTCTATTCTGATCCAGATTCAATGTCTGTGTCAGCATTGCATAAGGAGAATGCTACCTTACTCAGTTTGCTGAACAAGAATTCTGAATCTCGCACGTCTGCTGTAAGTGGTTGTAAAATACAGTATTCAACCACACAACCAAAGAAAGAGCAGATGCATTTTATAACCTCTGGTCTCCATTCAAATAATGTTACCCAGTCTTGTAGTCTAGTGAAGATCACAGTCCCTGATACTAAAGAGACAATGTTTAATGCTACATTCAAAGTAAACAATTAGATTAACAAAATAAAGAAAACACCTACTAGAACACAGACAGCTAATAGCCAGTTTGAACAAAATCCAAGGTTTAGTTCTGTTGCTTGTTGTCGAATTGCCAAGTCTACCACAGTCCTTGTAGAGAAAGATCTGCAGTCTTCACAGGATATAATTACATCTAAGATTCTTGAACTACAGCGAGAGAATAAAATGTTTTAGACTCTGTTAAAAAATTATAACCCAAAGTTCAAGTGGGAATCTAAAACCCCTGTACAAGACAACTTTTCCACCTTTATGTTGGCCTCCTTAGAAATGGAGAGTGAAACCTTGCGCTCTCTTTTGCGTTCCCCTCAGAGCTGGTCCAGCAATTGTGTGAATAATACTGTGGCTGATCACTCAGATTCCATTCAGAAAAGCCATAGTACCTTTTCTCACAGTGCAGTTAATGAAAGTATGTGTGAAGTCTGAATTTTCTAACTCCTCTGGTGTTTTGTCTTCTAGTGCTAAATTACATCCAGGTGCTACATCTGAGATGTGTCCCTCTACTTTTCAGGAACCCCAAATGCCAGGCAAAACAGAAAACATCTCTTTGCTTTCTTTTCCTAGTAGTGAGGTCTGTTCTATCTCAGAGATAACCCATAGACAGGCCATTGACATACAGATAAAACCTGAATCAGTGACCCACATAATCCCTGATGTGACAATATACTGTGACTCAGCCCATACTCTTGATTTAACTGCTGTGACTGAAGTCAACCTCCTTGCTGAGAAGAAACTAAATCCTGACCCCTTGTTTGCTCCCTTGCCTTCAAGCACTACACAAATTGAAAAGTCAGGAAATTATAATGCTCTATGCTCCAATGCATTTGTACCACCTTGTATTGCTGAAGAAAATGAAAAGATCTCCCATGACCAAGTAATCTCTGCCCTATTTCCTCTGACTAAGAGTTGTGAACTGCCAAATGGTAAAGGAAGTCTGGTCATCAGAGACTCTAAGAAAAGCACTATTCTGAGCCATCCCGAAGAAAGAACGTCAGTGTGTTTTAATGAGCCAAGGAACTGTGAAGATTTCACTATTGACAACAGGGAATCTACTGTTCATGGGCAATCACCATTCCCAGAATTTAAAGTCTGTCATCCTTGTGCCTCTCTGCCATCAGCTAGTCTGCTTTCAGAGTTTCCAGAGTCCTCAGCCGGCCTGCTGCTTTCAGAGTTTCCAGAGTCCTCAGCCGGCCTGCTGCTTTCAGAGTTTACAGAGTCCTCAGCCGGCCTGCTGCCTCCTGAACTTCAGCTTGCAGCCTGCCTGCCATCTGTGCCCGAGCCTGCAGCCTTCCTGCCATCTGAGCGCGAGCCTGCAGCCTGTCTGCCATCTGAACGCGAGCCTGCAGCCTGCCTGCCATTAGTACCGGAGCCTCCAGACTGCCTGCATTCAGAGCCCAAGCCCTCCGCTCACCTGCCTAGTAAGTCAGAGTCTCCAGCCTGTCTGACTTCAGAGACAGAGCCAGAGCTTCCAGGCTGCCTGCCTTCAGAGCCAGAGCTTCCAGGCTGCCTGCCTTCAGAGCCAGAGCTTCCAGGCTGCCTGCCTTCAGAGCCAGAGCTTCCAGGCTGCCTGCCTTCAGAGCCAGAGCTTCCAGGCTGCCTGCCTTCAGAACCAGAGCTTCCAGGCTGCCTGCCTTCAGAACCAGAGCTTCCAGGCTGCCTGCCTTCAGATCCAGAGCTTCCAGGCTGCCTGCCTTCAGAACCAGAGCTTCCAGGCTGCCTGCCTTCAGAACCAGAGCTTCCAGGCTGCCTGCCTTCAGAACCAGAGCTTCCAGGCTGCCTGCCTTCAGAACCAGAGCTTCCAGGCTGCCTGCCTTCAGAACCAGAGCTTCCAGGCTGCCTGCCTTCAGAACCAGAGCTTCCAGGCTGCCTGCCTTCTGACCTTGAGCCTCAATCTTGCCTACTTTTTGACCCTGTGCATCCAGTTTGCCAGCTTTCAGAGGTCTCAGTTCATATACATTCAGAGACTGAATCTCCAGCATCAGAGACAAAACTCTCAACATGTAAGCCTCAAGGGCCTGGGTCTCCTGCATACCTGCTTCCAAAGTTGCCTGCATGTGAGTCTTCTGAATGTTTTCCTCCAGGGCCAGAACTTCAGGTCTGCTTCCTGTCACCTTCCTTGTCTTCAGCCAGTTTGTCTTTGACCTCTGTGCCTCCTGCCAATCTGTTATCTGCTTTTGGCCCTACAGTCAATCTTCCTTTGTTTTCAGAGTGCTACTCTAGCCTGCCATCATCAGGACTTCAAACACCTTTAATTCAGGCTTCTAAGCCCCTTTTACTGGATTTGGACTCTTCAGGTCCTGCCTCCGACACTGCTGTTAATTTACAGCGTATTTTTCTACCCTCCAGAACATCACATTTTTCCTGCAGTCCTCTGTTATCTTGCACTACATCTCTGATGGAAATGGACTTATTTCATGGCAGCAAAGGCTTTAAATCTAGTCCCAGATTCCGGGAGCCGGTCGTTGGAGGGGGTGTACTGTCACGATTCACTCCCTGTGCTCTCGTGCCCACCACCAGGGGGCCGAATTGTGGGGCTTTCCAGTATTCTAATATGCTTCCAGACACTCCCCTGTATGCATATCCTGACTTCCAGGCATTTGGACATCATTTAGGAATTGACATCCATTCCCAATCCATGCCGGGTTTTGTGGAAGCCAGTCTGCTCATGCTGGAAACTCCATTACCTATAATCCCCTGCTCACTGCTTTGTCTCCACCCCTGCAGGCCAAGGATTGGTGGAGGAATTCAGTTCACCTGTGGCTGGCTGCTGCTAGCCTGCTCACACCTGATGCACGTGATTACTGTGCGCTCTTTTAAGCCCCAGCTCCCTTCAGCCCAGTGTTGGTCATTGTAGCTGTATACCGGTGAGGCCGATCCTTGTTTCCAGTGTTTCCTGAGCTTTTGATAACCTTGTTTCCAGTGTTTCCTGAGCTTTTGATATTCCTTGATTCCTGAGCTGTAGTTAATCCTTGTTCCTCGGTTCCTGAGCTATAGCTATTCTTTGTGCCTGAATTAGCACTGCCTGCAGTGCTACCTTGTTTCCTGAGTTCCTGAGCTATAGCTATTCCTTGTGCCTGAATTAGCACAGCCTGCAGTGCTACCTTGTTTCCTGAGTTCCTGAGCTATAGTTATTCTTTGTTCCTGGGCTTCAGCTATTTCTTGTCCCTGATTTGCACTGCTTGTAGTGCTCTCTTGACTCCTTGTTTCCTGAGCTGTAGCTATTTCCTGTTTCCTTGAACCAGTACTGCCTGCAGTGCTACTTTGACTCCTGAGCTTTTGCTCAATTCTTGCTCCTGCCCCAGCACTGCCTTCTATGCTACTTTGTTTTCTTGATTCCTGAACCTGCACTATTCTAGTATACCCTTGTAGCCTCCCCTTCTGTATATCCTTTTCTAGTCCCTGCCTTTCTTCCCATTTCCTTGGTTCCAGTTCTAGTTTGCTGTCTTTCTATTTCTGCTGTCTTGCTTCTGTTACCTTGTAAGTTTACCTGCTTTCTGCCAAGTGTGCCCTGTGATTTCCTTCCTTTCCTGTTAAGCACTCCTCCTTGCTAGCTCCTTGTCTATTGTGCTTGTGTTTAGTTCTACCCCTTTGCTGTTACTGCCTTGCGTGTTCCTGTTTGATCGCCAGGATCCGTGGACACAGCTGACTACCTAGGTGGTGTTTCTTGTTCACTGTGAGTATTGTCTTTGAGTTACTGTTATAACATCACCATAGGTATAAGCTCCACAGACCCTGCCTTTGCATACATATCCTATATGTGGGTATTTTCAGTCAGTATCTGTAACAGCAATTGTGGGTGAGGAACTTACTGAGCTTCAGTCTTACCGTGTGGAGCTCCTGAGTGCTTTACCCCACATTCCCTTTATTGTTAATGTTGTATTATATATATGTCTTGCACGTCCGTCCTGGGTGTAGTTAGTCTGAATGCTAAATTGCCTTGTGAGTGCCCTTCCTTTCTGAGTCTTAGCCATCTTGTACAGGCTTCCCCTCTGGATCCCTTTTTCTCCTCTGACTCCTTGTGTGATCCTGGGCAGCGCTGTACTACTCTTTCTGTGCAGGGTACGTTTTCAACCCAGTCCCCAGTCCTTGCTCAAGTCCCGGACTGTGTTCCCGACATAGTCCCGGACAGTCCCTGACACCAACAGAGACTTCCTGCCAGCACCCTACTCAACTTTTAAAAAGTGCTTGCACAGGAAGAGAAGCTCTCTCTGGGGTGTGATCTGCTGAGGCGGAAGGTGCTGGAGCCTGGCAATGGGCAGTTGGAAGGAGGAACCCCCTGACTGCCCCCCAGGGCCCTAACCGTGCCAGAAGAAGAGCCCAGGACCGGTGGGCAGGGAGAAGAGAGGCCCAGGAGGAGAGCCAGGCGAAAGGCTGGCGCAGGGAGCCAGTGAAGACAGCTCCCTGCTGAATCCCCCCCTCTCAGAGACCCGGAGGGCGAAGGAGATTGCTCCCAGTGGCTGGGGGGCGCCACCAGGAGCAAGCGGACGCGAAAATGGGGCAGATCGGAGCCCCAGGGGCTGAGATATGGCCCCCGGAAGGTAGGCGACGTTTGACCCCTAAGAAGACCGACGACGAAGCACGTGGGGCTCTGCCGCCGGTCTCAGAGATGCCCCCGGGGTGGGTCAGGTCCTGGGGGCTGCCCCCCAAAGAGAAGTAAAGCCGGGGGGGCGCCGTCGCGCTCCCCCCGTGAAGGTGCCCTGCAGGGGGACCAGGAGCCCACCCTGGCCCCCACCGAAGATGGAGACGGGGGAGCGCCATCACGCCCCCCGCGAAGAGGTCTGGAGGGGCCCGGGACCCCATCCCCGGGCCCCGAAGCCAAGCCGGGGAGCGCCGTCGCGCTCCCCTTGAAGATATCCCCCTAGGGGGCCAGGAGCCCACCCTGGCCCCCGCCGAAGAACCGACGGGGAGCGCCGTCGCGCTCCCCGTGAAGAGGAGGAGCCCAGGACCCCATCCCCGGGCCCCGAAGAAGTAAAGTCGGGGGAGCGCCGTCGCGCCCCCCCCCCGCGAAGAGGTGCCCAGGGGCCCGGGACCCCATCTCCGGGCCCCGAAGAAGTGAAGTCGGGGAGCGACGTCGCGCACCCCGTGAAGATGTGCCCCGTGAAGCCCCGAGGGCAGGAAGGAGGAGGGGGGAGTGCCGTTGCACTACCCCGCGGCCTCGCTGGGCCGGCGGCAGTCTCCGTGTCCGCAGCGGGCGGACCAGAAGAGAAGCGCCGGCTCCCACGGCAGCACGCAAGGGTGCTGGCCGGGAAGGGAGCCGGCGGGGGCAGCCGGGGGTGGGCTCCCAGGGCTGCCCTCCAACGATGGAGCGGTGTGGGCACCCCGGGTGGGACCGGGGCCCCACGAAGTACGGAGGAGGAGCCAGGGGCCCGGGTGGGACCAGGTCCCCGACAAGCAGCAGAAGTGGCCGGGGGTGGGCTCCCCGAGCCGCTATTCCTTACCTGGGGGTCCGGGTGGGACCTGGCCCCCTATCAACGGCCTGAAGACGCGGCGTGAGGCCGCCAACGGTGCCATCGCGGCTCTCCTCAAGCAGCAGGGGAGCCGCTGCTATGTTATGCAGGAAAAAGGAGGAATCGCCCATAATGCCTTACCGGCCTGCAAGGGGAAAAACACTGTTTCTCTGTTTGTGGTGGCCCCCGGAGAACGGGGTCACCACCAAGTGCATGACAAGGTGCCGGGGGAGCTGCTGGAGAAGCGCCGTCTCCCACCAGCACGAAGAAAAGTCCCACCCTAAGTCTCACGGGGACTTAAAAAGAATAACCCCTCAAGGGCTCAGCCAGCATTTAAACATCCCCTGGGCTGGAACTTTTGTTCTACAGCTGGGGGTGTTGTGAAAAGTGCACCAAGGGATGAAGGTTTGAGTTGGGGATGTCCGGAGAAGGGAATACCCTGGAGGTGAAGGGGTGTAATTGCACCCGTAGTGCATTTCCTAATGTTATTTCTTTTAGGGGGACTGAAGGTCACATGTGTAATGTGAAGTACCTGTGTAAGGTAATGTCATAAGCAAAGTGGGGTTATGTTGCCAGACATTCCTGCTAGGGTGTCTGGCTGTATATGCGTAATCCTGTGATTTCATCTGTGATGCCTTTAGGGGCTTGAATTGCAATGCATTATAAGGATCAACAAATGTGATGTGTACTGCCATGCTAAAGTAATGCTTAAACATGTATTCTTGCTGCTGCGCTTAAGTGAGGAACAACCCAGACTGTTAGCCCTGAAGATGTAGGCGTGCATACTGTATGGTCAACATAAGATGCTCAGTCAGGGTTATGTGTCACTAGGGCAGGTGAACCCATTTTTAATGCGTGTTGGGGTAATGGGGTGGGCCGCCACTGGGATGGTGCCAGTGTGCAGGGCCCTCGCTCCAGGTTATGTTCAACACACTGCATTAGGGGGCAAGAGGATGTGCATACATGGGAGTGGTGGTACTAGACCCCACCCCCCTGCGGGAGGGGTGGAGATGTTATGCAATGTCACAAAGTAATTCCAACAGCTTATGTATATTTGTAAATTGGTGCATAGTATTGAGTAGTGTGTGTGTTTAATAAATGAACTCTTACTTTTATAAAGCAAAGTACAGACTGGACAATCAATTATCGAGTGTTATTTCTGGTCACCTGCAATTGGCGATTACTAGCCCACACCACCTCCCTTGAGTAAGCCTCAGACTGCTCTGCAACGCTACCCTCTGAGAGTCAGGCGCTACAATTGGGTGTTTGGTTCCCAGTGAAGGACAAAGGTAGTCATGTTATTTGTGCAGGCCTCACAGATGCTGCCTCGTTTTCCAACAATTGTGAACTGCTCATTAATACCGCAAGAACCTACAAGTGTTTGTTGGCCTGATAACCGGCAAAGTGAAATATTACGAATACGCATATGTTGGATTTTTATCGTTTGGTCTTAACGTATTTTTCTGCTTGATAAAGATACCGCTATTTTCATAAACCAGTGTGGTGTCCATTTGTGGTGTTATCACTGTGTCACTGGGAGTGTGGTTGCAAATACTTTACACATTGCCTTGAAGATAAGCCTGGCTGCTCGGTACAAGCTACCAGGGGGTGAGCAGGGGTTATCAATGAGGGTGTCCTTCCTTTCCCTGACTAGAAGCAAGGGTCCCTATTTGGACTAAGGTAACTGCCTCAGCCAACTATAGACCCCCAGTTCTAACAATCAGTAGAACCGGAGATATGCATGTTTAAAGGTTCCAGTGAATAGAGTGCCAAAAAGCACAACGCGCCAACTGTGGTTATCTGGTTGTGCCAGACCGGGACAAAGACAAGTTCAGGCCGACCGCAATGGAGCGTGGGCAGATTACAGGGACCCATTAAAGCCCACTGAACAAAAATACCTTAAATCCTGGTGGAAGATGCATCGTGCAGCATCGGTTCCGGGGAGCTGCGATGCAAGGTCCTGCGTTGTTGAGGAGGCAAAGACAAGGAAGGCTTGCGATGTGAATTCCTGCTTGAGGATGCGCCACGCACCTGCTAGTTGCAAAGAAACTGCGGGGCTTGCGATGTGAAGTCCTGCGTCATCGCTGAGGCTGCCATCAACAAGGGGCTTGCGATGTGAGGGCCTGCGTTTGGGGATGCGTCGCACAGCGCTGGTTCCAATGAGGCTGTGGACTGCGAGGGCGAAGCACAGCTCTTGCGCCGGGAAAGTCAACGCAGCAGAGGTGATGCGTCGGTTCTGCTCTGTGTTGCGCTGCACAGCAGAGGAGATAAGTCGGTTCTGATGGGTCAACAGATGGTCTGGCAGAGCACCTTCAGGCCCACTTCCAAGGGTCCAGGATTGGGGTGACACCCAGTGGCAGGGTAGGATTCACAATTGTAGAGTCCAGGTGCTGGTTACAAGAGACTAGCCCTTGGAGTCACTCTGGTAGCCGTGGGTATAGATTCAGTCCTTCTTACCCAGGCAAGGGGGCTGCGGGCCAGCACAGCAGGGCAGCAGTCCTTCATGGCAGCAGTCCAGCAAAGTGGTAGTCCTTTCAGTGACACAGCAGACCTTCTTGCTGCCAGACTCTTCCACAGATTCAGAAGTGTACTGAAGAGTTGGGGTCTGAGGCCCAACATTTATACCTGGTGCCCACTTTGAAGTGGAGGAAGCTTCTAGAGGTTTCCATCCCCCTTCCTCCCTGTCCTGGCCTCAGCTTATCTGGGGTCATAAAAGACTAGTGACAATCCCTTTGTGGGAGTGCTCAGGCAGAGCCTTTGTGATGTGAAAGTGTGGTAGGTGACAGCTCCTCAGCCTTGTTAACCCAACATTCTAAAAGTAGTTACTTAAAGGGGTTAGGCCTATATATTGTCAGCAAAGTTAGGCCACTATAAATTCAAACATACAAGAAGATACCTTAACTGACACAAATTACATTTTCATTTAGTTCATCATTGTGGTCACAAAGCGGAATTAGTGTGGGCACGTATTTATTTTATATCTTTTTTAAAACACTCCCCTCCCCCTTTTTTGTTTCTTAACACGTGTCATAAACCTTGGAACCCTATACCAATTGTATGAACTCATACAACTTTTTTTACAATTGGTATAGGGTTCCAAAGTTTATGACGTGTTAAGAAACAAAAAAAAGAAGTTTTAAAAAAATAAAAGATATAAAATAAATATGTGGCCACGCTAATTAAACTTAGTGACCACAATAATAAACCGAATGAAAATGTAATTGGTGTCAGTGAAGGTATCTTCTTGTATGTTTGAACTTTCTAAAAGTGACATTTTGAGAACTGTGATTACAAATCCAACTTTCTCATTAGGAGGGCTTTTAATTCAAATTATTTTGACATCAAACTTGACTTGTCTACCTGCTACCAAATGGAAGATACAGTTTATTAACTGTAATAAGGGAACTCCAATGTCATCCTATAAGAGGGGTAGGCCTTGCAGTAGTGAAAAACAACTTTAGGAGTTTTTCACTACCAGGACATGTAAAACTTAAAAAGTACATGTCCTACTTTTTAAATACACTGCACCCTGCCCACTGGGCTGGCAGGGCCTACCTGAGGGGTCACTTATATGTATTAAAAAGGAAGGTTTAGGCCTGGCAAAAGGTTTATTTTGCCAGGGCGAAATGGCAGTTTAAAACTGCACACACAGGCTGCAATGGCAGGCCTGAGATATGTTTGAAGGGCTACTTAAGTGGGTGGCACAATCACAGCTGCAGACCCACTAGTAACATTTAATTTACAGACCCTGGGCACATGCAGTTCCACTTTACTAGGGACTTACAAGTAAATTAAACAGGCCAATTGGGAGTTAGCCAATTTGACCATGTTTTAAGGACAGCACAAGCTAGCACTAATTAGCAGTGATTAAGTGCAGAGAGTCCTAAAAGCCAAAAACATCACTGGTTCAGAAAACAGGAGGGTGAAGGCAAAAGGTTTGAGGACGACCCTGCAGAATGGGCCAAGTCCAACAGTCAGTATTCCTTGACACTGCGGGGCCTCTTAAGAGAAACCGACAGTGAGTGAATTCTGGGCATGTTGCCTATTGATAAATAGGAATGGGCAGTCAGTGCAAATTGCCTTTGGGACGGATAAGAGCGTCGTACAGTTTACACTTTCTCAGTAGGAACTGTTCGTTTGTTGGACAGCGTAAACGTTGGGATGGGACCAGACTGATTCCACGCACCCCCTCAGGATATGTTGGCCTATAGACCTGCGAGCTCACAGTGCCACCATAAATACCCCTAAACCTCACAAGGTAACAAATGGTTTGGGCAACCTCAAAACATGACAACCCTAACTCCCAAAGGAATCGTGGTAACAGATCTAGAACCTTTTCGCTCCGTCACTAGTGCTCACTCAGGACCACGATGGAAACTGTGACAAGATAGACTATGTCCGGTCTCATAACGCAGCAACCTTGATCTTTCAACATCAAATAACTCCCTTTCGACCGTAATCTGGAAGCCAGACGAATCATGGCCGCTGGGGAACCTTTTATGTAGCAAGATAAGTTTGCTATGGACGCATTAAAAGCCCAGTGGAACGAAACTTCCTTGCACACTAAGGAACCACTTAAAGCATTCTTGCAGCCGGAACCGCTGACAAAAACTTCAGCTTACTTATTCCGACACCGGAATTTTAAAGGTAGTTTCCAATGCTCATGTACATACCCTTCCCCTAAATCTTCATATCTGCCTACTTGATGGTGTTCTAAGCAGAATTGGAAATAAAATGTCAAAATCAGTAGAGTAATGAACATGTGGATTATCCAATCGGCAGAGCATGTTTCAGCAACAGCGAATGGTAGCTTCTCTAATTTCTCTATGTGTATGTCGCATCTTTGCGTGCCATGAATATTTGCTGTTTCGTAAGTTGCTATGGTGAACACAAGTTTATGGCATTAATGTGAGGCTATGGTATGCGACCAGAACGAAGCATCTGAAGTGTCCAAATCAATAGCAGGATGGTTCCAAGTTGCGACTGCCCATGTTGTAATGCGGACATGTCATGCTGTATAATGTCTATTGCCGACGACACTATGTTACCCAGGGAGTATTTTCCAGAGGACAAAGTTGTCATGCCATTGTCAACTACCGCTAGAGCCTTTTCTAGATTAGCCCTGTCAATCTCGTGCAGTCTTTTAGCAGCTTCGCGCTGAGTAACTTTTATATATTTTATTGTATCTTGCATACAAGAACTGTTTCTGACGTGGGTTTCGAGGACCCAGCAAGAAGTCCTGCAGTTCCAGGCCATCAGAAGGAAGGGACAAGTGTTTCATGTGGGACAATGTTTACGGTTTTAGCCAATCAAGGGACAACTTCCCAACATTGTAAGTTGTCACCACCCCTGAGTGTTCCATCTGCAAGTAAACCAGGTCAGACTTGCTGATCTTAAAGCCCTTGGTGTTACCCAGTAACTGTGCTTGACATCCGTTAGTATCCAACAGCCAAACTAACCATCCCCTCCAATTGGTGTCTGATAAATTGTACGTGCCATTGTGCAGCATGATGTCTAGTGCTTCCTCCATGTATTATGTACACTGCTGCCAGTTTTCAAAATGTGCGAATGCATGGTGTGTTCAAATCCTTTATCTTAGCTAGACCAAGACATGAAATTTGTTGCACAATTTTGTTCAGAAAAATCATCTGTTGTGGTATAAGGCATGCTTTATACAAAGCCTCGTTCCCCTGAACCTGCCAATCCCTTGTCCCCCAAACTGATTTGACATCAACACTGTCCCTCCAAAAGTTGAACCCTTGTGTGGACAGCTGGGAAAGAAAGGAGGCAGAATAAATCAGCTTGGTGTTTGTTAACATATTTTGTTTTGCAGATGATGGTGCAAGCTTATAATAATAAGACAATGGGTCAAATGTAGCATAACCAGAAAAATAAGCAAACTTCTGCGCAAATGTTTTTGAACTACCCCGTGTTAGTGTACGGCAATGTTCCTATTGTGTGCAATTAAAAACAGCACATGGAGTACTTGCTTTATACACAATTTACTACTTGTGTAACAATATATCTGTAAGAGACATTAGTTAGTGATAGATTCCTTACCTTAGAATATCCCCAGGCATCAGACTGGATCCGGAAAGTTTTTCGTCAGCAATACCCCTGCGCGTCGGTAGGTGGCGTCGTGCGGCTCCGCGTTCGTCGCTGGCGTCGTAAGCGCCGAGATGACGTCACGGAGACTACTTAGGCGCCACCCATGCGCGCTGACGTCAGTTCTGTACACGACTTTCCGCGCCAGGAGCGCAGAGCCATGCAAGAAACTGACCACTGGTGCCATGAAACTAGGGCCCTGAAAGGGATGACCTTAACCCTAGAATCAGTTCGCAGAACGGGGAGGACGGGTGGGGCGGTAAGGAATCTATCACTAAGTTATGTCTCTTATAGATATATCGTTACACAAGTAGTAACTTGTGCATCTGAAAGAGACACGTTAGTGATGGATTCCTTACCTTAGAATAGATACCCCAGCAATACCAACCCCGGTGGTGGGTCTGCGAATAGATTACACCAGAAAGTCACGGAGAACAGAACGGCCAAAGAAGCCGTCTCTCCGGACTTGACTGTCAAGGCAGTAATGCTTGGTAAATGTGTGCAGCGAGGCCCACGTAGCTGCCTGACAAATATCCTGCAAGGGAACGCCGTGTCCCAAGGCAGTAGTGGCTGCCGTCGCCCTGGTAGAATGGGCATGCAGCCCCACAGGAGGCTCCTTCTTAGCCAACGAGTAACACGCTTTGATGCACAAAACGACCCACCGAGAGATGGTTCGTTTGTGCACGGCTCGACCTTTTTTGGCGCCCACGTAGCCAACAAAGAGCTGGTCATCCACCCGGAACTGATGTGTGCGCTTCAGATAGAACGAGATCACACGTTTTGGGTCCAGACGGTGGAGCCTCTCTTCCTCTTTTGAAGGATGCGGAGGCGGAAAGAAGGTGGGCAAAGTGATGGTCTGCCCGATGTGGAAGGGTGTGACAACCTTTGGCAAGAAAGAAGGACGGGTACTTAAAACCACCATGTCCGGATGAACAGAAAGGAAAGGAGGATTAGAAGAAAGAGCGTGGAGCTCACTCACTCTTCTGGCAGAGGTGATAGCTACCAGGAAAGCCGTCTTGAGAGTAAGAAGACGTAAAGGACAGTTATGAAGGGGCTCAAAGGGAGCACACATCTGATAGGTCAAGACAAGATTTAAGTCCCATTGAGGCATTATGAAAGGCACGGGAGGAAACGTGTGTGCAATGTCTTTCAGGAAACGGTTAACAATTGGGGACTTAAAGAGAGAAGGCTGGTCTGGAAGCCTGAGAAAGGCGGAGATGGCCGAAAGATAACCTTTGATAGTGCCCAGAGCAGAGCCCTGCTGGGCCAAGGAGAGCAGGAACAGAAGGACCTCAGAAAGAGGGGCAGAAAGGGGATCCACAGACTTAGCTGTGCACCATGCCACAAACTTGTTCCACCTGCAGGCGTATACCGTCTTAGTGGAGGGACGCCTGGCTGCCAGAATGACATCACAGACTTCGGGAGGAAGATTGAAAGCTGTCAACTGTCGCCGCTCAATCTCCACGCATGGAGGTGGAGGCTGGACAGGTTCGGGTGGAGGACCGTCCCCTGCTGCTGCGACAGAAGATCCTCCCGAAGAGGCAGTCGGATCGGGGGATCGATCGCCATGTTGAGTAGCTCGGGATACCAGTATCTTCGTGCCCAATCCAGAGCCACAAGGATGACTTGGGCCCGGTCGAGCCGAATCTTCTTCAGCACTCTGGGCAGAAGTGGCATAGGCGGAAAGGCGTTCAACAGACCGCAGCTCCACTCGCGACGAAAAGCGTCGCCGAGCGAGTGCCGCCTTGGAAATTCTAACTCGCAGAACTGATGACATTGCACGTTCTCTTCGGTGGCGAATAGATCTAACCAAGGCTCTCCCCACTGCAGAAAGAGACCTTGCGCCACGTCCGAGTTCAGACGCCATTCGTGATCCATCAAGCACCGGCGGCTGAGTTCGTCCGCCCTGGCGTTCAGAGAACCTGCCAGGTGTTGAACCACCAAGGAAATGCCTTGATGTTGCAGCCATGTCCAGAGGCGCAGAGCCTCCTGACATAGGGTCCACGACCCCACCCCGCCCTGTTTGTTGCAATACCACATGGCGGTGGTGTTGTCCGTGAACACCTGCACTACACTGCCCCGGACAGAGGGAAGGAATGCCTTCAGTGCAAGTCAGATCGCCCGAAGCTCCAAAAGATTGATATGGAGCCGGGACTCCGCCGGAGACCACGGGCCTCTGATCTCTGCCTCTCCCAAGTGGCCCCCCCATCCGAGGAGGGACGCATCCGTCACCACTGTGTGCTCCGGTTGGGGGAGGGAGAGGGATCTGCCATTGACCCAATCGCGATTCGTGAGCCACCACCGCAATTGTCGTGCAGTGCCCTCTGAGATCTGGACATGATCGGACAGGTTGCCCTGATGCTGTGCCCACTGGAACTTCAGGTCCCACTGCAGAGCCCGCATATGCCACCTGGCATGTTGCACTAGCAGAATGCAGGAGGCCATCAGGCCCAGGAGCCGGAGGGTCATCCTGACTGAAACCCAGGATAGAGGCTGAAATAGCCTGAATATCCTGAATATCCCGGACTCGCTGCTCGGGAGGATAAACCCGAAACCGCGTCGAATCCAGAACCGCTCCGATGAAGGGGAGCTTCTGAGAGGGACTCAGGTGCGACTTCGGCACGTTGATGGAGAACCCCAGCAAATGCAGGAGGTCGGCCGTAGTCTGAAGGTGGGTGACGACGGCCTGGGGCGAGCCCGCCTTCAACAACCAGTCGTCGAGGTAGGGGAAGACTAACACCCCTGACCTGCGCAGATGAGCTGCGACCACCGCCATCACTTTTGTGAACACCCGAGGGGCGCTTGTAAGGCCAAAGGGGAGCCCGGTAAACTGAAAATGCTCCTGGCCTACTGTGAACCGCAGGTAACGCCGGTGGGCCGGCAGGACGGGAATGTGAAAATATGCGTCCTGCAAGTCCAACGCTACCATCCAGTCTCCAGGGCAGCCAAGACCTGAGCCAGAGTCAACATCTTGAACTTCTCCTTCCGGAGGAAGCGATTGACGTTCCGGAGGTCCAAGATGGGGCGCAAGCCCCCTTTGTCCTTCTTGGGGACTAGAAAGTAGTGGGAATAACAACCATGTCCTACTTCTGGCCCAGGAACGTGCTCGATGGCCCCCTTGGCCAAGAGGGCCGTGACTTCCTGTCGGAGAAGCGCCAAGTGATCCCCCGACATGCGGTGGAACTGAGGTGGCATGGCCGGGGGGGGCAGACTCGAAGGGGAGGGAGTAGCCCCTTCGGAGGATTAGCAGCACCCACCTGTCCGAAGTGACAGAACGCCAGTGGGGGAGGTGATGTTGAATCCTGCCACCCACCGGCGTGGGGTGCACCCCAAAGCTCGGACTAGGAAGGCTTTGAGGCGGATGCTGCGGGAGCGGAGGTGGACTGACCCGCACGCTGGCCCCTTGTGCCGCCACGGCGGCCACCACGCCCGCGGCCGCGCTGAGGTAGGTTCTGCGCAGGCCTTTGGCTGAACGGGCGTGTAGGGGCGCCCCTTCCGCGGCCACGAAAGGAACGAAAGGTAGACGTGGCCGGGCATGTGGCGGAGAGACCCAAGGACTTGGCTGTAGCCCGAGAGTCCTTAAAACGCTCCAGCGCACTGTCTGCCTTATCGCCAAACATGCGAGTACCATCAAAAGGCATGTCCATGAGGGAACTCTGGACATCCCCCGAAAACCGCAGCCAGGCATGTCGCAGGAAGGCCACCGTCGTGGAGATGGCTCTCCCCAAAGAGTCCGCGGTGTCCAACCCACACCGAATGGCGAACTTCGCGGCATCCTTCCCTTCTGCAACAGCTTGGGAAAGCACAGCCCGAACCTCCTCCGGGCACTGGGGCAGAGTTTGCGCCACCATGTCCCACACAGCGTGAGAATAGCGGCCCAAGAGGCATGCAGTGTTGACTGACCGCAGCCCCAGGCTGGCAGAGGAAAACAACTTTTTGCCAAACTGCTCCAGCTTTTTTGATTCCTTATCCGGCGGAGCGGTAGGGAATGCTGTTTAGGAAGTGGAGGCCTGAATGACCAGGCTCTCCGGTGTCAGATGAGTTGTCAAAAAGGCAGGGTCACCCGGTGCCGGGCGGTGATGCCTGGCCACGTTTTTATCCACAGGAACCCCTGTGGCAGGCCTAGACCAGGTACCCATCAAAACATCCGTCAAGGCCTCATTGAACGGAAGTAGAGGTTCCATAGAACTTGCCGCCGGCTGAAGCACTTCAGTAAGGAGGTTAGTCCGGAGGGTAACAGTAGGCAAGTCAAGGTCAAGAGCCTCAGCTGCCCTACGGAGCACCACAGTGTATGTGGCGCCTTCCTCCATGACAGTGGGAGGAGACACAAACCCAGGCTCAGAGGAGAGGTCAAGGCCACCTGCATCCTCCGAGTCTTCTGCCCACTCCTGTTCGGACTCACACTGCCGTGCAAGAGGGTCCTCCGACCCCTCCCAGTCCTCCCCGTCCACAACGGCCGGAGGCACAGGCTGCAGCGGCGGGGGAGGCACAGGGGAAAACAAATGCTCCACTGGCGCCGGGAACGCCGCCGAGAATTTGCACCGGTCAACGCCGTTCCGGCTCCAAGCCCCAATCAGGGTCCCAAGCTGGAGCAAAATTGCCCGGAAACTCGGGCAAGGGCGGAGGTGGGACGAACGGAACCCAGGGCAGCGCCGGGAAGGGAGCCGCAGGGGCCACCGGCGGAGGACTCTGCGGCGCCGGAGGCGGAGGACTTTGCGGCGCCGGGGCCTGAGCCGGCGGCAACCAAGGGCCCTCAAGAGGGACCGCGGGGCCCGAAGGCGCGCCGGCGGGAACCTTAGGCCTGAAAAGGCGGTCCATGGCGGCAAGAAACTCTTGCACCTGGGCCGGAGTCGCCGACTGACCCGGGTATGGCGGGTAGGCCGCGGGACTGACAGGCTCCAACGGAGCCGCGGGGGAAGGACCCCTGTGCCCCCTCGTCCGCGCCCGAAGACCGACGGGGGGAGGTCGGAGAGCGTACGCGCTTCTTCGACTTCTTTTTGTGACGTCGCTTACCCGATTCCGAGGGTGAAGACTTGGACCCCGAGGAGTGATGATGATGACTCCGCGGCCGGTCTCTTGAGCGACCCCTGGACCTCGAACGGCGCGGAGACAACTGTCTTGGCTCCAGCAGCTTTCGGGACCGCTCCCGCAAAGCCTTCGGAGCCATGGCCAGACAGTCGGAACATGACCGGGAGTCATGGTCGCGCTCCAGACAGTAGAGACAGACGCCATGGGGGTCGGTCACCGACATCGTACTGCGGCAGGCCCTGCAGGATTTAAACCCAGGCATCCCTACGTGGCACCAGGAGTCAAGATTTAAAGAAGTAGAGACAAAAGTCCCAAAAATAAATAGTCAAAAAGTGACTAAGGTACGTGCTCTAACCGGATCTGCGCTTGCTGGCCCGGAAAAAGAAAGAACTGACGTCAGCGCGCATGGGTGGCGCCTAAGTAGTCTCCATGACGTCATCTCGGCGCTTACGACGCCAGCGACGAACGTGGAGCCGCACGACGCCACCTACCGACGCGCAGGGGTACTGCTGACGAAAAACTTTCCGGATCCACTCTGACGCCTGGGGATATTCTATGGTAAGGAATCTATCACTAACGTGTCTCTTTCAGATGCAAAAAATACGACCGTAATGTTGAAAACAGAACATTTCATCATAATTAGATGTGCCTCTGTACAATTCATCAGACTGAAAAACAATAGAATTCCCTAGGTCTTCTAGCATTTCATGCACTATTTCTACACCCCAATCAGCAGAGATAGTACTAGGGGAGACAAGGTCATTAAAAGATAATTTGAACAAATATGGAATTTGTAAAAGTTCTGTGGGGCCATGCACATCATATAATACCCTATCCCAAAGAATTCCATCAAGAACTGGAACAGCTGAAATGTTCACCAGGGAAAGGTCTCTTTGTTCTTTGTGTGATGACAAGTGTGGTTTGAGAACCAAGTTCACCAATTGTACTGCAGAGCGTTCAGGGTGATAGTGTCCATTTAGAAACAGGAACCAATCCAAGGACCAGAAAGAGTAACACAATTGTAATCCAAAGGTGAAACCATGGAGGAACAGAGTACGTCTTTTTCAGTAAAAGATAGAAAACACGAATGCAGTCTCATCCGGAAAGGTAGAGGTGCTGATGGATCAACTGAATCCTAGGAAAAGTAATCGAAGTCGATGAAGTAGCCTAGAGGCACTCTGATCTATTTTTGGCAGCTCTGCAGCTTTTGTAGAACTGGAAGATGACTCGATCTGTGGTACGCTGACGTAAACAGCATTTGTGTCAGGATTCCGAATTGAAATCTGTGTTTCTGTACAAGTTGATTGTATAGTAGTTGTTGTAGTAACAGGTAGAAGGGATGCTTCATTGTTGGTTACTGCTATCTCCAGTTGGAGAGAGGATGCTTCATCAGCAATTAAGGCTTCCATCTGAACTTCCTGTATGATAGTGAGAGGAGGCAGGTAACTACCCAGGAACACACGCGGCCTACTGTTGAGAATCAGCCAGATAGTGTAGATTAGTCAGATCAATGGAGACTAATCTCTTGTTTCTGTGGTCGGCAAGAGGCAGAAGAAGTACAGTTCTTGTACCTTCAATGGCCAGGACAGGTACAGGCGCTCTGTAGGATGACCCTATTTATTTTTTGTCCACAAACGTCTCCCTGACCAGTTCCCCAATCTTAGGGATCCAACCAGAAGCCGCCGCAACTTCCTTCACTTCGCCAGTGGAGGAGCGTTTTACTTGGACGTTGCTTTGTTTGTCCCGGAAACTGTTCAGTTCATGTAAAGCCAGACGTTCATGTAAATCAAATGGTGTTTCAGCTGCCACTGTGCTGGGACTGGTGAGGTCTGGGACCAACATTTTTACCCTAAACAGGATTTCATAAGGAGTCTGACCACCTAGGGAATTTCTAGGCAGATTGTTAAGTGCCCTCCAGACTCCATACAGATGATGGACCCAACTGCTACCCGAGCCTAGCACCTTAGTGGTTAAAGACTGCTTTAAGTCCTGTTTTTTTCTCTCCACGACGAATTTCCCATGGGATGGGAAGGAATACAGCAGGGTCACACCCAAACTTCCCATGGCATCTTTGTAAGGCGAATGCCAGACCTTGGTCGGAATGTAGTGTGCCAACTGCATATGTCCCGAGAGAGACTGTCAGGTCCTTTATAGCAGGTCGGGTGGCAGCCGACCGCTGTGGCGAAACCCATAGGAAACGGGAGCCGGAATCCACTGCAACCAAGATATACTTGTGAGCCCCATCTGATGACAAAGAACTGCAATGGTCCAGATAAATACAAGCCAGAGGCTTGTTCGAAATCAGTGGAGGTGTCTGTGGTGGGCGTGCCACGGTGGAATCCTTCATCCGCTAGCAGATATCGCATGTAAGGATAAAGTCCTTGTTCTGTTTATAGAGACCTGGCTACCAGTAGTGTTGCAGCAATAATGAAATTGTAGCAGCCACCCCTGCGTATTCGGATGAAAGACCCTCATGTGCAGCTAGAATTAAACCTAACCTGCGGTCTGAATTTGGTATTACTCTATCCCCCACTTCAGGAATATGAGCAAAAGGTATGTTTTGCACATCTAACTTGTAGGAGTACTTGAGTGGAAAGCCTTTTGGCAGGTGGGTGTCATTGTGTGCAACTTTGACACCCATCATGATTTCTGTGTCCATTCTCGTACTCGAACGAGCGATTGCAGTGACTGCAGCAGTTTACACTGTTGCTTTTGTGTCATCAGCCATGGAATTACCTGCAATGTGTACGTCAACACGTTGATGACTCAATGTGTGGATTACATGAGTCCGTGGCAAGCAATCTTTAAGCTTTGTCACCTGTTTCCAAGCATCTTGTGCTTGATTGTGCTCCCTTTTGAATCCCTGAACCCATTCTGAATCCATTCTGGCTCCAGTAGTGTGGATATACATTATAGGACTGGACACAGTAATACGAATCACACACTAGGAATGTGGGGAAACCGGGATCCGTATTCTCCAGTGCCAGTATTAGAGCCCTAAGTTCAGCCAACTGCAAGGTGCAATCACAAAGTGACTGCTTTTAGGTTTTTTTCGGGATGGACCTCTACATCCTGCATGCGCCCCTTTATGGCAGCGCATGCTGCTAAATATTGGTGCTTTGTCCCTACGGCTCGCCGTGCAGAACCATCAGTATATATGATGTAATCATACTAATCAAGAGACATTATTTCATTAGGCAGGGGATATTCATGTTCATACTGCACAAAGGCTTGTGTTTGTAGAAAGTCAAATCTGTAGTCTACATCTGTTGCGGTGAGTGAGTTAGCCCATTGTATCCAACATGGGTGTAATGCTTTCGCGTTTGGAATGCTTGCTCTTGTGACGGCCTTTAAGGTCTGCACCAGGGTTACGACAATAATATGTTTCCATTGAGTGCCCTCTCCTTCACCACAGCAGTCTGTACTGCTGTTAGTAATTTTTCTGTCGGTGCGAAACACATTTCGCATTGGTGTATAAATGCGTCTATATGCAATCGGTACAGTTTCACCTTCATTGAACGTAACGAAGGTGTACCCTGATGCCCCCACAACAACACGGATCACCAGGTTCGTTGTGTTTATACCTGTGTGTAAGTGTCTTGAAGCTAGTATGTCATCTTGTACTGAATGTAATATTTGTGTGCGTTCAGTGGTTCAGTGTGTGTTTGTTGAAATCTGGCCGAATCAGGTAGTAGAATGGTTTAACCGGTTCTGTGTAATCTGGAATGTAGGTTCTGCCAAAATATAGGAATACCAATATGGATTGTAACCTCTTCAACGTAGTCGGAGGTTGTAATATTGCACACTTCCCTAAGGAATGTGTTGCAAGGCTTTTGCCTTCACTTGACAGCTCGTATCCCAGAAACAGGACATTGAGGTGGGCAATCTTTGATTTTTTAAAGTTAAATTTGCAGTCCATGTGAGCAAATCCCAGAATTATGCTATCTACTCTTGTCAAGTGTACTGAAAGGTCATCATCCGTCAAATATATGTCATCGACATAGGACAATGCCTGGTCATCAAAATTTTGTAAAAGTTCTGTTAATTGAGCTGAGAACAGCCTGGAGCTATTCTTATACCCCTGAGGCAATCAAAGGAATTACCTCTGAGAACCCAGCGCCCTGATTATGGTTAAATACCTGCTTCCAGGTGCTATATTTTGGAAGACAAATCCATTCGAGATATCTAGTGTAGTTTTCTATTTTTTCCTCATTGTGTTATTCATTAGTGCCACACTGTGTGCGTTTTGTACTGCAAATGTGCGAGTAGCTGTGTTTAAATGTATGTAATCTAATAATAGACTATACGTATCATCACTGGAAACAAGGGATTATTCATTGAAAAGATGCAACTTTCTATTACACCCTGGCATTCAAGTTGTTGGAGAATTTAATTCACTTGTTTTTTAGGCTCATTTTTAATGGGATATTGTCTTTGAGGTTGTGGGGTCAACTTCAGTGGTATTTCATGATAAGGTGAAAAGTCATCCCATCCTACATGGTTGCGGTAGAACGCATAAGCTAGTGCTAACGCCCACTCCTTGGCATATGAATGTTTAACTGATTCTGGAACGAGGTCAAAAAAAGTAGGTTCAATTATTGTTTCTCCGTTTGGGCAGTCCATCACAAATTCAGGCGGACAATCCTTTTGGGCCAAAAGAATATTGTAGCCTAATGACAAGTTCTCCCAAAAGAAAACATTAACATTCCTAGGTATGTCTCCCTCCAGCTGGAGTTGCATCTCGTACAAACGATGTGGGATACTTACTCTAGTATACGGTGTTTCCACTTGGGTGTAGTCACTCAACGTTGCTCCTACCAGACAATCCATCAGGATCCGGCGAACTATCAAGACCTCTGCTGCGCTGTCCAGCATGTTCAGAGCCCACTCCCCATTCAGACGCAGTGTCCTCAATCTTCGCGGCATGCTTGACCTTAAGTCTAGCCACCTTCTTCTTTTTGAATTGAGGTTTGGATGTTTTAGGTTTGTCTTCCTATTTAATGATGTAGTCAGATGGGCGTTGTGAGTCCTTCTTCAGTTTCACGTACTCCTCCGATCTGCGCTCTGACTGTCCACTTCTCTCTGAATGTTTTTTGGATGACTCCTGAAAGGAACTAAATGAACGTGTATCAGCATCCTGATACCCGTCAGGCGGTCTAATATCACGGTTACGCAGGTTATAGCACTTCTCAGTGGCTTCCTGTTGAGGAGACCAACCCCACGATTTAGTTTTGCCTTTGTTTTTCTTATTATACCACTTCTTCCTTGTAGTAGACTTGGCTGCTTGCTTAGAGTTATCCTTTTCAGAATTACTCTTTAGTTGTGGTTTACCAGGTCTGGATGCCAAATTATCTCGACCTAATGTTGCATAGGTCTCCTCAATAATTATAGGCAATTTGTACTCCTGTTGTCCCAGAGCCAAATCCATTAGACGCTGCTGTATAGCCAATGTTGCTGCTTCCCCTTTTCATGTTACTTAACATAATGGCGGATACTGCTGCAAAATTGCCCATCAGTTTTATCCCCTAATCCAGGGCAGGTGCTGCCCCGTACTCATTTTGGATCTGTTTAAGCAGCTCTGGCAAAACAGCTAATGAAGTAGTACCCTGTGTTCTGGTATATAATGCAGTAAAAACTATATCCCAAGTTGTGCAGCCTTCCACAGGGGAAGCCATCCCCATTAGCAAGCAAATTGTTAAAATTCTGTTTTTTTCCTGGGGTCCCGTATGGGCAAACACTGCTTCAAGCTGACTTGTCTTTTGTGCAATCCAGAACAGTATCTCCTCTCCTCTGATGGGATTCTTACCCATGACTGCATTTAGTGTTTGTGGGCTGATGCCCAGTGTAGCCAATTGTGGTTGTGCAGCTTGAGCCTAGGACGGGTGTTCTGCCATGAATCCCCTACTGGATGATCTTACTCCCCATTATCTGAAGGCAAGGTATGTAGGTCCCCATCTTGGTCATAAGTTGGGCATCCCTCCTCGCAGACGGTAAACGGGACTCAGCTGGGCTGAGACTACGACACAGCGTCAACATCGAAATGACAGCAGAGCGCTCCTCTAATTTCAGCACGGAAATGCATGTGTATTTAGATCATCATCCATGCTTCTGTGTAGAGGCTTCAGCCGGGCCAACATTGTTAATTGTTTTTGTGATAGCCATGTCACCTTATGGCCGAATAACAAACAACAACATTTGCACAATGTGTGTCAGACCTTGTACTAAATGTTCAAGGTGTCGTGAAAGTGTACTTACTAAGTGCAATTGTAAGCAATGTGGTTTCAGAGAAACTAATCCTGCACTATCACGCAAGCAAATGTGTGTCAAATCTCATCCTGTAGGAAAAGGAAGGCAACTTATGAAACGTGTACGTGTCAAATGGCAGTGTTTCTCCTGGGGTCTAACCTAGCCACGCGACAAGAGAAGAAGTAAAATGTTGCTTACTCTGTAAGCATCTGTTCGTGGCATGCAGTGCTGTAGAGTCACATGCTGTGAATGCTTCCACGGTCTAGTGTTGGACTCGAACGTGTCCAACTTGTTTTTCTTTGAAGGAAGTCTTTGCAAGACACAGGACCAAGTGCCCACCTATTAGAGGTATTGTGCAAGGACATCGGTTCCATTGTTAGATTGTTTTTTTCCCCGCAAGTAGGGCAAGATTGGAAATAGAGAAGACATAGTACAGAAAAAATATGATCATGCAAAGCAGAGAAATAAAGGTAACCAAAGAAAGATGATAGCTGCAACAACCTTAGGCCACTGGGGAGGAGGGTGGGAGCATGTGAATCTACAGCACTACATGTCACGAACAGTTGCTTACAGGGTAAGTAAAAATGTTCTGTTTGTGGCATGTCTAGCTGTATATACACATGCTGTGCATAGACTGTAAAGCAGTCCTCCCAAAGTGATGGTTTAGACTGAGGACGTAGTAGAAGACTGAAAACGTGTATGAAAGACAGTCTGGCCAACCCTAGCTTATCTGGCGAGGACATCTACGAAGTAGTGCTTAGTAGAGGTATGAGGGGTAGACCAGGTAGCGGCTTTACATATGTCAGCTAATGGTATATTACTTCAGAAAGCCATAGAAGCCCCTTTCTTACGAGTGGAATGAGGTCTGGGAGGGACACGCAGGATTCTTTTTGCTTTGGCATAACAAGTATGTATGCACTTGACCAACCATTGTGCAACTCCTGCCTTGAAAAGAGCAAGTCCCTTGTGGGGCTTGAAGTAAGAAACAAATAGCTGTTGTGTCTAACAAAAGGGCTTTGTCTTGTCAATATAGTACATTAACGCTCTCTTGACATCAAGTGTGCAGAGCTCGTTCTGCTATTGTATCTGGGTGTGTAAAGAAGACAGCAGCTAGTTTGTCTGGTTGAAGTGGAAAATGGAGCCCACCTTAGGGATTGTTTCTGAGAACCACTATATCTTGATGTAGTTGGAAATCCGGCACTTCCAAGATAAGAGCGTATATTTCCCTGACTCTCTTAAGACAGGTGATGGCTTCAAGGAAAGCCACCTTTCATGACAAGAATTGAAGCGGACAAGAGTGAAGTGGTTCAAAAGGGAGACCCATCAGTCTAGTGAGGACAATGTTAAGCAGAGGGCGTCCGTGGTGGAATAACCCTTTTGAGGCCTTCCATGAACACCTTAATGACTGGAAGTCCAAACAGTGAAATATGTTGCATATTCTGCAAATAGGCAGCAACAGCAGCTAGATGTAAACCGACAGATGTATAGGCAAGTCCTGCCTTCTGCAGGTGAAGGAGGTAGCATAAAATATGTTGCACAGACACTGTGAATGAACTAATGTATTTTGGAAGACAGTTGTGCACAAAGCATTTCCATTTGGCTGCGTAACAGGCCCTGCTGGTAGGCCTCCGTGTCTCTTTATAAATAGGCATACACTCTTCTGGTAGATTAAGGTTACCCAATTTTAAGACCTCAGGAGCCAGATCGCAAGAATTGAGCTGCTGAGGATTGAGGTGACAGAGTGATGTGGTTTTGTGTGAGAAGATCTGGCCTGTTGGGAAGCTTCTCATGTGGGACTAGAGAGAGAGTCCTATTAGTGTGGAGTACCATAGCTGGTGTGCCCAGGTTGGTGCTACCAAGATGAGCGGGAGGAATGCAAGTCTCAGCCTCCTGACCACAAACGGTCGGAGTGGGAGAGGTGGAAAAGCGTTAGCAAATTTCCCAGACCAATTCATCCATGGTGCATTGCCCAGGGACTGTGGGTGCGGTGGTCTGGTGGCGAAGTGTGGCCATTTTGCATTTTTGGCGGTGGCAAACAGATTATCTGTGGGAACCCCCTACGATGAAAGTAGTGTGTAGGACCTGGGGACGGAGTTCCCATTCATGGACTTGTTGATACGTCCTGCTGAACAGGTACGCTAGATTGTTGTCCACCCCGGGAATGTGATGTACGAGTAGATGGACTTTGTGACGGATTGCCCACCGCCAGATGCTTTGGTCCACACTGGACAACCTTGGTGAATGTGTGCCCCCTTGTTTCTGTACGTAAAACATGGCAGTTGTGTTGTCCGTGCATATCGGGACAGTCTTGTTTTGAATGATAGGGTGGAAAGCTCAGAGAGAAAGCTGGATAGCCTCCAGCTCCAGGTGACTGATGTGAAGTGTTTGCTGGACAGGGGTCCACTGACCCTGAACAGTGAGGGGATTGAGATGCCCTTCCCAGCCTGTGAGGCGCCCATGGTGATGGTCTCTTGCCAAACTGGGTCCAGGAAGGGCCGCCCCTGCAACAGGTTGTTTGTATGTCACCAGTGCAGAGAGTGACCAGCACTAGATCTTCTAGGTGATCCTTCGCTTAAGCCCACCGTGCTGCTAAACACTCCTGTAACGGGCGCATGTGGAGCCTGGCATAAGGGACAATAGCTATGCAAGACGCTGTCATGCCTAGTAGACACATCACAGTTCTGACTGCTACCTGCCAATCTGGCTGAAAAAGAGGCAGCAGGTTTTGAAAGGCTTGTGCTCTAGCTGGGCTGGGGTAAGCTTTTCCCAAATGCGCATCTAGGTCAGTCCAGGGGAAGGGCTGTAGGTAGGATTTAGTCAGACTGATTTTTTTGCTTAATCTGTTTATTGATTTTCACACATATTCATGAAAGCACATAATAAGCAAGTATAAGTATGAGCAATGAGTTTACTTTTACACAACAACTCTAGTGAAAATTGTTTAAAACACAATGACACATGGAACAATACATGTGATCCTATTAGGTCTGAGCAGTTGCACATTTAAAGAATTCCATATAGTAGTATCGAGTTATGTGGTTAGTACAGCTGTGGTATTGCAGGCTACTGCATGACAACTCATGTTTTCCAGCAACTAACAGATGTTTCTGACTTTCTTAGGTAGGCAGAATCGAAAAGGGGGGGGGGGGGAGGACGGGAGGGGGAATACGCAAACATTTTTGCTCCGAGCCCCCATAAGCAAAATGTGTTGATGCCGGGCCACCCTCCAAAACGTTATTGCAAGATTTGAGGAAGAGGGTGGAGTAAGGCTGGGTGTGGGAATTATGAGGTCATTTTCTGAGCTACTTTTTCTTTAGTTCATAATCCACACTAAACTTCTAAAAGAACAAATCACCACACAGAAGTTGACTAAAACAAAACTACTTACCATAATTGGGGTGTTGTCAGCCCCCTCACACTTCTAGGCCCCAATTGCAACTGCTGCAATAATAATACCTATGACCGTGAGTAGCAGGCTGTCTCCCCTGCCTCTTTCACCACTTATCCACCATGCCTGACCATCACTCCAAACAGACTCTCTGTCCCTTTCAGAAAAAAAGGAACTTCCACAGGTTTCTCACCTCTTGCAACACGGATGCCATTAGGCCTAATGCTAGCAATGAATATGAGCCGCTACGCCTCTTTTGAACAGTGAAACATGTGATGCAATGGGTCACTCACCCTCTGGGTTCGAGTGCCACTGTGCCTGCTTTACTAATGAGAAATTGTACTTTTAATGGATTTATAAAAATGTTTGCAATGGGCACACTCTGCTTACCTATTACTAAAATGTATTCTTTGAATGCACTTGTTTTAGCCTAAACACTTAGGGGGTCATTAGGATGGCGGGCGGACTTGAGTCCGCCCGCCATCCCAGCGGTAACGGGACCGCCTGCCTGTCATGCGGCGGTCCCGCACCCCTAATTATGATGCGACCGCCACCAAGCAACTCTTCCTATTTCTTCTTTTTAATTAGATTTTCTTCAAAGCAATTTGGTTCTCCCCGACAGAACCATTGTAGTCTATTATATACATACCCAGGTTCTGAGGGACACAGGGTTGCCCCATTGTTGCCATACTGGCCATGGCTGGAAGGCAGCGGCGCACCTGAGGCCTCGTGGCCAGTACGGGAGCCTGGGGCTGGTGCCTCTCGGTGTTGAGTAAGGAAAGCATCAGTCTTCTCTGCTGTCTTTAGTTGCTGCTGGGCCGGTAGAGGCTCTTAGGCCTCGACGTCCGGCTCAGAGTCAATGTTTTCCGACAAGAAGGCTGGTTCTATTTCGAAGCCTGGAGCATCCACCTCTTCAATATCCGACTCTACGTGCTCTCCAAAGATGTCCAGAGTGTCTTCCGCCTCTTGTCTATGTGGCATGATGGCTGAGGTAAGGCAAAGGGTGTGTTGGTTATTTAGAGTCTTTTTGTTATGGAACGAAAGACACACTGAACAGGAGTCCTCTCTGTGGTCGGGAGACAAACAGATTGCAGACTTTTGTGGAGGTCGGCCTCAGGTACCTGGCATTGCAAGTAGGACCGAATTGAAATGTAGTCCTTTCCATCATGGGGACAGCCTCGACCTGGACGGTGGGAGTCGAAAGGTATGTAACCTTACGGAGTCGAATGGAACATGAAGGATGAAGACCGACGAGAAACAGGATTGCTTTGTAGAAACTGACGAAGGGATGGATCAGAGGGTCCGGTGAGAACAACGCATGGAGTCGATCTGGAGCTCACAACACGTCTGAACCTGACAGTGGAGAAAAAGCAATCTAACAATGGAGACGATTCCCATGCGCAACACCACTAATAGGTGAAGTCAGTAGGTCCTGTGACTCAAAAAGACTTTCTTCGAAGAGAAACAAGTTGTACATGTCCAAGCCCAACACTAGATGGCGGAAGTGTGCACAGCATGTGTATCTACAGCTACACATGCCACAAACTGGACAGTTACAGTGGGGTTAAGGGAAAGTGTCTCTGGGAATAGACTACAGCAGGATGGCTGATCATTGCACATTGCATTCTGTAGACAAACTAGAGAAGAATAAACTGTCAGGGAGGTCAATGTAAACTGCCTTTATTCTATTCTGCAGTTCTATTCTGCAGTATTTGTATAGCGCATGGCTACCTGTGGGCCTCCCAGCACTTTCACAGCTACTGTAGAACAACCCAGGGATAAGATTACTCCCTGAATAGCCAGGTCTTTAAAGCTTTGCGGAAGGGGAGAGACTAGAGTAGACTGGACAGTGACGAGGGTTAGTGCGCATTGCAGCTGTGTGAATTACTATAATAGAAGAGATTATCAGTGAGGTCAGTGTAAGTTGACTCTCGAGTAAGCCTACAGAATAATGGACTGTCAGTGTGGGGTCAATGGAAAAGATCTCTGAGGAATAGACTACAGAAGAACGGATGGTCACTACACTTTGTCCTTGTTGAAAAGGAAGAACCATGTGTGTCGATGTAAACTGCCTCTGTGGGAGAGACTAGAGTACACGGGACCACCAGTGGAGTCAGTGTATACTCTCTAGAGAACAACAGAAGAGTTAAAGAATGGACTGCAACTTGTTGAAACACAAAGTTGAGTGGATAGTCATTGTTTGGGAGAATGCAAATAAAAGTGGAATTATTGTAGTATTGCCTCTCTTTAGATACCCTAGATAGTTAGGGAGAGAATGTTGTCTCAGCTGTTTTGCTGCTTTTTTGAGACATGCAGCGGAGTGAAGTTGCATTTCTGACATTACTGTTCTTGAGAAAATACAAAGTGTTATAAAATGGCAGTATTTTGGCCCACAGCTGCCCCTGTGGAGTATGTAAATTGCAAAGATGCATTGATGATAAAACTGTATTGCTGCATTTCAAGAGCACGGACTGTGTCTGAAAGCAGAAATGATTGTCTAAGAATACTGATCCTTCCACCAAGTTGCTATTGCCCCCACCCCCAACCCTCTACCTCCTCTTGTATGTTCCCCTTCATTTCCCCAAGCCTCTAAGAAAAGTAATTATAGGCCAGCTTTTATTTTGAAAGAATATCAGCCTGGATACATACATCGCTGCGCATCCTCAGTCTCCTTATTGGACCGGTGAATTCCATCCTGGATCTCATCCAACCATAAGACAGCAGACTCGTCCTTGGTCTCCTGTAGCACAAAGAAAGAGGAAGGGCCTTAAATGGTTTTCATTTAGAAGCTCGGCTGTGCCTGAACCCCCAAGTATTTAATATGTTTGTGAATATGCAACTGCAAGCACGCCGTAGCCATCTGCATAACTCTAATGCACAGGAGTTACACTTGCACTACAACAACCAGAGGCACACATTTCATTCAATTTTTAGAATTGCAGTACATGAACAAGATAAACATAAACAGGTTGACAAAGTGTGAATCACATGGACATACTTTTTTTCCAGAAGTAATGAAACACATACACAGTCTAAAAGTATATTAAAATGGCGAGATAATAGTGGAGCTTTCAATCAGGTACACTTTAAAATTCAACTGACTTGTATGAAATTTATTATATAAATTTTGCAATTTTTAGTTTAAGAAATTTTCAGAAATGCATACCTTGACATTTCAACTGGTGTTAAATCCATAGTGGCAACACACAGCATGCCCAGGGTCCAGTTTTCTTACCAGTAATAAAAACCCTAACGGAGGAGCTATATAACTGAACAAGAAAGATTCCCTTTAGGAGAGGCCAAGATACAGGGGAATTTACCATGCAATGCCTTTACCACACATTGCCTTTACAACAAAATAGTGAGTATATATCAAGTAAGTGTGCATATATATCTCTATATCTATATTCACTATAAAAAAACAAAGGTTACAGGGATGTTATAGTTAGGGTGAGATTTTACTCATACAAAACCAGAGAAATTCAGCCGTTATAGTTAGCGGAGTTAACTATAACTCGTGCCCCCGCAATGCACTGCTTATGACCTCATATATTATATCACTCATGACATGGTCTGTGACATCACTGATGACATCTCAAATGGCATCACTCATGACATACATGACAGACGACTCAGCTTCTACACTCAGCTTCTACACCCCCACCCGCCAGCTCCGCTCGACCAGCCTCGCCCTCGCCACAGTCCCCCGCATCCGGAAAACGACCGCCGGCGGCAGATCCTTCTCCCACCTCGCCGCCAAGACCTGGAACACCCTCCCCACCAACCTCCGACAGACCCAAGACCTACTGGCCTTCAGAAGACTCCTCAAGACCTGGCTCTTCGATCAGTAGCAGCACCACCCTCCTCTTCCCCCAGCGCCTTGAGACCCTCGCGGGTATGTAGTGCGCTTTATAAGTGACATGATTGATTGATTGATTGATGACATCAGTGATGACATCAGCCACAGCATCTCTGACGCACCCAATCACACCACTGTAGAATCTTTTATACACCTACTGCCACTCCCACACAACCATTTAGAAACCCATTCACAGACCCATACCAGTACTTACACACCCACTGTCTGATTCATAGATCTACACACACATCCACTTGCTCACCCATACTGAATTTCTAAGGTTTTTTTAATTCTATTTGCTAACTAGAACGTCCTTGTAACCTTTGGTTTTTTCAGTGAATTGCTAAGGTTTTTTTTAAATGCTAATTCCCAGCTATAACGTCCTTGTAACCTTTGGTTTTTTAAGTGGATTTCTAAGGTTTTTTAACTAGCAGTCACGTTTGCAGAGTGGTGGAGAAAGGGGGCTGGGCCTCCAACCAGCTCTCTGGAATTCTGCTGCGTAGGACTTACAGAAGGTACCAGGAGGGCTTCTTGGCCCCCAAGGTCCCTCAGGAGTAAAGTGAACTTCATCCCCAACCAGTAGTGCACCAGGAGGCGCGTTTGCAGAGTGGTAAAGAAAGGGGCGTGGCCTCCGAAGACCTCTTAGCAATCCCACTGTGTGGGACTTACTGGAGGTATAACAGGGGGGGTAGCTAGCCCCCAAGAACGTCCTTAGGGGCCAACTACCCTTCCTATTACCTCCAGTAGGTCTCACACAGCAGGATTGCTGAGTTCTGATGGCAGGCCATGCCCCCTTTCTCCACCACTCTGCAAACGCGCCTTCTGGCACGTTCTTGGTTGGGGCATGAAGTCCCCTTCGCTGCTGAGGGTCCTTAGGGGCCAACTAGCCTACCTGTACCTCCAGTAAGCTCCACACAGTGGGATCGCTGAGAGGTGGACGCAGGCCATGCCCCCTTTCTCCACCACTCTGCAAATGCGCCTCCTGGCGCGCTCTTAGTTGGGGGATGAAGTCCCCTTCGCTGCTGGGGGTCCTTAGGGGCCAACTAGCCCACCTGTTACCTCCAGTAAGCCCCACACAGTGGGATTGCTGAGAGGTGGTCAGAGGCCACGCCCCCTTTCTCCACCACTCTGCAAACGCGCCTTCTGGCGCACTGCTGCTTGGGGGATGAAGTCCACTTTAGTCCTGAGGCCCTCAGGACGCAAGGGAACCTCATCACCCCACCAGCAGTACGCCAGGAGGTGCGTTTGCGGAGTGGTGGGAAAAGGGGCGTGGCCTGACCAGCTCTCAGCAATCCCACTGTGTGGGGCTTACTGGAGGTAACAGGTGGGCTAGTTGGCCCCTAAGGACCCTCAGCAGCGAAGGGGACTTCATCTCCCAACCAAGAGCACGCCAGGAGGCGCGTTTGCAGAGTAGTGGAGACAGGGGGTGGGGCCTTGGCGAGTTGCTCGCTTAGTTTTTTCTTTTATTTTAAGAAGGGGAGCTGTGTGACCCCCCTTTCCCTTGACCCCTTTGCGCCCCGGGTGCCCCATCCCCCGGGGCCTGACCCCTTTGTTTGGGGTTTTTTTTTTTTTTTTTAAAAGAGAGGGGGGCCGCGCGGGCCCCCTCCTGAGGCCGATTTTGGCCTCGGGGACCCCATCCCCCGGGGCTAGGCCTTTCTTTTTACTTATAAATGGGAGGGGGCCGTGCGGCCTCCCCTCCCCAGGCTGATTTCGGCCCCGGGGTCCCCATCCCCCAGAGCATGGCCATTTCTTTTTGATTTTCAAGGGAGGGGAGCCGAGCGGCCTCCCTCTCGGGCCATTTTTGGCTCCGCGGACCCCCGGCATGGCCAGCTGGTCGGGGACCACGGGGGAGACTGAAGGCCCCTGTGGTCAGGCATGGCTTTTTACCCCCAGGGAGCTGCTGACATGCAGCTCCCAGAGGGTAAAAAGCAAAGTGTGCTCACTGTGACCAAGCGAGAGCAAAGTGCTCAAAGCGAGCACACTTGTTTGCTATGGGATGGGCAGGGGCACTGCGCCCGCCATCCCATAGCAAACTGCAATGTCCCGGGGGTGGGCCCCCGGGACATTGCTGGAGCTGGTCGTGGGGGGTGGCGGTCCCCAGGGCCCTATACGGCTCCAGTAGGGGAACCGCGCCCCCCCTCCCATTTGGAAACTAGCCCCGGGGAGGTGGTGGTCCACGGGGCTGTGTGGGGGGGCTTTAGCCCCCCCACACATTTTTAAACATAGCCCTGGGGAGGTGGCGGTCCCCGGGGCTGAGTGGGGGGGCAGGAGCCACCCCCACGCATTATTGTCAACATAGCCCCGGGGAGGTGGCGGTCCTTGGGGCTGCGTGGCCCCCCGCATTTCACATACTTAGCCCTGGGGAGTTAGTGGTCCCTAGGGCTGCGTGGGGGGTCTGGAGCACACACACGCATTTTTTGTAAATATAACCCCGGGGAGGTGGCGGTCCCCAGGGCTGAGGGGGGCCGCGTGGACCCCCGCACTTCAATGTATAAGCCCTAAAGGAAATGAAGCGCGGGATCCCACGAATCCTGATGATTTTTTTTTAATGATTTTTTTGGCCCTGAGCAGGACTAGGAGGTCAGGGTTTCTACCCTGCCCCCTTTTCTTGTTTTTTCACCTTTTTTCTTGTGACTCGATTCAACCGAAGTCACAAGATGGCTGCCAACACTTCCTGGTTTGAAGTGTTGGCAGCCAATCAGATCACAGACTCGAGATCGGGAGGGTTTGCGGATCCTCCGGGGCCACAGTTGTATATCTGAGAAATGTTTAAATTTCTCAGGAACTACTGAACGGATTTACACGATTTAACAAAAAGAGTGCTTTCTGAATCAAGAGCTCCCTTTTGGCCAAATTTGGTGTAATTCCGTTCATCAGTTCGGGCTGTAGCCGTGTCTAAACTTTCCTATGGAAATTAACATGAAGAAAACCCATTTTGGGACCTCTCCCTTTTTCTCGGCCCCCACTTGACGAATCACCCATTAGTTTTGAAAATTTTGTGAAGATTCGTCAAATGACACCAAAGATATTGGCAAAAGAAAAAACGCTTTTCCAATAGAAACAAGGTCCTAACTATAACTACCTACTGGCGACCGCCAGAAGGTAATATATACATACACGAGTCAAAACTGTGCACCTACTGGTCTGGAGTTGGGCTCTAGTTAATTAGGGTATCAGCAAGTTTTAAGACCTTTTCTAAATTTGGTCTCATCAAACTCAGGCAAACACATCTTAAAACTTGGTGATACCCTAATTAACTAAGGCCCAGACCAGTAGGTGCACGGTTTTGACTCACAGCGCTTTATAAGTCAAGATAAGATATAGATATATAGATATATATATCTACGGCCGAACTGCGTTGGTGAAGACTTACTTGTCTTAATAAACACTGTGCATTTTGATTGATCTAGGAGAGTCCAAGTAATCCTTGAACCTGGGATTTGGAACTATTCAAAGATTACTTGGACTCTACTGGATCAATCAAAATGCACGATGTTTATTAAGACACGTAAGTCTTCACCAATGCATTTCGGCCGTAGCCTCAATCACGGTAGGGGAAGGAACCTGGCGTGACCATTACATACACATGATCACTACAGTGACAAAGGACTACAATTGAAATTCATTGCAGAACATTTTCACGAGTGGCAGCCATTTTAACAAGCACAGTGATGCCTGTTAGTACATAATAAAACAACAATATACAAATACTATGATCCGTTATATTTAATTTGTCAAAGGCCATAATACATTCTTAATAAAGAAATAAGATTATACAAACACGTAAATAAAGTATGAACACATACTGCATAGTCTGAAAAGTTGCCATTTGGTAACCAGTGTCTGCCGTAGCACTTATGGGTGTAGGGAACTATGCGATTGAACTCTAAACATTGAAGATAGTCAATGTCGGAAAATGCAGTTACACATTGGTTCTGTTCCGCATGGTGCCAGATACCAAGATATATATGGCTGCTGATTATAATACAATTAAACGCACTCAGAAAGGGGATTCCACCAAGTGGGCTAATCCAGGCCATCCCCTTGTGAACTCAGTCAGAACAAATGATAACGAACAAGTGTTCCATAGCATAAAAATATTAACTAAATGAAATGTCAGAAACATTATTTAAATAAAGCCCAGGGGAGGTGGTGGTCCCCGGGGATAAAAAGAGCCCTAGGAGGAGGGCACCATGTCCCCCTCTCCTGTTTAAAAAAAATAAAATACCCTTATACACCCGGGACATGGCCCAGCCAGGGGGTTAAGGTGATAACAAGCGCGAGACCATGCTGTTTTTTTTTTGTTTTTTTTAAATTGAATTTCATTTTTGCTGCGAATCCGTCATGATTTTTGGTGCAACAGTTTTTTTTTTTAAAATGCTTTCGCCCTGGCCTGGTACCGGGGGACCCCAGCAGCAGGACTAGAGGATCCAGACAATCCTACCCTGCCCCCTTCTCTTTGTTTTTGTTTGGGTCTTGGCTGAGTCCGATCCCAAGATGGCTGCCAACACTTCCTGGTTGAAGTGTTGGCAGCCAATCAGATCGCTGCACGAGACCGGGAGAATTCAATAAGGGTTCGCATCCCTAGATATACAAATGTGTTTTTCTTTTAATATCTCTAACTACTGAATGGATTTACACCATTTAATTTTTGGACCAAGGGTTACCTTTCTGCCAAATTTGGTGTAATTTGGTCCAGCGGTTCGGGCTGTAGTCGTGTTCAAAATCCCTAAGGGAATGAACATGGGAAACGCACTGTTTTTTGACGACCCCCTCTTTCTCGGCACCCGCTTGACGGATCACCCCAAAACTTTCCATGCACAACTAGAATCAGCGGCGCACTTTAAAAAAAAAAAAAAAAACAATTGTGAAGATTCGTTAAAAGGTGCCTAAGTTTTAGGCAAGTCAAAAAATGGTTTTCCTATTGAAACTAGATCCTAACTATAACTACCTACTGGTGACTATATTTTAGTATAAAGGCCTTTTTAGGGTTTAGGGTGGGCAAGGGTATTTGGGTGGTAAGGGTATTTTTAGGGTGGGTAAGAGTATTTGGGTAGTAAGGGTGTTTTTAGGGTATAGAGTGAGTAAGGATTTTTTTGTGGCAAATATATTTTTAGGATTTAGGGTGGGTTAGGGTATTTGGGTGGTACGAATATTTTTAGGGGTTAGGGTGGGGAAGGGTATTTGGGTGGTAAAAGTATTTCTGGGGTTTAGGGTGGGTGATTTTAGGGGTTTGGGGTTGGGATAAGGGAATATGTATATATAAAAAAATAGGGGTTTCACTTACCTGATATATACTTACTATTTCGTTGTAAAGGCATGCGTGGTAAAGGCATATGTGTGGGAAAGACTTGCATGGTAAAGGTAATGTATGGTAATGAACGTGTGGTAAAGGCATGCATGGTAATGACATTTATTGTAATGTGATACAATCAGACACGGGTGTTGCATGCTGCCAACAAGAGTATATGAATGTCCAACAAGAGTATATGAATGTAGCATGTGATGAGTAGGCACTATGAATGCCTTGTTTCTAAGCAATGTAGTGTACTTTTGCTTCAAAATACCAAGATCAACAATGTCAATGTATTTTTTGTCTAGATGAATTTGGATACTGGTTGATTTGTGAGTTCCACTTAATTATTCCATCACTTTCCATGTGTTCCTGGCTGAAAAATTCCATGGAGAAGGAAAAAAAGCACATTCTGAGATCTTGGACTGACTATGTTAAAATCAAGATCGAAATCACTGTTAGTACCAACATCTCAAAAGCTACCTTGAGTCACTAGGTTTGCTCAATGTGGTACTGAATATCTCTTTGGATGACAGAAAAGGTCACTAAAATGAATGCTGCCAAGTACACTAAAATGTAACTGAAGGTACTCCCCACATGGTCGGGATATTATCACAATAACTAATTCATCAACTACTACAACTGAGAAAATTTACTTTGTGCTGAATAATTTGCCAGGTCTCCAGCACTGGGAACATTTTAGTGAATAACCACACTAACTTGTATAGTACAAGGAAACTTCCACCATCAAATAATACCATACATTCTGGCAGCAATTAGGCAATGTTTAATGTCAATTCATCAACTACCGCAACTGAGAAACTTTACTTTATGTGCTGAATAGTTTGCCAGTTCTCCAGCATGCACTGGGAACCTGTTAGTGGATGGCCACACTAACTTGTACAGTACAAAGACCATTCATCCACCATCAAATAATATCATACATACTGTGAGCATTTAGTAAAAGTTATATACAGGCCACTACGTGCCTCCTCCAATAAGCACAGTAGTAGCTCTCTCACCTGGGCCAAAAAACAATCTGGGCGGCTGTTTTTCTATGAAGTTAGCTAATGCATAGTGCCTCTTAATATGATGCAGTATGAAATGGCATACAAAAATAGTGATTGCTCTTCATGATAATCAAAGTTGGCAGATTTGGGATGTGAAACTTAAAAATAAGGTCACAGACACATAAAAAAACATGAATAAGAAGGTTAAGGCGTTAATAACTTAAAGCAAACACTTTCAAATTCTTATCACATGCAAATTCAAGAGATTTTTGTAGAATGTATGACTTTACAACACATGCATTTTCCACTAAGCCTTTAATACACAGATGCCTTTACCATACATAGTTCAGTATGTATCGGGTAAGTATATACAATTTTTTTAATAACTACATTTATATTTTTGGGGGAGGAACTCCCCCACTATATATATTTATAGGCAGATGATTTGAAACGTGATTTAAAGGATTATCCAGAACTCTTTGTCCTCTGCAGCCTTTATTAATTTAATAATGGAGTGGGAAAATATATATATATATTATCATCGGCCGATGACACTGAGAATTTACAGCATGTCGTAAGGATTACACTACATGTTACTCAAGTATGGAAATAGTAGAGTCACTACCCTGTTACCCTATATATATCGCGTGCTTCACTGCAGACGCGTTATGTGATCAAGTATATATATATATATATATATATATATATATATATATATCTATATCTATATATATATATCCCCCCTACTGGTGGTCGCCAGTAGGTAGTTCTAGTTAGGCCCTAGTATACATAGGAAAAGCATTTTTTGTCTTGCTAATACCTTTGGCGTCGTTTGAAGAATCTTCACAAAATTTTCAAAACTAGTGTGCCACTCACTTCAGCTGCTGTCTTGAATGTTTCAGGGTGATTTGCCAAGCGGGGCCAAGAAAAAGTGGGGGGTCCCAAAATGTGTTTTTCCCATGCAAATTTCCATAAGGGTTTTTGACACTACTACAGCCTGAACCGCTGAACGGAATTAAACCAAATTTGGCAGAAAGCTAGATCTTGGTCCAGAAAGAGTGCCTTTTGTAATTTGGTGTAGACCTGTTCACTAGATTTTGAGTTCTTAAAGAAAAAAGATTTATGTATATCTAGAGACACGGATTCACCGTGGTGGATCTGCGGATCCACACACCAACAGCAATGCCATGATTGGCTGTCACTACATCAACCAGAAAGTGGTGGCAGCCATTTGGGACTCAGACTCGGCCAAGTCCCAAGAACAAAGGCAAAATAGAACACAAGTGGGCAGCAAAGGAATACCCTGAACCCCTAGGACTGGTGGTGGGGTCCCAGAGGGACCCCCTCCTGGGGCCAAAAACATTTCTTTTTTAACATTTTGCCACAAATTCATGGAAGATCCGCAGCAAAATAAAAAAAATACCTGAAAGCACCGGTTTAGTAACCACTACTTGACATTTCGTAATGTCCCAACTCCTGTTGGCAGGTTGCCAGTTCTTTGCGGTGGTTCTGATGGTTAAATTAATTTCCAATCAAATCCCACAGATCACCATTGAACTCCTGAGGGGACGGGTGCTTCCTTACGCGAGTGTGGCCTCACATCAAATAATTTTCCAACAAATGTCCACAAAAGACCAGGAGCACTCTCGGGTTCCACGTATGATTTTATTATGACCAGAAGACGCGTTTCGGCACATTCGCCTTTTTCAATTCTGGAGCAGACAGGGCAAATCACTTAATATACCCGTGTCTCTAAAAAATAGATATGACTTTATGAAATGTAAATGATGCTCGTGGAAAGTGCTCCAATACCTTTGGGCCGAGTTCGCGCTGTGAAAAACTGAAGCACAAAGAGGTAAAAACAAAACATTAACAAAACAGGGAAAGAAAAATAGATACCCTTGTAGTGGCTTATTTGTACACAATAAAACCATCAAGAAAACCTGGATAAATCGCGGCTTCCCCACTTAAATTGTGTGATTTTAGCCAATTATTTTATTTCACCCAAACTCCTAAAGTGCTTTGAAATATGTGAGTTCAGAATACCAGTTGTACAAAAATCGTTTGTATCTGATTTATCACTATTAATAAGTACTTCTCAGTGCAGTGCTATAATGTGACAAATTAATGCCAGAGCTTCCATATGTTAAAATATACACTTTTTTGAATTTTGAAGAGACTTTATCATTATTTAGATGATGATTGTTGGATGGTTTATATAGCAAACATTTTCAGGGCTCGGCTTATGTGCAGACGATAAGAGCCAAGCAAGACCCTTGGCTCAGGTCTGGCTCGGCTTTCCCTGTAAATTTGTTGGCTCTGTCCATAATGCTCTCCCCAGCTTTTGTTGCACTTCCCTGCACCGCTTAAAAGACTTTAAATTCATCTCCAGGCACAAGGGACATTTTATTTCCTCACAATGATCGGAGCTTGCAGTCGAGGCAGGAAGGGAAAGGGTGCCTTGACTGCTTAGATTAGAAAGAGGTTTCACTTTTTTCTTTTGTCTCTTTTCTAAGTTGTGAGGGATCCCTACGAAGATACAGCTGGAAGAGCACTTACTTAACAGATTGTCCCTTTCGATGTTCGTTTTCTGGGGTAATGAAACCTGTTTTAGAAGGAGACTCTTGGCTCGACCACACTGTAAGACTCCATTGCCTCTTCAGTTCACTTATCTCAGGAGTAAGATTATTTTCTTTGGGGTGGTACCTCCGGCTTAGCTGCCATTTGGTGATTTACTCTGTGATGGTCTCCTGACTTGTAACACTCCTCTCCTGGGGCCTTGTTTCTGGTCTCGGGGTGTGCTGATTCCTCCCTGTGGGTGCTTCTTTGTGGTGGTGCTTGCATTATTTTGCCATTGGCCTTGAAATCAGTCTGTGTGCTGGGCTTATTGTTGTATCTTTCCAGACTTTGCCTGGCCTCGAGTCAGATCGGGCTTCCTGTTTCAGTGGCCAGTGAGCTTGTTCTCCTGTTCAAGTCATGACGCCACTGTAAGGTCATCATTTACTATGCTTTAAAAGCTAATACAATTTAAAATATAATGAAAAATGTGTTGGAGAATGCACCAGTTTTGCCATTTTTCCCCCAAATTTTCTTAGGTGAGAAACCCCTCAAGCCCACCTTGTAGTGGTCAGGCTCGTTCGCTGCGTTTGCTCGCTACGCACTGTACGGGGGGCTGATCTGACAAAATTTGCCAGGGCTGCTTCGGGTTCACGGTCTGGTCCTGATCAAGAAAACTAAGAATGCAGGGGAGCAGTACCGTGAAACCTCAATAGTTCAAAGAGACTTGAGCAGCATGACAGTGAGGAGCAGTGAAGAGATGTCCGTGATTGATAGGTAGATAAAGGGGTCCCTTGCGGAAACTGATCAATCATACCTATGGCTAAAGAATTGCTCTATCAAAAAGGCAGGTAAGAAATACTTGAAAGAGGAAGACAGGGTGGGTACCTCCATTTATTTATTTATCCCCCGCCCCCACCAAGAGAAGTACCAATTCTTCAATAGGGCTTCTAAATGTTAAAAAGGATAATACTAGCATCAGTATAGAGAATAGATGCTATGAGACACCTTTACATTTCAGTTGGAGCTACAGTGGAGCCTGGGTGTAATTCCAAAAATAGGGTAGTACAGCTAAGTAACTCCACCAGAAGAAGCCGCCGCCCACAATACAAATATAAAGAAAAGAGAACGCAGATACCCAAAGAACGGATGCAAATAAAACAAAGCAAGATGAGAGATCTATGCTGGCAAAACAGAGTTAATGAAGACTACAAATAGGATTGTGCAAGAGCCTCTGTGTTCACTGAAAAGGCCTGCTGTTGCCAGGAGAGAGAAGCTCATTGTTGACAAGTACATAAAGTGCCCCACACAACAGACTTTGCCAGTTCTACAAGGCTTTAGGTTTTGAGACGCTGTCACGCAGAAACTCCATTTTCGTCTCAGTAAAGACAATTCCCCATGGGCTGAAGCAAATACATGGTCCATAAAACCTCCATGGTCTGGTGAGAACCCATCCCACGTTACTGGGATTTCACTTTCCACTTAACGTGCTTCGTTTTGAACATTCCTTCGAGTTTCAGACTGAATCCGTCAAACTTTCCGGCACACCCCCCAACTCTCGCCACGGAAAAAATTAAATATCACTTGCAGACACGAATTTTCCAGCCGGATCGAAATACCACCAGCACTTCTCATTAAAAAGTTTTCATTTATCTGAGCATTTGCATCGTGTTCAATTAGCCACTGACATTGAATGATTTCCTTTTTCGATTTGTATTTTAAAAGTGCACATTTTACTGTGCTGCAAGTACACATTTCATTGTGCTGCAAGTACACATTTCATTGTGCTGCTCTCTAAATGCTGAACTGATAGTGATGAATGTGTTTAATCCCACGCTCTTCAGTAAAAGGCGAGCTGTATATAATATCTCTTGCCTTTTCTCTTGGGAGGAACGAAAATAAATTATAAAGATCCAACTGCCCGGTTGTTTGCCCTTAATCACCGAATTTTGCCAATGAACATTCCGTCTGCCTTTCCATCTAAAACAACACGTCCTACGAAGCACCTGGACGCTTATTCAACCTACTGGCCGGGTGGACCACCATCCCAGAAGTAACTGAACAGGTCTGGGTTGGTGGGGTTCCTACAAAACCAAAAATAGCCTGAAGCAATGTGTATAGCCAGTGATTTCACACTTTCAGCCCACTTCTTTACGTCAAATCTGGGCCTGGTGTTATTTCACTTTCTAAAAATGACTGTATGAGGCATGAGGGAGGAGGCCCCGCTGCCAAGTGCATGCCTATATAAGGCGATGTCATCGAATGTGAAAAGGGCGGCCAGCCTGGCACTGTCCACTGGTGCGCACTAAAGAATGGCTCATTTCACCCCGCTTCCGCCGCTGCAGGAAATGCTTCAGCTGAAAGGCAGTTCCTGAACTTGCTTAACACTTTCCAAGCTCCTCCAGTTTTCCCTCCGAGGCATCGTCAAAGCACAGGCCACTGGTGAAGTGAATTAACCGCTACCTTCACTTTATAGGGGAAGCTGCACGTCTCCCCTGGACGTAAAAACGGTTAACTTGGCCCTTTTCTTTCCCTGGGCCGTCTGTGCCACCAGCTCTTGCTTTACAATTTTCTCCTACTGTGTTTTTTTTTTTTTTTTTTTAACAATTTCTATTATTTGGCTCAATATTCTGTGCATCTCATGTGTTGGGGCACCAGAGCCGGAGTGTCAAGTGGCACAAAGCAAACAACAACATCGAACAGGAGCAGGAGAGCTTTGAGCACTCTGGGGGCTGCAGGGGAGTCCCCCTTACATCACTCTCACTGGAGCCACTCCTTACATCACACTCACTGCAGCCACCCCTTACGTCACACTCACTGCAGCCACCCCTTACGTCACACTCACTGCAGCCACCCCTTACAACACACTCACTGCAGCCACCCCTTACGTCACACTCACTGCAGCCACCCCTTACGTCACACTCCCTGAAGCCACTCCTTACGTCACACTCACTGGAGCCACTCCTTACGTCACACTCACTGGAGCCACTCCTTACGTCACACTCACTGGAGCCACTCCTTACGTCACACTCACTGGAGCCACTCCTTACGTCACACTCACTGCAGCCACCCCTTACGTCACACTCACTGCAGCCACCCCTTACGTCACACTCACTGCAGCCACCGCTTACGTCACACTCACTGCAGCCACCCCTTACGTCACACTCACTGCAGCCACCCCTTACGCCACACTCACTGGAGCCACCCCTTACGCCACACTCACTGGAGCCACCCCTTACGTCACAATCACTGCAGCCACCGCTTACGTCACACTCACTGCAGCCACCCCTTACGTCACACTCAATGCAGCCACTCCTTACGTCACACTCACTGCAGCCACTCCTTACGTCACTCACTGCAGCCACCCCTTACGTCACACTCACTGCAGCCACCCCTTACGTCACACTCACTGCAGCCACCCCTTACGTCACAATCACTGCAGCCACCCCTTACGTCACACTCACTGCAGCCACCACTTACGTCACACTCACTGCAGCCACCACATACGTCACACTCACTGCAGCCACCCCTTACGACACACTCACTGCAGCCACCCCTTACGTCACACTCACTGCAGCCACACCTTACGTCCCACTCCCTGGAGCCACCCCTTACGTCACACTCCCTGGAGCCACTCCTTACGTCACACTCCCTGGAGCCACTCCTTACGTCACACTCACTGGAGCCACTCCTTACGTCACACTCACTGGAGCCACTCCTTACGTCACACTCACTGGAGCCACCCCTTACGTCACACTCACTGGAGCCACCCCTTACGTCACACTCACTGCAGCCACCCCTTACGTCACACTCACTGCAGCCACCCCTTACGTCACACTCACTGCAGCCACCCCTTACGTCACACTCACTGCAGCCACCCCTTACGTCACACTCACTGCAGCCACCCCTTACGTCACACTCACTGCAGCCACCCCTTACGTCACACTCACTGCAGCCACCCCTTACGCCACACTCACTGCAGCCACCCCTTACGCCACACTCACTGGAGCCACCCCTTACGTCACACTCACTGCAGCCACCGCTTACGTCACACTCACTGCAGCCACCCCTTACGTCCCACTCAATGCAGCCACCCCTTACATCACACTCCCTGCAGCCACACCTTACATCACACCCAATGCAGCCACTCTTTACATCACACTCACTGGAGCCACCCCTTACATCACTCTCACTGCAGCCACCCCCTACCTCACTCACTGCAGCCACACCTTACATCACACTCACTGGAGCCAACCATTACATCACACTCACTGCAGCCACACCTTACATCACCCCCACTGGAGCCACTCTACATCACACTCACTGCAGCCACCCCTTACATCACACTCACTGCAGCCACACCTTACATCACACTCACTGGAGCCACCCCTTACATCACACTCACTGGAGCCACCCCTTACATCACTCTCACTGGAGCCATCCCTTACATCACTCTCACTGGAGCCACCCCTTACATCACATTCACTGGAGCCACCACTTATATCACACTCACTGGAGCCACCCCTTACATCACCCTTACTGGAGCCACCCCTTACATCACCCTCACTGCAGCCACCCCTTACATCACCCTCACTGCAGCCACCCCTTACATCACACTCACTGGAGCCACACCTTACATCACAATCACCGGTGCCACCCCTTACATCACCCTCACTGCAGCCACCCCTTACATCACTCTCACTGGAGCCACCCCTTACATCACTCTCACTGGAGCCACACCTTACATCACAATCACCGGTGCCACTCCTTACATCACACTCACTGGAGCCACCCCTTACATCACACTCACTGGAGCCACCCCTTACATCACACTCACTGCAGCCACCCCTTGCATCACAATCACTGGTGCCACTCCTTACATCACACTCACTGGAGCCAGTCCCTGGGTAAGGTAGGCCAGTGGCAGGAAATAAAGAACCAAGCTGTGGCACAAACCGACCAATGGGCCATTATCCTGGCACAGGTACATTCAAGCCTAGCACCGGGTGGTCCTGTTTCTGGGTAACATGACTATGCTTGGTCTGTTCACACCTTCTCCACCGGATACAGAAGCTCAGATCCTATACATCGAGGAGCGCATCTTATCAACGAGATACAGGATATACATAACCTACACAACACATCATGTATAGATAGCACTTATCGCAGAAGCTGAACTGCTGATTCTGTCCAGAACAAATAATAAACCGCGCAGCTAATGAAGCATTCTTTTTATATACTGCAGTTTTATAATGCGAGGCCTCTCCGCGCAGCTAATGAAGCATTCTTTTTATATTACTGCAGTTTTATAATGTGAGGCCTCTTTGTGCATGTCCCTAGTCCGAGGCCGCCACAGCACAGGACATGTACATGCCCACAAATGTGCTTACGTCATCGGACAGCTGGAAGGGCACGGGGACTCGCTCTTCCCAGAGACTAGCTTCAGGGAGATGTTTTGGGGTGGGACACCCCCCCCCTAAATAAATGCATTTATTGCTTGAGTGTTAGGTCTGGCGGCCCTGATTCGGGTCTCCTATGCCTTTGTTGGTTTATCTTGTCCTCGCTTGACTAAAAGGTTTCAATATGTTGGGGGGAGGTGGGGTATATGTGTGTTTTTATTAATCAAGAACGTAGACAGGGGGCCACCTAATGCAAATCAGTATTAAACCTGGTCCTCACGGCAACAGTGTATCCCAAACCTTGGCCATCGATCCACCCTTCGGCATACTGTTTTTTAATTGGGTAATTTAAGATTCACCTCCCCCAAAATCTCACTGACTAAGCTACGCCCCTGGCTCTTCCAGAGCGCACAGCGAAAGGGATACCAGCAGCCGCACCCATGTTATTTTGCCGTTTTTTACGATGGTTTAAAGAAATATATTCTGAAAACGATCTTTATTGCGCATAACATCAGGGATTATAATGTCGCCCTACGTTTCTTGTGTGCCTTGGAGGCGCCTACTTTATATTTTAGTGTTGCCTCTTACATCTGGGCAACAATTCGAATTAGAAAAAGTATTTTTATCCAATTGTTGTTCTTGCTTTGTACACTGTTTTAACACTGTATGAGTGCATAATTGTTTTTAGCCGTTTTTGATCTAATTGATGTAAAGCAGAGGTCTTCAATCTGTGGGGCGCGACCCCCACGGGGGCCGTGGAGTCATGGGAAGGGGGTCGCGCATTACCGGGCCTCACTTCTGCCTGGACTCTGGAAAAAAAAAAGTCCCCAGACAGTTCATTGTGAAATTAAAAGCTGCAATGCCATTCAGGGAGTGTTCTCTTGTGATGTGAAACCGGAGCTGATCAGACAGCTAAACAAGGTTTCCTTCCAGGATGCCTGCTTGCCTGAAAAGAATGGAAATATGCGCTACGAGTTAATCTGAAAACGTAAAGGGCAATTTGCAGCTGTAAAGAATGCTTGGGAGCTGGTACTGGCTTTCATTGATCAAATCACTGAAAGCTTTGTGATGAGCTGTGAAGTGCGCGCTTCTAACATAAAATAGTTTCGAGCTCAAACGGTTCAAAAGTTATTAAAAACAAAGCAACAGGTGTTGCTGCGCAGTGGAAGATCCTTTGTAAAGGTTAACTGGTCATAATTCTGTAACTTATGGCTGTGTTTAGGTGTTAAAATGGTACTAATGAGTTGCAACTAATGTCCAGACCGTGTTAACAAGTTTAGAAATGTCGAAATAATGAAGTGATACTTTCCCAAAATGTGCTGCATAATTTGCCTTTGCTTGCCACATAATTTATCCAACCCTGCTGCATAATTTGGGCCTCCCCTGCTGCATAATTCCAGTGGCCCTGACTAAGGCCACTGAAAATAGCTGCCTTACGGCCTGCATAAACAAATGACCCCAAAAGGGGGCCATATAACAATAGTGTCCTCAAAAGCCCTTGTTAGGGAAAAATGAGCACTCAAACGGGAAAATGTAATTTTGCGTAGGGCTCCGCAGATCTGTGCACCGAGGCTGTTTGTTCTGCTCTCGGTAAGGCAGCATTTATAGTCTGTATAAGTCATAAATACGAGGCCGGCTGCCTAAAATATGAGGCAGATTAAGGGACCATGCGCTACCGCTACAACACTGAATCAGTGAACACTTTTTTACAAAACAAGCAAACCTTCAAAAGTCACATAGTCAATCATCTGCCACATAAGCTGCTGATTTTAACAAAAAAAATGTGTTAATAGCTCAACCGGTTCACTAGTTACTAAAAATCAGCGACACGTGTTGCTGCACACTAAGGGCCCTTGGCAGAGCGGGACTGGTCACCGTTCTGTTGCTTATTGCTATATTTGGGTGTTAAACATGTATTTATAAGGTGCAATCATAGATTGACCGTCTCTCTGGAGAAAAACAAGCACACTCATCACTTGAGTTCAGAAAGATGTTATCATCCAAATAAGTTTTGCCAAAATAGGTTTTATTTGTGAAAAAGTACCATTGTGAATTTTTGGGTAATTCTTTTTGAACTGTGTAATAAGCCTCTGATACCAATCCACAGTCACCCACAAACTTTTGGTTTGCTAAACACTGTTTAATATTGTTTCCCCACCATAAAATTGATTTGCTGTGGGAATTGGGGACGTTTATGGTTGTCGAGGATGAGGAGTACCAGGTTCCAGAAATATTTGTCAGGAGGGGGTCCTTACGCCTACAAAATTTTGACAGGGGGTCTCGGCATCAAAAAGTTTGAAGACCTCTGATGTAAAGGAATTTGTACTATTTGCTCTTTAATGACCTAATGTGACTGTGCCTAATAAATATTTCTGAACCTGAACTACTGAAATAAATGAAAACCGTGTTGACCGTAGTGCTCATTATAATTTCCCCAAGTCCCCACAGCTGAAATAAATCACTAGAAACACGCAGGCGACTTTCCGATACCAGGGTTTCCTGGAAACCAAGCCTAATGATGAGGGCAGAATTATTGCACATCAAGTAGGTATTGGAATGTAAATTTCGCACGTTCTTCCTTTTACTGTTTTTTTTTTTAGATTATCTCTTCGTCCCACAATACACGCTGTGAGTACACCCGGTCACCTTTTGTCTTACTTTTTTAAACTACGTATTTCTAATGTACAATCAATCTCGCTATACACAAGCTTCGGTATTGCGTCAAGTGAACGAAGAGTTTCTGTTAAGTTTTTAGTTGAAATGTATTAAAACCACAAGGTCCTTGTCAAAGAATCGGGAAGGCTGCCTGTCTAATCTGGTCACTGGATATGGGCTGAATGCCCAACCGGCTGCTGCTGGAGAGGTGGCGGCGGATCAGAAGCTCACCGGAAGTCAACAATGACCCTGAGCTCCGTCCGCTTCCAGGGTCATTCGGAGCTCGGATGACTTCCGCCGCTCCGCATCGCAACATTCTTTCAAGCAAGAGCCCCGAGTGATCGGAGCCCAGAACTGCCTGTTTGTCACACGTTTCTCTGCTCGCCAGTCACTTGCGTATTGCCGAGGCTCATTCGGTACAGACATTCTAGTAAAAACACTTTTATCTCTCGGATCCCATCCCTCTAATTTACTTATCACTGCAGTTTTCTCCAGTGCCAGGCTGAAAAAGAGCTGTGCCCACTTCTTACCTGCGCCTTTTCTCTCTTGGCACGGACCAGTGTATCCTGGTAGTGCTGGGCCACGTCAGGCTCCACGCCCTCCAGTTTTGCTGCTGGTAACTGCAAAGCAGCCAGTGTTTTCTTCGGGTCCCCCTCATCCAGCGCTTCATTAATAAGTCCAATGGATACAATCCCTGCAAATCAAAGATGGACACTTTATGGTTAGAAGATCTTAAGCTGTTAGGTAGGAAAATCGTCATTGTTTATACAAAACCAGCTTTGATAGCTCAGAATAAATAAAGAATAAACAAAAATCGTGTCCTGCTGGGACAGCTTATATAAAAGATGGTAGCCCACTAGCTACCTCAGGTTGAATCAGGATACATCTGTTTTTGTTCTTAAGGCTACGCAAGCAATCGGACTTCTATCTCCTTCCTCAAGCAAGAAATGGCTAGGAACGTTGGGGTTTCTCTAAGACCAAGGGGCTTTTTGATAGCCCGCAAGCCAGTGGCGGCACCTCTGCTAAGGCGGAGAAGCATCGCCTCACTGATTTCAGCAGTGCAAAAAAGGAAAAATAAATTGCTAACAAAAAGCAGTTATTTTATTTTTCCCTGCAGAGGCAGTTTTGCGGGGCAGGATAGGGCTAGGCTGCTCATAGAGCAGGGGGATGAGTGGTGAGCATTTAAGTGTGCATGACAGTTTGGCCGGCCGTCTTGGGCTGGCCAAACAGTCATGTGCACTTTGCATGTTCTCCACCAGGCTGCAATGCACAGCTTGGAGAGGAACATGCACAGGCTCCCACTGCCTATCTGAGTGCCGACACACGGCGCTCAGACCAATCACAACGTGGCTTTGCAGCGTTGTGATTGGCTAAGGGGAAGCCTGTTTGTTTCCTGCTTCTATTCCGGAATCGTGGAAGGGAAGAGGAGGAAAGACGCGGCCGACCGAAGAGGTAAGGGAATTTTATCTTTTTTACTCCCCACCCTCCACCCCCTCCCCGGACCATCACCCCCACCCCCCGTCACCCCCACTGCATCGCTACCTCACCTCCCCTGATCCATGCCAGCCGCCACTGCCGCAAGCTGCTGCAGTGACCAAAGCATCACTCTGGCCAACTAATCAGCTACGATTGATATCCATCCTATAATTTCACAATAAGATCACACTACAGTGGTTATGGTAAACTTACATATTGACTGAATAAGTGGCATCTATGATGTTAGGAAGGAAGAACTGCAGCGCAATAATTTACTTCTGTACAAGTGTAAGTTTCTCTGCTGGCTTCCTGCAGAGGAGTGGATCAAGTTCCAGGTTTTGTGCATTATGTAGAAGGAAAATGCTACTTACCCAGTATGCATCTGTTCTTGGCATGTAGAGCTGTAGAATCTCATGCTTTGCATAAGATCGCCATCTAGTGTTGGGTCCGGATGTTTTCACTTTGTTTTTCTGGAAGAAGTTTTCCCTAGTCACAAGGTAGGGGACTCCTCCCTTAGGCGATAGTGCGCATAGTCATCGGCTCCATCTTCAGATTGTTTTCCGCAGAGGGTAAGAGAATGGAGTAGTAGTAAAGAATAGAGATGCCCATGCGTAAGTATTTGTAGTAAAACAGAGAACTATAGTAGTTACAGGTACCCGGGGAGGTGGATGGGCGCATGAGATTCTACAGCTCTACATGCCAAGAACAGATGCATACTGGGTAAGTAGCATTTTCCGTTCGAGGCATGTGAGCTGTAGATCACATGCTTTGCATAGACTATACAGCAGTCTCCCTGAAGCGGTGGCTATCCTGTAACTGTTGGAGTTGTCTGAAATAACGTTTCAAGTACTGCTTGGCCCACATTAGCTTGTTGTCTTGCTTACACATCTACACAATAGTGTTTGGTGAATGTGTGTGGTGTAGACCATGTTGCAGCTTTGCAGATATCAGTAATACGGATATTCCCTAAGAAAGCCATAGTAGCCCCTAATTTGCGAGTGGAATGTGCTCCAGGGGGTATTGTGAGAGTCCTTTTGGCTTTTTGATAACAAATCTGAATACACTTGACAATACACCTAGCAATTCCTAATTTGGAGATAGGATTGCCTTTATGAGGTGGTGCAAAAGCTACAAAGAGTTGTTTGGTTTTACGAAATGATTTTGTTCTTTCAGTGTAATACAAAAGAGCTCTTCTGACATCTAAGGTATGTAAAGCTCGTTCTTCAACAGAGTCAGGATGAGGGAAGACTATAGGTAATTCAACCGACTGATTGATGTGAAATGCAGATACAACCTTAGGTAGGAATTTAGGGTTGGTACGAAGAACCACTTTATCTTTATGTAACTGGAAAAAGGGTTCTTCTATGGTTAGTGCCTGTAGTTCACCCACTCTCCTTAATGAAGTGATTGCAATGAGGAAAGCTGTTTTCCAAGTAAGGAACTGAAGGTCACATTTGTGCATAGGTTCAAATGGCGGACCCATTAGCCTTGTGAGGACTATATTAAGATTCCATACAGGGGCAGGTGGGAGTCTTGGTGGTATTACCCTTTTTAGCCCTTCCATGAATGCTTTGATGACAGGCACTCGAAATAGCGATAAATGTTGCCTATTTTGAAGGTAAGCTGCTATGGCAGCAAGATGCAGTTTGATGGATGTATAGGCCAATGCTGACTGCTGCAAATGCAATAGGTAGCACAGTATGTTCCGTATGGAAGCATCAAGGGGGTTGATGTGATTGTTATTGCAATAGATGACAAAACGCTTCCATTTGGCTGCGTAGCAGGCCCTTGTGGTAGGCTTTCTTGCCTCTCTAATAATGTTCATACAGTCTGGTGGAAGGTTGAGATAACCAAGCTCTATGACTTCAGGAGCCAGATCGGAAGGTTCAGCTGTTTGGGATCTGGGTGTTAGATTTCTCCATGGCTCTGTGTGAGGAGACGGAGTCAAATGTAATTTTTGGTGTGGTACCAGAGAGAGTTCCAACAGGGTTGTGAACCAGGGTTGACGTGTCCATGTTGGAGCTACTAGTATTAGCGTGAGTGATGTTTGCCTGAGTTTCCGAACCACTGATGGAATGAGTGGGAGAGGCGGAAAAGCGTAGGCAAATATCCCTGACCAGTTCATCCATAGAGCATTGCCTTTGGACAAAGGGTGTGGCTACCTGGAGGCGAAGCTTTGGCATTTTGCGTTTTCGGGTGTTGCGAACAGGTCTATGTGAGGGACTCCCCAAGTTTGGAAGTATGGGTGTAGAACTTGAGGGTGAAGTTCCCACTCGTGTATTTGATACCTCTGCCTGCTGAGGAGGTCCGCAATCTGATTGTTGACTCCTGGGAGGTGTTCCACTAGGAGATAAATGTTGTGGTGAATAGCCCACTTCCAGATGTCCTGGGCTAAGTGGGACAGTTGGAGAGAGTGTGTCCCCCCCCCCCTGTTTTTGTATGTAATACATAGCTGTCATGTTGTTGGTTCGGACTAACACAGCTTTGCCAGACAGGTGATCTTGAAAGGCTTTGAGAGCTAGAAAGATTGCCATGAGCTCCAAGTGATTGATGTGGAGCATCTTTTGCTGGCGACTCCACAGTCCTTGCACTGTGTGTTGTTGAAGATGAGCTCCCCAGCCAGTAAGGGATGCGTCCGCTGTTTGTGGAATCGGGTCTATGAATGGCCGCCCTTTTGATAGGTTTTGTGTGTTCCACCACTGCGGAGAGCGATGAGTACGGCCGCTTACCAACACTAGATCGGTTAATAGACCTTGAGACTGGTTCCACTGACTGGCTAAACACTCTTGAAGTGGACGCATATGTAGCCTGGCGTGGGAAACGATCATGATGCAAGATGCCATCATTCCCAGCAGTTGCATAAATACTCGAGCTGGAAGTGACTGAGTGGGTTGAAATTTGAGAATGAGCTCCTGAATGTTTCAATTTCTGGCTGCATTGGGATACGCTAGAGCCTTGTGAGTATCTAGAGTGGCTCCTAGGTAATCCTGAACTTTGTTTGGCTGAAGATGTGATTTTAATACATTGACTGAGAACCCTAGCTGTTGAAGCAGCTGAATGGTTAGCGAAGTATGCTTGCGACATTGCTGGTATGTGCTGGCTTTGATGAGCCAGTCGTCCAGATAGGCAAAGACATGTATGCTTTATCTTCTGAGATGCGCAGCTACTACCGCCAGACATTTTGTGAAGACTTTGGGAGCCGTGGTGACTCCGAATGGGAGCACTTTGAATTGGTAGTGTTGACCTGCTACCACAAACCTGAGAAATTTGCGGTAAGTCGGATGGATTGGAATATGAAAGTAGTCGTCCTTTAAATCTAGAGTAGAAAGAAAATCGCCTTTTTGCAAAAGAGGCAGTATCTGTTGCAGTGTTACCATGTAGAAGTGGTCTGACTGTATGTAAAGGTTGAGTTCTCGGAGATCCAGTATGGGTCTGAGAGAGCCGTCCTTTTTTGGAATTAGAAAGTAAAAGGAGTACACGCCCAACCCTTGGTGTTGAGGTAGTACAGGCTCTATGGCTTGTTTTAGTAGCAGGGATTGTACTTCCTGTTTGAGAAGGTCTATGTGATCCAGTGGAAGCCTGTGCGACTTTGGGGGAATGTTTGGAGGAGTGTTGATGAACTCCAGGCAGTAACCAGAATGGATAATTTGGAGAACCCATTTGTCTGTTGTTATTGACTGCCACTTTGGTAGAAATTCTGACAGTCTTCCCCCTACAGGTGTTATTTGGTCGGGGGAACTATGGGCAAGTCACTTTTTTGTATTGGATGGCGAGGTACGTGTGTTGGAACCTCTACCCTTGCCGTTGTTTCATCTGTAATTGCCTCGATAGAAACCCTTGGAACCTGAGGGCTGGTTATTGCCCTTATAGGTGGAAGCAGTGTCTGAGGAAGTAGTCTTAGATCCTGCTCGATAAAAGGAGCGACGAAAGGAACCACACCCTTGTGGAGACTGAAGTGCTCCCATGGATTTAGCCACTTCAGTATCCTTCTTCATTTTATCCAATGAAGTGTCTACCACCGGCCCAAAAAGGTGTTCCTTGTCAAAGGGTGTGTTTAGTATGGAAGTTTGAACTTCCGGTTTAAACCCTGATATGCGCAGCCAGGCGTGCCTTCTTAAAAGAACACTAGTGTTTACCGCTCTGGCAGATGTATCAGCAGCATCTAGGGAGCATCTAATTTGGTTGTTAGAAATTAACTGCCCTTCACAAACCAGGTCTTGCGCTTTTGATTTGTGTTCTTGAGGGAGAAACTGGATGAGTTGCTCCATTTCATCCCAGTGTGCGCGGTCATAGCGTGCTAACAATGCTTGTGTATTGGAAATACGCCAGAAGTTAGCAGCCTGGGAGGCTATCCTTTTCCCTGAAGCATCAAGGAGTTTAGACTCTTTATATGGTGGTGGTGCGTCTCCAGTAGTCTGGGAGTTTGCCCTTTTCCGTGCATTAGAAACTACTAGTGAATCTAATGGTAGTTGACCTTTTATGTAGACTGGATCTGATGGGGCAGGCTTGTATTTTTTACCTACCCTTGGGGTAAGGATAGGTGCTCTAACAGGATCCTTAAAAATGTCGTCTACATGTCTGGTCATGCCTTTCAACATGGGCAACATGTGTGTAGACTTTTGTGTGTTTTGTAGAGTCTCGAAAAGAAAGTCCTCTTCAAGGGATTCTTTGTGTAGTGGGACTCCATGGTAAGTAGCAGCCCTACTTAACAATTCAACAAATCCTACACTGTCATCTGGTGGAGAGGGTTTGGTAGGATATATGTCCGGGTCGTTATCAGTGGGAGAATCAGTATTATAGTCATCCCACACGTCTCCAGGCTGATCGTCATCATTATTATCCCCATCACCCTTATTGTCAGGTGTGTGTGGTGGTGAGTGCTCAGGTGAAGTTGGCACAGGTATAGTCTGGGATAGAGAAGGTGAAGGAAGAGGAGGAGGGGAAGGATTTGTCCCAACAGTTCTCTTCTTCAATGGTATGTGGTATTCCTCTTCTGTAGTAGCACCTCTTTTTAAAGTCACTTTAGTGGTGATATGTCCAGTCTTTGGGTGTATAACCAGGATTTTTTGTTACGGATCCGGTTTGTCGATTGGATCACCGAAAACATGTTTTTTTGGTGACTTGGGCGTCTCCGTGTGTTTCGGCTCCGAATGTTTCGGGGGGAATGGTTTCTTGGCCGGAGTTTTCGGATCCGAAGTTTGTTTCGGTGCCGACGGAGGATGATCGGTGCCAGACTTTTTCTTCGGCTCCGAAGTCTTTGGCTCGGTGCCCGATTTGGCATGGGGCTTTTCGGAGCCGGAAGGCTTTTTAGTATGCTTCAGTGCCGAGCCCGAAGGCGGGGCTTCGGAAGTTTGTTCTCGGCGCCCACCGGGGCCCGAGGGTGCAGGTTGGTGCGTAGCCTTTTTCTTGGATGGAAGTGGAAGGTGGGGCGAGGTAGGGGCTGTACTCACGGTACGTTGTCCCTGCGGGATGTCTTCATCCTCATCGGAGCTATCTTCGGAAACGAAGATGTCTTCCTGTTCCTCATCGACTCCGATGGGCTCGTTGCCTTCCTCCTCTTCTGATTGAGGTCCGAAGAGGTCCGGAATGGAACCTGCTTGTTGTCTCTGCATGTCGCGTCATCGGGCCCGACGATCGCGAAGAGTCTTTTTGGAGTGGAAAGCTTGGCACGCGTCGCAGTGGTCTTCTCTGTGGTCGGGTGACAAACACAAATTGCACACCTCGTGTGAGTCGGTGCGTGGGTATTTGGCGTGGCACCGAGGACAGAACTTGAAAGGAGTTCGTTCCATCGACTGCGAGTGGAACCAGGGGCTAGGCCCGACGGCCTACCACGAGCTCGCCGATCGAAATTTTCGTTAGGAATAACGATCCGCTGTGAAAGGGGAACACGAACGGAAACAATACCGTCGAGTGTGAATGTGATACGCACCGAGAAAGATCGAAGGATGGAAGTCGAACCGGAGCGCAGCGAGGTACATCCGAACCCGATGGCAGAAAAAAACAATCTGAAGATGGAGCCGATGACCATGCGCACTATCACCTAAGGGAGGAGTCCCCTACCTCGTGACTAGGGAAAACTTCTTCCAGAAACACAAAGTGCAAACATCCGGACCCAACACTAGATGGCGATCTTATGCAAAGCATGTGATCTACAGCTCACATGCCTCGAACATTCCTTTTCTTGCACTTCATTCAGTGAATCTAAAAACCTGGCTATCTAAACCTTATATCCGAGAATTTCTCTCAGTTACTCCTCTTCCCAACAACTCACACAAACTACATGGAGCAACAGAGGCATTTCAGCTTGGGGATCTTGAAGAGTAGAAGCCATTTGTCATATCCCCCGTCGGGCTAAAGAAAGACTTTGTAAAAGTGCCTCAAGCGTCTTCTTATTACTAAATGAATGGTTCTTACCACCCTTGCCTTAAGAGGTAGTTTGATCTTCAGTGCATGCTGCAGAAATCATGGCACAAACCGTTAAGAACTCCTTGTAAGTAATATTAGAAGCCTAGAAACCACTTACCCTGCTGCTTTAGCCAATAATATTTTGTCTGGTGCCTCAAAAGTCCTTTATGGGTAGCTGGATCAGTAGTCAAAATACATGAACTAACACGATTAATCCCAGAGATTATTCCCAGGAATTCCAATCCAAACATGTACACTTCAGTACAATTAATCAGATCTAAAATGATGTCCAGCATCCTTTGATGGAACGCCATACAATGAGAGAAAAGATGCTTATTATGGGAGAGGAGACCTCTGTTTGTGGCTTAGTATTCAGTAATGGTATAATGTGTTTGACCTACACCAGCCTGCCTCTCACATTGACTTCAAGATCAGCAGTGTGCTGGGGTTATGGCGTACATATTAGTAACAAAGATCATTTTTCTCAAATTTATTTTAACGAGTTTTGTATAGCGCGAACTTGAACCGAAGGTATCGGATCGCTTTACAAAGTTAGCACAACAACACAAACAGGAGTTGCATAAAGAGCAAATAAAAAATACAGAGTAACGATATAAAAGAGCAAACGATACACAGTGGGATATGTAAACGAAATAGTAGCAATTACCCGAGTTACATAAAGCAAAAATAAAATGCATAGTAACAATATATAAAAGAAGTACACAATAGACAGTAGGACATGTCAACGATATAGTTCAGAGGCAGTTATGGTAGGGAGTTACGAGGGTGGGGGAGTAAAGGCAGTTTTTCCCCGTGGTAGTGATGTTCACATTTACGCGGGGGTAAGGGGTAGGACCATCAGACCAAACAGAAGGTTCAGTGTGGGCGGTTTAGGTATTTATTGTGAAGCAGAAGTTTAAGTTTCTTCTTAAAATAAGGGAATGAGTCATTTATTTATTTAGAGTTTGATATAGCGTGAACAAGACCCATTCGGATGACAGAGCGCTTTACAGATACTGTATAAAGGGGACACGAAGGAATAAGGTGATAGTAGATAAGAGTACAACATATAGTACGTGTGAGAAAGGTTAGCCCGGAGATAAGAGTACAAAACATTCAAACAAATTACATGTGAAAGTGGTAGGCGTAGAAATAGAAGCACATGGTGTACCCTAGGTCCAAGGCTAAGACATGTTTTGGTGTGACAAGTGACAGGCGGGGTCTAACCAGGGGAACGGGAGCGTGGCCTAGTCCTCAGTGAGAGAGGAATTTGTTGGATAGAACAAATTTTACTTCTTTCCTGAAGAAGGATGTGGATGGGTTGCATCTGATCACAGTAGGGAGATTCCACATTTTTGGGGCCATTTCAGAGAAGGATCGGTTCTAGGTTTTCTTTTTCTAAAAGTTTTGTGGCTTAAGAAGATATGTTTCCACCCAATAGAGTCAGTTTCTGGGACAGGTAGGAGAGGGTATTGTGGTGCAGTGCTTTGTGGGTCACGCAAGCAATTTTGAAATGCAACCTGGCCTCGAATGGGTAGCCATTTCAGTGCTCAAAGGTCAGAGGTGATACGAACCCTTTTTTTTTGATCCTGTGATTAGCCTAACTGCTGCATTAAGTGTAGCCTTCAGAGGTGCAAGTGAGGTTTCTGGGAGGCCCACAAGTGTAGTGCTACAATAATCTAATTTCTATAACACAAGTGCATGAGTCACAATAGTGAGGTCAACCGCAGAGAGGAACGGTTTTAGTTTCGTAAGAATACGCAACTGAAGGTTACCTCCTCTAGTGATAGCGCTGATGTGTCTTTGCATGGAGAAGTCTTTGTCTAAGGTTATACCTAGGGATTTGGCGGAGTCGATGATGTGTGGGGTGCAATTCTAGGTCGGGAGAAGAGGGAGCCAGTCTTTGAGGTCAGGGGTGATGCGATCAGTAAGAATTCAGTTTTAAGGGCATTGAGTTTGAGGTGGTTACGAGTCAGCCATTGTTGCGTTTTTGTTAGGATGCTGTTGAGGGTCTGGATGTCCTCAAGAGAGGTTATTCTCATGTAGAGTTGGGTGATGAAGGCTTGGTGGGTATCCAAACCGGAAATTAAAAATATCTGAACCCATTCCACTGGATTGTGGTCTATTTGCAGAAAGATGCAAAGAAATGCAATGGGTTGGTCCTGGGTGACAAGAAAAGGTTCACCTTTAACTTCATAAATGGACCCAAATCTCATTTTGGTATGGTAGGAAGGTATAGCCAATGGCTGGTGCAAACTACTGGGCAAAAGGCATTTATACTGAGAGTTGAGGTCAGGGGTCACAGTATGGATGCAAATAAACAGAGAGACATCGTTGGGTTGTTTCTTGAGGCTTCTATATAGGAAATGCATTTTTACATTTGACATGACTGCGTAAATACATAAATCTTTTATCACATCGTAAATATTTATCTACAACGCTTCACTATTGAATTACAAAAAAAATAAAATAATAAAAACAAATTAACTTTAAATACAGCAACACTTGAAAGTCTGAGTTTATTAAATACAACTTAAATCTACATATATTACCTTCCTTATACATATATACCTTCCATGTACTCAAGTATCTTTATATTTATTACTTTGCTTCTAATTCAGCATCTCCAATGCACTATTCGATATCTCGCCCTATACCTCTCTCAATTTATCCTCTACCTCCACTCTCTCACTCATCCCAAACCCCATTCTACTATGATCCCCAAAATAATCATTTCTAGACTCTCACCTATTTCTCAATCTAAACCTCTCTCAATATATCCTCTACCTCCACTCTCTCACTCATCCCAAACCCCATTCTACTACTATGATCCCTAAAATAACCCCTTCTAGACTCTTCTCGCCTCTACACCTCCTTACATAATCCCATACCTCTTTTACTATTCAAATCTCCCAAACAAGCCTTTCTAAACCCTTCCATCTGACTCTCCCCCCTCCACCCCCTTTAACTCATTCCAAATCTCCTCCTACTGCTATGAGCTAAAAAAAATTTTAAAAAATGACGTCCTTCCCTCTTCTATCCCTCCGCTATCCTTTTCAATCCAAATAACAGACTAACATGTCCACCGCAAAAATGAATTTCATATTTCCCTAAACTAATTCACCACTAATCCTTTTTCGGTTCCGGAGTAGATTGCTACCTGCCAAAACACGCTTCAACACCTCATCAGGGGTAGGAAGCCCTATGTAAATGCAAACCCTTCCCTCTTCTATCCCTCCACTATCCTTTTTCAATACAAATAATAAACTCGCATGTCCACCGCTCAAATTAATTTCATATTCCCATATACTAATTTCCCCAATAATCCTGTTTGAGTTCCCGAGTAGCGTGCTACCCACTGAAAAGCGCTTTAACGCCCCATTAGGGGTAGCAAGTGCTATATAAATGCAAACTCTTCCCTCTTTTATCCCTCCACTATCATTTTCAATCCAAATAACAGAGTAACATTTCCACCGCTCAAATTAATTTCATATTTCCTGATACCAATTCACCACTTATCTTTTTTGGGTTCCAGAGTAGCGTGCTACTCGCCGAAAAAGCGATTTGACACCTCGTCAGGGGTAGTAAGAGCTATATAAATGCAATATCAGTTACAATACCGATCGTGGTCCTGTTTGCCTTGTAGACTCACAACATAATAGAGGTCATGGAATTTAATGATGAGTCAAAAATGGTCATGTCAAATGTGGGTTAGTGGGTCTGCTAAGAGGTGAGAGGCTCTTCATTTATATAAAGAGTTAGGTGAAGATCTGTACAAGAGCACACAATTCCCCTTCTCACAAGCCATAGACAAGAAAATATTTTGGTATTTGAATGGACTTTTTGGGTGTAATGATGTGAGAAGCCTTAACTGATAACATATCAGTTTCCCCAGTGTTTTGATTCGTTTGCATGGATATCAATTCACCACAAATGAGAGGGGCGGGGGCAGTTACATTGCTCGCACTTTGACCCATTACGACATCAAACAGTTGAACAATTGTCTTGCCCTTCGTCCTCAACAGCCTCCTAATTTAGTTCTGAGAAAATGGTAGACGTTGGTGGGGGGGGCACACTACAAAAATTAAGCGGGGTCTTGAAATCTTGTTTACTTTCTGTCCCCGACTTCCATTATTTAGGGCTATGGCTCACCTAATTCTGAGTCCGACTCTTCAACAATAACAAAAACAAGGAGATGATGGGCGGAGTGCTGAAACTTTTCAGACACTCACCCCCAGTCACAGATTTGGGTTGAATCCATCACCATTCTTTAGCTCACTTCGCCACCCCAGTTTGGACCCAGCCATATGCAAATAAGTCTTGACCCTGTGCCTCATGGGAACAGTCCAGCCCGATCTGCCAGGCCAGGTTCTCCCTGGACCAGAAACAAGTATCCTGGGACCGGTTTCGGGGTAACACCCTTCATCAGCCAGGCTAGCTTGAATCCAGTGGCAAAGTGAGCAAGGGACCCACGTCTGGGCATACCCTGCCAACTTAGGGCGAACAAAGCAAACACAAGGAGATGATGGACGGAGTGCTGAAACTTTTCAGACCCTCACCCCCAGTCACAGATCTGGGTTGAATCCATCATCATTCTTGAGCTCACTTCGCCACCCCAGTTTGGACCCAGCCATATGCAAATCAGTCTTGACCGTGTGCCTCATGGGAACAGTCCAGCCCGATCTGCCAGGCCAGGTTCTCCCTGGACCGGAAACATGCATCCAGGGACCGGTTTCGGGGTAACACCCCTCACCAGCTAGGCTAGCTTGAATCCAGTGGCAAAGGGAGCAAGGGACCCACGTCTGGGCATACCTTGCCAACTTAGGGCGAACAAAGCAAACACAAGGAGATGAGGGGTGTTACCCCGAAGCCAGTCCCAGGATGCTTGTTTCCGGTCCAGGGAAGACATGGCTTGACAGTCCGGGCTGGACTGTTCCCATGAGGCACAGGGTCAAGACTGATTTGCATATAGCTGTGTCTGAACTGGGGTGGTGAAGTGAGCTAAAGAACGATGATGGATTCAACACAGATCTGTGACTGGGGGTGAGTGTCTGAAAAGTTTCAGTACTCCATCCATCATCTCCTTGTGTTTCCTCAACAATAGGTCCCCCTTTCTAGAATTACCTTCATAAGCTCCCTATCAAGAAACGGGAGGTCATTAAGACACTTTGACTTACAAAGCCTACAATCAAACTGGCTCTATGTACCTCATTTCGATACTCAAACCTTACATCCCATCCCGTTCTCTCATATCAGCCGCAGCTCTATTACTTTACACTCCTCGTGATATAAGATATTTTCCCTTCTTGCTGCCAAAACCTGGAACTCTTTACCCCTTATTATCGATGTCACCTCCACCTCAACAGTCTTTAGGAGCAGCTCAAAATATGGCTTTCCCACCCAGAGCTAGTTTCTTTTGCTTCTCTCTATGATGTTTTCCTCTTTCTTCATGCACCAGGACGGCCTATGAGTAGGAGTGCGGTTGAAAAAAAAATTTCATCAATAAATTCATTAATTCATGACCCCTGCGGCTGGCAGATCCAGGAGAACATTTTCAGATACCCACTTTAGGCATAATAGACATGAACAAGTTCATTCTGAGGCATCAGATCCTACAGAATTAACATTCTTCTATGAAATCATGATAATCAAATACAGAAGCTACAATGGCACATATACAAGAACACAGTCCGAAAAATGTGAAAAGATGAAAAGATCTCCCACATCTACAAAAACTTCGAACCCCAGCCCACGGCCACTGTCAGCCTTAGCCTCCTCGTTCCCACAGTTGCAACCTCTGACCACTGGATCACAGCTTGGGACCAGCTACCACGCAAAGCACCACCACGCAAAGCACCACCGACATACTGCTGTTCATCCACTCAGGAGCACCTATGTCCCCACTACATGTTCAACCTCAGGAACAAGACCATCAGCGACAAGCTCACAGCCATCTTCAACACATCCATCACCATGGCCACCTTCCCAGATGAATGGAAACACGCTGTTAAACCCCTCCTCAAGAAACCGTCCGCCTAACTCGACAAGCTCAAAAACTACCGGCCCATCTCCCTGATCCCCTTTCCCGCCAAGGTCTTTCGAAAAGGCCATCAACCGCCAACACATTGAATACCTGGAGAACAACAATCTTCTGGTCGCATCCCAACTCTGACTGCACGAAAGTAGGTTACGTTTGGTGTATTATAAACAGATAGAGGAGTAGGTAACACCTATAAGGATCCATTATGGAGTAAAATTCATGTGTGATTCTCTCTCGCGAACCTTTGAAATCTGGCTAATTTTCATTCAAATGTTATGCAAATATTTCAATAAGAAAATAAAAGACAAAGGACTGTACACTTTTCAAAGAATCATGAGTTCACAATCCTTAGCCCCTCACGAAGTAAAGGTTTATGCCATCTGTTGTGTTTCCTTTAGTTATCTTGCGCTACCAGCACAGCATTGAGCAATGCTGCTATTTGCAGGGCCTTGTAAGGACCCTAAAAATCTGAGGCGCTTTTCATAGTTTTGGAACTTCACATTAATTGACATGGTGCCACAGTGCTATTGTCTTTTGTCAGCCAAGATTTACCTCCTCAATACTTTGTCTTCATATTGGTTCAGTGAGATGAATAAGGTGCAAGTATGTGTGCACATGCTTTTTCTATAGCACAAACCAATCCAAATCAGCAGAAGCACTGTAGATGGTAAAAGACAAGCATAAAGTGGACATGCAAGATGAGAGAAAGCTGGGTTGTGGACGGTTAATGCATTGTGATGTAGTGTTCTTTAAAGAGGCGAGTCCTCAACTCTTTTCTAAATGGGAGCAGCAATGGGGCAGTCATGATAGATATCGGGATGCTGTTCAAGATCCTGGGTGCACAGACGGAATAGGCTTGCTGTCTTGTTTTTTCTTTTTTACAGTTCTTAGTTTGCAGTCTGTAGGTGTGCCGAAATTCACGAGAGATGGTGAGCTTGTCTGCAAAATATGTGGGGGTGCTGATTGTGGTGTGTCCAGTCTGGCAAGGGTTCTCTGTACTGTACTTTGTGTGTGGTTGTGTCTGATGTAGGACCCTGCTGTTCTGATCCAGAGGACCAAGGAGCTGGATAATAACATAACAATAAACGTCTATTTTTCAGTATTAAGATACCCATCATTGAACATATGCTTAAAAATGTGTTATGTTCAAAACAGTAAATATTTGTGATTTGCCAGGTAAGGAGTGTCTTTGCATACATGATCATTTCAAACCTTGTTCAGTTGATGCACAGCTTGGTGACAGTTTCTGATATGACACAAGTAATGCAAGATGCAATTTTGTTTTTTGTACTCTGTTGGTGATATGCTGTGTTATAAGAACAATGCCATACTAATGCAGACTATGCACTCTACAAGTGCTTAATAATAACAATAATTTTAACCTATACTTCAGTATCAAGTCACATGGTTGATGCCACCCTTCACGTCAGAGACCAAGAAATTGACATGCGGAGTTTCACACGGATCATCCCTCAGCCCCACCCTTTTCAACATATACATGACACTTGCCAACATCATCCGATCACAAGATAACAAATACTGCCAGAACCAACTTCACCAACTGCATGACAATATTAGCAGACTGGCTGCGAACCAACTGCCTGCAGCTCAACTCCGACAAACAGAAGTCTTCGGCAACAAGACCTCCCCCATGGGACTCCACCTGGTGGCTGTTAGATCTAGGACCAACAACCCCACCCACAGACCACGCAAGAAATCTAGGAATCATCCTAGATGACAAGCTTAACATGATGGATCAAGTCAATGCAGTGTGCACCTCCGGCTTCTACATCCTACACATGCAAGACTCATACTCTACCTTCCATGGCGCACCTACATCACACCGCACATCAGGAAGCTTCACAAGCTCCCCATTCACAAGTGCAGCCAATTCAAACTTCTCACGCATACAAAACCCTGCACAACACAAGACCAGAATACCTGAACAGCAGCATACACTTTTAGCAACCCACCAGACACCTATGCTCTACCTCACTCACTTGCACAAATTTCCCACATCTGCAACAGCAAAACTGGAGGTCGCTCCTTCGCCTACATCGCACCCAAGACATTGATCGACCTCCGTTAACATATCAGAGCCACCTCATTTCGTGAGTTCCGCAAGAAGCTGAAGACCTAGCTCTTTGTATAAGCACCATGGAAATCACAATTCTACACACCTTCCCAAGCGCCTGGATCCCATCTTGGGTGATTAATGCGCTATACAAATCAATATAACATCTGCTTCATGAATATTCGCTTCATTCGTTGTAATCTAAGTCGTCTAGCAGGAAAGCTTTCTTGATGGTGTCATCCACATATTTTGCTTTCCTTTTCTTATGATGATTCCTTTATACTTTTGACAGTGAAAAATGTCATTGTAACCCAAATTGGTGCAAACATCTGTTCTCATTTAGTGAAAATGAATGCACTTTGTGTGGCATATATGGAAGCTGTTTTTTGCCTGCAGCAAAAGAATGTTTATACATATATGTCACTTTAATTTTGCATTTCCTGCTACAGTTTAGGAAGCCAAAAGAAATTTGCAATTCATTTCTAGTTTTAGTGAATTCACGTCAGAACACCTTTCTGAGGGCCACGGACATAACAGGGTCTACTGCGCACAGCCTACTGCTCTTAATGTACCGGGGCCTGGCCTACTATGGAGCCTGCTCAACTGGGCCAAGTATCCCTTCTGCACTTGACTCTCAGTGGTAGCTGTGGTTGAGCAGTCAAGGGGGGAAAGTGTAGATACAGGCCAGTGGACACGACTCAACTCAAAAGTGCAAACAGTATGAACAATAAATCAATGTCCAGCCAAATACTTGCTTTTATAAGAAAACAAAGTATTTTATTTCTAACTGCTACACATGGAAAGGTCGGGGCTCTAGTAGCTGTCAGGCAAATCCCTGTACCATCCTCCTTCGTGTAATGTGTTCGGGGTTATTCCCCATTAACTGGTGGCCACATCCACGCAATGCTCACTATTAGGCTGTATTAAAGTGTTCTTATTTGTCGCTTCAGGATTTATTCAAAAGTGTCTATGGTGCCGCAACACAGTTGGCAGAGTCCCCTGGCACCCAACCAGTCCAGGTCACCTCTTACCCGTGGTCACAGCACGTGTGTTTTCAGCGAGCACCCACGAGTCCTGCTCTGCTCAGAAAAGTTGGGCTGCCTGCAGCCCACACGTGCAGCACCCAGCAGCTCTGGCGGAGGTCTCTCAGTTGTTGGAGCAGCTCCCTGAGCGCAAAGATGCAGAAAGTTGGGTTCACACAGCGGGGGGATTGTCATTTCTTCATTCTCAACTGGAACCCAGCAAGGGTGCAACGTCGTCCACGTCATCCTCAGCAGTCTCAGCGGTTAGCCAGGGGTAGTTTTCAACCCACTGAATGTAGCCTCAGTCTCTTCTTTGAGTGACAACGTTAGTACCGGAAGCCCCTCCTGGCATATGGGGCTGCCGTGATACTGGATGGTAGGGGTGCAGGTTCCTCTGGCACAAGCGCTGACGGCGGGACGGTTAAGTGTCTCAGCGCTGCTCACAGTAGCAACTTTACCGGGGACCTTCTCTTGCATACGGGATCAGTGCAGCGGTACAGACTTGTCCTGCAGTGCATGGTGCTTAACTCACAGCTCAGGCCACAGCGGCCCTCTTCTGCAATGCTGGGGTCACCGAGCCAACAATGCACACAGGTAACAACCCGATTGGTGTACAGCCGTTTCCCCACACCTTGCTCACGGAGTCCTCTCATCAGGGCTTCACACTGAATCTTGCTCCCTCCAACTTTCTCCTCTTCCTCACAGGGCACCCTGCTCTTTGCAAGCAGGCAGGTGCTGGTGCTTCAGGCTCCAGGACAGGTGATCTTGGTTTCCTGGGTGATGTCCCCTCACACAGCAGGGAGACTAGTGGGCCTTAGCCCCCAGGCCTGTTCACAGGCAGAAGGCTTGCACAGCTTCCCCTCCTCACACAGCCTGTCTGCCTGCTTGGCAGAAGACAAATTTGGAGGTCTCAACCTCCCCTTCTTATAGTCCTTTTCCAGACACCAACTGTGATGTAGGGTCCAAGTCTTTGAAGTTGTTTGTTGGGGTTCTCCTTCTTTTGAACTGTACATTTCTCCTTTTCTTCTTTCCTCCTGAAAAGGATGTCTGTCACAGCAGGCATGACTTTGAAGTTGGTTGACTTACAACACAATTCATGGGACGGACCAGAGTTCACACCAGGATGTCAACCACAGTGATATATACATCAAAATGTTAATCCAAGGCTCCCAGCTGTACTCTTTATGATTCCCTTATCAGCCCTGTTGGACATGGCCATTTCTGCAGGGCCATCCCCAGACTTTCTGCCTTCAGCCTCCTGTTTTCTGAACCAGGTGTTGTTAGCTTTTAGGACTCTGCACACTTTACCACTGCTAAAGTGCTTTCTCCTTTCAACATGGTAAAATTGCCTGACACCAAATTTGCATATGTAATTTACTTGTAAGACCCTAATAAAGTGGTACCACATGTACCCATGGCCTGTAAATTAAATGCTACCAGTGGGGCTGCAGCACTTACTGTGCCTCCCACTTAAGCAGCCCTTTAAACAGGTCTCAGGCCTGCCATTGCAGCCTGTGTGTGCAGTTTAAAGCTGCCATTTCGACCTAGCAAAAATATCTCTAGCCAGGCCCAAACCTCCCTTTTTAATACGTATAAGTCACTCCCAGGGTAGGCCCTACGCAGCCCACAAGGCAGGGTGCAGTGTATTTTAAAAAGTTGGACATGTACTTTTAAGTTTTACATGTCCTGGTAGTGAAAAACTCCTACATTTGTTTTTCACTACTGTGAGGTCTACCTCTTTCATTGAATAACAGTGGGTTCCCTTATTACATTTGATAAGTGGTAACTTCCAATAGGGAGCAGATGGGAATGTCTAGTTTGGTGTCTAAAGAAGTGTAATTGAAAAGCCTCTTTAATGGCAAAGTCGGATTTTAAGTCACAATTCTAAAAAATGCCACTGTTAGAAAGTTATTTTCTTGTCCTAACCATTTGGTGCCTACAGCCTGAATCCTAGGTTACATGACTAGATGTAGCTGGCAGTTGGTCTTTGTGTATTGCTCTCAGACAGTGAGACAAAGGGAGAATAGGTGTTGGCAGGATGGCCATCTCTGACTTGAGGAGGGTGGAGCATATCATAAATGCTCTGCCTGAGCACACTCTCAAGACAAGCTGGGGGCAGAGAGTGGGGAATGTAAGCACCTCTGGGGGTAGTAACTTCTAGAAATGTCTCCTACTTCAAAGCAGGCACCAGGTATAAATATTGGAACCTTAGACCCAACTCTTCAGTACACTCCTGGCCCTGGGGATACTACAGAAGGACTGCTGTGCTGCTCTGCTGCCAGAGGGACTCCTACCCCACTGGCCCTGCCACTCTGCTGCCCTACTAGCGGAGAACGACCTGCACTCTTCATCCCAGTCTGAAGTGATTCCAAAGGTCAGTTGACTGACCTCTTGTTCTGAGCTACAGGGAAATTACAATCTCCAGAGGTCCCTGCATCTGTGCAGCTGACCTGCCTGGACCTCCAACTTGACATGCCTGAGACCTGCTAGCCTCTGCTGGAACAGGTTCCTGATCCCCAAGAGGAGCCCCTCTGGTCCTTGACCCTTTGTGCGGTATCCGTGAAGCTCCTACTAAATAAAAATTCTCAAGTATTAGGCTTTTCGTGATGGCGAACGGGTCTGTTTGCACCAAGATCTTGCTGTCTGCCAACGCGAAGCTCAGGTGAACCCACCTCTTCACGCCACAGCGATGCTCAGCAAAATGAGATCTCCACTTCACGCTACAGCACAGACAGCCCGCAGTGACTGCCAATAGGGACCTCCAGCAACAACCATCCACGACGTACACAGGAACTTCGTGCTAAAGCGCTGACCGTCCGGAGCGCCCGGCCTGTTCTTTGCGTTACAGCAAAAACCATCCGCAACGCTGTCGTTGCCCGTCGCGGCGACCTACACCGGGAACTTGACTCTTTGTGCTAAATTTTGAAGGTAACTCTTTCGGTGGGGTTAACCTGGTCCCTGTATCCGGCCCGCACTCCATCATGGTCGGCCTGAACTTGTTACTTTGCCCCGGTCTAGCATGACCAGACAGTGAAAGTCACTTTGTGCTTTTAGGAGCTTTACTTACTGGAAATATTTTAAAATTGCATATCTCTGGTTCTACTGATTGGATTTCTCGTTTTGGTCTCAAATAATTCATTACATTTTACTCCATTTTAACAATTTGGTCTGGGAATTTTCTTGTGTTGTGTTTTCACTTTATTATTGTTTGAAGTGCTGCATACATACTCTACACCCTGCCTCCAAGTTAAGCCAAACTGCTTTTATGCCAAGCTACCAGAGGGTTAAGCACAGGTTAGTTTGTGGTTTGCTAATGTTTCACCTTAACAAGAGTTGTGGTTGCTGCCTGAATAGGTTTTCACCCCCCTCAACCTGTGACCGAATTTCCTACAAGCCCCATCTCCCTTACCTGTGGTATATCACTGAATCAAAGAGCAACCTCTTGAAGTGTAGAGGGAGGGTCACTTCCTCCAGTGTGTCCCACCAGCTCACAAGGAATGCAGCTATTCACAAATCTATTTGGGGGGGGATTACCTCAAACCTCATGTTTTCACCAGGCAGGTCTTGGCTTCCCAAAATGGATCCCATGGTCCTCCATTTGATGTACCAATGCAGGCACACTTAATAATTGTACATTCACAGCACACTTAACTATCCATCACTGTTACCTCCATGCATTGTACCATTTCAAGTACACCAACATTCAGTACACGCATTTAGTCTGCGCGCACTGTTCAGCACTGAAGCTTTCCTATACTGTACCAGGGTGGGTCATTTGCAAACACACACCCTGCCAGTACACACACTCACCATGTGCGCCGCATAACGTTTCACCCTTCAAGTATTGTACTTCACGAAAGGCACACATACATCCAACATATGCTTCCATTGTGCATGCACTGTACAACACTACATCTTTCATGTCGTGTATTTCTTGCAAATGCAAAAAGAACAATTGATGGACAGAATGTTGAACAATGTCAAACATTCACCCCAGTACAGAGATCTAGGCCTAAATCCATCGGTTTTTTGCTCCCCATGCCATTCCAGTTTAAACCCAGCCATAAGCAAATCAGTCTTGACCCTGTTCCCCACGGGAACAGTCCAGCCTGAACTGCCAGGCCAGGTTCTCCCAGTGTCACTGGATTAAAGCTAGCCTGGATGATGAGGGGGTGATGCCCCAAAACCAGTCCCAGGATGCTTTACGGTCCAGGGAGGACATGGCTTGGCCGTTCGGGCTGGACTGTTCCCATGAGGCACAGGGTCAAGACTGATTTGCATATGGCTGGGTCTAAACTGGGGTGGCATAGTGAGCAAAAGAAAGATGGATTTAACCCACATCTCTTGACTGGGGGTGAATGTTTGATTTGCTCTGCATTCCATCCATCATCTGTGTGTCTTTTGCTTTATGTATTTCTTGCAGGTATACATACACTCAAGCACATGCACTAATCCCACATGTACTATACAGTAATGCTCTATCCCTGTACTGTACCCTTCCCAGGAACACAAACAGCAGTCACTACTCCTGTATTGCGCAGCACTCCACATCTACCTGATGTAGGCCAAAGGTGAGTTAAGCACCAAGCAGCTGAATTTATGAAATGGTGAGTGAGTCTGTAGGCCTCACTCCATTTACACAGGGCAAAAAGGTCCTATTCACTACTACTGGTCACTTCACGGTATGCCGCCACCACCACCGCGCCCTAACTAGATGAATGATTCACCCATGGGCGAATGAGATCAGAGTCAAGGTAAAAAATAATGACGTGTCTAATGGTGGAACTAATGTGATGACAGCGCACTAGACAGATATAGAATATCCTTGCAAGTGGTGGCATCACCCTGGAATATATCAGGAACAATTCTGTACATTTCCTTTCTGGTATATACATATTGATTGGCTATTAAATACCGCATGATCAATATAATATCACCTGGTAGGCACCGTATTTAAGACTGGTGACATCCCTAGTGGCTCATGATTTACGAATGGTATTGGGACTGCCACAATATTTCAGTGAAGTGACACAAATTTTTGCCTGTGGTGCATCAAGCTTTTACTGGATGCACTAATCATTGTAGAGGAGATAAAGGATTTGCTTTTTAAGAGAAGCAATGTTCCTGGGTAACTGTGGCACAACATGAATTATAAGTATATTTCATAACTGTTTCTTCAAAACTGGTCCGTGTATCTGTCCGGTGCTCCATTGTGGTCGGCCTGAACTTGTGACTTTCACCCGGGCTCGCATAACCAGATAGCCGCGAGTGGCGTTTTGTGCTTTTAGGGGCTTTACTTACCGGAGATGTTTAAAATTGCATATCTCTGGTTCTACTGATTGGAAAAAAGTGACTTGTTAGCGAACATATCTGGAAAATTGCGGTTTAAAATTCACAAACAAACATTGATGGTGGGGTGTCTAGGGGGAAGGGGGAGAGTAGAACAACCAATACTTGCAACACCTTTTATGGGAGTGAGGAGTTCAATGGAAGAGCTTGTTTGGTCTATCACAACTGGGGGTGCAAACATTGTTTAGAGGCAACAATGTTGGAAAACGATAAGAAGCCCTACTCTGAATTATCAGCAAGAGCTAAAGGAAACTTTGATTTGTCAGTTTCAAGTGTCATGTCAAGCTCCAGGCAGGTACTTTGGGTTTGCATTTCAAAAACGGTCATTGCTGCACAATTCACAGTAGGGCTAAGCTACTAGAATTCTATTTTAAAGATATCACAAACAAAGCCTGAAACTTTATCCCTTCAAACTGTAATCATTTAGGTGCAACCCCAGCTTCTCAGTGCCATAATGCATTTCTTCCATCTATTCCTATGTCAACTTTTTTGTATGCCCTACAGGCACTGAAGGCCAGATGTGTAAATCTGTATCTTTACTGTGGGCTATTAAATGTTGTAAGAAGCCGCCATTGCCCTCTGGACTACCAAAAGCCATTTCGGAGTCAATTACTAAAAAAAAATAAGCACAAGACTATATGCAGTATTTGGAAGGGACAAATTACTATGTAAATATAATATGTGCAATTGAGTCAAAATCAGTTTAGTGACCTTTCGCATTCTCAAGAAGTCCTACAATGCTAGGCACCTTATTTCTAGTTCACATTTCTGACACAGAGTCGCAGAACTGCAAACTACTTCTTGAAGCTTTTCTTTGAGCCACAACTGACTGGTGCAATACATGGGCGTGTAGACTGTACGGGGCCACACCCCCCAGCATGGTTGCTCACCCCTGCTAGATCCCTCACTAAAATACATCAGAAAAAGGCCCATAAGCGTAACGTTATCACCTGCAGCACAGAGGTTCATGAGAGGCTGATTGGAACTGGAGAATTTCTTGGACAAGGTGAACGTAATTCCCTATGATTTATCTTTGTCCTGCTCCTCCACACTGCCTCCCTCTTACTTGCTGCCAATGGGAAGATTACCGAGCACCAGGAATGACAGAAAAGGGAGGCGGGGAAAAAGGCAGCATCAGTCGTTTATTAGGTCTAGGTGAAAATTAGTTCACATCTCCTGCATCTCCTCCAGCATCTGTTCCTGTCGATATTTCACATAGAGAATACTTGAAAATGAGACTTAAGTTGCTTTTGGCCCACAGAAAAGTACACCAATAAGTTGTGACCTCTCATCTGGTGGCCCATCGACCAGTTTAAAGACTTGCATTGCTGGACACAATAAGTTATTCTAATTCATCTTCTAATGGTAGCATCGGCATCACCTTGCCAGCATCAACAACATAATGGGTGTCAAGAAGCTTGTCAGAAGAACATAGTTCCCTGGTAATATCTAGTAAAACTGTACGACGTGGTGAACACCTATGTTAGGCAGTATCCCTCAGCTGAGGAGGGATACAAAAAGAATGAAAGCTAGATTCCATTAGGATACCAAACACTACCTTTTACAAAACAAAAAGCAGAAACAGTAGTTTCAATGTGAATAGAACCAGTAATTCACTTACTCATCACTCAGTTTTAGCTCAAATGATATAAAAGTCTCAATGGGAATGCCTGATTTTGTCAGGTATTTTGGAAAGGTGGAAATTATATCCTTGAAAAGGTGGCAGAAACTTATGCATTTCCCTCTGCAATTAGACATTGTGATGGATGTCCTAAAAAGTACCACACTATCCAGATTGTCTAAGGAGAGTCATATCTAAGCGAAGGCTAATTCCTCAGGGACCCAGCAGGCATGTTAAACAATTACTGGACGGGATGAAGAACTCTTCTTTTACATCATGTCAAGAGACCTTTACTCAAAGGAGCTGCGTTGCCTTCCCCTAAACTTGACTTGCGGTGCCAGTTCAGAGTCGAGCATTTTTAAGGATCCTTAGCCATCCATTTCCTCCAATATTTTTTTTTTTGCCCTAGACAAGTGTTTGGCTCTTTGAGCGCTCGTCAATGTAGCACAGCTGATACTGAGTGCCATACCTGTTTGCTGTATATAATTTACTGATCAGTGCCTTCTTAACTGTTCATCAAACATTTTGTATTGCAATGTAAAAAAGACTTTTAGAGCGCACTACTACCAAAAAGGTGTCCTAATTAAAGAAAAGCCAGGTTTTCAAAGACTTTCCAAAAGACAACAGGTGATTAATGTAACGGATGAATAGCAGGAGAGAGTTCCAAGTTTTACATTCAATGACAGAAAGTCTTTGCCACCAATACAAGACCGGTGGACCTTAGGAACAACCAGAAGACATGCTTTCATGGATTCGAGGTTTTGAGCAGGACAGTAATTTTGGAATTCATGTAGCAAATAGATGAGTCCAAAGTGATGAAGATGACCCGTATGAACCCAGGCAGCCATCGCAACGCCCTCAGTGCGTAGGATGATTCAATGCAAGGAAGGCAGCCTAATTTTTAATATGCTGGAGATGAGTCAATTGATACAGGATACAAGGAGTAAGGAATTACAATAGTCCAGGCGACTAAGTGTGGTACCAGTGCTTAATTGGTGCCAGTGCACTTACTTTTAAACACTGGCGAATATCTATGAGAGTACACCACATGGTGGTACTCTAACCCTTTTTATTTTTTAAGCACTGTTCTTGTGCTTAGCAACGCAATGTTTTAAAAAAATGATATAACTCGCAATTCCAGGCCATCCCTACAGCTTGGGGTGACCCGCAATGGTGCAAAAAGTCACACGTTTTAATGCTGACACTGCCATTTGGCAGAAGTGGCAGGAGCTGGTGGTGTTGCCGGCTGCAGTGAATACATCTTTATATTTTTCAAAATTAAGCACTGATAGGAGCGTGCACCACCAGAGTTCAGGAGTAGTTAGGTAAACATGGTCAAATCTTGTGGACCAATTTCAGCAAGCAAAAGAAAGTGGAAGAACGTTTTTTGACTTGATTAATCAACAAAAGGTCCTGATCGAACTGCAACCCAAAACTGCTGACCGAAGAAACTGGAGTAGAGGCAGTGCCCAGCTGAGTTTGTCACAACCCTGTAGGAAGAGCTCTTGCACCTAGACACCACTAAAACGTCCATCTTAACTGTATTTAATTTGAGGGAGTTGGTGCATGTATCATTCCCCTCTGGTGCATAGCCATCAGACCATGGAATACTTTTATACAACAACCTCCAAACGACTGCACTCCAAACAGGGCTGACACTAACCAATGGCCTTCACTGCAGTGAAGAGAAGCTGCGGCCTTATCCTCACTTAAGCAACTGTAGGCGATTCGCAACACATTGCTTAAGTATTGTACAAGTCTTCAAAAGTTGACATTCAATGATACCTATTAGGACGATGTTGTTTGTTAATAGTTTATACCCTTCTCCTATTGGATCTACAGGGCGCTACTGTGGTATAAACACTTACAACCTGGATCAGCATGCCACTCTGTCTCCTGAAAGTAATGAACAAGTTACTTACCTTTGTTAACGATATATCTGTAAGAGACATATATTAGTTATAGATTCCTTAACTTAGAATTACCCCAGGCGTCAGACTGGATCCGGAGAATTTTTTCTCAGCAGTACCCCTGCGTGTCGGTAGGTGGTGTCGCTCGACTCCACGTTCATAGTTATCGCCGGAATGACGTCGCGGAATCTACTTAGACGCCGCCCCTGCGTGCTGACGTTAGTTCTTTACACGACATTCCACTCCAGAAGCGCAGAGCCATGCAAGACACTGACCACTGGTGCACAAAACTAGGGCCCTGAAAGGGAGTCCCTTACTCTAGAAGTCGGTTCGCAGAACGGGGAGGATGGGTGGGGCGGTAAGGAATCTATAACTAATATATGTCTCTTACAGATATATCGTTACCGAAGGTAAGCAACTTGTTCATCGAAAGAGACTATTAGTTATAGATTCCTTACCTTAGAATAGATACCCCAGCAATACCAACCCCGGAGGTGGGTCTGCAAACTAAGTTCACACCAGAAAATCCTGGAGAACTGAACGGCAAAAGAAGCCGTCTCTCAGGACTTGACTATCCAGGCAGTAATGTTTAGTGAACGTGTGCAGTGATGCCCACGTGGCTGCCTGGCAGATATCACCGAGGGGGACTCCACGTCCCAAAGCAGTAGTGGCTGCCATCGCCCTGGTGGAATGGGCATGCAGTCCTACCAGCGGCTCCTTTTTCGCCAAGGAGTAACAGATCTTAATGCAAAGGACGACGCATCGAGAGATGGTCCGTTTTTGCACGGCCCGACCTTTCTTGGCGCCCACATAGGCAACAAAGAGTTGATCGTCCACCCGGAATTGTTTTGTGGGATCCAAATAAAATGAAAACGCATGTTTTGGAACCAGGCGGGGGAGTCTCTCCTCCTCCTTGGAAAGATGCGGGGCAGGAAGAAGGTGGGCAAGGTGACGGTCTGTGCTATGTGGAAAGAGGTAACCACTTTAGGAAGCAAAGAAGATCTAGTTCGAAGGACAACCTTGTCCGGATGGACAGCAAAGAAAGGAGGTTTAGAAGATAGAGCCTGGAGCTCACTCACCCTACGAGCAGAGGTGATGGCAACCAGAAAAGCAGTCTTTAAGGTCAAGAGTCTGAGAGGACAATTCTGTAGTGGCTCGAAAGGTGCTCACATAAGGTAAGTTAAGACCAGATTCAAGTCCCACTGGGGCATTACGAAAGGAATAGGAGGAAAGAGGTGAGTAATGCCCTTAAGAAACCTATTTACAATAGGGGACTTGAAAAGAGAAGGCTGATCAGGAAGGCGAAGAAAGGCCAAAATGGCCGAAAGATAGCCTTTAAGGGTGCCCAGAGAAGAGCTCTGCTGGGCCAAAGATAGAATGAAGAGGAGAACATCTGAAAGAGGGGCAGAAAGTGGATCCACAGCCTTTGCTGTGCACCATGCCACAAATTTGTTCCATCTACAGGCGTATACCGTTTTAGTGGAGGGACCCCTGGCTGCCAAGATGACGTACAGACTTCGGGAGGAAGGTCAAAAGCTGTCAACTGGTGCTGCTCAATCTCCACACAAGGAGGTGGAGGCTGGACAGGTTCGGGTGGAGGACCGTCCCCATCTGCTGCGACAGAAGATCCTTCCGAAGGGACAGTCTGATCGGAGGATCGATGGCCATGTTCAAGAGCTCGGGATACCAGACTCTTCGCCACAAGAATGACTTGGGCCCGGTCGCGCTTGATCTTCTTCAGCACTCTGGGCAGAAGTGGTATAGGCGGAAAGGCGTATAGAAGACCGCAATTCCACTCACGACGAAAAGTGTCACCAAGCGAGTGCCGCCTTTGAAATTCCAACGCGCATAACTGCTGACATTGCGCGTTCTCTTCGGTGGCGAACAAATCTAACCAAGGCTCTCCCCACTGCTGAAAGAGACCTTGCACCACCTCCGAGTGAAGACGCCATTCGTGATCCATCATGCACCGGCGGCTGAGTTCGTCCGCCCTGGCGTTCAGAGAACCTGCCAGGTGTTGAACCACCAGGGACATGCCCTGACATTCCAGCCACGTCCAAAGGCGAAGAGCCTCTTGACACAGAGTCCACGACTCCACCCCGCCCTGTTTGTTGCAGTACCACATGGTGGTGGTGGTGTTTTCCGTGAACACCTGCACTACCCTTCCTTTGACAGAAGGAAGGAATGCCTTCAGTGCCAGATGAATCGCCCGGAGCTCCAGAAGATTGATGTGGAGCCCGAACTCCGCCAGAGGCCTCTGATCTCCGCTCTCCCATGTGGCCGCCCCATCCCAGGAGTGACGCATCTGTCATCACTGTGAACTCAGGTTGACGAAGGGAGAGGGATCTGCCGTTGACCCAATCCTGGTTCGTTAGCCACCACTGCAATTGGTGTGCAGTGCCCACCGAGATCTGGACGCAATCAGAAAGATTCCCCATATGCTGCACCCACTGGAACTTCAGGTCCCACTGCAGAGCCTGCATATGCCACCTGGCATGATCCACCAGCAGGATGCAGGAGGCCATGAAGCCCAGCAGCCTCAAGGTCATTCTCACCGAAACCCGGGATAGAGGCTGAAACATCGGTATCATAGCCCGAATATCCCGGACTCGCTGCTCGGGAGGATAAGCCCGAAACTGCGCTGTATCCAGAACTGCTCCGATGAAAAGGAGCTTCTGAGAGGGAGTCAGGTGTGACTTCGGCACATTGATAGTAAACCCCAGTGACTGCAGGAGGTCCGCCGTTGTCTGGAGGTGGGAAACGACAGCCTGGGGCGAGCCTGCCTTCAACAGCCAGTCGTCGAGATAGGGAAGACTGGAACCCCTGATCTGCGCAGATGAGCTGCGACCACCGCCATCACTTTCGTGAACACCGAGGGGCGCTGGTAAGGCCAAAGGGGAGCACGGTAAACTGAAAGTGCTTGTGGCCTACCGTGACGCCTGTGGGCTGGCAGGACGGGGATGTGGAAGTAAGCGAATGCAAAGTCCAAAGCTACCATCCAGTCTCCATGGTCGAGGGCAGACAGGACCTGAGCTAATGTCAACATTTTGAACTTCTCCTTCCGGAGGAAGCAGTTGACGTCCCCGAGATCCAAGATAGGACGCAGGCCTTTGTCCTTCTTGGGTACCAGGAAGTAGTGGGAGTAACAACCACGACCTACTTCTGGGACAGAGACTCGCTCGATAGCTCCCTTGGCCAAGAAAGCCGTAGCTTCCTGACGGAGAAGGGCCAATTGATCCTCCAACATGCGATGGAATGTGGGTGGCATAGAGGGAGGGGTAGTCTCGAAGGGGAGGGAGTCGCCCCTTCGGACTATCTGCAAAACCCACCTGTCCGACGTGATGTTGTGCCAGTGGGGGAGGTGATGGCGGATCCTGCCTCCCACTGGCAACTGGTGGCCCTGAAAGGTCGGACTAGGAAGGTTTGGAGGCTGCTGTAGAGGGGGCCACTGGTGGACTGGCCCGCCCGCTGGCCCCCAGACCCACGACGATGGGTCCCACATCCCCGGCCGCGCAGAGGTTGAGTAGCTTGCGCCGGCCTGTGGCCCTAGGTGGAACGTGGTGGGGCACCCCTTCCGTAGCCACAAAAGGGGAAAAAGGCAGACTGAACAGGGCGAGAGGTGGCAGCGAGGCCCAAGGATCTGGCCATAGCTCTAGAGTCCTTGAAGCGCTCGAGTGCATTGTCCGCCTTGTCACCAAACAGGCGACGGCCATCAAAGGGCATGTCCAAAAGGGTCGATTGGACATCCCCGGAGAAGCCAGTGGACCTCAGCCAGGCGTAGTGCCTCAAGGTTACTGACGTAGAAATCGTTCTACCCAGCGAGTCAGCGGTATCCAGCCCACATCGAATGGCGAACTTTGCTGCGTCTCTACCCTCTGCAACCGCACGGGAGAGTACGGCCCCGGCCTCCTCCAGGCACTGTGGCAGCACTTGCGCAACCGTGTCCCACACAGAGTGGGTGTAACGGCCGAAGAGACATGCGGTGTTCACCGACCGCAGTCCTAAGCTGGCGGAAGAAAACATCTTCTTCCCAAGATGGTCCAGCTTCTTGGATTCCCTATCTGAGGGAGCAGTAGGGAACGCACCTTTGGAAGTTGAGGCTTGGACCACCAAGCTGTCGGGGGTAGGGTGTTGGGAGAGGAAAATAGGGTCGCCTGGGGCCGGGCGGTGGCGTCGGGCAATCATCCTATCCACAGGAGCCGATGTGCTGGGCTTGGACCAAGTGCCCAGAAGGATGTCTGTGAGGGCCTCATTGAACGGCAGCAGAGGTTCCGAAGAGGCCGCTGCCAGCTGAAGCACCTCAGTCAGGAGGTTAGTCCTGACTGCCACCGTAGGAAGCTCAAGATCCAAGGCCTCAGCCGCCCTACGCAACATCACAGTGTAAGAAGCTCCCTCCCCCATAGCCACGGTAGGGCGAGAAAGCATACCAAGGTCTGAGGGGGTATGCAGACCACTGGCCTCACCCAACTCATCTCTCCAGTCCGGCTCTTCAAGCTGGTCTGCCGGAGGGTCAACAGACCCCTCCCAATCCTCCTCACCCTCCTCTGGCTGCCACTCAGGGCGATAAGGAACGCCAGGGTAGAACAGTGGTACAAACGTACCGGTCGGCGCCAGTCCGGCTCCGTGTCTAAGTCGAGGGGGTGGCTGGGGTCTATGCCGGCCGGGGACATAACCAGCGTCAAAGGTGGAGGAGGCGTCGTCAGAGGAATCAGTGCCAGGGGAGGTGTCGTGAGATCGACCGGCACCGATCCGGATCCAGGCCTGGATCCCTGGGGGCCCTGCGGCGCCGAGGCCGGAGCCACTGGCATCGAAGGCCTAGAGCCCCCAGCCGAGTCCGCGGGGCCCGAAGGCGCACCGGCGGAGTCGGGCTGCCCAAAGATGGAGTGGAGGGCTTCGTAAAATGCACAAAGCTGAGCAGGGGACGCTCTGGCTCCATAAAAGGAAGGGAAGCTCGGTGCCGTCCCAGTAGACTCCGCGGGCGCAGCCAAAGGACGACGACCTTCCGTGTCCCGCGTCGCGTCGGCCGACGGACGGGGAGAAGGCGAGGAGCGACTGTGCTTCTTCGCCTTCGTCTTGTGCTTCGACTTACCCGATGACGAAGACTTCGAGGAGGAATGATGGTGGTGACTCCGCGACTGGTCCCGTGACCTCCCTCTCGACCGGGACCTCGAGCCGCGTGGAGCTGACTGCCGGGCCTCCAGAAGCTTTCCGGACTGCTCCCGCAAAGACTTCGGGTTCATGGCCCGACAGTCGGAGCTCGACTTCGGGTCGTGCTCCAGGCACTAGAGGCACACGAGGTGCGGGTCCGTGACCGACATCAACTTGTGACAGAAGTTACAAGGCTTGGACCGATCCGACGATGGGACATCCCTACGTGCACCAGGAGTCGAACGACTCGAAAAAGATGTCGACAAAAGTCAAAAAAGTGTTAATCAAAAAATGACTAAGGGTACCGCTCTCTCCGGATCTGCGCTGGATGTCGCAGAAAAAGAAAGAACTGACGTCAGCGCGCAGGGGCGGTGTCTAAGTAGATACAGCGACGTCATTCCGGCGATCACGACGCCAACGACGAACGCGGAGTCGACCGACGCCACCTACCGACGCGCATGGGTACTGCTGAGAAACAATTCTCCGGATCCAGTCTGACGCCTGGGGGAAATTTTAAGGTAAGGAATCTATAACTAATAGTCTCTTTCAGATACTAGGATGGGGTATGCTTTATTTGTAGATCTGCAACCTACCATGCCCTCCCTTTTATTCTGCAATCCACGTTATGAAGCTATTAGCTCCTTTCAAGTGCATATGTGGGTTTAACAAAGCAGCGCTGAAACTTTTCTTTTGTTTTATTTTATATTCCGTCATGATAAAATACAATCAAATGAATAGGTAATGCGTTTCAGTAATTGTGATGCAGAAACTTCTTCAGGACTAGCTCGTTTACATTAATATGTATAATATGATTTAACAGTAATATGTTCAATGTGGAGAACCTTCTTTTGAAGTTCTTTTAAAGACTTAAAATGCAGACTTACACAGCCGCACACTCAAGTGAGTGATATTCACTGGTGATGCTTTTCTACAATATGGTTGCATAATCATACTGAAGGAATAAAAAAAATAGTTGTCAAAACGAGGATTGGTATATCACAATGAGAGTGTGTATCCCTGCAACATCCTTAGACAGTGATTTAACTTACGACTGTGGTCATTAAAAAGAAGGTTATTCACATAAAATATGGGAGTGTTAAATGGAATTACACACATGAATTTAAACAAACAAGCAAGCCCTAAAGAAGTTCCTCCAAGAAAAGGGATGAAATGTTTTGGTTGGCTGTTTGGCGATATTTTATTGTGAAGGAATAAAGAAGGTTCTCATGATTTATGTAGATGTATGCTCCTATGATATGAATGAATGAGTGCAATTGGTAATTATATTGGTGCTATTTATTTGGCACATATATTTATTGCAGCTGAGCACAGTGTTTATGCACCACTGAATATATAAAGGAGTGACTTGGGCTGTGCGGTACCTTTTATCCACAGCTGCTGTTGTACAGTGATTACTGAAACATTTGTTTTCCAGTTTTGGCCTAGTGTAGCACCAAGCATAGGCTTCCAAGCCTACTGAGACTTCTGTTTTTCAGACTTTTTCTCCTGAAATACCCGATCCTCCGAGATCTACAGGGGGATAATTTAAAGCAGTTAAAACACGGGTGACATTTTCACCCAGGAGTGGAGACCTTCATGATGTCTATGCTGAAAGAGCTGCAGACAGCTTCGAGGCAAGCTCAGAATACAATGGCTCGATGGGAGGCCTACTTGAGGTAATCGAGAGTCCAATTACAAATAAGGAGTGTGGTGTGTGGAGCCTACAAAATAAATCTATACTTACACTAAAAGCATAAAAGCAATGCATGTACTCAACTACAGGTCCTAATATTAAATGAGCAGACATGACCACAGAACCTTCTGAGCTGGCAGACTCTAGATAATGTGAACTCTTAACTCTAAATATAGTAAAGAAAAGACAGGGAATCAGGCAGCTCAGAGGAGTAGGTTTCCCTCATCTGGGCCACGAGATGCTGAATGGACGACATGACTTGCAGCTTTTCAATACAAGGATGGCCTCCCTAGGAATTGAGGCTTCCAGCTGGGCTGAGCATCCAGGACAGAAGCACAACATTCGTATTTTCAAACACTGGAGCTCCCAGAGAGTACTGTAGTTAACCTCAATGAAAAAGGGTGATGATCACACTTGTAAGGAAGACGCTGCCTGATTGTTCGCTCTGTTCTTCAGGATAGATGAATCAACGCACAAGTTACTAACTTGTGTAACGATATATCTGTAAGAGACAGTAGTTAGTGACAGATTCCTTACCTTAGAATATCCCCAGGCGTCAGGCTGGATCCGGAAAGTTTTTGCGTAGCAGTACCCTTGCGCGTCGGTAGGCGGCGTCGTGCGGCTCCGCGTCCGTCGTCGGCGTCGTGATCGCCGGGATGACGTCGCGGGCAGTACTTAGACGCCGCCCCTGCGCGCTGACGTCAGTTCTGTACACGACTTTCCGCGCCAGGAACGCAGAGCCATGCAAGAAGCTGACATAGGTGTCTCAAAAATACTAGGGCCCTGAAAGGGATGTCCTTAACCCTAGAAATCAGTTCGCAGAACGGGGAGGATGGGTGGGGCGGTAAGGAATCTGTCACTAACTACTGTCTCTTACAGATATATCGTTACACAAGTTAGTAACTTGTGCATCTGAAAGAGACACGTTAGTGACAGATTCCTTACCTTAGAATAGATACCCCAGCAATACCAACCCCGGTGGTGGGTCTGCGAACAAAGATCAGACAAGGAAGTCCCGGAGGACAGAACGGCCAAAGAAGCCATCCCTCCGGACCGGACTGTCAAGGCAGTAATGCTTTGTAAATGTGTGCAGCGAGGCCCACGTAGCTGCCTGACAGATATCCTGCAGCGGAACACCGCGGCCTAAAGCCGTGGTAGCAGCCGTTGCCCTGGTGGAATGGGCACGCAGCCCAACTGGAGGCTCCTTCTTAGCCAAAGAATAGCAGGCTTTGATACACAAGGTTACCCAGCGGGAGATGGTTCTCTTGTGCACCGCCCGACCTTTTTGGCGCCCACGTAGCCAACAAAGAGCTGGTCATCCACCCGGAAGTGTTGTGTGCGGTTGATATAAAAGGAAAGCGCACGTTTTGGGTCCAGACGGTGGAGCCTCTCTTCCTCTCTGGAAGGATGCGGAGGCGGAAAGAAGGTGGGCAAAGTGATGGTCTGCCCAATGTGGAAGGCAGTAACCACCTTTGGCAAGAAGGACGGACGCGTCCTAAGAACAACCTTGTCTGGATGGACAGACAGAAAGGGAGGTTTGCATGATAGAGCCTGGAGCTCACTCACCCGCCGAGCGGAGGTGATGGCCACCAGAAAGGCAGTCTTCAGAGTCAGAAGACGAAGAGGACAGTTATGTAGAGGCTCAAAGGGAGCGCACATGAGAAAGGTAAGAACCAAGTTCAAGTCCCACTGAGGCATCACAAACGGAACAGGAGGGAAGAGGTGTGTAATGCCTTTTAGAAACCTGTTAACAACAGGGGACTTGAAAAGGGAGGGCTGATCAGGAAGCCTGAGGAAGGCCGAAATGGCACAAAGATAGCCCTTGATGGTACCCAGGGCAGAACCCTGTTGGGCCAGAGAAAGAAGGAACAGAAGAACCTCAGAAAGAGGGGCAGAGAGGGGAACCACAGCCTTTGCTGTGCACCATGCCACAAACTTGTTCCACCTGCAGGCGTATACCACCTTAGTGGAGGGACGCCTGGCTGCCAGAATCACATCACAAACTTCGGGAGGCAAGTCGAAAGGAATCAACTGCCGCCGCTCAATCTCCACGCAAGCAGGTGGAGGCTGGACAGGTTCGGGTGGAGGACCGTCCCCTGCTGCTGCGACAGAAGATCCTCCCGAAGAGGCAGACGGATCGGAGGATCGACGCTCATACTGAGTAGCTCGGGATACCAAACTCTTCGAGCCCAGTCCGGAGCCACAAGGATGACTTGGGCCCGGTCGTGCCGAATCTTCTTCAACACTCTGGGTAGAAGTGGTATAGGCGGAAAGGCGTTCAACAGACCGCAACTCCACTCGCGACGAAAGCTGCCGCCGAGCGAGTGCCGCCTTCGAAATTCCAACGCGCAGAACTGATGACATTGCGCATTCTCTTCGGTGGCGAATAGATCTAACCAAGGCTCTCCCCACTGCAGAAAGAGTCCTTGCGCCACTTCCGAGTGAAGACGCCATTCGTGATCCATCATGCACCTGCGGCTGAGTTCGTCCGCCCTGGCGTTCAGGGAACCTGCCAGGTGTTGAACCATCAGGAACATGCCCTGATGTTCCAGCCATGTCCAGAGGCGCAGAGCCTCCTGGACAGAGGGTCCACGACCCCACCCCGCCTTGTTTGTTGCAGTACCACATGGCGGTGGTGTTGTCTGTGAACACCTGCACTACCTTCCCTTTGACAGAGGGAAGGAATGCCTTGAGTGCAAGTCGGATCGCCCGGAGCTCCAGAAGGTTGATATGGAGCCGGGACTCCGCCGGAGACCAGAGGCCTCTGATCTCCACCTCTCCCATGTGACCGCCCCATCCCAGAAGGGACGCGTCCGTCACAACTGTGTGCTCTGGCTGGGGAAGGGAGAGGGATCTGCCCATGACCCATTTCCGGTTCGAGAGCCACCACTGCAACTGTTGTGCAGTCCCCTCCGAGATCTGGACGTGATCGGACAGGTTGCCCTGGTGCTGCGCCCACTGGAACTTCAGGTCCCACTGCAGAGCCCGCATATGCCATCTGGCATGATCGACCAGCAGGATGCAGGAGGCCATGAGGCCCAGCAGCCTCAGGGTCATCCGTACCGAAACCCAGGATAAAGGCTGAAAGATGGGAATCATAGCCTGAATATCCCGGACTCGCCGTTCGGGAGGATAGGCCCGAAACTGCGTCGTATCCAGAACTGCTCCGATGAAAAGGAGCTGTGGAGAAGGAATCAGATGCGACTTTGGCACATTGATGGAGAACCCCAGCGAGTGCAGGAGTTCGGCCGTAGTCTGGAGGTGGGAGACGACTGCCTGGGACGAGCCCGCCTTCAGCAGCCAGTCGTCGAGGTAGGGGAATACTGGAACCCCTGCCCGGCGCAGATGAGCTGCGACCACCGCCATCACTTTCGTGAACACCCGAGGGGTGTTCACCAAGGCCAAAGGGGAGCACGGTGAACTGAAAATGCTCGAGGCCTACCGTGAACCGTAGGTAACGCCGGTGGGCCGGCAATGTGGAAATAAGCGTCCTGCAAGTCCATCGCTACCAACCAGTCTCCAGGGTCGAGGGCAGTCAAGACCTGAGCTAGGGTGAGCATCTTGAACTTCTCCTTCCGGAGGAAGCGATTGACGTTCCGGAGGTCCAAGATAGGACGCATGTCCTCCTTGTCCTTTTTGGGCACCAGAAAGTAGTGGGAGTAGCAACCACGTCCTACTTCTGGGGTCGGAACATGCTCGACTGCCCTCTTGGCCAAGAGGGCCGTGACTTCCTTCTGCAGAAGCACCAAGTGATCCCCTGACATGCGGTGGAATTGAGGTGGCATGGCTGGGGGGGTGGTCTCGAAGGGGAGGGAGTAGCCCCTTCGGAAAATGTCCAAGACCCACCTGTCCGAGGTGATGGCACGCCAGTGGTGAAGGTGATGGCGGACCCTGCCCCCTACCGGCATGCTGTGCACCTGAAAGGAAGGACTAGGAGGGCTTGGAGGCCGCGGACGGGGCGGGGTTGGTGGCCCGAACCGCCACGGCGGTAGCCACGTCCTCGGCCACGCGAAGACGCTTGCTTGCTGCGCGGGCCGGTGGCTGGGCAGCGGACGTGACTGGGCGCCCCTTCCGTGGCCACGAAAGGGGCGAAAAGCAGAGGTCAGCGGAGGGCGCACAACAGAAAGGCCCAGGGACTTGGCAGTAGCCCGTGAGTCCTTAAAACGCTCCAGCGCATGGTCTGCTTTGGAACCAAAAAGACCGACTCCATCAAAGGGCATGTCCATGAGTGTATTCTGGACATCACCCGAGAAACCAGTTGTTCTCAGCCAGGCGTGGCGACGCAGCGCCACCGTCATTGCAAGCGATCTGCCCAGCGAGTCGGCGGTATCAAGGCCACAACGTATGGTGAACTTTGCCGCATCCCTACCTTCCGCAATGATGCGGGTAAGCATGTCTGGACCTCCTCAGAACACTGGGGCAAAACAGCCGCCACCGAATCCCACAGGGAGTGGGTATATCGGCCCAAAAGGCAAGCGGTGTTCACCGACCGCAAGCCAGCACTGGAGGAAGAAAAGGCCTTCTTCCCAAACTGGTCCAGGCGTTTGGATTCCCTATCCGGAGGGGCGGTAGGGAAGGCGGTTTGGGAGGCAGAGGCTTGGACAACCAAGCTCTCGGGGGTGGGATGTTGAGAGAGAAACAAGGGGTCGCCCGGAGCAGGGCGATGGCGTCGGGCCACGTTCCTATCCACAGGAGCCCCTGTGGCGGGCTTGGACCAGGTGCCCAAAAGAACGTCCAGACAGTGCATCATTAAACGGCAGCACAGTCTCCGAGGAGGAGGCTGCCGGCTGAAGCACTTCCGTCAGGAGATTAGTCCTGACAGCCACAGTAGGCAATTGGAGGTGCAAGGCTCCAGCTGCTCTACGCAACACCATTGCGAATTTGCTCCCTCCTCCGTAGCCACGGGAGGAGACAGCATGCCAGTGTCAGGGGAAGTGTCTAGACCACTGGCATCCCCAAGTTCCTCTGCCCAGTCCTGATCATACTCACACTGCTGTGTGAGAGGGTCTTCCGACCCCTCCCAGCTCTCCTGGTCCTCCTCTGGTTCAAAATATGGAGGAGGAGGGACATCTGGGACCCAAGGTCTCATCGGCGTCGAGCGACGTCGGTCCGGCTCCATGTCCGGAACCGGAGAGAACCGGGGAACGACGCCGCCCGGATCCCCGGACGGCGTCAGGAACGGCACCGGGGACATCGGCGGAGGCGTGGTTAGGTCAACCGGCGTCGATGGGGGTTGCGGTACCACCGGAGCCGGGATCGAGGCCGGGGCCGGAGCCGAGGCCGGGATCAAGGCTGGCGGGACAGGCGACCGGAGTCGTCGGCGACGCCGGAGCAACCCCATTAGGGCCCGCGGGGCCCGAAGGCGCACCGGAGGGACCTTGAGGCCCGAAGAGGCGGGCCATGGCCGACAGGAATTCCTGTATTTGGGCCGGAGTCGCCCCCGAACCCGGAAAGGACGGGTAATGCGGGGGCGGCTCCACAGGCACGTCCGGGTCCGCAGGGGCGGGGACGGTGCCGACAGGGGCCTCAGCCGAGTCGCGAGACCGGCGAGGCGAAGTCTTAGAGCGATGATGCTTCTTAAGACTTTTTGTGCTTCGACTTACCCGAGGAGCGCGAAGACTTAGACTCCGACGACCAGCGGGGCTCGCGACCGGCCCCTCGACCTCTCACGGGACCGGGCTTGGTGCGGCGCGGAGCCGACTGCCGGACCTCGAGTAGCTTTCGAGACCGCTCTCGCAGCCTTCGGGTGAAGTTTCCGGCAGTCAGGGCACGACTTCGTGTCGTGGTCTCGGCCGAGACAGTAGAGACACTCTAAATGCGGGTCTGTGATCAACATCATTCGACCACAGATGTCGCATGGCTTGAAGCCGGGCATCCCTATCGACACCTAGGAGTCGAGAAGACTCGAATAGAAACAGTGAAAAAATCACCAAAAATGTAGTCAAAAATTGACTAGGGCACTGCTCTTCCCGGATCTGCGCTTACTGGCGCGGAAAAAGAAGAACTGACGTCAGCGCGCAGGGACGGCGTCTAAGTACTGCCCGCGACGTCATCCCGGCGATCACGACGCCGACGACGGACTCGGAGCCGCACGACGACGCCTACTGACGCGCAAGGGTACTGCTACGCAAAAACTTTCCGGATCCAGCCTGACGCCTGGGGATATTCTAAGGTAAGGAATCTGTCACTAACGTGTCTCTTTCAGATATGTGGGTTAATAGGATACCGTAACTCCCCCTAGAAGGCCAGTGAGAGCCATAAAATATGTGCAGTCCTGAAATAAAGAGTTGCAGTATTTCTAAGTGGTTGTGTGACACTGTATGAGGAGTTTCTTAAATGTGCATACATCCCTGCCTCTCACCCTCCATAGTCCTTTCATTTAATTCAGCAGTTTGAGAGATAGTGTTATGTTATGTATAGCTGTGCCGATAACGTTCAATTTACAGCTGTGTTAAATTACAGCTACTTGCATTTATACATGTTAGTTTATTGGTTACTTACTGCAATTGTACTTATTCCTTTTGACAAAACGATTTGAAACTACAATTGTATTCCTCCAAGGAGGGAATATTGCTGCTAGCGTCCAAAAATGTATTTAAAAGAATCCACTAACCACACTCGTATATTTGACTTCGAGTCGGCATAGTGCGGTCAAAATAAGAAACATGGAGTCGTTCTTTACAACATATACTCAACTAACAAATTTAATTTAAACCAGTAACTTTCTGTTAAGAGTAGCAAATGGACTAATGATGGTCATCTCACCAAAAAAGTAGAGCACAGAATATCAAAAGTACACTTGATTATTGTAACTCTCTATTTTCCGCTCACAAACAGCCATCACTTGACAGCATATATTAAATAACACCGCAGCTATACAGATAGCTAAACAAAAACAAGCATTGGCATAGCCAATAGGTCTCGCTTTTGGGACCTTATAAGTGATTAGCTATGCAACACTTGATGTTGTTTAATGAAGGATATTGTGCTGGATAACTAAACACTTATAATGTCCCAAAGGTAAGACCTATTGGCTATGCATTGTGGGGGCCTTATAAGTGTTTAGGTAGAGCTAATGACTTTGCCAATGTTTCTAAGCTGTGCTGTAGAGAAGTGTGGCTGCTGTGCAGCATGCTGAGAAGTTGTAATTAAAAAGCGTAAGAAGCACTGAGTGATGTTGTGGTGTTGTTGAGTGATGCTGTGCTGCCCCTGAGTGATGCTGTGGTGGCCCTGAGTGATGATGTGGTGGTGCAGACTGATGCTGTGGTGATGCTGATTGTTGCTGTGCCGCTGCAGATTGATGCAGTGTTAGCGCATAGTGATGCTGTGGTGGTGCTGAGTGATGATGTGGTGGTGCTGAGTGATGCTGTGGTAGCGCTGAGTGATGCTGTTGTGGCGCTGAGTGATGCTGTTGTGGAGCTGAGTGATGCTGTTGTGGCGCTGAGTGATGCTGTTGTGGCGCTGAGTGATGCTGTTGTGGCGCTGAGTGATGCTGTTGTGGCGCTGAGTGATGCTGTGGTTGTGCTGAGTGTTGCTGTGGTGGCGTTGAGTGATGCTGTAGTGCTAGTTATATACTAGAAGACGATTAGAAAAAGTAAGCGTATGTGTTTTTGGAATGCTAAAGAGACGCTAAGCGTAATAATTTATGTGATGTTTAATAGGAGCATATAAGCATTAAATATATTAAAATAAAATAATATATAATAACAGGCATAGCCAATAAGTATTGCCTTAGAGACCTTATAAGTGTTTAGCCTGAGATGTTGTCTTTTCCTCTGTCTTTAAGCTGTGCTGTACATAAGTGTGCAGCATGCTTAAAAGTTATAATAAAGAAGTGTTTTAATTTTTTTTGTTACTGTATATATAGCCAAGAAAGCATTATGTACAACTGAACGATCTTAGTAAAAACGTATTAACTTTAATTAATGCCTAAATTTGTTATTGTCCTTTAATGCTGGCATCTTTTATCTGCCCGTCCCAAAGTTTGTTTGTTATGGCTTTTTACCTTAAGGAGTGTGCATAAATAATAGTCATTCAGTTATTGAGAGAGTTTGTTATTTAGTGTTAGTCAGTTAGTTTAAGAGTTAGTCAGTCAGTGAGAGATATAGTCAGTTAGTTAGTGAGAGTGAGAGAGTTAAACAGTTAGTGAGAAAGAGATTGAGAGAGTGAGTTAGTTTATTAGTAAGAGAGCCAGAGGCATTTAGTTAGTGAGAGAGTCAGTAACTGACTGAGATAAATACACAGACATAGATAAAAACAGAGATAGAGGGAGGGAGAGATAAAGGTAAATACAGAGAGACAGATAGAAAGAGATAAAAATACATTGAGAGATAAAGACAAACAGATACAGCAAGGAAAAGATAGTGACAGATAGAGACAGATAGAGCCAGAGAGAGAGAGATAGTTAGAGGCAGAGATAAATAGAGAGATAGTATAAATAGAGATATATAGATAGTTTTAGAGAAAGATAGAGAGAGATAGATAGACATGGAGACAGAATGAAATGGACAAATGAAGACAGAGGGTAGAGGGAGATAGAGGGAAGAGGAAGATAGACAGAGGGAGATAAAGGGAGCCAGATAGAGAAGAGGGAGATAGATGTAGAAAGTGAGATACAGAGAGAGAGACACAGAGAGTGAGATAGAGAAAGAGATATGTGTGTATGATAGGTTTGGTGGCTTAGTGCAGGAGTAAATAGCTAATGCTGTTTTGGTGCGCACGCTGTAAGGGTGCCCCCAAGCCATCGAAATACTTAATTAAAATATTTTAGAACAGACGCAAAATAAAAGCAGTGCAGGAGTCAATAAGCTAAGACACTGACCGAAATAGACTCTCCCGCCAAAGGACTTTCAAGGGTAGAGCCAACCCAGCCGGTCAGTGTATGTAGGCAGCAGGGTAGCGATCACCTGCTTGAAAATGCTGCTTGGTACAAGCAGAGTGCCTTTTATTAATTGGTTGTGAAGACAAGAGTTGTAGTGAGAGGGGAGGTCGCCCGAATGTTTCCTCATCTGATGTGTGAGAAATTCTGACATCAGCCTGGTTCTTGCACAGCGCTTCATCAAAAATCGAGAAGCTGTGAGAGATCACGTGTGAATGTTTGTCTCAAAAGACAATGACTCGATGGAGTTACTGTATGTGGTTCAACTTCAAAGTGTGTTTTGATTTGATATCTGACATTAGCTATTTTTTCTATAATATATTTAGCAGGATTATTGCCCAAAGTGTGTGGATCTTTGATTGGGTGCTTCTGGAAATGCCTAGAAAGTTCCTTAATGGACATAAACCGCTTATTGTCTAAATTAGGAGCACTGAAATGCACGATGATTGAAGTTCACATTTTGTTATGCACATTTTTTGCTTATATTTTTACAGTGCCTGAAAATACAATGATGTATCGGTTGTATCTCATTTGGAACACCAGCGTGTTTCTGTATGGCGAGGTTTCAATTTTAAAGCAGCTGAATACAGCTGTGAACCGAGGAATGTGTCTGTGTTACCAATTATTAGAATGACATTGAAAAGGCAAGATTGAGTCAAAACAGTTTTGTCAGTTTCTTGTCCAGTGTGGCTGAGACACTGACCGAAACAGGTTGTCTAAATGCCACTGACTAAGCGGACCGTTAGCGCCTCCCTGTCCCAACAGCACACTCTGATGTAAGCGCTACCACCACTCCCTCTCCAATTTCGCACGATAAACTCGATTACTACCCCTCCCTGCATTGATTCTACGTTCTGAGATAAGCGGCAGGCCACCTTGATCCAATACCGCACTCCAACGCGCACAGAGCCGCCACGCCGAACCGCACCCCCTTCGAGTGAGAACAGTGAAGGGCACCGAGTGAGATTTAGAACGGAGACATCTCCAGGCGCTCTTCACTGATTACTATGAAGGGCGTGTTCTAAAGTTTAGCACAGGAGAATCCTAGTGCCATTCACCACGAATCCTTTATGGGTTCCTAAGTACCGCGCTATTCGCTGAAAAAGCGCTTTGACGCCTCGTTAGGAGTAGTAAGCGCTATGCAGCAAATGCAATGACAATAGGCCTCTTTCAGGCAGGGCACCAACGTTGAATGCTAGTGCTCACAAAACATTCAGATATTACCTATTGAGCCCTGCACACACTGACCTCTGGACACAAATCGATTCAGAAAGTAACACACTTCCAAGTATGTTTACCCCTTTAAACAACAGCAACACCGTGTTACGGAAGCTGCCGGGTTCGCTTTTACGCCTTGGATGGCTAATAATTCGAAGGCTCAAAAATGAATATGGGCAGGGCCAACAAGAGCCATTGATCCTTCTAGGGTCGGTAAATTAGGTACCATGGCACCTGTGCGGTATACAAAGCACTGCAGGCGATAGTTATTTAAAAAATAAATACAAGACTGCCTAATACTGAAGGTGATGCTAAATGCCTGTAGGAAATTGAATACCGTTAGTAATAGCAATACATCTCCATACAGTGTTCTGATTCAAAGTACTGTATATAGAATTGGCCAAATCATCCCATCTATCTCAATGGGCCAATATACTGGGGACATTTAAATCGGTCATGCATGCTAACACTACGTTAAAGTACAACACCAGTACAATTATGGTTAACACAATTTATTTATATTTTACCATGTGGGGTGGTCATACATAACATAACTTGCGTATCTGCAAAGCTCTTGTTCACCCGCAGGCATCTTGCCAACAAATTACAGAAAGTTATTGTTAGCCAACTGAATGGTACCTATTTTATCAACCTCAGATGGATGAAATGCCAGGAGTGGACATGCTGGGGATTTGAACTTGTGACCCTGAAGGCGAAAACAGTACCCGGTAGAGGACGCATTAGTCCACTGAGCCACCAGACCCGACTAATTGCAGCAGTTGATGCTTCACCCACTAAGCTACCTAATAGATTTACATATGCAATACACACCATGCACTTTTTCTGCCAAACATAAATGCCTAGGGGCGTGCTAAGCGCGCACAACAAAGCTGGTGGTGCGTTAACGTCAGCGGTACACGCCAGGCCCATGATTCTGCGTGGGGCGCCGCCCCACACCCGCTGGCGCCTTTTCAGAGCGCGGTCAGCTGGCGAATGTTTACAGCTGAGGGGAGCAGAGAGTGCAGCGAGCGGAGCATCGGGGGCACTGACTCAGGCTGGCGGGGGCGAAGCAGCGTTTGCTGCGACGTGCAGGTAGGTATTGTGTGCTGCCTGACGAAGAGGAGAATGTGGAAAATGACACGATACACTGTGGGACAGGCCACACATCCGTGAAGACCCCCGCGCATGCGCAGCATTGCTTCGGCTTAGTCCCCTCCCCCCCCCAAGCATTCTTCCATGACAGCCCCCCCCTTTGTTTTCGTTCTGGTCCCGCCCTGTGTAATATGGCCCGCCCAACCCACCGAATGCTTGTCTTCGGACTCAAAGGCACAATCAAAATAGAAGAAGGACGCACGCTATAGTCGCTAGGTAGACACTTTCATGACAAGAGAGGAGCGAGCGCGGCAGCCTGCAGAGCTGACCAGACGCTCGTGCGTCATGGCCTTTTGCCTGCGATTACACGCACCGCAGGCATGTGTTTCCAATTATCGCGCCCGCGTCTGGGCACGATAATGGGAAACACATATCTGCGGCGCACGTAACCGCCCGAAAAAGGCCACGACGCACGAGCGTCTGGTCAGCTTTTTAAACCCCCTTACATAAAGTCTTCGCCTAGCAGCGCTTGCGCGCTACTCGAGGCTCGACCTAACCATGTGAACCACCTTGAGAGAATGCAATTAGATGATAATGCTTGCATCTTTACCAAAGATGTGAATGGGTAGCTACTAACTACTCAAAGACTAAAATATCATTCAACCAACTCAGTGTACGTTTTAGAGCCAGCCTGAAACTGTATTCTGCGCTCACCATTGCCTCCCTGACCAGGGATTTTAAAACAAACCCTTGCTAAACTGGGTTTCAGCACTGCCACCTTCTCTTTCACCATTATAGTTATGTAGGCATTGTTTACGGTATCACTAAGTACACTTCACATCAGGTGTTCCGACGTATGAACAACATAACCCAGTCATAGAATTTCTAGTTAAGCAATCGTTCTGCATTCTCACCTAATGATCTTTATCTTTATAAAGCAACCTTGAAGATTTAATTTGCCTTAATTCTCAAATGAATACTCTAAAACTCACGTCATGCTCTTTGTCTATGTGGTTCCATTCCATGCTACCTAGCAGTGGCTCCCATGTATGAATTGCCCCGGTCTGTTTACCAAACTTACTTTCATGTTCCTCGTGCACCACAGTATTTACACGATCCACAGACCCTTGGATGTCATTCCACGTTAGGAACTCATTCCCTTCTTTCCGTGCCTGAGCTTTCAACTTCATCAGATCATCTATATATCTATCAAGTAAAAAGCACAAACATAAAAGTTTAGGGAATTAAGAAAGATAGAAAAAAGGTTACAGGAGGGAAGAAAGAGTCATGGAGGCAAAGAAGTCCACAGGTAGTCATATCTGCAGTGTGCAGTCACTCAGGTAGTATGACTCTAAGGTAGAGAAAAAAGTTGACAGCAAAGTGTGTGATAAGAAACAAGAAAAGATGAATAATAAACTTAAGGCTCAAACAAGATGTAAATTGGAAAGGGAAACACTTGGTTAAAGCAAAAGCTCAGAGATAAAAGGAACACATATGTATCATGTTATTACAAAAAATACACAAACCTTTGAGAGTTTTCATCCTCAATGTTAGTGAGTCCGGTGACTGGGTTGTATAATTGTTTCCAGACTGTGTTCACATCTCCGGTATCCAAAGCCCTGTTAATCAGCGCCACAGAGGACAGCATCTCTACAGCCACTGACAGCTCTGGGTGGGTCAGGTTACCCTACAAGCAAAAAGAACATAAACAAACAAAAAAGTAATGTATTTGCAGATGGTAGTGGTTCAATCAGTCCGTACTCCTGCTGCACATTTAGGGGTCCACTCGGGATCAAAGACTGGCCTGGCCACAAGCATAGCTGAAGCTTTGGTTTCTTGTGGTGACAATGCTTAGCACAGTGACACATATTCTGCTCTGCTTGCGTGACTATTCCACTGTAACCACCCATCACTCAGCCAGAATGATGCATAATATGGACATGGAGGTATCTTCAGGAGACCTTTCATTCGAAGTCACCCAACAACGAACTATTACATTTACAGAAGAGACGCCCTGCACCAGAATGTCAGTAATGCTACACATCCATCATCTCTGCACAGGGAAACTAGACCCCTATGAACATTTTGCGTAAACAGGCCAATCAGAAGAAGCCAAGAGAAGACACAACCTGAATCGCGTATGAACTAGATAATAACTTCTGGAAGGGCATAAGACACACATGGGTGCGAACTTCAAGACTCTTTGAATGCTACCCTCAACACTGTGCACATGTGCAAACCAATCTAACAAATGTGTCTCTGGATCTTAGGCCAGAACAGCCTATGCCTTTGAAAGATCTCAACACAGCAGGTCAAACGGTCCACGACAGCAAATGATGAACCTCTATCAGTGGTGGCTGGTGGAATTAGAAAGAGGTGGGGCGTAAGACTGGTTAACCAATTTTGGTGAGCGCGCAATCTGCGCGGTTATGAGAGGGAATTCGGGTGTCTCCCCCAAGAAATGTAAAAACAATTGGTGTAAGATGGTGCAACTTTTATCCATGAATAATAAGAATCTGTCCCACGTATAGGGTATACATGACCGCTGATATGACTCTTAGTTTACTTATAGTATTGTAATCAGGAGGGGACAGGAACATTTCTCAGTTCATGTTAAAAAGTCTCACTTTTAACAAATACTTCTCAATGCATGTATCTATTTACAGAGTGCCAACACGTTGCCATTTTGCCACCTTGGAAGAGTATAGAGATGAAGCTGGACAGCGTAATTACTAAACAACAGACAGCTGCATCGATGTGCATTTTGCATATTTTCCAGGGGTACAGTCTTCCATTGTGTACCCAAATGGTTTTCAGAACATGAATAACCGAGATACCAATAAGTCCCTAAGGGTGTAAGTTCAGAGCAGAGTCACCTATGACTTAATTAATTATACAGAATGTGAAAATAGGTTTGTGGCATTTCAAAGACCATCACTTTGGAGCGCAAACAAATTGGCATGTTAAAAGCATGCAATTTAATATCTTATTTGGGTCAATTTTTGCCGTTCACTTTCTGACAGGACTAATAGTTGTTCTGGAAACAGGGTGTTCACGCAAGGCCGAGCTGTGGCCTCTTGGGCACAGTGCTGGCAGCGGAGGTATTCTCAGTTTCATAAGAAACACTCAGTGTTGTCGTGGGCACAGTTTTTGCTTCCTCGTACTGCAGCTGCCCAACTGCATAACGGAAGTTGCTCAGACCTGGGCAGCTAAATCCAACCATTTGGATGTCGATGAGGCCTATCCCTATAAATATTACTGATTTTGTTCAAGTGTTTAAGGGACTGGACGGCACAGTTTTTATTAAGAGCATTAAAAGCCCCTCTATATTACCCGTCTCAATCGGACTGCTTTATTGGCTTTGGGAGGAGGAAAAGCTAAGTTGACCCATGGGGATTCTAAGATATGGCACGCACATTAGTCAGATTTCTGCACAGTTGATGTAAAACCCTATAACGTCTTTCAGGAATTGAAACTTGTAATCTGCATGTTACTCACAGATCTTGACAGCAGGCATGAGAAACTCTTGTGCACCTGCACCCGTGATCTGCTTATTACAAACAGTTTGCTTCAGTGTGCACCCAACCCGCTGTGCTATCTTATTGGTTCTTTAATTGCATACAATAGAACTAGCACACGCAGCAAATGAAACGAAAACAACCAAAACATCCAACTACGAGGCATGTTATTTATAGGGATCAATGAGTTCCGGTTACTACACCCCTCCTGTCCATGGGGTACACTGTGGAGGACAGGTCTGTAATAGATTGCCATCTGCTGCCTCTGTGGCAAGCTCCCTAGCAGAATCACCCTCCTATCTGGCTCATACCTGTCGATTGCCACGGATCTTCAGTCACACATAAAACAGTAACTGCAAGAGCCATGCAAACCTCAAGCTGGAGGAGCAAACACAAGGGCAGACTGGTGTAGGGACTTGGGGCACTAACCAAGCCTAATGAGGTGGCTGGTAGAGTGCTTAGCCAGGGGGTTCCCTTCAGATGTCAGGTGTTATGAGTAGCACCGGACCTGCCCTGACAAGTTAGTCTGGTCCCACACACATGACTCCAGCAGCTAGAACTGGGCTACATGTCCAGCTCAGTATTTCACAGCTGAGGTGCTCTAGCTAAACAAATGTATACAGACATTCAAATCTGTGTTGTTCCCGATCTCCGATCTACCCAACAGCACTTTTGAAAGATGTGTGCTTAGGGACAGTCTAGTTCTACTAAGTGTCTATAAACGTATTTAATAATCTTGATGTGCATTTTGGGATGGTCCAAAATGCACCACTACATGCTTCTTCCCAAAACAACTGCTTCCAGCATCAGTCGCGATCGGCAAGACGGAGGAGGGGGGCCGCGCGGGTGTGGGGGGAGCGGGACAGTATTGAAAATAAAGTTAAAACTAAACCTACCTTAATACCTTCCTCCCACTGCTTCCTCCGGATCACGCGCCACCGCTCCTGCTGCTCCCGGCCGGGCCTGTGTAAATCTAGACAGCCTCCTTCTCGTTCCCCTAAGCCAGCAGCGTTGTGATTGAGGCGGGCGGCGCCCGGCCGGGCGCCTGTAGACCAGGGGCCATTCTCTCTATGCATGCAGCCTACATAGAGAGAGTGCGCAACTGCGCATGACTGGTGTGGTCGGCGCTGAGCCCTAACAAACCGTCAGCACCAAAGACAGTGGGCTAGCCACGCCTCCCCTGCACTCGAGAATGAACGCCCACCCGCCCGCCCCCAACTAGGCACTCCAGGCACTTCTGCTTTCCCTCCGTGCGAGAAGCAGAAACATGAAATGGTAGTTTTACCATTTCATGTTTCTGCTTCTCGCACGGCGAGAGCAGTGGGGCAACGCCCCCACGCCCCAATGGAGGAGCCGCCACTGACCTCTATCTTCATGAAGGAAGCTCAGAGGTCATCACTTTAACTTTCATATCAAATAGTGAATGCCACTCAACAATACCCTCAGTGGATGGTAGGTCACATCTGCTCACCCACAAGAAGGTGTAAAACTTTGCATCAGTCACTTCAGGGTTGGAATAATTTGTACTACAGTAGTTTGATTTGAATTTCTTAGGGTGCTGGCATATGCCTATATTCTCATGTTTATATCTCTTCCCTCTGAAAAGAGCGAATCCCAGTGGCATTACCACCTCCAGCAATGGGAGAGATGTTCGTTTTGTTATTCCTTCCTCACTCCAGAGTAAGGACAGAGTTGACCATGGATCTCATTTGAGGGTGGCACAGCACTTCTAATCTGCTAGGGTGAGCAGTACCATAAGTGGTCTTGTCTGTCCCAGTGGGCTGCTGACACCTACAATTAGGAGAGGACGGTTGGCGAAATGCACCTATTCCCAGGCCATTATACACTGCTGGGCAAAGTACAAAGCCCCAAACCCAAGTCCTGATCCCAAAAAGAGAAACATTCAGTTTGCTCCTGAGAACAGGGACCTTTTGGGGTTTGGTAATAGCCTATACTCAGCTGCTAGGACCTCGTGGAGAGGGTGTTGGAGTCCCAAGAATTCACTAGGTGGGATAAAGGAAATCCTCTCTCTGTGAGACTTTGAAACCTTCTTCCAGTCTTGTTCGCTTCCTTTTGACAGACTATGCCTATTTCTTTAGACAGAAGCAGCCTACTTCGACACTGCTTTCTGAGTAAGAACAATGTCACCAGGTATAGTAGGGAAGCATCTTGAATTCTTATACATCGCTATCGCTTGAAAGCTGTCACCACATGCAACAAGCCAATGGCCACTTATTTTGCTATTCTATCCATAAGGTGTGGGCACAGGGGCATGCATCTAAATATGGTTCGGCCAATATGCATTCAAGCCAAAGGCCAGCTACGTTTTCCCAAATATTGCCAATGCCCAGTTAATGTGAAGGGCAAGCAGAGGCTTTAAAAATGTTGCTCACCTCTGGACTCTGCTGCTGCAGTGTGGCCAACTCTCTTTGGTAAAGTTCTCCAGCGAATGGATAAACCTGGGGCAGCTGGGCATCAGGATTCATGAGCTCCGACACAGTCTCTTCAGCATCTCCTTTTCGAATTGCTGTATTTATCCTTACTACAGCAGCTAGCCCTAATAAGAGACATGAAATATATTAAAAATCAACGAAACCACTTATCAACAGCACTTCTCACTTTATGGCTTACACAGCTAATCCCCAATAATTATTTAAAAACAGAAATATGGCAATAGAAGATGACGTTATCCTCTGCAGCATCCAACAAGCATTGGCTAAGCTAATAGGTCTCGCCTTTGTGACCTACTGGCTTTGCCAATACCTTTAAGCCGTGCTCTATAGCATCCCTGATGCCGCGCAGCATAGTTTCATAAGAAACAAAAGCCCATTGCATCATTTTGTAGGGGCATGCACCAAGCATGTGTCCGCCTACAAAATAACCTGGCTGCTTTTTTTCCTTTTTAATTGTCAATCCAACTCTGATCAACAAATAAGAGGAAAAAACATTCCTGCAAAATACTTTTTTGAAAATACAGGCGGGGGAAGCATGCAGAGCAGGGGAGAGGAGCAAATGAGAGGGAGTCTAATGTGGAGCTGGGAGGGGAGAAGCACACCGGTGAGAATGCAAAACAGTGGGTGGAGCACACGAGGAGAGCACCTCTCAGAAGGGCATGCGGCATAACCCCAAGGGCGAGAGATAGCAGTGCCAAGAGGGGACGAGAAGCACATTATGGGGACACCTGGCCATTTCATTAACTCTTGTAGAATGCTTAAACAACATTGTGCTGCTACTTCGAGCTGCTTGCTTTTTGAATGCCAGGAATATTTCAGTGCTGCCCGCTGCTACTTGTGTAGACTCTGTGAGGGAGCATTATACTGCTTATGCCACCTGCCCTGCACCGGTTCTTGGTGTTACTGAAGCTTACAATTCTGCTTTAGTGAGTTACCATTGGGTTTGTGAAGATTGGTAAAGAGTTTTCACTGAGCAATGGCCTCACTACGGTGTCTTTGGTGAGTCTGGTCTTGCTGGTGATGTGGGTGCAGATCAGACAGGCTGGAACGCAAGATGAGGTATCAGGTAAGTGTCAGGAGGCACTAAAAGGCAGTTTCCAAGGTGGGTGACTGGAGCAGCTGCGGGATCTTTCTCTGTCCAGTAGCATCATCGGAAGGGCAGTGGTGTGCTGCAGTACTGAGCTTTGCTTCCCTGTCTCAGTCACGGACATGTACTGAGGCTGCACAGACTGAAGTGCAGTGCTAGATAGATGCCCCAGTCACCATGGCCAAGTGCACACATACAGCTGCAACAGATTCTGCTTGGCTGGCTAGCACACTGTGCTGACTCGTTGCAGCAATGCGCAGAGACCAGGGCGGAAACACAGATGCCCTAGGAGAATTCAGGATCAAAAAGTTATTAATGAGCTGAATATTAATACTATGTCCTGAATATGTGTCGTAGTGTGGTGGGCGGATGTTGGGGCACATGCTGCGTAACCTGCAGAACTTTACAGATGGGCATTGTGCACTTCAAGGGCAAAGCTGAGAGCAGATGTACGTCAACAGATTATAGCTGGAACTTAACACCTTAATGCAAAAGTCAGACCGACGCCCCTGAGAGCAAACAGAGGCCCTTAGCCTGTCACTTCACAAGTTGTAAAGAGACAAAATAAGATTTGGAAGCGTTTATTTCTCTCTCTGTAGTTCTGTCTGTATGAAGTGTAGGTCTTTGTATGTCAGGTAAAAAATGCACGGGCTTCGCGACTGTGTAAGTTAAAAAATAATCATATATGTAGCACTTCATCATAATGTGTTTAAAAATATCTAAATGAAATAATTTTAACAACCTTAGAATAACGACAAATAGAGTAAAAAACTGCAAGGTTCTAAACGTATTCAAGTTACATGCAGCTCTTTGATGAGATGCATAACTAGTGAGCTATTAATACCAGCATTGTACCGCGTGACCGGCAGGCAACACAAAGTTCTCAACATCACAAGCATTAATCTACTGAACTATTTTGCATGAAATACACGTTTGTGAACTACAGTTATGCTCTGAAACAAGCACGCTGACCCATCTCTGCTATTTTATGATGCTTCTTACTTGCGACTCGAGAATAACACACACCTCTTCAGCAACTGCATTAACCACCAGACTTAACTTGTCATTGCTACATTCTGAAACTTGCTGGATAACATAGATCTCTACACTAGGTGCCCTTATGCCAATGTTGTCATTGGGCAGAACACGGTAGCGTTCAACAGCCACCAATGATTAAAAAAAGGTGCTGAGAGGAGTCTACTGGTCACTCCTATTTCGTCCTCCATGGCTCTAGAAGTCACAACAAAAGAGAAAATAAAAACATGAGTGACAGTCTTGGAGGTGGTTCATGACAAACCTGGGGGAAGGGCAGGAGGACGACCACCGTCAAGGACTAGGATCACCAGCAGAACTAGAACCACCAAGATCAGGATTCTTGGGATGAAGAGGACGAGCAGAACCAAGAGGACCACGGCGGAAAATAACCAGAAAGACCAAAAGGACCATGGGAGCTTGGCCAGAATGACTAAGACCAGAAACCAGCAACATGGGACCAGGTCAACGAAGACCAGGTTTGGCAGTGCTAGTCTTCCCACTGGCAGAGGGACCTCAACCAAGGTGACCATGGGAATAAGCATCAGGAAGGCTGGCATCAGGAGAATTAGGATTAAGAAGATCAGGAGGAGAAACAAGACCAGGCTGAGGAGGGGGAAGCACAGGACCAGGGTACCAGGAGGACAGAGAATAGGACCAGGAGGACCATGACCAGAAAGCCAATACCAGGAAGACCAAGGGGAACAGCAGTACCAAGAAAAGGTAGGACAGGAGAATTTGGACCAAGGGAAAATTAGGGATGAGGATGACCATGGCTAGGCGGACCAGGAACTGAACCAGAAGGAACTGTTCTAGCATCTTGAGGAGGACAAACACAAGAAGGACAGAGCATACTAGGAGTATCAGGACAAAAAAGACCAGAAAGAAAGGACAAAGAAGTACATGAGCCCTTGTTGTGCATTCCCTCGGGGCACAATGGTACTACTCGCGGGGCTGCAGACGCTTGTGCATCCCCTTCTACAATACTGATAGCGCTGGGCATCATGTGTGCCAGCACTATCATGAGAGGGCATTCCCTCATTTGCATTGGGGTGTGGTCACATGCACATGAGGGAATCACTTTACCTCTGAGTCCGCACCGTATTATAGACGAGGGAGCTGAAACAAGCAAGCCTTTAGGAGGTGCACTGAAAGTGGGCCACAAAAAGGTGGTGCAAGGCAGCCCTCTGGAGGGGAGAAAGGGGTCCCATGGACCCCCCAGACATCCCCCTGCAGGCGGATGCAGTCACTCAATGCACCCACCTGCAAGGGGATCTCTCTCCTCTCTTGAAAGTGCAGGCGGGCTGACACCTGCACTGTGAAACATGGAGCAACTTTAAACAACTGCTCCATATTTCACTTGAATCTGCTTACCTAGGGGCAGAGTGAGTTTGCAGCTGCCCTGGTGGCAGCGCATACTTTGTAATACAGTGCACTGTCCCTGTTTGCACCCGGTGCCTCTTTTCAAAGGTGCATTGCAGCAGAAACAGGGAAAGTGTGCTGCATTCAAAATACGGCCAAGGATGACCATGACCACCTAGAGGATTAGGACAAAGGGGAGCAGGAGGAACAGAGCCCAGAGGACCAGTTACGAACCAGAAAAAGGAAGATCAAGGGGTTAAGGAAGAGCACCAGGGGAAGGAGGACTTGGAGGCGTACCAGAAGGAGATGGGCCAAGATGCTTATAATGAGGATGAGGAGGAGGTAAGTGCTGGGGCCAGGACAAGGAGGATGAGGAAGAGGATCAGAACCAGAAAAAACAAGACCAGGACCCAGAGGAGTAACAGGAATATAAGAAGGGCCAGGGGAAACATTAAGAGGAGTAGAAGGACCAGGAGTAAAAGGAATGGGGGGAGGGCCAGGAGTATTATGATGAGCAGGAGGAGGAGAAAGGTACGAGTGAGAAGAGATAGGCGGTGAAGGACCAGAAAAACACCAGGACAAAGGAGGAGGAGGTGTTAGTCAGACATACAAGCCCTTAGTTACAGATACCACACATCTTAAGAGAGCACTGCTTAACAGCCTCTGCTATCTTAAAATGCCATCTGTTTGTGAGCAATTAAATGACCTATTAACAGCTTTAACACTACTACATTTTTTCTCGTCAAAAATTTCATTGGGAGCAGAATTTGTCAAAATTAATGCATCGACATTCTACCATTGGCTCAGCTCCTCAAAGCGCCTCTCCTCATGATTTCACTTCCTCTCAGCTCTACCCAGTTTATGGCATAATAAAGTAAACTTTATCTATTTTCAGCACTAGCGAAGTCACACCTTTCATATCAGCATTTATTTCACTTTTGAAAAGAAGTACGCAGCTGGACTCCACCCCCACTGGCCTGCTTGCTCAAGACCAGCCTCCCGGGCCACACATGGCTGTGCAGTACATGAGCCTTGAGTCGACTCTTTGAATGAATGTAAAATGTAAACTAAAACAGATTTTAAGGAACCAAATAGAAATAATTTATGGGCTCAGCAACTTGTGATTTACCAGGAAGGGTTAGGAAAATATGCAACAGTTTGGACCCTGCTAGAACTGCCGACTACTCCCTTCACCCTAGCTACTGTAGCATTGTACCAGACCAAACTTGACTTCAGGCCTAACAATAGCATAATAACAATTATATTCACACTAAGCGTGGAAAGGGCAGGTTAAGCATTTGAAGATTATAAAATTGACCAGTCCGAATGGCATACATGTGGCCTTGCCCAAATGATATTAGCAGCGACACTCAATAGGCTTTTGCACAACATCAAAATATAAAACAATAAAAACCATTATTCACTTTAAGGTACCAGCAAGTAGTTCAGAACCACTTCTTGTTAAAAGGGACTAATAAACAGTTCATCAGTCTCAGATGAATGCCAATTCCAGTCTCTTCTGACAAGTTTAAAATGCCATGCCCAGTTAAAGTTCAGGAGAGGAAACGACCATGCTTAAAAGAAAGATGTCCAAACTTTGTTTGAATAAGGGGAAGACGGGTCAACACAACCATTTCCTTACTTTAAAATGACAGCTCTTTCATCATGTTTAAGAGTCACCGATTCAAGGCAACTTTTCAATTCAAACACTAAGGGATTTCTCTCTAAGGGATTTCTAAAGGCACTATATTCTATGTTGGGGTAGGTGGTGTCCTCTGTCAAATTAATAGGTAACTAGAAGTAGGACTTTAGACATTTTAGAAGAATTGGCCATAATTCTTTGAAAAGCAGCTCCTCTTAAGAAATACAGAATTGTTTTAATAGGTATTAAAGAGTATTTATAAGCTGTTCAGCGCACACCTGAGGCACAATGCAGACAGGACTTGGCTAAGCCTTAAAATTGCCAATACCAGGTCGCAGTACAACAGGAACCTTGGGCGCAAAGATGCGACTTAGTAGACATTGCACTTTTTCCTTTTAAAACACCATGTAAGAGACACAATATTGAGCTTATCATGACTTACGCGTGCATTTAGCAGCCTTGGCTGCTGGATTTATTATACTTTAAGATAAGGGAAAGATAAAGCTGTCTACCTAACATGATTCATACAGAGAACAATTGAATGCTAATATAATGCTATCTTGGAGTTTGTGACGATTGCATTTAACATCTGCTCTACTAAACACAGGTTACCGATAAGCACAGATTAACTGAAAAAAAAACTCTGCGATTGTACAATGAGCTATGTGTAGATCATTTAAATCTAATAGATACTTTAGCTGTAGTTGTTCGTGTTATTTCTATATTGTTTCTTCTAAAAAAATCTCAGTTGTGCAGCCTACCAACGGGTGTGACCTGCTGTTCACTAGTTTTAATCTTAGCAGGGCCGAACGAACCTTTGTATTTTCAAAGCCAATAAACTGAGCAGTAATAAGGTGAGTAATAATCACACCTACTATCCTTCGCAGTGCTAATAAAAGGCAAATCTGTGGTATAAACCAGAACTGGCAAAGCTAATAGATCTTGCCCAGAGCTATTGCCCTTGGTGATGCTAGTTTGCTGTGGCATCGTGCATACTTTATTCTTAATTTATGTTTCGAAAATGCCTCTTGCCAATCTTGGAGTGGTTAATTAATAATAAAAAGATTGCTGGTGCGTTGGCATGCATGCACAAACATGCGCATACATGTTTTTACTGTAATGCAAGAAAAAAAACATTCCAGGATGACCACCGGTGCACATGCGTCCTATTGCACCACCAGTCATCTTTGATTTTTTTGTTATACTTCACAATTAGTTTACTATTCCAAGTAGGCGATGGACATATTTGGTCTGTCAATTAGGAATTAAATGCGCAGGATAACTTGCACATACAAAGAAGTGAGGGACTTAATAAGAATATGTATGGCTGTCGGGCCATCACTTATAAAAAATAATTAGAAAAGTCGGCAGATGGGAAGAGAAGGGAACAGGAGAGAAGTTGACAGGGGAGAGATTGGACAGAAAGGGAAGAGAAAAAGAAACAACCTGGGTAGTGGGAAAGGAAGGTGCAGGAGAGGAGCACAAGGAGAGAAACAGCGAGCAAATGGTGAATGTGAGGGTGAGTGCAAAAAGCAAGGAGCAGAAAGTGAAGGAGGGAAAGAGCACTAGCTAAGTTACTGTCCAATAGATATATTCAGCATACAAGTTTACATAAAAAGGATATTAAAGACAGACGAGTAGCCTTGGAGGTCTGCTTTCATCAAACAACAAAATAAAAAACATGAAAACAAAAATGTATTTCCATAAACAGTGTTGTTAAATACAAAACTGTAGTCTTAGTGCAAAGTGATGTTCTACCGTAGCGACTAATATGCAAATGAAAAAAAGAATAGTCCTCTCATGTCACAAGTGGAAAGATAGAACTCATACAGTCAGAAACAAGAAAGGCAGCAACACTCTAGGCTAGGGGCAGGACAAGCACATGAATAATAAGAAAGGCCATTGAATAAGGAGCGGAGACAGACACGAAAGTCATCCAATCATGTGCAAGAGGTGACCCAAAGGCTGCTCTAAGTGCATTGTATTATATACAATAGGTCTTCGTGGTGAGACCTAAAAGCAAATTATTTTACTACAAATCATGCATATTAATCTTGCATACTGCTGCTTTGATGGATTTGTACTATTTGAATAATACTCTTGCCTCTGCCTTGGCTAGAATGGCGTGTCCGTGTCCTGAGTCGTAGGACTTGCCCGCAGCAGAAAATTGTGATGCTATTAAGTTTTCTTATCACAGTTTTTGCCGGACTTGCCATGGCAGGCAGAAAAGGAGCTGCATACAGACTAATGTGCAAGCCGTCTTGCAGATGATGTGCAAGACGGCTAGTAATGTATTTGCTTGGCAAACAAAGGAAAGAGCATCACAATCCTCGCATTGCATGTTGCAGAAGATGGTTGCTGTATGCATCATGCCAGAAGCCACTACAGCTAATACATCCCTGGAGAGCAACTCTGACACAATGTATACATTTCTCAAATACCTGGTTTATGGGAGGCAAACTACATCAAGTCTTGAGTTCTGCCTGGATCAATGCACAGGCAGATACTGGTTCCAGTGCCTGGAGAGCCCTCCCGACTGATATACATTGGAACAGCACATTCTGGCATTTGGTAATTGACTTGTAATAACCAAATATATATCCTGATGACTAGTTGATGATACCACTTCCCTTTGGTGTAAGGCATCTGGGGAAAGATCTATGAAGCTGCTCCCTGTCCTGGATGTTACGGTTCTGGGTTTTGGAGGCAGACAACCAACTGCTGCCCCAGCTTCCTGCCAGTGCCCAAATTGCCCATAAATACTGGCTGTCCAGAGCCAGTATTTTGGTGCTCGGAAGAGGCTCTTCTGTGCCTTCTGAAGAGAGATGTGATATTGTACCAGGACCTCCGTTGCTGCTCCTGCAGGCTCGGAAGAAGTGAAGATCTGGAGGCGAACTTCCCGTTGCCCTGACCTGTAAGACATGCTGCTAGGTTCCTCAGAAAGGAGATTTATCCTGCAAGATAAATCCAAGGAAAGGCTGACTGAGACCTACATGGAACACTACTCAGGAAGAATGACCGTCAAGGACCCATGATGATCTGGAGTCCAGCCAACATGGATTGAATTTAATATGTAACATCAACATCCATATCACAAGAAAACCAAGGATGTGCTGAAGACACCAATGCACTGTCTTCCCGTGACCCTCCCTGCTGTTCAATCAGATCACAGCATACACTGAACTTACTAACTTATTACAAGCTTACCCCAAACTGTTTTTATGCTACACACAGAAATGTGTGTACTGTACAGGGTTTCTGTACAGTGACTGCATTGCACAGATGAATTAGCATTTGCATAGCTCATTTAAAATTAATTAATCTGTTAAAGAACTGGTTTTACTATTAGTATATTCTTTGATTTTAAACTACATACCTGTAGATCTGATAGAGACTTCTAGCCGCAGATTCCTTACCTTGGGATATTCCTGGGGACTCAGACTGGATCCAAAAGATTTTCAAGCAGTACCCCTGTGTGAAGATAGGTGGTGTTGTTCAGCTCTGTGTCTGCCGCGCCAGAAGTGCTGTGCGCGGTACATATATAGGCGCCACCCCGGTGTGCTGACGCCAGTTCTTTCCTTTTAATGCCAGATACCACTGATCCAGTCCGAGCTATTCCTCAGTCACTTTTTGACTGGCTTTTTTCAACGTTTTGTCGAATTCTTTTGAGAAATGTTCTCCTGGTGTGAGGTATGTCACCCAAGAACCAGCTGGTTTCAAACCATGTGGGGTGTATCACAGGCAAAAGTGAGTCTGAAGCCAGGCCAGGAAAGGGCAGGGTCTTGTGCACTACAAAGACCTTTCTTTGAAGTCTCCCTGCTTCAAAGGCAAAAATTGGTATAAGTACTGGACCTCTGACACCATATACTCAGAACACTTTTGGACCTCAGAACACTTTTGGAACTAAGGAAATTCTACCAGGAAGAAGAGCTGTTGTGCTGCCAGGAGGGACTGCCACTTTTCTGCTTGCTTTGCTGTATTGGACTGCTGCTTCTTGCCTGGGAGGGGAGAGGACTGAACTTAACTCTCTAAATCCTGCATCTCTAAAAATTCTCCAATTGCTTGTTTGGGTTTGCCTCCTGTTTCTGAACTCTCAGGGATATTAAAGACTTCACCTGCATCTTGCATCCATCACCTGAGCTCCTCTGCTGAGTCCTACTCTGCCAAGTGGTGCCAAATCCAGTCCTGGGCCTTTGGAAGTGAGTGTTTGGTGCTGCAACCCAGGAAACCAACGCATGAACACCAAAGCATCAATGGGAACCAGTGCATTTCCTTGCAATATCGATGCATTGCCACTGCATGCACCGAAGTCGTGGATCTAGCTCGCCGACTGCGCAACGCAATGACCTCGACTAACAATGTAGCTCCGACTGTACAGACACAGCGTCTCCACATCACCGCTGCTGCACGAGTCTCAGACACCACTTCGCCAACGTCTGTGATGCACCATCACTGACTCTGATACATTGCCGGCCCTGCGAGGCTTCACGTAAATGCATCACCTACAGCTCAGCGGTTCAACATCGACACATCAGCCCGACACACAGCACTCTTGACATCGACGCTTCAACGGCGTTGCCCGACTTCGGAATTGACGCATCGCCTTCAACAGCGACGCATCCCCTCCTTTGCTCAACGCATCGTCCCCGAGCTTCGACACATCCAAGGTATTGTCAGGGTCTTCGTGACTCCTGTGTCCGGCCCGTGCTCTATCGCAGTCGGATTGAACTTTTGGATTTGCCCCAGTCAAGCGCGACCCAGTTGGAGCTATTGATTTCTAAGCACTGCATTTTAATTTAATCTTGCAAAATTCGTCTCTTAACTTGTGTATGTTGGATTGTTATCGTTTTGGTCTCGTTTTACTAGGATAAATATTGGCCATTTTTCTAAACGGTTGTAGAGAACTTTTGTGGTGTTTTCACTGTGTTACTATGCGTGTGTGTGTTTTCACCATGTAACTGTGCGTGTGTGTGTGTCTGTGTGTCTGTGTGTGCAAAAATACTTTACACATTGCCTCTTTAGTTTAGTCTGACTGCTATGTGCCAAGCTCCCAGAGGGTGAGCACAGGTAAACTTTTAGTGTGTACTACACTTACCCTGACTAGAATTGTAGTTCCTACTTGGACAGGGTGCATACCTCTGCCAACTAGAAACCCAATTTCTAACAGGGCTACTCCCTTCCCTTTGGGGCTACCTTGGCACCCACTTACAATTGGCTGACGGAAAACAATCTCTCCTTGCTCCATCAGGAAGTGCAAGCTCTCTTGGCCAAAGGAGCAACAGAGGGGGTATCAGAAGTAGTTTGTGGTTCTTATTCCCGCTCCTTTCTGGTACCAAAGAAGGACGGATTACTTTATCCTATCCTAGACCTGCACCTTCTCAACCTCTTCCTGAAAAAGGAGAGGGTCAAAAAGCTCACACTCGCCCAAGTCCTGTCTGCTCTGAACCCAGGAGACTGGATGGTAGCATTGGACTTGCATATTTCCACATCCCCGTCCTGCCTGCCCACAGGCGTTACCTGCGGTTCACAGTGGGCCAAGAGCACTTTCAGTTTGCCATGCTCCCTTTCGGCCTCACCAGCGCCCCTCAGGTGTTCACGAAAGTGATGGTGGTGGTTGCAGCTTATCTGCGGAGGTATGTGGTTCCATTCTTTCCTTACCTTGAAGACAGGCTGCAGAGGGGCAGGCTCACCCTAAGCAGTCGTCTCCCACATTCAGACTATGGCAAATCTTCTTCGCTGGGATTCACTATCAACCAAAGTCACACCTGACTCCCTCCCAGACGCTCCTTTTCATTGGAGCCATTCTGGACACTGTGCAGGATCGGGCCTATCCTCCCAGGCGGCGAGACCAGGATAATCAGGCTATGATTCAGATGTTTCAGCCTCTATCCTGTATTTCGGTGAGACTGTCTTAGAGGCTGTTGGGCCTCATGGCCTCCTGCATCGTGCTTGTTACTGATGCCCATTGGCATATGTGGGCTCTGCAGTGGGGCCTGAACTTCCACTGTATGCAGCATCAGGGGAATCTCGCCGACATGATACAGATCTCGGAGGGAATTGCAAAAGATCTTCAGTGGTGGATAACAAACCATGATTTGGTCAGTGGCAGACCCCATCTACCTTCCCCAACCAGATCTGACTGTAGTGACAGATCTGACACTCTTGGGATGGGGCAGCCATCTGGTAGAGGTGGAGATCAGAGGACTCTGGTCTCCAGCGGAGTCTGAGCTCCACAACAACCTTCTGGAGCTTTGGGGGATTCACTATGCATTGAAAGCCTTTCTTCCTTCAATCAGGGGAAAGCTGGTGCAGTTGTTCAGGATCAACACACCACAATGTGGTAATGCAACAAACAGGGCAGGGTGGGGTTGTGGACCCCCTGTCATGAGGCCCTGTGTCTCTGGACATGGCTGGAACGTCAGGGCATTTCCCTGGTGGTTCAACACCTGACGGGCTCTCTGAACACCAGAGAGGACTAACTCAGCCGAATATGCCTACCGGATGGATAAACATCATCTCTAGCCAGAGGTGGTGCAAGGTCCCTTTCAGCAGTGGGGAGAGCCTTGGTTAGATCTATGCCCCACCACCGAGAACATGCAATGCCAGCAGTTTTGCGCGCAAGAGTTTCCAAGGCGACTCTCGTTTGGAGACGCTTTTCGTCTCGAGGGGAGCTCCGGCATCCTGTACCCTTTCTGCCAATGTCACTACTGCCCAGAGTTCTCAAGACGATCAGGAATGACCAGGCCCAAGTCACTCTTGTGGCTCCGAATTGGGCATAGAGAGCCTGGTATCCCAAGCTGTTGAGCATGACCATCATTCCTCCAGTCAGGCTGCCTCTTTGAGAGGATCTTCTTTTGCAGCAACATGGGTAGATCCTGCACCCGAACCTGCATGCCCTCCACCTTCATTCATTGTGACTGAGCAGCGACACTTGACAACTTTTAACCTTCCCTCCAAAGTCTGTGATGTTATTCTGGCAGCCTGGCGTCCCTCCACCAAGTCGGTATATGCCTGCTGTTGGAATAAGTTTGTGTCATGGTGTGTTTCCCACAACGTTGACCCCCTTTCTGCACCTTTACCCAAGGTTCTTTTGTTTGCTTCATATTTGGCCCAGTCGGGCTCTGCTCTGGGTACAGCTAAAGGCTATCTATCTACCACTTCGGCATTTTTGCAGTTGCTGATCCAATCTTCTCTGTTTAAGTCACCTGCTGTGGCTAGGTTCCTTAAAGGCCTGCAGTATATGCCCCCCCCCCATGCCATTCATCATGCCGCAGCAGTACCTCAATCTTGTCCTCACCTCTCTCATGTATGCACCATTTGAGCCTCTGCATAATTGCCTTCTTAGGCTATTGACCATCAAAACTGCCTTTTTAGTGGCCATAACATCGGCCAGGAGGGTCAGCGAATTCCAGGCACTCTCTGTGCATCCTCCTTATACCACCTTCTACCCGGAAGAAACTGGTTCTCCGGACACGTGCCCCCTTCCTTCTGAATATTATGACTCCCTTCCATGCAGGCCAGAGCATCACCCTGACTACCTTCTTTGCTCCACCTCATCCCTCCAAAGAGACGGAGAAACCCCACCGTTGGACCCAAAAAGAGTGTCGTCATTCTATTTTGACCACACAGAAATTCCAGGTGGGCAATCAACTATCCGTGGGCTATGTAGGAGCTAAAAAAGGGAAGGCTGTGCTGCAATGGATAATCTCAAGATGGATCGTTCTACATATTAATATCTGCTACACATTGGCCAAGAACCCCCTGAGGGATCACTCGACCAGATCCAAGGCTGCGACCACTGCGTTAGCGCGTGGCATCCCTGTCCTGGAAATCTGTCAGACAGCAACGTGGGCATCCCTGCAGACATTCACAAAGCACTACAGCCTGGAAAGTCAGGTCCGTTGTGACAGGCACTTGCAGATCCACCTCCGGGGATGTATTGCTTGGGTATCTGTTCTAGGGTAAGGAATCGGAGGCCAGCAGTCTATAAGATGAACAAGTTACTTACTTTTGATAACGTCTTATCTGGTAGAGACTATGTAGCCGCAGATTCCTTACTGGCCCTCACATCCTAACCGCTCCGCGAACCGATTACGGTGTAAGGGAAAACATTCTCAGGGCCTTAGCTTGTCCCACCAGTGGTCAGTTCTCATCCTGGCTCTGCACTCCTGGCATGGAAAGTCGCAAAAGTAACTGATGAAAAAGCGCCAGGATGGCACCTATGTAGGTACAAAGCAAGTCACTGCTGACGGCACTGACATGGAGCCGAATGATGCCACATACCAGCATGCAGGTGTACTGCTAGAAAATCCTCCGGATCCAGTATGACACCTGGGGAATATTCTAAGGTAAGGAATCTGCGACTAGATAGTCTCTACCAGAAAAGGTGTTACCGAAGGTAAGTAACTTGTTCGTTGAGCAGCTCTCAGGATATTTGTTAAACACCTTGGATGCCTAAACCCAACTGAGAAGTTCTCACAGTGTCTCCGGTATGAAGATTACATCACAAACTGCTAGTGAGTGTGTTAGTGGTGGGATACTGGGGAATTCAGGACAGAGGTTTATAGATGGAGATCTGTGAATGTCCCAGAACTGATACACTAGTGAACAATGCAAAAACAGAGTTAAATTGAGATCATTCTGGGTGCCTTAGCACTGCATCGTGAGAGCACTACAAATATGGGTACACAGTGAGGGAATCTGTGGACATCTCAACACTGCTGCCAATTATTAGCAAGGACAGAGACGGAGATACTTTGTAAGTACGCTTCGGCTGCTGAAGCACTTGGAAACCACTGCTGAATGCAACTCACATAGGTATATTGCAGGAATACTATAGATGTCTTAGTACTGGTCTACCACTGAATATTACAAGTCATAATTGAGGTATACTGTAAGAACTCTGTGGAAGGCACAATAGTGGAATAGCTATCCCTGTAGCAGAGAGGATAAGATGGGAATTAGGAGAGGTCTGTGGTAGTCTCAAAACTGGGACATCTGCAAATGGTGGAAGGCACATCAGAGGGTCCATGATAGTTCTGAGTGCCTCGCTAACTGGATAAAAAGTGCACAGGCCTGGTCAATATTAAGGTGCTTTGTCTACACCATGTGCATGCCCCCTGGTCTGTACTCACTGCAACAGAAAGCTAAGAGATGCTTGCAGAAAAATATTACCTCCCCGGTTTGCGACTACCCTCATGTCTGTGAAGGGAACAGGACAACTTTAGTCTCATGGTGGCTGGGAAGCTTGCAAGATGATTGGCTGGTAATGCCACACATGGCAAGGTTTGTAGCTGTAAAGAATGGGCGCTTTTAGGGCTTGATGAATACCTATGTAGCCTTGAAAGTAGCTGCCAAACCATCAGCCACCCATAGACAAGTCGATATGCCAGCTATGCCTGTAGCACTACTTTGAGTTTAAGACAAAGTGGAGGCCCAGGTGTCCTTGTGTCCCCTTTTAATTGTAAACTTTCAACATGGACCAGCTGGAAAGATGACGAAGGCCTTGTGGGTGATAGTCGCAAGCTAGCAATCTTTCTTATTGTACTAGTTAGTACTATGACTTCCAAATATTGGAACTTCCAGTGGCCTCTTTAACTGCGTCCAGTAACCTTCCATTACGAACACTGATGCTAGTTGTCCCAGTTTGTCAGGACAACGCACAAACAAACATGCTATTCGGCTCCATATTTTCAGCAGTTTAGGGTCCGATTCATTTTGGGGTCAGGCACACAAAACTATTTTTCTTGAACTCTGAGCTGCACAGAAACTAGGAAAAGGACAGCCGTATCGTACAATATGCTTCCTTTTACTGACTGGATTGTACGTAGCTCATTTAGTAGAGGACCCGGGGTTTACCCTAGGGTAAAAAATAGAACTGAGAAGAACTTCCGTAATTGTGAACAGTATGTAGGACAACACTACCTTGATGTAAACTGTAGAAATTCACAGTTAAAAAATGTAAATACTACAATTTTTTAATGCGGGTTAGCTCAGCTCTAAAAGAAAGTGTTACATTTCGCTGGTTTCTTCTGCGGGACTTTTACTTTAGCTCCCCTGCCTTTCCTCATCCCAAGTACTGCTGGACAGTTAGGTGTAAAAGAAAGTACTGATAGAATTGGTCATGGCCACATCAACTGCTACCTTAGACAGTCGACCAAAGAATGGCTTCTTTCATACATTCAATGGAATACTTTAAGGTACACTGTGATCTAAGCAGACTTTATCCTACTTTCTCACTATTTTACAGGCTGCATGCTATGCATCTCTGAGACTACGGAGATCCTTTTAGCATATAAAATGACCATATATTAGAACAAGGCATTACTATCCCAAATATTTTAACAGATAGCATAGATTATGGATTATTTAAAAAAAAAAAAAACTGCCATAGAAATGCAAAGTAAGTAGCGGACCGAAAAATACACATGAAATCGTTGATGACTGATCGTGATCGGTTAATTTACTCCAGAAAATATGTCAGCTAAAACATATTGTTGATATCGGTAGAAAAATCCGCAGGCAGCAACTCCCTGAAAGAAATTTGAAGCACCGCATACAGAAAACACATGATGAAGTCCAGCGCCTACAGTTACGTGCTTCAGTTTTGTTACTTCCATTTCGGATTTGTAAATCTCTGGCAGTCGCTGCCTCGTACATTTCCCACACCCGGTGTATTGTAAGCCAATTGTTGATTGCAATCAGGAATGCGTGTGACGTTTGTTCCCCTACCCCTCCTTCGGGTTACGGAAGCAGGTGCAGGCTTCTATTTATAGCATAGATGCAGGTTTCTATCTATAGTATCAAAGGGACGCAAGGTCACACTACTGAGTACTGCACGAGCTCAAAGCTTTTTTGACCCGTTGTTCTGCCGTTTGACGTCCTCAATGCTTTCCCAATCTTAGGTCAACATCAAGCACCCTTCACTTCCGCTTCAGTGTGGGGCTGTAGGAAGACTTTCTGCTACAACACTGTTCCCTCTCCTCTTACATGTATGTGAAGGGCAAGGAGGCGAGTGAATGGATCCAGCTACCAAGAGGCTCCACGTTATCTGTGGAACCTTCGGACACCCTGGCTTTTTGCTTAAAAGCACTATGCATGGTGGGAATTTTATACTCCGATGCCAAAAGCAAAACTACAAGGTCCACAGTGCAATGTTCTGATGACTAAAAAAGTCAGGACTGACAGAAGGCGTTATATACATGTCATAGGGCCACTTCGCAAATAAAGGTTGCTTGTCTCTATCCTAGGATGTGTGGCTGCACTCTGCGCGGATGAATTGCACAAGTGCTGGAGGCGCGAGGCCACGAGGAGGCAGGCACAAGTCTCTCTCCTCTTGCAGCCACAAGACCAGCAGCCAGAGAGAACTCTTATGTTATTCTCCTTGACCACCCGGCAGGAGAGTGCTGGCCTTTCTGTTAATCCGGCCTCCCTACACCTCACCATCCAACCATTAGAATCCAGTAATCTAATAGTTCTTCATTTGCCTTCATTTCATCAAAAGTTTTAGCATCAAATCTTAGAAGTCATGGTTTTTTTTATAAATCACGAGTGCTGTGAATCTATGGACAGAAGGGGCACTTCCTACTCCTAACTTTTTTTGTCCCCGGGTTATTGGGCCCTTTGTAGGTCAAAAAAGAATATGGGTGAGGTGGTCTCACCCATGTAATGTAGCATGCTTCGATCTATAGATTCACTGCACTTGTGATTTATGATGTGTCTCAGGAGGAAGTGCGGTGTCTAAAGCCTCCCTTTCACTCAGTTTGATATGAAGTCATGGTTCTTTCCCAAAATAGCAGCCTTTCTACAGGGTGTTGTAACTGTCCCATTAAAAGTATAGCACATCTAACAGCAGGAGTGAGTACTACAACTGCTAAAGAGGATAAAACAGAGTTTTAATTGAATTTTAGCCTCTCCCATACCCATCCCTGTCGAGACTGCCTCCATGTTAAAGTACGCTTTTCACATGCACGCTCCTCTAATACTTGACACACAACACGTCTATGTACTCACCCAAATAAGCTCTGTTTGCGAAATTAACAGGAAATAGTGCCATGTGGAAAAAGCATGATCACCAGAGCGAAATGTTGCGTCATTTGTAAGGCTCATGACTGGGTGGATATTCGGCTGCCTATTGGTCGCATACAAAGGTATCTGCCAACTTGTAACAGACGTGACTGGGGACAGGTGAAACTAGGAGGAGTTGGGCTAGAATCCACAGTGGGTCACTTTTTGTGACACCATGAGTGCTGCTGGACCAAAGGCCAAGCCTGCCGTAGAGTGCCATTGAGCTATGAGGGCTGTTGTTAGCTCTGGATGAGATCTTCACTAGTGTCAATCAAGAACAGAGGACTATAAAACTTCTACCGGATTTTACTCCTCCAGGGCTGAAAAAAGCAACAAATCCTGCCTGAAAAAGTCCATGAAGCACCTAAAGGTACTGAACGCCTGTAACATGCAAGGCCATGTTTTCACAATGGTTAAACATGCGAGGATCAAGTCCTCACTTTCAAGTTAGCTCGTCGGCTATTTAATGTCTGACTCAAGTCTGAACACTAGCCCGGCCTGTGGCCTCGCAGGAGTCTGAATGGCTGAGATTCTTGGGAGATGCATTACTTTCTGAATGAGTTGCCTCGGGGACCTCTAGGGGGGATTCCACGTCACGGTAACTGGGCAGGTGAATGACTCTTTGTTCTAGGGCGGCACTGCTGACTCATCCCTGGCACGAGCCCCTCCCAAGCACGCGGCGCGGTACATGCAGCTGCAGGGCCTTACTTCTCTGGTACTGCTGAGCGGAGCCGTTCGCTGCGTCCACCCCGGACTGGAGCTCCTCCTTCTGCAGGGGGCCCGCCAGGCCATTCTGGGAAAGAAACAACAACGTGAGCCCCACACATTCCTCCCTTAGCAGCCTTTCAACATCTGCCCTAGCATTGTACACAGGCACTTTAAAGCGCCCCACCTTCTTCACACTGAGGGAGATTTATAGTGATTGCGTATGTGTAGCTGAAAACAACGCGGCACGACGCATGCACGTGCGCTTGCCATGGTAGATTACACACCGACAAAGACACACCCAACACCTGCCTGCTCAAAAAGGAACATTTTGTTAAACACAGCTTTTACAATTCCGGGATGGATGCACTTAGTACAGTTTAAAAACACACACACACGCCTAAACGCCCCACTCCCCCGCGTTTCACCTTTATGAGGTAGTATCAACTGAAATTAGATAAAAACAATACCCTATAAAATAGGTTATCTAATGCACTTTAGACACATTTTGCAGACAGTACACCTACAACATTTCTCTAACACTTAAGCGAGGTAGAACAGATGTGTCACCAACTCGCACAAATTAAAGAGGGCACACTATTAATCTTTTGAACACCTCTACCACAAGTTTACGACCTTTGGGGGCTGCGCATAAGATTTTTTTTCCGTATGGACACAAAAGAAAAAGTTGTTTGTTAGTTTTTTTTTTTAAACTGAGATGTGTACCGCAGTCATTCTGATTCAGTGCGCTTAGTTTAGTGACCAGACTCGGTGGGGGAGGGTCCGCCCCCGCACCCACCCTCGAGGATAAACCGGCTCTGCCTCCTCTCGGAAGCTGCTTCACAGATGTCCTCCACATACACAGCTCAGTTGTTCACCAGCTACAACGGACCAGCGTCTTGCACAGCATGTGACATCACCTTTTTACTGGACACTGGGGGCATTCTCGCACTTAGGGCTGGGGACGTCTGTGGAACTGCACAGCAAAGGCAAGAGCCACGCGCAGCCACTGGACCCTACTACCTACCGCCCACAGCTGTCTACATATCAAACACTGCTCTCTTCCTACTCATTACATTCTTTGTCCAGTGTTTGTGTTTATCATGAGAGGATTCTGTTTCCTCAAATTACTTCATCCTAATAATATTCCTCTTGCAATGTAAAGCATATTAAAACTGCTTCGTGCAGCTCCGCTACAGAAGAATGTAAAATAATAAAATATAAGTAAAGAGGCACATTTCTAGGAGCTCAGAATTCTAGACGATTGAATGATTTGATTCTTAAAACGGAGCTGTTAAAGCTAGCCTTGAAATGAAAACCTGTAAGGAAGAGGACAGGGACGGAAGAATACCGGGAGCTGGGGGCGGCCGCTCCTGGTAGGATTCTAGTTACCATAGCGCTTTGGACGGCTGACACTTTTAAAATAGATTTCTTTTGTGTAGTCACAGTATAAACATTTTTGAGCATTCATTTAACAGTCGAAAGCACTCTACATGTCATGGACATTTAAAGTCTGATCTTCAGATATTTAAACAAAGGGTTGGCCTTTCAATAATTGGCACTTCCACAGCAGTAATCTTATTTCATAGATGGTACAGGATTGGAGGGAACCCAGGGTGGGGTAGATCTGATCATATGTCTTCAGTCTATTAATGAAATGTGCCAGCTTGGTTTAAGCTCTTTAGTGGGACAGGATGGCACCGGGAATGGCAAAGAGCTGAAGTTGCAACCATCTCACAAGCATGGTGCTAAGGCTTGGACAGGCATTGAAGAGCTGCGGCTTCATTCTGCATAGCTGTGATAACTGGTACGACACTGTCAGTGATTTATTGGTGTTATGAGTCTTGAAGAAGAGATCGTAATTGATTGTCATTTTGAATGAATTTTCGATTGTGGTGAAAAGCTGCTAGAGAAACAGTTCTATAAGTGTCGGCTAATGAGCAACTCCATGATGCTGATGGTGTCTAGCAGTGTTGTCTTCGTTCCCTCAGGGAGTAATCACCAGGGAGGTTGAAGTCCTGAATGTAGATTTTGGGGAGAATGGGAGACTTGTAAATGGAAATGATCTACTTGATGTAGGTGTTGCCATTCCATGTGGCTTACCTGGGTCGAACTGAGACAAAAAATATGCCCAGTCACCAAAATAAAAGTGGCCCCCATTAGCGAACAAGATAGCTGACAAAGTGGCCCACACTTGCAAAACAGTCCAGTTTTCAACTTGTACAGGCGTGTATGGGTATTTTGCAAGGTTTGGGAGACGGCATGCATTTGCTGAAGACAATGCTTCTTGTAATATCAGTGAAATCAACAGGAATAAAACCAGCACACCTGACCATAAAATAGGCCCACAAACTGCTAAAAAGAAAAATGCGCCACACGCTAATCTGTGAGACTGGCCCATGGGACAGTGCCTGATTAACCCATAGGTCAGTCCGCCCCTGTGGCCTTCAGATCAGATGATAGGTAGTGAACTCTGAGGAAACGTATTTTAATGGGACCTCCCTGTGGCAATATTAAATAAGATAAAAGAAAGTATGATTAATAGGGTTTTTAATGACATCCTCACTTGTTCGAATACTGTGACAGGGAGGTCCAAGAAAATATTTTTCCTGCCTTTTCACAATTTTAATATGGTCTCATAGTGATTTCTTGGTGGGGGCAGGCATAACCCATCTGGGGTCATGCAAATGTCATCTGATACTTTTCATTGTCCCTCCTTTCTACGCACGGTACGCCCATTCCCTACAATTTTATATATTTTGTGTACTCTTTCCCACAATCTTTCCACCGCTTCCTTCATGGTCTCTCCCACGGCAGCCGTTTAACTTAAAACCTGAGCCTTAACTTTTTGGCTAGCCTAGAGTATATTCAGGCTGCACAGGCACAGAGAAGATGCTTGGCTGGCAGGACTCTTTCTGTGCTCCTATGGTAGAAATGCAATGCCTGTTTAGCATTACAAATATGACAGCAAACACCAATTAATATGTTTTTATTTAATGTATACATTTCTTCTGTAATAAAAGAGTATTTGTTCTAGTCCTGAAATCTGAATTAGGGCAGAAATTTCTAAGGAATTAGATTATGCAGCTTGTCCTTTTACAATAATCGTACATGATGCTTATTTAATATATGTGTCATATTAAATGTATGTACTATGTTGTCTTTGTCTAAACCCATCATCCACCACACATGTAACGACACTGCCAAACGTCATGACTTTAGGTACTGTTGTTTAAAGATGCAGTGTTCCTAGAAGAAACTCCTCAATGAATACAAATATACATAGTACACAAAATTAAAAAAGAACTATTCGAAGATGAGACTTGTGTTTTCATTTACTTAAATAAAACATGAGGGTCAATGACAATGCTTTAAAGTAAAAAAAGGCTAGTATTAAAAAACACACACAAACTAAGCACAATTTCCTAAGATTTTCAGCATTCGTTAAAAAAAGTACAAACTTTTAATTTATTATGTGTTTATTTAGTCTCACTGTAATGCCATTAATCATCTTAGGTTGTAGATGCAATAGTGCAATCAACATTCTTCACTTGATGCATCACATACAATGCTCGAACACAGACACACACAAGCACAATGAAACAAATATACCCACACTGGTATATTTATGTATGCCTGTTCTTTAACTCGCTCGGTGTACACATGACCACACTTTTCGACACGTATTGTCAGAGGTTGAATCTTCATTGTTGAATAACTTTGATAAGGATCAACACATGCACACACCCTATGATTGGGGTGGCTTTTATCTGTGTTTGCATACCTCAATCTTCTGCTGCTTGTCAGCTTGGAGTTGCTTCATGTACCATTCACTGTTTTCACGCAGCAACCCACGGAGGCCAAGTACTTGTAACTTCAGAGCCTCAAACAAGGCCAGAGTATCTCCCTGGTCCAAAGCCAAATCCACTTTCTCTATTGCTGCTTGCACTGAGGAAAAAAGATGGTTAAACATGTATTACTCAAACATAAGCATGCAAAAAATCGAATACAAAAACACCCACATCTCACCTTACCTAAAAGCTCAGGTCACAACTACTGCTTTTGAAAGGGTTTAATACGAATACTCAAGCACTTACTCTGCAGACCCACCACAGCAAAACAAATTTGATGGTGAAGGAAAAACAGTTGTTACTTTGACATACATTCTACAGGGTCTCAGACTTAACTACTTACCTGCAGCAGGAATTTGGAACTGTGAGAAACATATATTAGTAAGCAAAAAGGCATAAGCAGTGCCATTCCTGCACATTCCCCTCAACATGGGCCCAACTGACTATCCATCTTGTCCTCCAGAAGATTATAGAACAATACATTACAAGGCCAAAGGGGATGATGGTGGTTCTAAGTACCAATGAGAGATGCTCAACATTATAGTAAGAACTTGATCTACTGGGTTAAGTAACAAGTCCATATCTCGAATGTTGTTTGGTCTATGGATCCACTTTCTTTGAGCAGAGTTGAGCAGAGAGAGAAAACATTGGACAACCACTTGCAGTCTAACATGCTTCTGCAACATTCTTGCAGAACTGGTCTTTAGCCCTGGCCACATTTACAAAAAAGTAGGGCAGATCTCCTTAATAGATATGTCAAAGGATGTTGCAATAGTGACACTGTTTCCAGAAGAATACAGACAAATGGCTTTAGAGAAGGGCCTTTGTGCCTACATGCAGCAATAAATCCACTGACCTTTCAGTGGACTGCTCCCTTCCTTGTGCAGCTCCGCCTGGGAGCTGCTGCCCCCAAGCTCCCTGCTGATCTTCTGACTCTCGGGTCAGTGGTTCGAGGCCCTCCTCCAGCCGCAGGCACCTGCCTGCGCCTCATCCCTGGTGGTCTAGTGGTAGAGTGTGACTGCTCTGCTGCTGGACTCTGTCTCTCTGACTCAATTCGGGAGGATCTCAAGACCTGGCTCTCCGACTGAACCCCAGCGCTCAGACGGATCAGCAGCTACCATAACCAGTGATGAGCTGTGACTGCTGACAGGAAGATTCCAAGAGTGTTGTCTCAAAGTCATGTTTCTTCATGGTTAAAGAAAGAACCATGGTGAAAATGCTACCATGGTGCTTTGCATCCAATAAGTTCATGCAGAAAATGCAGTAACCTATTTAGCTTTAGGAATATTGCCCACACCTATGAAGATAGTTTTGGCATCTCTTCTTGAGGGCACTTAAACAGCAATTCTCTGAATCCAATCCTCAAGGCCCACATTTTCACTAAGCTTTGAAGCACTATCTTGGGGAAGGAGTGATAAAGTGACTGCCCCATTAAATCAGCAGCAGCTCTAAGAAACATTCATGGCATTCGCAGAGACTTGCACCCCTGGAGAAGAAAAGCAACCTGAAGGGACTTAAGCTCAAGAGTAAGCAGGTGGGAGTCCAGCAAGCATTAAAATCAATCTCCCTCTGCAACAATGGAGTAGATTTGGATCCTCCTGGTCAGGAGCATGAATTGCATAAAGCATAATTTCTTATGGGTAGGCGGTACACCATGAATAGCCATTACTTGCCCTTATCAACTTGCCCTAGCAGACATGGCTGCTTACTACAGGGCTGCTCATTTCATATTGTGAATGAATGGCTCTTTGATTTCAGCCCAGCATTCGCAACAGACCCAGCATTCGCAATGGGGAGCAATGGGAAACAATCACAGGATCTTCTATATGGGGACAAAGCATTCACAACTCTTCCTCTGGCTACAGCGACAGTAATTAAGGTATGGCAATAAAAATAAAAGTGGCCCCCATTAGCGAACAAGATAGCTGACAAAGTGGCCCACACTTGCAAAACAGTCCAGTTTTCAACTTGTACAGGCACGCTGTATGGGTATTTTGCAAGGTTTGGGAGACGGCATGCATTTGCTGAAGACAATGCTTCTTGTAATATCAGTGAAATCAACAGGAATAAAACCAGCCCACCTGACCATAAAATAGGCCCACAAACTGCTAAAAAAAATAATGCGCCACACGCTAATCTGTGAGACTGGCCCATGGGACAGTGCCTGATTAACCCATAGGTCAGTCCGCCCCTGTGGCCTTCAGATCAGATGATAGGTAGTGAAGTCTGAGGAAACATATTTCAATGGGACCTCCCTATGGCAATATTAAATAAAAGAAAGTATGATTAGTAGGGTTTTTAATGACATCCTCACTTGTTCTGATACTGTGACAGGGAGGTCCAAGACAATATTTTTCCTGCCTTTTCACAATTTTAATATGGTCTCATAGTAATTTCTTGGTGTGGGCAGGCATAACCCATCTGGGGTCATGCAAAGGTCATCTGATACTTTTCATTGTCCCTCCTTTCTATGCACGGTACGCCCATTCCCTACAATTCCATATATTTTGTGTAATCTTTCATCCCTTCTTAGAAATTGCGCCTGGTCATGTTGGGTTTTTGGTGAGGGAGAGGATGAGCTGGGTGTCATCGGCGTAAGAGACGATGTTGAGCCCGTGGTTTCGGACGATGGTTGCGAGGGGGGCCATGTAGACGTTGAAGAGTGTGGGGTTGAGGGAGGATCCTTGGGGTACTCCACATCTGATCTCGGTCGGTTCTGAGAGAAGGGTGGGAGTCTTATTCTCGGTGTTCTGCCTGAGAGGAAAGATCGGATCCAGTCTAAGGCTTTTCCTCGGATGCCGGCGTCACGGTGGGAGACGGTGTCGAAAGCTGCTGATAGGTCCAGGAGGATGAGGGCTGCCGTGTGGCCTTGGTCAAGAAGGGCACGGATGTCGTAGGTGGCGTTGAGGAGGGCGGTCTCGTGCTGTGGTTCCTGCGGAATCCGGATTGAGAGGTGTCTAGGATGCTGTTGGTTTCTATGAAGTGTGCTAGCTGGGTGTTGATGGCCTTTTCGATGACTTTGGTGGCAAAAGGGAGCAGTGAGATGGGCCTGAAGTTTTTGAGATCCGTCGGGTCTGCGGAGGGTTCTTTAGGAGGGGATTAACTTCGGCGCACTTCCAGTCGTTGGGGAATGTAGTGGTCTTGAGGGAGCAGTTGATAGTTCGGCATAGCTCGGGTGCGATGGTTGTGGCAGCCCTGTGGAAGATGTGCCGCAGGCAGAGGTCAGTAGGTGCTCCGGAGTGGATGCTCTTCATTGTCTTTAAGGTGTCTTCTATGGTGAGAGGGGTCCGGGTGAGAAGAGTCTGTTGTATGGCGTTGTTTGGCGTGGGAGATGAGGCGGTGCCGTGGTCTTGGTGGTTGAATCTTTCGAAGAGCGTCTTGATCTTGAGGTGAAAGAAGGAGCTGAGTTTGTTGCAGAGGTCTTGGGAGGGAGGGACGTCGGTTGTTTCGCCGTTGGGTTTGGCGAATTCCTGTAAGATGGCGAAGAGTTCCTTAGAGTTGTGGGCATTGGAGAGGATTCTGTCTTGGATGAGGTTTTTCTTTGTTGATTTGATGAGTTGGTGGTGTGCTGTGATGGCTGCTTTGTAGGCGGAGTGTGCTTCCGGTGTTTTGCTGTTTCTCCACTTCTTCTCCAGTCGTCGGCAGGAGTGCTTGGATTCTCGGAGATCCGTCGTGAACCAGTTGGCATTCTTGTTGTGTCGTCTCGAGGTGTTGCCGCAGTTGGCGATCCATTGGTGGAGGTTGCTTGCTGATGTGTTGGCATCTGTCGTAGTTGGGGGAGGAGTCTAGGTGTTCTTCAGAGACTTTGTTCCAGCTTCTGCGTGGGGGGCGGAGCATGCGCCTGTGGGGTGGGTTTGGTAAAGGAGAAATGGATGCAGTGGTGGTCTGTCCAGAGCACTTCCGTGGTGTGGCTGAAGCGAATGTTGTTTCCTTCGGCGAAGATGGGGTGGAGTGTGTGTCCTGCTGTGTGAGTGGAGGTGGAGACAAGTTGCTTCAGTCCTATGTTGGTGAGGTTCTCCAGGAGGGCGGTGGTGTTGGGATCGCTGTCGTTGTCCAGGTGGAAGTTTAGGTCTCCGAGTAGTATGTAATCCGTAGAGGCGAGGGCATGGGGTGCGATGTGGTCTGTGATGGCGTAGCCGAAGCGGGGTCCAGGAGGTCTGTAAGCGAGTGTTCAGCGGAGCGTCGTTCTGGGGTTGGGCTGGATCTGGAAGTGGATGTGTTCCATGGGGGCGCGCGGCGTCGTCCGAGTTGGTGGTTGTCAATCGGAGGGAGCTTTTGTGGATGATGTCGAGGCCTCCTCCTGGGCGGTTGGGCGGTCTTTTCTCAGGATCTTGTATCCGTTCGGGGATGGCGGTTGCGATGTCGGGTGCGGAGCTGGCGTGGGTCCAGGTCTCTGTGAGGAAGGCGACGTCAGGTGTGTGAGTGTTGAGGAGGTTTCAGATTTCTACGGCATGTCTGTGCAGGGAGCGTATGTTGAGGAGGATGCAGCTCAGTGGCTTGTGTGCGGTGTCGTCCGGCGGGTTGGGGGCAGCTGTCTGGGTCCGGAGGAGGGTGAAGGTGCGGTGGCAGGAGATTGGGCCTTGGGTGTTGCTCGGCGTCGAGAGCTGGCAGTTGTTGTTGTGTCCGGGGTTGAGTGCGTGGAGAGTGCTGGGGTTGTACCGGTGGGGGGTTCGGGGGACCAGGGTCCCTGGCGCTGGTCGCAGACGGGTGTAGGTGGGCTAGCCTTTCGCACCAGTGGCACGGCCGCGCAGCAGCCACCATTAAGTCGGGGTCGGGTGAACAGCTGGGAGGCGGGAGCGACACGCTGGGGAAGGAGGGGCCGCGGGGGCAGCAGAGGCGGGGAGTGCGAGGTAAAAGGAGGCAAAGGAAAGAGAAAGAAACAAGAGGCAATGAAAAGGAAAAAGCAGAGAAAAAAGGCAAGGAAAGAAAGGCAAACAGAAAAAAAGATGACACACAGAGCGGACTAGCAGAAGAGCTACCACTAGACCACCAGGGATGAGGCGCTGGCAGGAGCCTGCGGGTGGAGGAGAGCCTCGAACTCCTACCTGGCAAGGAGCTTGAGCGGTGCTAAGGGCAGTCCCACAAAGGTGGAGCTACGCGGGGGGAGAGCAGTGACTCTGACCATCAGAAAAAGATATCTATGATGCACAGTTCATTGGTTATGCAGACTTTCGATAATTTTATAGCACGCTTGGAAGGGAGACCTGGTGATCCTCAGAAATAAAGGAGTGGGAAAGAACAAGGATGTCCCACAAGAAGTCACTATAGTGAGTCAGTTCCACATTATCCAACTCAAGAATTTACACCGCATATACTTTACACATCACCAACTACAGCTGGCTAGGGAAAATGGTCTCCCTCTGATTTACTAAGATGCAGAGAGAAGTAAGGCGATTTTATACAAACCAGATGGAGATGCCACCAAACTAGTCCCTTCTGGTAGGGGTGAGATGTATGTTGGAGGAAGAAACTGGGTAGTAAAGAGATGAAGGTCCTAACTTTGCTCTACAACATATAATGTCTGAACTTGATACTAACAGACACAAATTAGTGCTGATGCATCTTGGGTTCGCTGGGGCTAACAGAATATAGCCAGTGACTGGTGAAACAGACTTGCCCGGTCTGGAAGGATGGGAAAGTGGCATGGATCATTGTAAATCATTAGAGATCCCCCATATATATTTTATGGGATGTCTTCACAAAAACATGAACATAGGGAAAGAATGGATGGAAGGACTACAGAGGAAACTTTAGGGAGCTCTGTGGAGACTGAAGTAACTTAACTGTATTGAATGAGTTGAATAAGGGAAGAAGGCTTCAACTGATAGCTGCTTTGGGCGTTTGGGGGTGAGATACGTCCAATCTGTATGCTCATGGTAAAATAATTGCTGGGTGGTGGTGCTGCGCATTGATGTAACTGCATATTAATTAAAATGTTCAATAATTATATATATGTATGTGTGTAAATATATATATAACCTCTACTGTCGAGTGTATGCTCATCTATGACCTTTGTAATGTAGGGGAGCTGCCGAAGTTCATGTAGCAAACTGATTCAGAAGTGTTACAGTGGATTTTGGAAATCTTGGCAACTTAGTCTTTGATACTGTCAATGATAGACTTGTGTAAGATCGCTCTGAAGCGGCCTCCGTGATCTGTCTTGGAGAAATGAGGGTGGGGTTCAAGGCGGCATCAACTTTTGATTGCACAGAGCACGCCGACTGAGCAGGATGCTGATGAAGCATGCACATTGGGTCTGAAGACTGAGTATGCTTGGGAATCATCCACTGATCTGGACTACAAAATGTCTGGGTTTCAGGGTAAAAGTTCTGATTCTTCCCGCACAACTTTGCCTTGCAATATGATTTTACACCGACTACCTTCTTACTGTGTGGTCAAGATATTGATCTGGATTGCGCCCCGTTTTGTTAGAAGAATTGACTTTAGTTAAGCCCTAGTTCACCCAAAAGGTTTCATGGTGTTGGGTGAGTGACAGTGACAGATCTCAACTAATCATTACCACTACTGGCTAAAACTATTAAGGAGGAGATGGGAAAAAGTTTAAGTTGGTGGGCATGTTCTGACTCAGGACATTACTAAGTTAATCAGAGTTAGTTAGGACTATCATGTTAGATCATTAAATCCCTCCAACCCTTCATTATCTACGTCTATTTTATTTTACTAATACATTTTACTGGAATCATTATAAAGCACGGACCATGTCCCAGAAGGCAGCAGAGCAGTGTGCATATCAACAACATACACACGGCACGTGCAGGTGTGTTTACAAACCTAGGAAGATTGTTAAGAGGTGGGTATTTAGATCTTTTCAAAAGTTGCCCAATGAGGGTGAAAGTCTGGAGTGCAGAGGAAGATCATCAGTGATGGCCAGTAAGTACAACTTGGGCGGGGGGTGGGGAACATGCATGTACACTCAGTTACACCCATGCAGACACGCATGTGCATGCACATACACACACATCCATTCACAACACTCACAAATACACAAATTCATACATATACGCACACACCAAACAGTCAATAAAAACACAACACTTACCAGCTCCAGCGCTCATGGAGGGAAGCCTTGAAGGCCAGAAGGCTTTGGACTGCTGCCTCCCCTCATTGGCTGACGTAGTGTCAGTCAATGAAGCGAGGCAGCAGTCCTTACCTCCTTATAGAGTAGAATGGGATCAGAGAGACTGCTGACCCCACCCCCCACTGTGATGAGGTGTCAGTGATAAACACTCGGCCCTGGGCACTTCATGGCTTAAAACTGAAGCGCCCAGGTACAAGGCTATTACCGACACTCCACCTCATCACAAGGGGGATGGCCACGAGGACCTTTGAAAAGCTGAGGTCACGCCCACAGGAGCTGTGACATCCTCAGCCCAGCAAAGTTCAGCCCAGGGAGCAGGGGGCCTGCACATTTAGCACATGTCTAGCTCCTGGCTGCCTGACCTGAACAAGAGGAGTGTCCGTCAGGCTGACCTTGACTGTCTTACAGACACTCTTTGTGTCCAAAAGGTACAGAGGTGTGGCCCCTCCACCCTTATGGACTGGCCGCTACTGAAGGTCATCCTAGACAGATGAATTAACAATTAATACCTATTCTTTAAAAATGAATGCAGCGAAGTAGGGATGCAATTGGACGTCATATAACAATACAGAAATCCATGCTCTGTTCTTAATACCTTGAGTTATTGCACAGTGTAGATGAAGTGACAGACCCCCAAGCTGTGCTTAGTTTTAGCATCTTGACTGATAATCTCCATATATAGCTCCTGGTAAATAACCCCCCTGTAACCCGGTTATATTCTCTTAGCTGCATGCCATAGATGGTAGAATGGGGTCTTACAGTTAACTTTGTTGACGTTGCCCTGTATCTCCGCTTGTGTCAGCAGCTCTTCATACACGTCCCTTTCGCCGGAGTTCTCGTTTCCAATCTGAAAATAATGGAAGAGGAATATCAAGGGACTTCTGAAGTTAAGTCGAGTGCTATTGAGAAGCTTGTGTTTCTGGCCTGTGACTAACAATAACATTTTTGCCAGGGTGTGATAAGTAAAGTAAGCTTTCAGGCCAGTGCGCCCTTGCCTTAATATCCAAAATCCCTCCAGTAAGATTCACCCTTTACATATTTTTGCAACTTTGTGCTGCAAATTGATCTGGTCCTTCAAACAAATGGATGAATACCAATCAATGCCATTTATTTTTTCACTTTTTGTAGCATCCTTTTTTTTGTGAGTACTTTTAATGTGCATTTTACATTGCCGATCAGTGAACAGTGAAAACATAATAAACATGTACTACCCAGGCTCGCAAGCTATATTAATTGCGAGTGCTACTGGTACTGCGCTCACACCAGTCACCAAGTGTATTAAGAAGACAGCCAAGTCATGACCAGGTGATGCGCACTCCCCAAGTGCTCTTACATTCAGAAAAGCCATGGAGTTTACACACGCTTTCACTTTAGTGTGTTTCCTCATCCGATATGAACAGTACTTTCTCTTCCCAGCCTCACTGCTATAATCAAAGCTTAGCCTTGGCCAGAAAGGTAAAGCGAAATACAGGAAACAGTAAGTAGGCAGAGCGCTCACTTTTATAAATCTGACTGAAAATTAGAAATTACACTTTAAGACAAGCATTGGTAAAGCTAATAGGTCTAGTGTTGGCCCCAAGCTTTTTGGCTTTGGCATTTCATGTTTTTGGTCTGTCATAGCTTGTGCAGAACCTTATTGGTGGGGAAGCAGCCAGGAAATCAATCTAAAAAAATCTCTGTTTAAAGCAAAAAATATTTTTGGGTTGTGAAAAAGCACACATTTCAATAGTAGTCCCCGACGCTGAAGACGACTACTTTGTGTGTGGATGTTCTCCTTGTGAAAGATATGCCTGGCTGATGAGCCCCAATCAAGGCACCACTGGTCCTGGGTCGCTCGTGTTACGTTTCAGAGAGAACCTGGCCTGGCAGTATGGGCTTGACTGTTCCCACTGGAGCAGGGTCAAGAATGATTTGCATATGGCTGGGTGCAACCTGAGGTTGCATGTTGTGCAGAATAATGATGGACTGAGATGTGCCCCGAGTAATTACCAGTGGCTGAGATTAATTTGCGCATTCTTTCTGTCAATTTATTGTATACTTCCTTGTGAAAGGAGAACATGCTGTAACTCAAAGTGAAATCAGCCAGAGGCTGAAGCGTACTAACCCTCTGCCCCATGATGCATGCTGTAGTAACTGGAAAAAAATGTGAATGAAACAAAAAACTAATGGATGAAGTCTAGCCGAAAACCCTTATAAGTAACAATGTTATACACATAAGAAAACAAGTTACTTACCTGTAACTTTGGTTCTCCAGTATTGGAAGCTTTCATAGATTCCCATGCTTGGAATCATTCCCCGTCGTCGAGATGGGAGCCTCGGTATATATAAAATAGTAGTAAATAACCATTACAAAAGAGCAACAGGCCTAGGCCTAATCCCATTTTGTAACCAGACCATGTCTTTTTGTAAAAGAGACCAAAAAGAACCATCAACCAATCAGAGCAGCCTCACCCTCTAGAACCTTGGTGAAAGAACCTCAGCTCCTCAGATTTTCGTATACGTTGTGAAAAATAACACAAAGAGAGGCTGAGCTTTCCCAGGGGAGGAGGGTGGGTCGCATGGGAATCTATGAAGCTTCCAATACTGGAGAACCAAAGTTACAGGTAAGTAACTTGTTTTCTTACTCCAGTATTGGAGCTTTCATAGATTCCCATGCTTAGAATCAGAGTAGCTAGCAGTAAAATATACACATTTTCCATAAAATATTACTTATTTGAGAAACATTGTGTAAATGCATTTTAAAACCAGCTAAAAGCAGAGATGTGAAAAACAAATAAACAGCTAGTACCCAAAGAGTAGGATGATAAGCTAATGCATCTAGAAACGAGAGAAAATGTGTATAAAGCACAGAAAGAAGGAAGGAGGGTAGCAAGGAAAGCTCACCACTCATTGGAAGAGGTTCCTCAGGACTGCCTGGCCCACCGCTGCGTCGTCTTGGAGTGATGCCTCCAGGCAGTAGTGCTTCGTAAAAGTGTGAGTGCTGCTCCAAGTTGCAGCCCTACAAATGTCTTTGATCTGGACACCAGCAAACAAGGCGGCTGAAGATGCCATAGATCTTGTCGAATGTGCCCGGACACGACCCTCCAGGGGTTTGCCCGCTGCTGCATGACAATATCGAATAGCGCTCACAATCCACCGAGATATCCCCTGCTTGGAAAGGGGAAACCCCTTACGGGAGCGCTGTATGAGACAAAAAGTTGCGAAGACTTGCGGAAGGACTTTGTTCGGTCCAGGTAGAACTTCAAACATCTTTGCAGATCCAGAGAGTGAAGAGCTCTCTCAGCCGGCGAAATAGGCTGAGGAAAAAAGGCTTTAAGGATCACTGGTTCGTTGAGATGAAAAGAAGAAGGTACTTTAGGAATAAACTTAGGATTAGTTCTCATGATGACGGTATTTTTCTTGAACTGTAGAAAGGGTTCCTGAATCGAGAGCGCCTGTAATTCTCCTATTCTCCTGGCTGAAGTGAGGGCTAGCAACAGAGCCACCTTCCAGGAGAGGAACTTGAGATCTACTCGATGAATATTTTCGAATGGATGTCTCATAAGTTGGGAAAGAACCAAGTTCAAATGCCACGTAGGCGGTGGAGGCTTCACTGGCGGAAACACTCTGAAGAGGCCCTTAAGGAATTGTTTGACAATTCTGGCTGACCAAAGAGAAGGCCCAGAGGATGTACGTTGAAAACGAGAAACCGCTGCTAAGTGTACCTTAATAGAAGAATGAGCCAAACCTGCCTTAGCCAAGGACAGGAAATAAGGAAGGAGCTGGTGTGGTTGTGATAAGAAAGGATCCAAACCCTTGCCTTGACATCAGATACAGAAACACTTCCATTTCAAGCGGTAGGTCTTGTTAGTGGAAGGAGCTCTCGCCTGCGAAAGAACATCCTTAATCTCTTCTGGAAGATCTAAGTGAAGAAATTCTCGCTGCTCAGGAGCCATGCTGAGAGCTGTAACGAGCGAGGATCTGGGTGCCATACCTGGCCCTGAGACATTGTGAGGAGGTGCGGAATCGGTTGCAGTGGAAGAGGATGGTCCAAGGAGAGAAGGTGGAGTTCGGTGAACCAAAACTGTCTCGGCCAGGCTGGAGCTACCAGGATCATTTTGCACCGTTCGGTTTTCATCTTCTTGAGCAACCTGGGAATTAGCGGAATGGGGGGAAAAGCGTAAACAAATGCGCCTGACCAGGCTATCGAAAGCGCATTCCCCAGCGACCCTCGATGGTGTAGCTTGCTGGCGTAAGACTGGCATTTTCTGTTTTCTGGTGTGGCAAACAGGTCTATGGAGGGTCTGCCCCACCGGCGAAAGACTCCTTCCAGCGTTGTCTGATCCAGTTCCCACTCGTGGGTGACCGACTTCAGCCTGCTGAGCCTGTCTGCTTTGTCTTTGAGCACTCCTGGCAAATGTTCTGCCCTCAGAGAAATTCCATGAAGGATCGCCCATTCCCAGATCGCTTGGGCTTCTTGTGACAAGGGTAGGGACCTGGTGCCGCCCTCCTTGTTGATGTAGTGCATGGCTGTGGTGTTGTCCGTCCGGACAAGAACCGACAAACCTTGCAACCTTGGAAGAAAAGCTTGAAGAGCTAGACGAATCGCTCTTAGTTCCAAGAGGTTGATGTGAAGGAGGCGATGTTCCGGAAGCCAACGACCACTGACCTGCAGATCCTGCAACACTGCGCCCCAGCCCTCTAGCGAAGCATCAGTAGTCACCACCTGAGGTGTTGGAGTGCTTACGAAGGATAGACCTCGGGACAAATGCTTTTCTCTTGTCCACCATAGAATGGCTTGGCGCATGTCCTGAGTGATCAGAAGCTTGTCGTCGAAGGACCCGCTCACCTGCTTCCACTGCAAGTCCAGGTGCTCCTGCAGGGGGCTCATTCGCAATCTGCAGTGAGGTATCAATGGTATGCAGGAGGACATCATCCGCAGCAGGGATTTGTAGCGGCGAACAGAAAGATACCTTTTCCTTCGCACCAGATGGGCCATGGAGATTAGATTTCTTTGTCGCTCCAGAGATGGAAATACCTTGCTGAGAGATGTGTTTAAAATCGCTCCAAGAAACTGAACCTTCCTGGACGGGCGGAGAGAAGACTTGGTGCTGTTGAGAGTCAAGCCCAGATTGGAGAAGAGACAGGTGCAAGCGGCGACCACGTCCGCTGCTGCCTCCCTGGACGGGGCCTTTAGTAACCAGTCGTCCAGGTAGGGAAAGACTTGGAAATGATGCCTCCTGAGGAAAGCTGCTACTGGTGCTAGCACCTTGGAGAAGACTCTCGGAGCCGAGCGAAGGCCAAACGGCAGCACTTTGAACTGAAAATGGCTCTTGGCGACTGTAAACCGAAGAAACCTCCTGTGGGCCGGATGGATGGGTATGTGGAAATACGCATCCTCGAGATCGAGAGTGGCCATAAAATCTCCAGTGTTGAGAAGACGCAGAATGTCCTGGAGAGACACCATCCGAAAGGACAGCTTTGTGAGATAGGTGTTGAGCTCCCTGAGGTCAAGAATGGGGCGCCATTTCTCCAACGTCTTTTTTACCGGGAAAAACCTGGAATAGAATCCCTTGCCCCTCTGGGATAGAGGGACTAGCTCTACTGCTCCCTTGATCAGCAGTTGATGAACTTCGAGCCGAAGGAGACGCAGATGTTTGATGGAGGTGGCGGCAGGGGCTTTGGATGGTGGAAGATGCATGAACTCCAGGGTGTGACCACTCTGAATGATGTTCAGAACCCAACGGTCTGTTGTAATCCGTTGCCAGTTGCGGAGGTAACGAGACACCCTGCCTCCTACAGATGTTTTGGAGGAGGGCACAGCGCAAAGAGCTGGGACGCCGCTATTGCCTCTTGGAGGCGTCTCACCCCTGACGATTCTGTTTTCCCCTAGAGTTCGATCTGGAGAAAGACGATGCCTGGCCTTGTCTCTGGTTGTAAGAAGGACGGTAAGATTGAGATGAGGAAGCATAAGAGGAATACCGCTGCTGTTGATAGGATCCTCTGTATGAAGGAGCACCCCTGCCTCTAGCTCCACGGAAAGGGACTTTCCGATATTGAAGGGTCCCCAAGGACCGAGCAGTCTCAGTATCCTTTTTAATGTCTTGGAGGGCATCATCTATGTGTTTGCCGAACAACGCCTCACCATCAAAGGGCAGGTCCAGGATCTTGTTCTGAACCTCTGGCCGGAACCACGTCGCTCTTAACCAACCCTGTCGACGAAGTACAGCTGCCCCTGCCAGGGAGCGGAAAGCTGTGGTAGCGATGTCCATCGCACAGTCGATGATCTCCGCTGATGTAATCTCCCCTTCTTGTAGGATCTTCTTTGCCTCAGACTTGGAAGTATCGGGCAACTGATCAAGAAAAGGCGAAAGGTCGCACCACATCTGGCGGTCGTATCTTCCAAGGATCGCTAATGCGTTCGCCGCTCTAATCACCAGACTCGCCATGGAGGAAAATAGTTTCCCTGCATTGTCTAGGCGCCTGCCCTCCTTGTCCGGTGGTGTAGTCAGAGGTGCTGAAGGATTCTTCGATTTCCTCTGAGCCGCTTGGGAAATGACCGAATCTGGCTTCGGTTGACCGGTCAAAGAAGCTGGGCTGTCGTCTGGAGCTTTATACTTTTTGTCTAGTCGTGGTAAGACTGGGACTACTGTGGCAGGATTTTTCATGGTCTTTATCCCTTCTTCCCACACATGAGCAACTATGGGAATGGAGCGCACCATCTTGTTACTCGGCTCCTTAAAATCATAGAGAAAGCACTCTGTCTGAACTGAGGGCATAGGAAGTTCGAAACGGAGTGAGGCCCTCTGCATTAACTTGTGAAAAGCCCCAATGTCAGCAGGTGCGGAATCCACCGGGGCAGGAGCAGGAGAGGCGGGATCAGGGATTACGTAATCATCCCATTCTTCTCCATGATCCGGCTGTACAAGTTCACCTTCTTCTTCCTCTGCGGAATCATCCAGGTGTTGAGGAACTGCCTGAGGAAGAACTTCCTCCGGTGGAAATTGGGTAAGAGGCTGAGCCGATGGAGGTGGTGAAACCATCACGGTGGCTTGAGGAGCAGGCACAGGCTGCGCCAAGAGAGAAAGTTGCGGAGGATGTGAAGAAAACCTCAGTCGATAGTCCAGAAGCATCCCCTGTAAATCCGCTAAAAGAGTGGTGGGGACAGACACCATCTGTTGCTGAACATTTTCCTGGCGTGGAAATTGTTGTTCATAAGTCTGCTCATGATAGTAATCACCCTCAGAATCAGTGTCCTGACACTTAACCAGAAGTTGAGAGGGGCTGTTAGCATAGCCAAAACGGCTGTCATTACCATCAGAGTCCTCTTCCTCCTCCAACAATAATGCCGGCGGTAAAGAATCCACCCTCCTGGGAGACGTCATCTCCGGCGAAATCTGCTTCCTTTTAATGGAAATTGAAATTTTCCCCGTCGACGACGTCGTCGACGGTCCCGTCGACGTGGAGGAAAAAACTGTCGTCGATGACATCGTCGACGGAAGCACCATCGACGAGAATGTAGCTGGAACCATCGTCGACGGAAGCACAGTCAACGAGCTGATCGTCGTCGTCGAACTTGTCGTCGACGAGATAAGCAGCACCCCTGCTGACGTCGTCGTCACTGTCGTGGCCGTCTTCGTCGACACTCTCGTCGCCGACGCCACAGTCGTCGACGGCGCCGTAGATGAGATCTTCGTCGACACCATAGTCGACGTTGCTGTAGAAGTGCTCGTCGACGAGCCCGTCGACACTGGAATATCTTTCACCTGCGATTTTGAAGCTTTCGTCGACGAGGGCTTGCGCAGCGTCGACGACGAATGACTACTTCTGTCAGAAGATTGCGAAGAGGGCTTTTTAAACGATTTTTCTTTGCTTGGGACAGTCACAGGTGGTGATATTAGCCCTTCCCTCTCCTTTTCACCGCAGTGAGGAGATTTGATAGGACTCTGGTCCTCAGACTCCTTCGGGGTCTTTTTTGAGGCCTTAGAGGGGTGACCCAGAGATGGTGAAGGGGAACCCGTACCCCTCTTGACTGACCTTCTGGATGAGGTGGCGGAAGACGACTCCTCACTGTCACTGGACAGTGTCTCCTTTCTCGACTTTAGCTTGTGAAGCCAGGTGAGCAGACGACCCTCACGGTCCCGGAGAGTCTTGGTCGAGAAGGTGCGGCAAATCTTGCACTCCGCAGCCTTGTGGTCCGGGTATAGGCAATATATGCAGTCCTTATGCCTATCCTCCACATAGAGCCTCTTCTTGCCACAAGTGGCACAAGACTTAAACAAAGCCTTCTTTTCCTTGTCAGACATCTCATATAATTCTCCAAGAAAAAACCGGAGAAAAAAAAACAGTTTTGAGGAAAACACAGTTGAAATAGAGCAAAGCTCAAGGAGACTCCCTTCTGCACAACGTGCGGTAGAAAATCTGAGGAGCTGAGGTTCTTTCACCAAGGTTCTAGAGGGTGAGGCTGCTCTGATTGGTTGATGGTTCTTTTTGGTCTCTTTTACAAAAAGACATGGTCTGGTTACAAAATGGGATTAGGCCTAGGCCTGTTTCTCTTTTGTAATGGTTATTTACTACTATTTTATATTTACCGAGGCTCCCATCTCGACGACGGGGAATGATTCCAAGCATGGGAATCTATGAAAGCTCCAATACTGGAGTAAGTGTAGAAATATCAAAAGGTCTTGGCTAACACCAGACCTAGAAAGCCAATTGGTTTGCCGATGGCTGCCAGCCTCTACTCTTTTTTTGCTAATGATTTTTTATAATATTTTTGTAAAACTTTCTTACAAACAGACAGAGAGGCTTGCAATGACAGACAGAGATGCGTGCACAGATAGACAGAGAGGCTTAGACAAATAGACAGGCTTCCACAGACAGACTTAAAGAGAGGCTTGAACAGCCAGACAGGCAGAAAGAGAGACTTGGCAGACAGACAGAAGCTTGCACAGAAAGACAGACAGACGGAGAGGCTTGCACAGGCAGACACAGTAGCTTGCACAGGCTGACAGGCTTGCGAAGATAGACACAGACAGGGATTCTAAGACAGACATGCAAAACGACTTGCACAAACAGAGAGATAGAGGCTTGCACAGAGAGACAGAGGCTCGCACAGGAGAGACAGAGGCTTGCACAGAGAGACAGAGGTTTGCACAGAGAGACAGAGGTTTGCACTGAGAGACACAGAGGCTTGCACTGAGAGACACAGAGGCTTGCACAGACAGACAGAGGCTTTCACAGACAGAGGGGCTTGCACAAACATACAGACAGAATTGCAAACATAGATTTGCAAAGATAGATCGATAGATAGATAGAGATAGATTTGCAAAGGTTGATGGACAGACAGATAGGACAAGAAACTGAAATGAGTGTCAGAGTTAAAATTAATGATTTAATAGTTAAGTCTATATAAGCTTGACATACAAGAGTAATGAAAGCACTCTAGAAAGTCATATAAGCAGGATATACAAACTAAATTGGTTTACAAATATAACGACATACAAAAGCACTGAAAGCAAACTAGAAAGCCATACAAAAAGGACATATGCAATAAACTGGTTACAAATATAACCATAGCCCTCAATTAAAATAAATACAAGAATAGCATACAGGAGTGCAGTTAGAAATGCACTTCATTGCTTGTGTGCCAGAAAAAATGGCAACTGCATGGTTAGAGTTTTAAATGGAATTTTGGTATGCTAGGAAATAGAAGCAGCCAGGAAAAAAACGCAAAGGCCACTCAAAAAGGAATTTACAACACCATTAGCAGGAGCTAGGAACGGATAAAGCATAAATGTGCCCTGTGCTCTACACTGAAGACCTGTAGGAATGTGTCCCCCTATCTTATCAAACTCTAAAAACAAAGGCAACACCAGAGCAATAAAGCAAAAACAAAAACACTGGCACCGAAGAGAACTACCTTGTGTGTTGATGTGCACCTTGTGAAAGAGCAAATTGCAGTCACTCATAAAGAAGTTAGCAAGTGGCTGAAGTGGCCTGACTCCCAGCCCCATGCTGTAAGCTGTAGTGGGCGGAAGCAAAATTTGAATGACACACTAATAGACCAATGGATGAAGACAACTGACTGATGGCCCCATTAAATAAGTGTTTTATACATATATATTTTTAAAAATCAATAGGTCTTGGCTAACGCAAGACCTAAAACAAAACACCCTTGTTGAGGTTGTAAAGCTCTACAAGAGGTAATCCAACAAACTAAGAACGGTGTAAGAGCATGCCTAAACAGTAAGGTCATTTCAGCTACTTACCCTGTTGCGAGCATTGCCCATCTTACTCTGCTTCGCTTGATACAGCACGTCCTGGTAGGTGGGGGCCTGGGCCTCGTTCAGGTTGACCAACATAGCATTCGGGTTTCTGAGCGCTGTGAAGGTCCCAGCAGTATCTCCATGATCGATTGCGTCATTAATTGCAATAACTGCGGCATGCACTGTCAAAACAATGAAAGTGAAATTAGCACTACTGGGTCATTTGTTAAATGTTATGGGTTAATTAAATGCAAAGCATTGTTTACTAAGATCCGGCAGTGTGGAGCTGTCTACATCACTACCATAAGCTTGAATCATAAGGATGCCATTTACAGCAGTATGATTTAATGGTTAGTCGGAAATGACGTAATCAGATCATCTTGCATCAGTCGGTTTCCAATTCCATTGCCTTCCATTGGTTGCACTGCTGTTACTTTCCTCTCAACAGAAGTCGGCACTTTATTGAATTCCAGGGCAGTTTCAAATAAGAACATGTAGTCCACGGACACTTGAAAATCCAACAAATGACTATTTTCAAATGATCTGGACAGATTTTCCAAGGATGAACTTGTTGAATAAGTGGAACGTGTATTTTATTCAGATAAAAATACAAAAAAAGATTGGAGCCTATTCTTGGCTTTAGCAGGATAAATAGCGCCCCAAAATAGTCAATTTCATAGAAAACATTGATCTGAGGCTTGGTGTAGTGAATGGCAATAGTTAACAGAAATACAGGAATAATACTAGTTCCATGTGTGTTGTGGCACAATTGTTTACATGCCACATACTATGTCGGAGGCCATGTGGTGTCAGAGTACAGTTGCTTTTCCAAGGACATTGTTGGGACACGAGTAAAGTACCAGAGAAGCAGTCGCGCAATCCCCTTGCACAAAACTACACAATTAACCCGATTCTGATAATTAGAATAATGCTCAGCCCTGCAAGGGGATAGGGCTTCTGGCATGCAAATACTTTCAGAAACCGTTGCAACAAAAACAATATACATTGGACACTTGGAACATTGCATGTGCATCAGCAAAACCGAGGTCACCAACATAATGCCAGGTCATTGATGGGAGTTTGATTACTCAACACTTCTATTTTCTTTTAATTACCTTCTACTGCAAGGACCTGACCTCTGGTGGACTCTGGGGAACACTTGCAGTGCAGCGTGCTGTTAAAAATGCGTATCCGCTCAGAAATAAAGAGCGGAATATAACCCGCTCTCTTGGAACTCTCACCAAAATAAACAAACTCAAAGGGCTCAGTCCTCCTCACCACACTGCCCGTACACCACTGATTACAGTACCTTCCACCATAACAAGCACTGGCAAAGCCCAAAGGTCTGGCTTTATTTATTTATTTTTTATTTATTTATAAAGTTTTATATAGCGCGAACAAGAACCCGAAGGATATCAGAGCGCTTTACAAAAAGGATGGAAGGAAGGACATAAAAGAAATGTCGACATCAAGTAAGAATACAAAACAGGAAAACTCGCATAATTACAAGGCAAATTAGACAGGAAGAGTAATACAGTAAACAGGTATATGGCAGGCTACGCAGGGAGTGTGTATGCGGTAAGGAAGAGCAGCATCAAATGTTGCTACAATGGATGTAGGATCAATGGCTTCCAGCAGGTGAACCTAGCCCAATTAAGGTAAGAATTTATTCATTAGGAATCTTTTGGCTTGCATATTGAGTTTTCACTATCACATGAAAAAAACCTACTGCAGTGAAAAATTACTAAGAACGATTGCTTTCTTTATACTATCTATCTATGAGAACAATATTTTAATGTGTGACGATCCAGAGTACTTTTGAGATGTAAAAAGTCTCTTGTGCACTGCAATGCTTGCACATCACCAGAAGTTGAATGATGTACCAGACAGCCAATAGCATGAGGTCACAGTGCTCTAGGCAGAGCCAATGGGCACTTTAAGTATATATTAATTATGATATTATTATTATTTGAATATTTATAGAGCGAAGCGTACACCCAACGGGCATCTTGGAGCTATCTAATCGTCAGTCAACGCATGCAGCTAATATCAACAAGAATTAGTAAGGAAATAGTTTCCTATCTCCTCTACTTGGGGAAGAGCCAAGTCTTCAGGCTCTTCCTGAAACTCAGCATATTCACAATCTCTCTAAAGGCGCCAGGCCTTTTTATTCCAAAGCTCAGCTGCCTTAAGCTGAAAGGATTTCCCACACATTCTGGCCTTTTTGAATCTAGGTACACAGACCAGATTCGCTGAGGATGACCTTAAAGGTCTGCAAAGGCAGAATTTCTTTTGTAATGGTTCTGGACCAGTTCCATTCACAACTTTATCAACTATACACATGGCCTTAAAGATGCATTTTCCTTAATAGGAAGCCAGTAAAGTTCTTTTAGTGTGCCTGATGCAGAGTCAAATCTTGTTTTATTTAGTGCTAATTTAGCAGCCATCACTTGGATCCTGTAAAGACTTTTGACAAGATAATCTGGGGCTCCTAGCAGCAGAGAGTTACAATAGTCTAATCTGCTTAAGACTGTTCCCTGGCTGGTTGGGGTAATAGGGGGACGATCTTCCTAAGATTTCTCATAAGACCATGGGAGGTAGCCACAGTTTTGTTGACATGGGCTTCCGTGGGCAGTTTCTCGTCAAATGGACCCCTAAATTGCGGACTGATCGAGTTGTTGGTAGGTCTGTATTATTTGCTCAAATAATTGTTTAAAGCGTCAGTAACAAGAGATCATGCAGAAAATATCCTCTCAGGGACAAAAAATATTGGCCTTGGGCAACCCAGAGGGAGGTGATGGTTAGTACTTTCGGAATAGATGTTCCCTTCAAATACTCCTCCTGATGCCAGGCTGGTGCTGGACTATGGAAACTTGCCATTTACAGAATAATACCCAAGGACCAATACTCCAGTGTTTACAGCATAAGATCCGTATAAAATAACAGTTAAATTTAAAGCTAAGTCTCCCTATTCAAGCCCCTTTCCCCTATCCTGCAAAGAGAAATGAACAAAGGCCTTGTCGCCAACTCCACTCATTTTTTCGCCTGTTTCTTATGAGACGTTAGTCGCGGCAGAGCAGCACTGCTTTCTTGGGAATGCTCAAGCATGTGTAAGTATTGCCAGCCATAATGGCCCTGGTGCTGGTGTGGCCTAGGTATTACTACAGACATGACAGGTTCTTGCCATGGGCCCTGAAACAGGTAGGATGGAATTATTTTCAGACATTTCCAGGCCCCAGAATCAGATGAAGATGTTGATCTCATTTGAAAGACATGGCAGTGACCACTGACTCATACCGAGAGGGCCAATCAAACGAGATCTTAGATCGTTCGCAGATCACCAATGACCACTTGAGCACAGAAGCCACTATAGAAGCTGTCCTCTGTTTTCTGTCTCATGCCCCTACCCCTACTGCCCACTCTGCATGGTGTTGTCCAGGAAGATAGAACTTCCAGGAATTAACCACTTGGTTGTCTCAGACACTGCTTTCTTTCCCATATTTGTAATCCGGCGTCCAGTCCTGGTAGAGTGGGGCCTGGGGAAACCACCAGCCAATTAGCCATTGCTACTTTCCTAATCTTGTCGATCCCTTCACTTCATCCCTAGGCTTCTGTGCTGTTTCTGGAGGGTGATATTCACAGGTGGACATAAGAATGTCCTGTGGGGAGGGACGAGGGGTGCTCTCTCCTGCATCTCATGCACGTGCCCCAGATTGGGTGCTCTCTGTTTTCTGTAGATTTGACTGCGGCTATGTTTTAGGTTAAGTAGGCCGCTATAGAGGCCTTCTCTCAAGCCTTGATGGGCAGTCTCTGTTGTATCAGCTAGAGGGCACTGCCATCTTTACACTTGCGAGTAATCCACTGCCTCTGACCGGGATCAATTATTTGTCCAATTATGTGATCACAGGTTATTTACAGTATCCTCAATGACATCCGAACAGAACCTTATAGGAGTTCCTTCCTCTGTTGTACTCTATCTGGGATCACCTAAGACAGGATGAGTACATTTTATTGGGATTTGTTCTGAGGAAGCGCCTTTCCTGGAGAAGAAGATGGGATTACCACCTCTGCTTCCCTTTAATGGATTTAGAAGCCAAGTCAAGACTTCTTCTCCCGGAATGACGGGATAGATGGGATATTAACCTGGGCACAATGTCTTGCTGTTTAGGACCAAACCTCCAGTCCATCATTAGGTTGCTGGCGTAGGTAAGTTTAACGCTTAATCTCTGGACATGCTACTCTGCCCATGTCTGGGCCAGTGTCCTCTACATTGATCAGTAAGAGGAATCTGGGTCTTCGGGAACAGCATCTTCTCTCCAGTACTACAGGATTGACAGGTCTTTCCCATTCCACGATTCAGTACAGACTGGTTTGGTGGGCATGCTGTAGTACCAAAGCGAAAATATGCAGCTTTTGTTATATCCTCAGAATGTGAGGGCTTGGAGAAGAAAGGTGGTAACAGCCATCTAACTTACGTGTGATCTTCAGTACTTAAATCTCTCTACCATGACCCAGCATTTACAACCAAGCCTCCCTCCCAAAATGAGCTCTACCCAAATTCTGTGGCGTGCTCAAGTAGTTACACATAGAAATCCTCAGCACACGTCGAGGGTGTCTCAAATATTTTTCAGATACGCAGTGTAAGCACAAATAATATACAAGTGGGTGAATCCTATTCTTGTTTCTTTAATCTCGGGGTCTTCAAACAGCCGACACGTGTTTCGTCGCATACATGGGAAATCGTCCCGCGACTTTATCAAGGCTAAGTCTTCTGAAATATAATCTTTTATTTGTGGTGATAATTCTGACCCACAAAGGGGTTCTGTATCTTACGACGTCTATACGCAGCCGCACTCGGAGTACATCGAAGAACGACGTTCAGGCATTCTGCATTTAGAATCCCGCTGGAGACTTTGGAGAAATATTGGAATCCCTCTGGTATACACATGGCTGCGTATAGACGTCATAAGATACAGAACCCCTTTGTGGGTCAGAATTATCACCACAAATAAAAGATTATATCTCAGAAGACTTAGCCTTGATAAAGTCGCGGGACGATTTCCCATGTACGCGACGAAACCCGTGTCGGCTGTTTGAAGACCCTGAGATTAAAGAAACAAGAAAAGGATTCACCCACTTGTATATTATTTGTGCTTACACTGCGTATCTGAAAAATATTTGAGACACCCTCGATGTGTGCTGAGGATTTCTATGTATATGTATTTAGTTGACTTAGGTCACTAGTTTTGGGGAGGTCAGTGGCTGTCCTCACCTTGCAGCACCGTCACTTAAGATTAGAAGGTTATAAAAATACATGTGCTACTCTCCTGTGTGGCGCCGTCTTTCCTAAAAGTATACCACAGACCATTAACCTTTCATAGTGCTCAAGTAGTTACACAGAAGGGATTGCGAGGACCTCTCTTTCATGATTCGTTCCAGCCAAAACTAGAATAGAAAACTATTTAGCAACAGGATTCTCCTCTGGGACTAAAAGCAGTACCCGTAAAATTAAGAAGTTATACACTTATAATACTTTGTGTATAAAGATATATATGTACCATCAGGCTGCATGTGGTTTTCTCTCCATCTGCTGGTGGTAATATACATAAGCACTGCATATATTTCCCTTTGTGGGCAGTGAAGTAGGTGAAGGTGATGCACTTATAGGAGGATTAAGGGAGAAAGGTTTCTCTCTAAGCAAGCTTGCATTTGACCACTGTCCTGGAGATTTAAAACTCCTAACTAATCCCCGAAAACTACCACTAAGAGCACTTACGGAAATTCAAGGCATCCATGTTGTTTTTTCATACTAGCCAACACACTCTCAGCTGAGCTCAGTACTCACGGGCTGCTTCATCTACAGAAAGCTCATTGGCCAGGATTCCTCCAATCTTGCTGAACGCAGGCATCTGAATTCCATACTTTTCCAGCTCCTTTGTCATGTTATCAATCTCTTCCACTGAAAGACAAAACAGAGTTGACTGAGATGCGAAATCAGATCAAATGCTCAACTGTACCCTTTCCATAATGTGCTAAAGAAATTCACGAGGACACTTTTAAACTAACACTGATGACACCTGGAAGAGAAAGAATTCAATTAACCAACAGGGTAGTGATTATTTCAGAAGGTTGTGTTTCTATAGTTTTTTCATGCAGCATATTACTCATGTATAGTGCATACTGTGAAAAGCAGACTCTATAACCGTGAGTTCTGGTTGTGGTTGAGGGTTTATAATGGGCCACACTTGAGTTGTGCAGTTTAGGCTGAAGACAGACCAACTTTCTCACAGTGATCGTCTGTAGGCCATAAACGGGTTCAGAATACATGCTCATCCAATCTATGGCCTCTCTGCAGAGAGCAATGGTCAGCTGTGCCAGTAGCACATGTGATTGTATGCGAAAGTGTGTAAAGGAGATACACAACTGTCAAAATGTTGCGAGGGCAAAAGTTAAGAAAAGGCTGTGCTTCCTGGTGAGCAGGTGCATTTATGTGTACGAGTGAGAAGTGAGGGGAAGGACATGATAGGAAGTATGTGCAGGAGAGAGTGAACAGGGGGTGCTGAAAGGTAAAAAGATGAGTTATGAGATTTGCAGATGAAGGGTTTTAGTAAGATATCAAAAGAAAAAGGGCATAAGAGTCTAACTGAGAACCCAAACATCGGAGACTCAAGATGGGTGGGTGGGCGAAGTACTGGAGTGTTCACAACTGTGACATGGCTGTTCTGATGCATATGTGTACTTTGACTGAGCAAATGTTGAATAAACAGAATTTTAAAAAAAGAGTCTAACTGAGAGACTACAGAAAAAAGTGGGCCCACACATACTAACCCTTTGCTCCAAGTTTGCATCACAAAGGTGGCACAGATCTGGTGCAAAGAAATGGGGTGGGATTTACTATCCAATATAAACCAGGATTTGCTTTGGAAAGTTCTCCAAACTAAGGCCAAGTTATGCTATGTGCTACTTTGCCTTAAGGGGCATTCTGTGAGTGGTATATGAGTGTTCCCATGCAACCACCCATGGGTTCTGACAGAAATCCCATCTAATAACATTTGTAGACAGGGTTTGCACCAAAACCTTACGCTTCCTCAAGGCAGGTGGAACGAGAAGTCATTTTTCCATTTCTCATTTTTCCAATATTGCATTTGTGCTGCATTCTACAGCACACATACACAGTAGGAAAAGTCTTAGAGAATAGTTCTTGTACAGGAAGGATCTCCTTCCAGTACGCACGCACCATGGTGCAAGAGTGTCTGCATTGGCGCATGGCAGATAAAAGTGCATCAGAAGTGGGAGAGAAAAAATATGCCATATCCTAGTAGATATGTCACATTTGTCTCTCCCTTTGACAGAAGTTACCACAGCAGCTTTAGTTGCTGCGCTGTCTTGCAAAAAGTATTAGTAAATCTGGGCCATGGTGTGTCGAGGAGAAATGGAGTGACTGAGGCACTCTGAAGGCCATTTACCCTTCCACAGACCTTTGTAATGTTTAATTCATAGTCTGCTTAAAATGGTGAGAGAGAGTGCTCCTCTTCCTAAAATGTACTTCTAGAGTTGTAACCAACTTACTGAGTCACGTTGTGGTGCAATTATGCCACCTATCAGACAGATTCCAAATCCAGAGTACAAATATGTAAAACAAATTACACACTGCTAAAGAATTTTGGCAAAATAAAATTATGTAATCGACTCCATGTTTTGAAAACACATTTATACCCTAGAGTCATTGAATAGCATGTTAAAGAAACAATTATATGATTTCACTAAACAGATGGTCACATACTATGAAAAGACTTAAATCTACTTGGAGTGCCTAACCTATGCCTCATGACACGAGACATGAGACAGCAATTTCTGCTAAGGAAGCAAATACACTGACACATTATTGTGCTAGTAAACAATTCCAAAGCCTGTTTGCACCGCTCCATTGATATTAAGAAAGTTCTATTTCTGGTCAAGGGAATAGGCTGTCCACAGACTTACCCATGGTAATTTAGCATAGGTCACGCCCTGTGCCGCAATCCTTACTACCCGCGTCCCCATGACTTCCTTCTTCATAGATTCCCGTACTATTCCCCTCCAATAGTGCCCTTGACTTCTACTTAGCCCCTCTCACACATTTATTTTATAGCGCTACCCATCTCAATGTAGGTTGTCAGAGAGCTTTACATCACAAACATATAAACAGACAATGAGTCATACAAGCGCATAAATCAATGTATAGGAAATGATACTTAAGACAATGGGGCCTACAAGATGTACGAGTCATCACATGTCAATAATACTGGTATACATTATAGGTTAAGAGTGCTTGGTCTGGAGAAACAATGGGGCAAATTTATTACGTTGTCGCCCAGTAACCACAGTTGCTGCGCTGCATTGCATCGCATAAAAAAGCGAGAGAACAGCAGCACCAAACCAACTAAGATATGGCGCTGCTGGTCTCTCCTCTAGTGCTGGCATACCTTCTGCTTCCTTGTGCCAATGCACACATGCTTGCACTGTAGTGCAAGGGTGTGTGCGTGATGTCAAGCATAGGTTTTTATATTGGAATGGTACACTTTCAGCAGAAAATTCTATGCTTTGCCAAAGTTTAACACTTTACCACTTTGTAGGTGTTCTGTACGGTGCAGCACAAATGCAAAGATGGAAAGGTTTGGAAAAAATAAAACATTTTCTCTAACTTTATGTCTGCCTCAAGAGGTGTACATTTTTGATGCAAATGCTAACTAAAGTTAGTAGATGTGGATTAGCATCAAAATCAATATGCGAGTGCATTCATAATGTCCATGTATAACCGATGTTACGTCTACTTGATGCAAAGTAGTATATAGTGCTACTTCTAGTTTATTCCGTTCACCTGTCTTGTATAGTGCATGGCTACCCGAGACGGGGTTCCCAGCGCAGTTACTGCTAGCAGGAGTGAGAATAGATATGGAGGATTAGGAAAAAAATGTAAGTTTTCATTTGTTTTCAAAAACTCATCAAGTTCTCAACTATTCTCAAACTGGTAGGCAATGAATTCCAGAGTTTAGGTGCAAGATATGTAAAAGAAAGGCATCATCTTCTAGTTCTCTTAACTCTGGAGACAACAAGATGGCCCAGATTGTTTGACCCAAGACCCCGTTGGTCTGATGGGGGGTGACCAACTGATGGAGGACATGTTGACCTACGTTATGTTTTACCCAATGTGTAAGGTATAGTGTCTTGAATTAAATTCTGCAGTTTATAGGCAGCAAGTGAAGGGTTTTAAGCGCTGTATATCCTGACTGCGTTTTAGGAATACACAACAGTATTCGGGTTCAGCGTTCTGGGTGATTTGAAGTTTTTTGATGACAAACATTGGACTGCCCAGATAGAGTGAGTTGCTGTAATCAAGGCGAGAAAGAATAAGTCCATGAATCACTGTCCTTTGGACCTCAGTAGGGAGCCATTTCAGAGTCTTACTTAAAGCTCCAAGGAGGCCGAAGCAGCAGCCAGCCACCTTCTTTATTTGAGATGACATGGAAAGATGTTTGTTTGAGTAATCCCTAAACTCTTGACTTCCAACTTGGGAGATGGATGATCTCCCAGGGACGGAGGCCAGTTAAACTGGTCCCAGAGTGCTGGATTGTTACCAGCTATCATGACTCCAGTTTTGTCTCCGTTAATTTTAGGCAGCTGGCTGCCATCTAACTAGACACCATCTCTAGACAACTCTTAAGTCTTAAAGCGGTAGATCCTATATCGGGCGATTGAGATACAATAATCTATGTATCGTTGCAATAAGATACCATCGTAAAACCAAACGAGCAGATGATATCAGATAGGGGACGGACATACAGATTAAAGAGTGTAGGACTCAAGGAAGATCCCTGTGGAACCCTACATTTCAACTGATGATTTGCAGATAGGAAGGGCCCCTCACTGGCCTCGAAGCTCCACTCCTACGAAAAAGAGGCAAGCCATTTTAAGGCCTGACCTGTAATGCCTACTTCATCTAGACGGTAGAGTAGGGTGAGATAGAAGTCCTTATCAAATGCCACACTTAGGTCAAGCAGAATCAGTGCAGCTGATTCAGCCTTGTCTAGGGCCATTTTAAGATTTTCAGGAGCGCTGTTTCTGTACTACTGTCTGTAAAGAATCCTGTTTGAGTGGGGTGAAGGACATTATTGGCTTCTAGGTAATCTATAAGATGCCCGTTTATCATCTTCTCTAAGATACTACTAACTCCTGGAAGTAACGATATGGACCTGTAGTTTTCTACAACCTCAGGGTCCAAAGTGGGTTTCTTGAGCAAGGGGCGTATGATGGCATGCTTCTATTCCTCCAGAACACTGCAGTTGTTCAGGGACAAGTTATAAATCTCTGTTAAAGCGGAAAGCTTCACATCCCTACCTTTTAGTAGAATATCTTTTGGAGCAGGGTCAAGCTGTAGCCCGATTTAACTGAACTTGCCACAGCAAAGACGCCTTCTTTGTCCAATTGAGGAAACATGGAGAGTTTAGCTTTAGTGTTATTAATTATGAACCTTCCATTTGTCTTATTGTTGTGGTCTACCAATCCCGATAGAGCATCATAAACGCTCCTTACTTTTCCAAGAAAGTGATTGGCAAGTGTTTCACAGTGTACTTCGGATTGAGGAGGTACGGCTATTGGTATATCAATTGTTAAGAAAGAATTTACAATGGAGTAAATTTCTTTTGAGGAGTTCGAGGATTGCTTAATCCTTTCTGCGAAATCACTTATCCGGGCTCTTCGATTATCATATTGGCTCTTCGAACAGCGTACTGGTATTTTTTCCAGCCCAATTTATAGACCTGTTTGCAGGTATCATCGCAATTGACTCTCCATTTTCGTTAGCATTTTTTGCACTCTGTTTTTTAGTTGTCTTAACTCCTGTGAGAACCATTGATTTTTATCTCGTGCCTGAACTTGCTTACTGGTTTTGAATGGGATTAGTTTATCTAGGGCCATGCTAATCCAATTTTTAAATCCAAAATAGGATGTGGAAACATCTTTGTCTTGCATATCGCTTGGGACTGAATTATGAAGGCCCATTTCCCAATTGGCTGCATCCAATTTGGACAATTGCCAAGTAGTCTTTGAATATGTAACTTTTCTTTTTTTTAATGTTTTTAATGGTAGTTTTCTGGAAAACACAGTGCAAGCACTTCTTTTACACTGAATATGAAGAGCATCGTATAACATGACAACTTTGAATCCAATCAGCAGTGATACAAATGCAAATCATTTCCGGCATAGCAATTACTAAACCGTTCTGATAATGAGTACAATCATATGGTATACATTGGGGTGGGGGGACGTATTTCGCCTCACATCGCTCCTGATTCCCTCGGTCTTGGTTGGGGCTCTTCCTTCTCACCCTCTATTTCCAGCCTATAGTACCTCAACCAGGGGCCCCAAACCTTGGAAAACTTCTTCGGGCATCCTCTTGAATATGTAACTTTAGATGTAAGCTTCCCTGTTATTGGAATGGAAAAAGGAATTGGGTAATGATCCGTCCAAACGACTGGCAATATTCCTAAAAATTGGATCCAAGATATGACTCTTGCTATGCATTGGAGAGGTAACCAGCTGAGATAGATGGATTACTGAAAGGTCCTGAAGAAAATTAGCAGCCTGGGTACATGCTGCATCCTCAAAATGTGTATTTAAGTCGCCTAATAAGGTGAAGTTCGCTGTCTGGAGACTGTCGACTGCCAGTATGTCTGACAAGGTCTTCACAAACTCCGTGGATGACCCCGGAAGGCGATAGACAAGCATCCCAGAAAAGGTATAAGTATGGGAGAGCTTGATGGAAAATAGCAAGGTTTCACTGACAGGAATTAAGACTGGAGTAAATTTACAGTGTAGATTTTTTTTTAACAATGATAGCAACCCCTTCATCAGACCTTGCCAGCCCGATCACACCTGGCAATTGTATGGCCTGGAGGGAGAGCCACTGATATAGCTGGCCAATAGTCTTCATTGGGCCATGTTTCCTTTAAAAAGAGCGCTTCCGGCTAGATTTCTTCTAACAAGGTAAACAACTCTATTTTGTGACTAAGAAAGCCAACATAAATATTGGTACCCAAATATTTCATTTTTATCTGTTGACTTGGAAAAGATGGGTTGCGTTTTTCTCACCAAGCTAAGTGAGATTGAGGTGGATGTACAAAAATAATGGCATCCTGCTCCGTTTAGGACTAGAAAAGGCAATAAACCACGTCAAATGAATGAATTGAGTAAAATTAAGAGGAGCATAAGTAAAATATTAGGTCTATATCTAAGCAGCAAAAATAACCAAAATGCTCAACATAAGCGGTTGCAAGAAAGGTTTCAGAAGCTCAGCATAATACTGGCAGCGATCCCAGCGTGGGGCAGGACGCACTGGACTGCAAAGGACAGGCTCACAATAACCGCATAAAGCCATGACCCAGGGACACACTGTTTTAGTTATCAGGGACTCGCAGTAGAAAGCACTGGGCTAGAAAATGCGTCGTAAAACTGTGTGAATCAGCACCACGCACTTTCACTTGTCAGGAGTCCAAAGAGTTCCGAGACCTGCAGACTCGTCTGTAAGTGGTAAAGTGAAGGGACCCCACAGAGGGGGAGGTATGTACTCGAGGCCTTTGGTACAGTGAAGTATAGCTTGGTCTGCCGGATCCCTCCCTGCGGACAGGGCGCTCTTCCAACTCTGGCCTATTTTTGACTGTTTCTTTCAGGTGTGGCAGGACAAACCAGGACCTGAAAGGTGGGGGTCATGTTGACATAAAAATATTGGAGGATGGTAAACACAGGAAAGATCACATTCTGCTTTAGAAAACAGTGTCTGTCACTGCAGATAACCACACCTACGTAAGAAATAACACCAGTAGGATTCAAGCTAACGCAGATTTGAGAACAATTAAACAAAACCGTTCATTGATGCAACATTTGGTAAGGCCACACAGGGTAAACTAGAGCTTTGGCAGAATGTCACAACTGGCATGAATTTGTGGTTAACCTCCCCACCAAACCAACAGCTCTGCCAGCTCATTAAGAAGTGGGGAACTGCTATGTTTCTGACGTCGAGGCTCAGCTGACTCTGCCACTAGAAATCTGCATCCGGCGTCCCATCCGCCACAGGGTCGCTGGGGTCAGAGCATCAAAATACGACCCTGTTTAGGTCAGGGCTCCCTGTTCGAGTCCACTATGAGACACACACAAAACAAGCATTTGCAATGCAATAGGTCTCGCATTACTGAATGAGGTATTGGCGTTGCAAATAATAATGCAACGCCAATAACTCATACCTTAAGTAATGCCAGACCTAGTGCATTGCAAATGCGTGCGTCGTGAGCCAGGAACCAGCATTGTATGTCTCAGTGCAGTACCATAAGCTGCTCCTAGAGGTCCCTAGTGAGCAAGGCACCAGCACTACATGTTTCGGTGCAGTACCGCAAGCTGCTCCTAAAGGTCCCTAGTGAGCAAGGCACCAGCACTGCATGTCCCTGGTGCAGTACCACAAGCTGCTCCTAGAGGTCCCTAGTGAGCAAGGCACCAGCACTGCGGACCTCTTTTGGTCACATATGGTACTGCACCCTGCAGAAGAATTGGTAAATCCACCCTACCCATAATGCATTGCATGCAAAACAGTACTAAGAGTACATTCAAATAGCTATGTACATATATAAAATTAGTAGCTTTGAAATGTGACAAAAGAATTATTACATTAATTTCAGATTAGGTTGTACTCTGTGTGGAGCTGATGAAGGGAAATTTATAGACGGTCTCATATAAATGTGAGATGTTCTAGTGAGCGAAGTAACCACTGCCAGCCTAGCTTAGGACCAAGTGTGCGTCTTGCCTGAAGCCTTAAGAAAATAGTGCCTTGAGGCTATAATTAAAACCTAGGGAGTAACAACACATGTAACAGGGGATGTCCTCATGAGAGGTTACAAGAAGAGACAAGTACTAAGGAGGGACTACTAAGCCTATTGACCAATGAAAATCAACCATTTACAAAGGACAGAGACAGGAGCCAATTAAAAAGATGGGCGGAAAGTGGGGGGAGCTTTGTGCCCATATCCTGAATACGAGGTTGTATGAATGATATCACATTTATTAACATCATAAAGGGAGTATCATTCACATGATAGGATAGGAGCTAGTCCTGGTGCTCAGACAGAGGGTGAAAAGTGCGTGAAGTGATAAGTGCTGGTGACTTAAAATTTACATCGCATTGACAACACTGTACAAAACTCCATAGTTAATAAGGTATGTTTAAAGGAGTTTCGGTTGTGGAAGTCGACGGCGTTTCGATCTCCTTAGTTAGTTCTCAAAAATGTTGTTGGCACTTTCTGTTCACTAATAAAACCCAGACTAAGACTACTTTTGAATTAATAGTAGCTCTGGCTACCCGAGGACCCAATTGGCCTCAACCTTGACCGCATTCTTTTGCAAATACATATATTACCCCTGGTCGCACTACTGGGGTACCCTTGTTCTTTACATATATCATATCCTGAATACAGCATGTCTCGAAGAGACAGCGGAAGCGCTGCCTAGGCGAGATCTAAAAATGTTCCTGGTGCACACAGAGAAAACTTTTCTTTGCAGAAAGAAACTCCCCTCTTTGAAAGTTTATTTCTGCAGAACAGAGACCAAAATAGACAGCATGCCCGCTATGTATTTTTGCCAAAAGTGCTCCAGCTGCGTCTGAAGACTTTCAACAAAAGGGAGCCTGCCAAGCTAGAAGAGATCTCCAAATTTAGTCGGCAGGCTGGCATTGGACTGGAGTAGGTGGGGCCTTCACAGCAAGCGTGGGCTGGTGTGCCCACCGTGTGCACAAGCAGAAATGGCCCTCATAGTCCACATAATAAAGTACAGTACAGAACAGTGAGCAATATCAGACAGAATGGAAGAAATGGAAAAACATCGCTATCCGCCACAGTCCTCAGCCCTTTTTGTGTAAAATGGCGATTAGGAAAGTAATTCAGATCTTTAAAGACTAGTAAAGCACTTGAACCTTTGCATTATTGCTATATGCACAAGGATCACATGTGCTGAAAAGTGCAGCAAACCCCAAACAGACACCCCATTTGTTAACACTTATCGAAGAACAATTTCTGATGAGAAACGTTGCAGAGGTAACAGCTGTCTCCAAAACCTTACTAATCCAAGAATGATGTAGTAATGGCTACGTTAATTAAGCAATGTGCACAACGTACCCTGACCAGTATCGGCGAGGTGTGCATATTTTCAAACAGACCCTAGTGCGAAAACTCCACTTAGATCTTTACTTAAAACGCCTAAAGAAGCTATTTATTTACACGTCTCCTCTGCAAAGAAGGTTGTGCTGTTCAGAGAAAAGCAACTCAACAGTTTTACATCTCACTTTCCTATTAAAGCAAACCCACAGACTGGGCTTCGGGGCCACACCCATGAAGATCCTTGAACAGCATGGATCTATTTTCATCTGAAGAGGCTATGCGCACGAGAACTCAAACTTTCAGAATTAAAACATCAATATGAACTGTGCTGCAAGGTAAGGGGTACGATGTACTGAACGACAGCATTCGAGGAACCATACATTACCATCATGTCCTTTAGCTTAAAAAATGCACTTATTCAAAATAAACACATTTTAAAAACACAACCTATACATTCAGAAAATCTACAAATACATACACAAATAACAAATGTTTCCTTACCTGTAAAATCTACCTTTCCGTAAAGATCCTGTATCTGCGGGGCCAATCCCAGTTTGAACAGGTACAGGCTAAGAAAAAATAACATTTAGATCAATTACATGGACAGAAGCCAGGCACATTATATCAGCTCGACAATTAGAAACAATATCATGGCAGAAGCTATTGCTCAGCCAGACTGGTGTGACCCCATTATCCCTACTGCTGCCCCATCCATTATCTTAGACCATTTACTGAGCCCCTACCCCGTGAGACCATTCACAAAAACCGTCCAACAGGATCGATTCTGGAAACTTACTAGCCAAAGGTAGCCATTTCCTAGCATACAGTGCTCCAAATAATATTTAGTCACTCACTTGGAACTGTATCAGTGTTCAAATGGTGGAAGAAAGCTGTTGTTAAACAATTGTTGAAGAAACTTTCTTTAGATCTCACTGATTCCAATGACTTTCAATCCATATCACTTTTTCTATATTGATTGAAACTTCTAAAAACAAATGTTGGTATTCAATTACAATGCTACATGAATAACATAGCCTGCTTGACTCCAGTCAGGCTGGCTTGTGTCCCAGTTAGAGTTCAGAACTGGTTGCGGTCTCCATCATGGATGATCTACGAAGACAAATGGATGCCGGAGGTGTGAGGTACTTGTTCTCCAAGGCCTTTTAGCAGTCTTCAACACCACTGGCCACACCATTCTTATCCCAGGACTTTCAGAATGATGGATTAGGGGAACAGTCTTGACCCGGCTGAATGTGTTTCCATCTGAGCATCAACAAAGTCAAAACTTGGACTAGCCACAATGGTATCCAAAATCATAAATGCCTGCTTTTTTCCAAATTAAAATGCTTCATACCATCTTTACTTTTAAAGAGCAAAATCTAAGCATTCAGTTAGTTAATTCCTTGATCCACTCTAGATTGGACTACGGAAATGCGTTTTCCGATCAGCCACAAATAAGCTCATTACTAGGCTTCAGCTTATATAGAATGCCTCAAGGTGGCAAACTGAAGTTCATCTTCATCACTCCCGTTCTGAGGAATCTTCATTGTCTTCCTATCCACAATAGATTATTTGTCACGGCTAAGACATTTGCACATAAAGTAGTACACCAAAACATACCTAACTTTACGGCTGCAAAGTTTATTTGGTATAAACCACCCAGATCTCTCCATTCGGAACATACATTTCTGTAGTCTATACCCAAATCACACTGCGACTTATGGAGACCGAGCCTTCTCCACTAAAATCCGCTGATTCTCTAAGGGAAGTCATTACTGACCGAATTCAGAAAGACCCTTAAAATATATCTGCTCAAACATTATCTGTTCTAATGACTCCATCTTTACGAACACACAAGCAGTCAGATTGTGCCAATAAGCTACAACCAAACGTTACACTCCCATAGCCTTTTTTGCTCCCTAATACAAGCTGCTTGCTTAAATATATATATATATATGTATATATATATATATAGATATAGATAGCCTCTCCTAATCTGTAGTCTTCATCAAATGCCTAGAAAAGTGGTGGAAGAATGGAGGTTTAAAATGGAGTAGGCTACGGCTTAAACAAATTAATTGTTCTAGAAAAGCTACAATGCCTATTTTCCAATCATGCCGCTCATTTTTCTTATCTTCCTAAAAACCTATTAGCAAACACAAATGTGAACAGATAGTTACCAGGACTAAGGTCCTAATTTATATGTTGCCAGAAAAGGGTACTGCAACGGAGTACCGTTTCGGTACTGCGTCGCAACAGCAACGTAGTACCCTTTCAGCCAACATAATGGTACGCCCATTCGATTTAAATGCGGGCGGACCTGTATGACCTAATTTACATGGGCGGACAGAGAAGTTAGCTTTCACTGCCCGTCACCGTCAGGAAAACCCTGCCATCAGGGGGCAGTGAAAACCGTTGGCAGAGGTAGGTACCTTTGTCCAAATAGGGACCCTTGCTTCTAGTCAGGCTAAGGGGGATACACTTCTAAAATAACCCCTGCTCACCCCCTTTGTAGCTTGGCATGAGCAGGCAGGCTTATCTCAGAGGCAGTGTGTAAAGCATTTGTGAACACATACAGTAATACAGTGAAAACACTACAAATGGACACCACACCAGTTTAGAAAAATAAGTAATCTTTATCTGAACCAAAACAAGACCAAACGACAAAAAATCCACAATACAGAAATAAAAATATGACTTTCAGATGGTAGAAATAGTTCCGTTCAAAGCAAATTGCAGATGCGACACTTCTCTCACAAAGTACCTGGGATGCGTCACGCAAACAAACAAAACGGGCCGCAGGAAAGTGATGCATCGGTTCCTTACACTCAGAGAAGGTGATGCGTCGTTTCCTTGCTCTGGGGGAAGTGATGCATCGGTTCCTTACTGCAGCGCAGGGGAGGTGATGCGTCCGTTCCTTACTGCGTGGGGAGGTGATGCGTCAGTTTCTTACTGCGTCCCCCAACGATGCGACAAACTTGGCGCCTCGATGCGATGCGACGATCCGGAACGATGCGTGAACTCTTGCAGCCGCACAGCAGGCTTGCGTCGAACTCGGTGCGATGATCTCGGACTTCGGTGCACTCGATGCGGCGTGCAGCAATTTCTCAAGCTGCGGCAGGCGCTGTGACGGTTTCTTCGGCGATGCGTCGGAAACAGGTCCAGATGCGTCTCGCTTCTTCAAAGTTGCGTTGATTTTTCAGCTCCCAGCGGAAAACAGTTCTCTAGAGGTCCAAAACAACAGCAGGCATCTCTTTGCAGGTCAGAACTCCCAACAAGGCAGTTCAGGGGAGCTGGTGGTGAAGTCTTTGTGTCCCTGAGACTTCAGAACAGGAGGCAAGCTCAGTTTCAAGCAATGTTAGGGCCTGTCAAGTGTGTGCACTTGCCAAGTCGAATGGCAGTACCTGACTGAACACAGCATTTGATTTACAGGCCCTGGGCACACACAGTGCACTGTACTAGGGTCTGACTAGTAAATCAAATATGCCAATCATGGAATCACTAATCCATAACAACAATTTCCAAAGGGAGCACTTGCACTTTGGCACTGAACAGCAGTGGCAAAGTGCCCAAAGCATCTAGACCAGCAAAACAGAGTCCAACAAACAGCAAAAACACAGGAGGCAAAGGCAAAAAATGCAGGGGAGACCCATGCAAATGGTGCCAAGTCTAACACACCCCATCATAATGGGAGATAACTCCAATGGCGAGAAGGCATTTTGTTTTCATTTTCAAAAACAAAATCCTTTTTTGGGATTTTAAAAAAAATTCTTTTTATTAGGTACATGACTTGCAATAGCGTCGCATACAGAAATAATTGCATACAAGGTTTACGCTTCACACTACAGAATGCCTCCTCTGGTAGTCATACAACTTTGTTACATAGATATTTTTGGTTAAATGTTTAGCATTTGGCACCGTCTTCTATCAACTCTTTTTTGGGATTTTGAAAATAAAAAAAACCTGAAACTTTGCCTTACAGCTCCATCATGTTTGACGGCAAAGTTACATACTTTGGCAGGGATCGCCTTGATTGCGGCCTGACAGGCATTTCAAAATGTGGTAGTCAGGACCACTGCCAGGGTGACGCAGTAATTTACTCAATCGCCCTGGCAGAGGACGGCCTAACCGCCAAATTTTGAATCGGGCCCCAAGTATTATTTGATGAGCACTGCCATGCCAATTCATCATCTTTTCACAAATGTTTTGAATGTTTTTTTAAGGCAAGGATTGTTTTGCTTTCAGAAGCACAAAGTTCAAAATTAACGTATCAAGCAGAAAATATGGATACTGTGGTGTACTCTGACATCAAGGCCATTATTTTACAATCAGGGCAATATACACTGTCCAAGATACAACAATACTAATTTATTGCTAGTTAATACACACACACCACCAAAATGTTCCATCCCTGCCAGGGTGTCTTCTCCAACTACTAGCCTCTGGAACCCTAAACTCTATTACATGGCTTAGTTCCATATGCAAAGGCTTACATTCCATAACTAACGAAGGTAAGAAAAGACTACATAAAGGATGGAGTAATAGTACCCCACAGCAACCATGCTTAGAGATTTAATCACAGGTTCAACTGTAAATTGTAGAAAATACTGTAAGAAACATTTTCAGACTCTGGAGTCTCAAAATAACCTATATGGACAAATAAAGCAAAATGGTTCTCAATCTGCCCCATCAGTAAATTGAAGGTCAGACGCAAACAGTGTTTGTGCCAAATTTTCAATTTAGAGGCATGTGTATAATTACTGCATTCCTGAGGTTTACTCAATGCAAATCATTATGAGCATAACCTGGAGGAATTTAAACATAGAAAAAGGTCGGCAATAGAAACAAAATGCATGGGAATCTGGTGTATTAAACCAGTTCTGCACATTAATCTCCATTCGGCTCTATTAATCCACATTAATTTCCATTTGGCCCATCAAAATGGGTTAGCAAAAGCAGCTGGAAAAAACTGCAAGGCTCTGGGGGACCTTTACTGCACAGTAATTGCAACAAGATGTGGATGAGGTTCGGAGGTCTTCTTTACATTTAAGAGTGTAAATAAGTCTTGTTCTTTGATAAGTAGTTGACTGAAACGTGGTCTTTTAACCTGGTGTGGAAAGTGCAGATGACGTATATACAACTCTAGCTTTAACTACAGTTACCTAAACCTGCTCCTTTAATCCTTTAACATTCCAGAAGGCTTTATGCCCAACTGAAAGTCCTTAAGTGGGAATTTAGGTGTTCCTTTCTATGTATTCAATGTTCATTGAAAGACTGATTCATTAAATGTTATGACTATTTGCACAGCTTGTAGGTGAAACCCCTCCCTTTCTGACTCTTCTGGGATAATCAGCTTTGAGTATGCTGATGCAATTCAGAATGTCAACTGTCAGCCCTTTTCTGTTTCACTGAATGGCTGCAGTCAGATTAAGAATTGCATGCAGCTCACTGGAAATTAAACTCCTAAACCCTGTGCAAAGTGTGCTCCTCCGAGGAGTGCATTTGGCAGGGACTCAGAAGGGACCCAATGACAGCCCTGCCAGCCTTCCCTGGTTTGTTCAAAATACACTTCATGGAATGGTACCCAACCACTAGCTGCCAGCCATGTTAAACAAACAGTTCATAACAAGGTTACTGGAGATTAGAATTGGAGAGTCATAATCATGTCATGTGCATTGTTGTAGACTGGTCAGTCTTTGGATAGTCTTCCCCCACACCTTTTGCCTTCACTCCTCCAGTTGGGCTGAATTGGGTTTTGGTGGCCTTAGCACTCTGGGCACTTTACCACTGCTAACCAGTACTAAAGTGCTTCTGCTCTCTCCTTCAAACAAGGTGAAACTGGCTTACAACCATTTGGCATATTAAATGTACTTAAAAGTCCCTTGTAAAGTGGTACTACAGGTACGAAAGGGCCTGTAAATTAAATGCTACTAGTGGGCCTGCCGCCCTGATTGTGCCACCCACTTAAATAGTTTTTAAAAACATGTACCAGGCATGCCATTGCAGCCTGTATGTGCAGTCTGAACTGCCATTTCAACCTGGCAAACTAAACCTTTTGCCAAGCCTACACCTTCCTTCTTAATATATATGTCACCCCTAGGGGAGGCCCTAAACAGCCCTTAGGGCAGGGTACATTGTATTTAAAAAGTTGGACCTGTACTTTTAAGTTTTACATGTCGTAGTAGTGAAGACCTCCTAAAATTAGTTTTTCATTACTGCAAGGCCTAACTGTGAAAGGGCTTGTTCACGTCAGGATCTTGCCACCTGTGGTGACCGCCAACGCGTAGCTCCAGTGAACCCAATTCTTCGAGCTATGACTTTCAGGGACAACCAGCAACGCGAGATCTGCTCTTTGCACTACAGCGACGACCGTCAAGGACGCCCCACCTGCTCTTTGCGCTACAGCGACAATCATCTGCAACTCTATCCTTGCTTCTTGCGGCCTCCTCCACCGCAAATGGAACACTTCACGCTGGACTTTAGAAGGAAACCTTTTCAGCGGCACTAACCTAGTCGCAGTATACAGTCCACGCTTTATCGTGGTTGGCCTGAACCTACGACTTTCACTTGGTCTCAAGCGACCAAACAACCGGGAGTGGCAGTTTGTGTTTTTAGCGCTATACTAACCTTAAATCTTTGAAATTGCATATCTCTGGCTCTACAGATGGGATTGTTACCATTTTGAGTGAAATCATTTATTACATTGTACTTTATTTTTCTAAATTAGTGTGGGATTTTTCTTGTGTTGTGTTTTCACTTTGTTGCCATCTGTGTGCTGGATAAATACTTTACTCATTGCCTCTAATTTAGGCCTGACTAGCTTTGTGCCAAGCTACCAGAAGGTTGGTTAATTTAGTGACTTTTTGTGGCTCACCCGAATAAGGATTTTGACTTGTGCTAGAGTAAGATTTCAAAACCTCTCAATCAACAACCCAATTTCTCACAAAATCAATATGATGTTAGCATATCCTTAGATCGCATACATCACAAATAGTTTTTTCAAGTGATTATTATTTGGGGAAAAAGCACCAATACAAAGTCACAGCACATTATTTAAATAAGCAATCAAAGTTTTTGACATCTAATGCAATGAAATAAATATTGGCTCAAAAAATTTACAAATGCACATCATCATACTGAGAGGGCATTTGAATACCACAGGGTGCACAGAAAAGAAAATTCTCAAAATTTAACATTGTACGATTTTGCCTAATTTTTTTTAACCTAAGCTTAGAGCTTGCGTAAAAAGTAAAAGGTTTTGCAAGATACTAGCAGAAGACTGGTGAACGCAGAAAATGCCTTGCCAAGAGATATTTCCTGTCGAACCAGTCTGTTATGCGTATCCCGCAAGACTTTTTAAAATAAAGTGCCCGCTTGGGTTAAAAAAAACAACAACTCTAGAAATTGGCAAATCGCTTCTTACTGCAAAGGTGCAATTTTGAAAATTGTGCATGGATCTTTGTGAAATTTTACAATAAAATATTACAAGATTTTGCACACTGTTACAAGTCGGTCATGCACTCCCTGTCTCCTGGAAGTACCTGGACAAACAGCTGAGTCGCAGGACAGCCCTATATTATCTGTAACTCAGGTTTATTATTTTTAGCACACTTTGGCCGCTCTGCCTCAAATATACTCTATAAAAAACGAGTATACCAAGCTAAAATAGAGAAAACTGTTCAAAAAGACTCAAAAACAAATATTAAAGCAGTGGCTAATGGGCTTAAAATGGTGAGGATGAAGATCCATGCAGAGGATAATGAAAGGAGAGGGAACAAGGGTATCAAAATAGAATTTCCAGACTCTGTGGGAGAAGGGCTTTATGATGCAGGAGAAAGGACAGAGGAAACACTTGGCAGACTTTATAGGTGATGCAGACTTTATACTGATGCAGACTTTATAGGTGCCTAGTTGGATGATTAAGAATAATTTTTAAAAAACAAAAGCATAGCAGGAGGAGATATAGTGATGTACCGGTTTGTCTAATTAGCAAAGGCGCCTGGAAACAGTCAAGTACAATTTTGCAACAAGAAAGATTTCTTTCAAGTTCCTCGTTATTAGGGTTTGTGTCACAGTCAATGATTATATAATAATTCCACAGTTCTCAATCGTTGACATGGATTCTACACAGGATTTTCAGTCAAACCAATCCCGATGTTGCATTTTCTGTTAAAGAGGCTACATTTTTGTTGCACAATGCTTTGCGCGATTCATGTCTTGCAATTTTGGGAATGTTGGTGTTAACTATATTTTGTGTTGCTTCTCTTCACTCACTAGCTCACTGACCAGCACTGCTGACGTTTCTCATTTAAATCTCAATTAAGTGCAAAAAGGCTTGAGAATGCTAGAGCCCGGTGGTGATGGATTTCAAAGCCCTGCTGTGTGCTTGGAGGTTCTTTGTTGGCCGCCATACTGCATTAACTTGGTCCTTTGAAGGAGGCAATAGCTCTGTTATCAGAGCAGTAGAGCAAATGCCAAGATTCTCAGCTGGAGAATTTCGAAATGTCACTTTATTCAAGGTCACGATTTACTTTTTTCCCTTCTGGCCCTTTGAGTCAGGATAATCTGGGTATAATGACCCGTTGACTGATTTGGGGGTACATTTAGAAGGGGTGGAGCACCCAACACTGCACAACCTGAGAAGCAGCCCCCTGGCTTCTGTAGGTCTCCACACAGACTTCCAATTCCAAATATGACAGAAACACTGGAGCACTGAGGAGCTCCTCTCTCTTCTGTTCCCGAGTTAACATTTCTGGAATGCATGGCATCTTCGCTACATACAGGCCCTTGTGACTAACTGAGAGGCTATCACTTCATTTGGTGATAAGTCCTCCTGGAGTTTGTGCTAGGCAGAAATTTGGATGAGTGTAGTTAAAACCCCATCCTGCCCAGTCTCTCTTCTCCTCCACATATGCCATACGTTTGTCCAACAGGAACTCCTTGCTTCTATTGGGAAAGGCAGAGAAAAATTCAAACTAAATTCTTCATCCATTCCCCATGCTCTTTCACCATGTCCAAAATGCATGCTTCACTGCTTGATCTTTGGACCTTTTGATAACTGTGTTGGACACTTCGTCTGGAATCCCACAGCTGCTCTACGGTTTGCCTTCTATGAGGTTTCTTCTTTTTGGGCAGACTGTCTAGTTAACGTTACCTTCAATTTGTTGTGTAACATTTCACCAATCATATTTTGCTCCTATGTGTAAGGACCTGGAACCCAAACCGAGTTGAATTTTACCAGCGTAGTAGGGTTTTTCAATTCCGTTGGAACCAGCATTTTCCTTTTCAACTGGTATAATGAATGGAGCTGCAAATTTTGGGTTTAGGTGGCAAATTTACCTAGATGTCAGCAAATACGGATTTGCCCTGATCAGCAGTATCTTGTCTCCAAGCTCTACATAATATAATGTGCATCACCATGTGTTTTTCGCTCGTATCCCTCACAATTTCCTCCTCAAACACCCACAAACACTCAACACCTCTAAATTTGCATGCTGGGGTTACGGAGGAGTGAGGAATGAATGTTTGAGAGAAGTAATAGTTTGGGCACACATTGTGTTCAGAATCTCACCATCTGCTACACTCACAGCCCAATGAGCTTTGCTGCTTTTCATAATAGCTCCACTCAGGTTTTTGCAATCCAGGATGCATACCCAAATCCATCGACTGAGACTTTCCAACAGGTCCTAGAAGTGCTGCAGCACCTTGTGAAGTGAGAAGAGTAGAATGGACAAGTTACACCATGGTTGGCAGCTTCCCACCATCTGCAGCACCTTCTGGCATGCTACTGATTATGCACGCTTTCGGGCCCTAGAGCAAAAGGATGCAAACTGGGGACCATCTGTTTCAGTTTGTGTCAAGGCCGGGGAGAGGGGTTGGAAGGGGACTCGCACCAAAGTCAAAGTTAATGAGACAGTGTGGGCTAAGGGGTAAACTGTGGAAAGGGCATACATGCATACCAATAAAACTGCACTAACTTTGATTGTTATGCTAGGATTGCATGACTGAGATGTGGGCCAGAGTAACTGTACGTTCAAATGGATCGACATGCAACCTCAAGGTGTATATCCTAGGAGGTATTAGGCATTTTATGTATACGGAGGGCTATGAAACTGAGTGACTGTCAGTAACCGTTTTATAAACATAACACAATGTATGGTTATGATCCAAACCCAAATGGTAGGACTAGGACATCCCATCCCCAACAGTAAGGTTAGATTTTGAAAGTCCATCTGTTACCGAGTGATCCACTGTGTGGTTTTCTCCCTAGATTCTTCGTTATCTATTGGTACAGGAGAGTAGCAGACTTACTCTGAACCAAGCATTACTACAGTATTTTGTATTAAGTGACATAAACAAAGCTGCTGATCAGTCCCAAACTCCTAAAGCACAAGTTACTAACTTGTGTAACGATATATCTGTAAGAGACAGTAGTTAGTGACAGATTCCTTACCTTAGAATATCCCCAGGCGTCAGGCTGGATCCGGAAAGTTTTTGCGTAGCAGTACCCTTGCGCGTCGGTAGGCGGCGTCGTACGGCTCCGCGTCCGTCGTCGGGGCCGCCGGGATGACGTCGCGGGCAGTACTTAGACGCCGCCCCTGCGCGCTGACGTCAGTTCTGTACACGACTTTCCGCACCAGGAACGCAGAGCCATGCAAGAAGCTGACATAGGTGTCTGAAAAATACTAGGGCCCTGAAAGGGATGACCTTAACCCTAGAAATCAGTTCGCAGAACTGGGAGGATGGGTGGGGCGGTAAGGAATCTGTCACTAACTACTGTCTCTTACAGATATATCGTTACACAAGTTAGTAACTTGTGCATCTGAAAGAGACACGTTAGTGACAGATTCCTTACCTTAGAATAGATACCCCAGCAATACCAACCCCGGTGGTGGGTCTGCGAACAAAGATCAGACAAGGAAGTCCCGGAGGACAGAACGGCCAAAGAAGCCGTCCCTCCGGACCGGACTGTCAAGGCAGTAATGCTTGGTAAACGTGTGCAGCGAGGCCCACGTAGCTGCCTGACAGATATCCTGCAGCGGAACACCGCGGCCTAAGGCCGTGGTAGCAGCCGTTGCCCTGGTGGAATGGGCACGCAGCCCAACAGGAGGCTCCTTCTTAGCCAAAGAATAGCAGGCTTTGATACACAAGGTTACCCAGCGGGAAATGGTTCTCTTGTGCACCGCCCGACCTTTTTTGGCGCCCACGTAGCCAACAAAGAGCTGGTCATCCACCCGGAAGTGTTGTGTGCGGTTGATATAAAAGGAAAGCGCACGTTTTGGGTCCAGACGGTGGAGCCTCTCTTCCTCTCTGGAAGGATGCGGAGGCGGAAAGAAGGTGGGCAAAGTGATGGTCTGCCCAATGTGGAAGGCAGTAACCACCTTTGGCAAGAAGGACGGACGCGTCCGAAGAACAACCTTGTCTGGATGGACAGACAGAAAGGGAGGTTTGCATGATAGAGCCTGGAGCTCACTCACCCGCCGAGCGGAGGTGATGGCCACCAGAAAGGCTGCTTCAGAGTCAAAGACGAAGAGGACAGTTATGTAGAGGCTCAAAGGGAGCGCACATGAGAAAGGTAAGAACCAAGTTCAAGTCCCACTGAGGCATCACAAACGGAACAGGAGGGAAGAGGTGTGTAATGCCTTTTAGGAACCTGTTAACAACAGGGGACTTGAAAAGGGGAGGGCTGATCAGGAAGCCTGAGGAAGGCCGAGATAGCACAAAGATAGCCCTTGATGGTACCCAGGGCAGAACCCTGTTGGGCCAGAGAAAGAAGGAACAGAAGAACCTCAGAAAGAGGGCCAGAGAGGGGATTCACAGCCTTTGCTGTGCACCATGCCACAAACTTGTTCCACCTGCAGGCGTATACCACCTTAGTGGAGGGACGCCTGGCTGCCAGAATCACATCACAAACTTCGGGAGGCAAGTCGAAAGGAATCAACTGCCGCCGCTCAATCTCCACGCAAGCAGGTGGAGACTGGACAGGTTCGGGTGGAGGACCGTCCCCTGCTGCTGCGACAGAAGATCCTCCCCGAAGAGGCAGACGGATCGGGGGATCGACGCTCATACTGAGTAGCTCGGGATACCAAACTCTTCGAGCCCAGTCCGGAGCCACAAGGATGACTTGGGCCCGGTCGCGCCGAATCTTCTTGAACACTCTGGGTAGAAGTGGTATAGGCAGAAAGGCGTACAACAGACCGCAACTCCACTCTCGACGAAAAGCGTCGGCGAGCGAGTGCCGCCTTGGAAATTCCAACGCGCAGAACTGCTGACATTGCGCATTTTCTTCGGTGGCGAACAGATCTAACCAAGGGTCTCCCCACTGCTGAAAGAGACCTTGCGCCACCTCCGAGTGAAGACGCCATTCGTGATCCATCATGCACCTGCGGCTGAGTTCGTCCGCCCTGGCGTTTAGGGAACCTGCCAGGTGTTGAACCATCAGGAACATGCCCTGATGTTCCAGCCATGTCCAGAGGCGCAGAGCCTCCTGACATAGGGTCCACGACCCCACCCCGCCCTGTTTGTTGCAGTACCACATGGCGGTGGTGTTGTCTGTGAACACCTGCACTACCTTCCCTTTGACAGAGGAAGGAATGCCTTGAGTGCAAGTCGGATCGCCCGGAGCTCCAGAAGGTTGATATGGAGCCGGGACTCCGCCGGAGACCAGAGGCCTCTGATCTCCGCCTCTCCCATGTGACCGCCCCATCCCAGAAGAGAAGGGACGCGTCCGTCACAACTGTGTGCTCTGGCTGGGGAAGGGAGAGGGATCTGCCCATGACCCATTGCCGGTTCGAGAGCCACCCCTGCAACTGTTTTGCAGTCCCCTCCGAGATCTGGACGTGATCAGACAGGTTGCCCTGGTGCTGCGCCCACTGGAACTTCAGGTCCCACTGCAGAGCCCGCATATGCCATCTGGCATGATTGACCAGCAGGATGCAGGAGGCCATGAGGCCCAGCAGCCTCAGGGTCATCCGTACCGAAACCCAGGATAAAGGCTGAAAGATCGGAATCATAGCCTGAATATCCCGGACTCGCCGTTCGGGAGGATAGGCCCGAAACTGCGTCGTGTCCAGAACTGCTCCGATGAAAAGGAGCTGTGGAGAAGGAATCAGATGCGACTTTGGCACATTGATGGAGAACCCCAGCGAGTGCAGGAGTTCGGCCGTAGTCTGGAGGTGGGAGACGACTGCCTGGGACGAGCCCGCCTTCAGCAGCCAGTCGTCGAGGTAGGGGAAGACTGGAACCCCTGCCCGGCGCAGATGAGCTGCGACCACCGCCATCACTTTCGTGAACACCCGAGGGGCACTTGTAAGGCCAAAGGGGAGCACGGTGAACTGAAAATGCTCGAGGCCTACCGTGAACCGCAGGTAACGCCGATGGGCCGGCAGGACGGGGATGTGGAAATAAGCGTCCTGTAAGTCCAACGCTACCAACCAGTCTCCGGGGTCGAGGGCAGTCAAGACCTGAGCTAGGGTGAGCATCTTGAACTTCTCCTTACGGAGGAAGCGATTGACGTTCCGGAGGTCCAAGATAGGACGCATGTCCTCCTTGTCCTTTTTGGGCACCAGAAAGTAGTGGGAGTAGCAACCACGTCCTACTTCTGGGGTCGGAACATGCTCGATGGCCCTCTTGGCCAAGAGGGCCTTGACTTCCTTCTGCAGAAGCATCAAGTGATCCCCTGACATGCGGTGGAATTGAGGTGGCATGGCTGGGGGGGTGGTCTCGAAGGGGAGGGAGTAGCCCCTTCGGACAATGTCCAAGACCCACCTGTCCGAGGTGATGGCACGCCAGTGGTGAAGGTGATGGCGGACCCTGCCGCCTACTGGCGTGCTGTGCACCTGAAAGGAAGGACTAGGAGGGCTTGGAGGCCGCGGACGGGGCGGGGTTGGTGGCCTGACCCGCACGCTGGTTGCCTGACCCGCCACGGCGGGAGCCACGTCCTCGGCCACGCGTAGGGTGGCTGGGCAGCGGACGTGACTGGGCGCCCATACCATGGCCAAGAAAGGGGCGAAAAGCAGAGGTTAGCGGAGGGCGCACAGTAGAAAGGCTTAGGGTCTTGGCAGTAGCCAGTGAGTCCTTAAAATGCTCCAGTGCATGGTCTGCTTTGGTACCAAAAAGACCGACTCCATCAAAGGGCATGTCCATGAGTGTGTTTTGGACATCTCCCGAGAAACCAGTGGTCCTCAGCCAGGCGTGGCGACGCAGCGCCACTGTCGTTGCAAGCGATCTGCCCAGCGAGTCGGCGGTATCAAGGCCACAACGGATGGTGTACTTTGCTGCATCCCTTCCTTCCGCAATGGCGCGGGAAAGCAGTGTCTGGACCTCCTTAGGACACTGGGGCAAAACGAGCGCCACCGAATCCCACAGAGAGTGGGAGTATCGGCCCAAAAGGCAAGCGGTGTTCACGGACCGCAAGCCAGCACTGGAGGAAGAGAAGGCCTTCTTCCCAAATTGATCCAGGCGTTTGGATTCCCTATCCGGAGGGGCGGTAGGGAAGGCGGTTTGGGAGGCAGAGGCTTGGACAACCAAGCCCTCGGGGGTGGGATGTTGAGAGAGAAACATGGGGTCGCCCGGAGCAGGGCGATGGCGTCGGGCCACGTTCCTATCCACAGGAGCCCCTGTGGCGGGCTTGGACCAGGTGCCCAAAAGAACGTCAGAAAGTGCATCATTAAACAGCAGCAATGGCTCCGAGGAGGTAGCTGCCGGCTGAAGCACTTCCGTCAGGAGGTTAGTCCTGACAGCCACTGTAGGCAATTGGAGGGGTAAGGCTACAGCTGCTCTACGCAACACCGTTGCGAAATTTGCTCCCTCCTCCGTAGCCACGGAAGGAGGAGACAGCATGCCAGTGTCAGGGGAAGTGTCCAGACCATTGGCATCCCCAAGTTCCTCTGCCCAGTCCTGATCATAGTCACACTGCTGTGTGAGAGGGTCATCCGACCCCTCCCAGCTCTCCTGGTCCTCCTCAGGTTGAAAATAAGGAGGAGGAGGGACGTCCGGGACCCAAGGTCTCATCGGCGCCGGAGCCGGCGTCGGGCGACGTCGGTCCGACGCCGCGTCCAGAGATAACTGGGGAACGACGCCGCCCGGAGCCCCGGGCGGCGTCAGGAACGGCACCGGGGACATCGGCGTCGGCGTGGTTAGGTCAACCGGCGTCGATGGGGGTTGCGGTACCACCGGAGCCGGGATCGAGGCCGGGGCCGGGAGCGAGGCTGGTGGGACAGGCGGCGCCGGGACTGGAGTCGTCGGCGGCGCCGGGGCAATCCCATTAGGGCCCGCGGGGCCCGAAGGCGCACTGGAGGGGCCTTGAGGCCCGAAGAGGCAGGCCATGGCCGACAGGAATTCTTGTATTTCGGCCGGAGTCGCCCCCGAACCAGGGAAGGACGGGTAATGCGGGGGCGGCGCCACAGGCACATCCGGAGCCGCAGGGACGGTGCCGACAGGGGCCTCAGCCGAGTCGCGAGACCGGCGAGGCGAAGTCTTAGAGCGATGGTGCTTCTTAGACTTTTTGTGCTTCGACTTACCCGAGGAGTGCGAAGACTTGGACTCCGATGACGGGCGAGGACTCCGCGACCGGCCCCTCGACCTCTCCCGTGACCGGGGCTTGGTGCGGCGCCGACTGCCGGACCTCGAGGAGCTTTCGAGACCGCTCTCGCAAAGCCTTCGGGTGCAAGGCTCGGCAGTCGGAACACGACTTCGTGTCGTGGTTGCGGCCGAGACAGTAGAGACACTCTAAGTGCAGGTCTGAGATCGACATCATTCGACCACAGGCGTCGCATGGCTTGAAGCCGGGCATCCCTACTGACACCGTGGAGCCGAGATGACTCGAAGAAACAGTGAAAAATCACCAAAAAGTTAGTCAAAAAATGACTAGGGCACTGCTCTTTCCGGATCTGCGCTTACTGGCGCGGAAAAAGAAGAAGAACTGACGTCAGCGCGCAGGGGCGGCGTCTAAGTACTGCCCGCGACGTCATCCCGGCGGTCCCGACGCCGACGACGGACGCGGAGCCGCACGACGCCGCCTACCGACGTGCAAGGGTACTGCTACGCAAAAACTTTCCGGATCCAGCCTGACGCCTGGGGATATTCTAAGGTAAGGAATCTGTCACTAACGTGTCTCTTTCAGATATTGCATTTTTTAATTTACACGATATCATGTATTAAACCTCATGCAGCGAGAAGGAGAAGGAAACACTGTTCTCCTGAAGAACTGGATCTACCTATTTATTTGGCTGAACTGCATCTCCAAATACACCGAGTACAACGAGGATACTGGTTTCAATATCGAGCCCACAAACTCTTGCTAGCACAACAATGGAAAAAAGATGAGCTTTACCCCAGAGTTTCCCAACCTAACAGGAAGTATTCCTTTACTAAGCAGGTGCCAAAGAGAAAGTTGTGGGGCAGAAGTGGAGTCAAGGAAGTCACTGGATAGAGCATGAACTACTGTAAGCAGGATGGGACTTCTGGCACTGCCCACATCTGAACCTACTACTCTTTACCGGCCTCAGTACTGTATATTGTACAAGGACTCCAGTACCAGAAATCTCCTCTACGATACAAGGATCTTGGCCTCTTTAGATCCAAAGTCAAACCTCAGCATCACTTGGAGACAACAGCTCCTGAAGTGCTTCCACAGACAAGTGCAATGCGGAAAAGTATAAAAGTAAAGGCACCCGCAAAAAAAAGGGGAGTGAAGTGGCACCCCGTTGGGGAAGATACGCTTGCAAACCACATCGTCTCTAATCCCAGCTCGAAAGCAGGAACATGATGGTTATATCTAGTGCACAAGGCTTTAAACACGGTCCCTTTGGATGGGAAATGGGAGCTAATGGAGAGGGCGTTAAGATAGATCGGATGCAAAGGAGCCCAAGTGCAAGAATCTGCCTCCATGTGAAACTGAAGTAATCAGTTTCAGTGCCCACAAACATCCAACAGTGTTGCAGCAGGCTGAGCATCTGAAGCCCTCCACTGCAGCAGGCCACAAATAAACATGTTCACCGCACACATAGATTCAGTGCAACTGAAGGGGCCAGAGTTCACAACATGAGTTAGGGACCTCCTTTCGGTCTGATTCCCCTAAGAAACCCACCGAGACGTGAAAGCAAACAAGCACGAGCAGGATATGATTTTTGTGGGGCTGTAAATCAAGGGCTTCAGAAGAGCATGTTTAGTACCCAGGGTGTAATTCGTCAACCTTCTCACACCATTCCTGAAGGACAGCCTGCTGTGGAGGAGTAAGCACCTAGCTGAGCAGGGGCCCGGATGCTGGATAGCCTAGACATTAATAAACCTGACAGGAGGCTGCTTAAACATTGCATATGGCATAGGAACATCTGGTGCAACATCTGCAATTCTTCCAACTTCTTTCCAAGTTTTCCCTGGGAACCTGAGGAATGAAAACAGTTACATGGGAGACTTCGCAACTCTGGTGAAGAATTTCAGATTCTTAGATAGCATGTTCTTGCAAGGACAACTAGGATATAACTTGGGAATAAAGCAACGATATATTAATATCTCTGTCACTGTGAGCAATCCACCAACAGAATAATGTAAAATGCTCCTGCACATGGGACGTTTCAGGAAGGGGGATTTTGTCAAACAACTGCTAAGAAATACGCTAGTACAGTGACCGGACATTCACATACAGTGTTATTTGCACCCAGTGCAATTCCTGATCTCAAAAAGGGTCACCCATAAGATGTGCACTGAATGTGTCAGACCCTGCTTTAAATGACCAACTTCCCTGAAACTTCAGAGCTATCTGCAGTCAACTGAGGTTGTTCCAGGTCTTGGCAGTGATGTAGGAGAAGGAGCAGCCATCGCTGCGGCTGCGACAGATACAGGGGGTGTATGCGAGGGCAAGTGAAGAGGAGCACAGGTGTCTAGCAGGTTGGTGGAAGTTCAGTTGATGGTTGAGTTAGGCAGGTCCTAGGTTGTGGAATGCTCTGTAGGCGTGCGTGAGGATCTTGAACAGGCATCTTTTCTGGATGGGGAGCCAGTGGAGGTCTCTCAGGTGGGGGCGAAGTGAGTTCGCTTGAGGAGGTCCAGGATGAGTCTGGCTGCAGCGTTCTGTATGGTCTGGTGTCTTGTGAGGAGCTGGGTGGAGATGCCGACATAGAGGGAGCTGCTGGAGTCGAGGTGGCTGGTGACGAGGGCCAGCGTGTCTTTCTGATGTTGGTTGGGATCCATCTGAAAAGCATGCGAAGTGTGTGGAAGCAGGTGGAGGCGACTGCGTTGACTTGTCGTTTCATGGTCAGTTGGCTGCCGAGTATGATGCTTATGTTGAGTGCATGGTCGGTAGGTGTGTGCGTGTGTCCGAGTTCTGCAGGCCACCAGCTGTGGTCCCCTGCGGAGGTGTTCATCCGGAAGATCAGTACTTCAGTTTTGTCGGAGCTGAGTTAGAGGCAGTTGTCTCTCAACCATTTGGCTACTCTGGTCATGGCGTTGCAGAAGTTGGTTTTGGCATTGGAGGGGTCCTCGGTGAGCGACAGAATCAGTTTAGTGTCATCTGTGTAGGAGATTATGTTGAGTCCGTGGGATCTGACGACATCTGTGAGGGGGATAATGTAGGTCATGAAAAGGGTGGGGCTGAGGGATGATCCTTGTGGCACGCCACATATGATGTCTTTGAGTGCGGAGGTGAAGAGAGGCAGTAGGATGCTCTGTGTGCATCCTGTAAGGAAGAAGGCGATCCACTTAAGGGCTGCCTTTCTATTAATGAAATGAAAGCAATGTGAGTGGGTTGTCATCTGTCTAGTGGCAAAAAACGGTCATCCCTGGAGCAATTCCCAGCAGCAGATCTGCAGGTGGGGTCACCATGACTGCTCCAAAACCTTTGCAGTAACTAACATGGAGGAGGGGGGCCCTGGACAGACACATCTGCTTCTTGCAAGATGGTGGATGCCAATAGAGGAATGACACTTTCTAGGTCGAGCCCTGAGCCAGCGCACAAGCGCTGCTCTGGGGTTGATCTGGGGTACTTGAGTACGGGAGAGAAGCCACGCCACTCCCCCGCCCATCTTTTTCATTGGCTTGTGCCTTTGTCCTTTACTAAATGCTGCCTTCCATTGGTTCATAGGCCTGTTAGTCCCTCCCTATGACGGCCATGTCGTCATTTGTATCCTTACATGGCTACTGGCCCCTTTACTACGAGTACTATTTTTCTGCCGTGCCTTCTTGCCCAGGCACTCCCGTTGTTCGTGCCCCCCCCCGCCCGCAATGAAATAGGTCTCACGTAAATGCGAGTCCTATTGCATTGCAAATGCTTCTTTTTTAACTTTTAAATACTGCATTTACATAGATTATTTCAAAATCCTTGAACTGCTAACCGTAAACAAAGCAGCACTTTCTAGCTTCCTGCCTTACTTTGGTTACTGCCAGTACCAGATACCTTTGTAAATCAGGCAAACTTTGGGAAATTTAGGAGGGTCACAGCCAACGTGGTTGCTCTTTGTATAAAGATTTTTAAACAGTATAATTATTGCCTCTGTATGCTTCATGCTATAATCGCAGCAGTGTTTGTAGGCATTGTTATAGACTCTTCTCAACAACATTATATACTCTAGATTGGGGGAAAAACTGTACAAATCATTAGCTCAGTAATCTCCAAACTTTTCTGTAGTGAGACCTAATTCTGATTGGTGGAAATTATTGTAAACTACTGAAAGCCAAGCCACTCACTCAATGTTACCAGACACCCCAACGCCCAGTTGCACTGAATGTAAGCCTAATGTCCATAGAGCCAGATACTATGGTTTGGACAAAATACTTTAACTGGGGGCACTATGGCAGGGCCGCCATATGCAAACATAAAGAGATGATGGACGGAGTGCTGAAACTTTTCAGACACTCACCCCCAGTCACAGATCTGGGTTGAATTCATCATCGTTCTTTAGCTCACTTCGCCACCTCAGTTCAGACCCAGCTATATGCAAATCAGTCTTGACCCTGTGCCTCATGGGAACAGTCCAGCCCGAACTGCCAAACCAGGTCTTCCCTGAACCGGAAACAAGCATCCTGGGACCGGTATCGGGGTAACACCCCTCATCAGCCAGGCTAGCTTGAATCCAGTGGCAAAGTGAGCAAGGGACCCACGTCTGAGCATACCCTGCCAACTTAGGGCAAACACAAAGAGATGATGGACGGAGTGCTGAAACTTTTCAGACACTCACCCCCAGTCACAGATCTGGGTTGAATCCATCATCGTTCTTTAGCTCACTTCACCACCTCAGTTCAGACCCAGCTATATGCAAATTAGTCTTGACCCCGTGCCTCATGGGAACAGTCCAGCCCGAACTGCCAAGCCAGGTCTTCCCTGAACCGGAAACAAGCATCCTGGGACCGGTTTCGGGGTAACACCCCTCATCAGCCAGGCTAGCTTGAATCCAGTGGCAAAGTGAGCAAGGGACCCACGTCTGGGCATACCCTGCCAACTTAGGGCGAACAAAGCAAACACAAAGAGATGATGGATGGAGTGCTGAAACTTTTCAGACACTCACCCCACTCACAGATCTGGGTTGAATCCATCATCGTTCTTTAGCTCACTTCACCACCTCAGTTCAGACCCAGCTATATGCAAATTAGTCTTGACCCCGTGCCTCATGGGAACAGTCCAGCCCGAACTGCCAAGCCAGGTCTTCCCTGAACCAGAAACAAGCATCCTGGGACTGGTTTCGGGGTAACACGCCTCATCAGCCAGGCTAGCTTGAATCCAGTGGCAAAGTGGGCAAGGGACCCACGTCTGGGCATACCCTGCCAACTTAGGGCGAACAAAACAAACACAAAGAGATGATGGACGGAGTGCTGAAACTTTTCAGACACTCACCCCCAGTCACAGATCTGGGTTGAATCCATCAATGTGTCATATGTGTCAGTGAGTGTGTGGTCTTTGGGGATGTATGAACATGTGTGCGTATGAATGGGATATATGTGTATGGGTGACTGAGAGCCTATGTTGTATGTACTTGTGGCACAGGACATACCTTTTGCCATATGTGGCACTGTTACACGTATAACACAATCCTACAACAATTTTTTTTATCAGATACATTTAAAGTGCAGAAAACTATTCTGCAAAATATTTTCATAACAGGGAACATTTTTCTGCACTTTAAATTTCTGCCACTTAAAGAAATGTCTGTATGGCTATATTTTTTCATTTATAAATATGACACTGTGTCCACCAGCCACCCGGAGCAAGATGCCTGCTGTGTATAAATGCAACACTTTGAAATGGGAGAAAATGGGTGAAAATTAAACTGAGAGTTAAATTTATGTTTATATGGTTCCCATAAAACTCATCATTTAAATGTTCTCCCATTTCAAGGTGTCACATTTACAAACATCAGGCATCTTGCATCCAGTTGCCTGTAGACACGGTGCCATATTTATAACAGAAAATTACAGCCATTTGTTTAAATAGGAGGAATTTAAAGTGAAGACACATGCTTCATAAAATATTAAGGCTTAATTGAAAGTGGAGAAAAACATTGACACAATATTTCATAAAAATATTTTTATCCACTTTAAATTTCTTCCATTTGAAAAAACACCTGCATTTTTCAGTTATAAATATGCCACCGTGTCTACTGGCCACTGAGAGCAAGAGGCCTGCTTTTTAGGTCTCGCGCCTAGCGTTGCAGTGCGCAGCACTGCTCGCGCAGCACGAGACCTTTTGTATGGGCTTCAGAAAGCTAACCACACGCTCGTGCGTGTGGTTTTGCTTTCGCAGGCTGGCATTGGCTGTAGAATGCTTTTTTTTTTTTTAAACGGCACGCAATTGGGCAAAGGCGGGCGCATGTCCCGCCTTTGCTCCGCCCATTCCAGTCCGTGTCTAGGACGCGCATCAGCGCGCGGCACAGACGACAGGCTCCCTCGCCCCCGCGCTCCTCTGTGGTGCGCGCGCACCACTGGTTTCGATTCCCGCGTTCGGCTCCTCTGTGGTGCGCGCGCACCACAGGTTTCGATTCCGTGCTTGTTACTTACTGGGGGCGAGAGGGTGATTCCCTTTAGACTCTGCCAGTCCCCCCAATCTGAGACTTATCCTAAACCTCTCAAAGTACTAAGTATTTCCAAACACCCTTCTCAAATTCTTCGCTCCTTTACTCAATTCATTCAACTAACAGACACATGTCCACCACTCCCAATGACAACTCATCTCACCTTTACTAATACATTTCAATTAATCTATCCCTTTGAAAACAATACAATAAATGCATGAAATTTCAATGAGCACTACCTTATCACACTTGCCACAACTAATCTACAACCAAATAAACAAGCATTTGCAATGCAATAGGTCTCGCATTTACGCGAGTTTAAGCTATTGGCATTATAAATGACAATGCCTTTTTATGTTTTAAAACCAAAACATAAATAAAATGCATTGTCATTTACAATGCCAATAGCTCAAACTCGCGTAAATGCGAGACCTATTGCATTGCAAATGCTTGTTGTAAATGCAACACTTTGAAATGGGATTACATTAAAATGAAGAGTTAACTTAATCTCCCATTTGTAAGCATTTGGAAACATCATTTTGTTCTCACCATCCAATATTAGGTTAACAAGAGCTTTTATTATTTTAGTTCTTCACCTCTGTGCCCAAGCCTGGGTCATAAATTTGACTCCAGCACTGCTCAGGCTCTGCTATCTGCAGCCTGAAGATAATAATGTAAAATAAACACAGACTTCCCTGAACTTTAAAAGGAAAACGTGACCCTGTACTTATTTAAAAATAAACTCAAGGCTGCGAGCTACCCTGGAGGTGTCTGTGAGTAGCTGGTAGAGGACTGGTGGAGACACCAGCATTACACACTAGTGTAGTTACGATTACTAAGCATGCAGTGCACACTACGAGCAACCCGTGCCAGTGACAGAACAGCAGAACTTTACACCCTCACTGGGATACTGTTGTGAAACAGACAACAGAGTGTGTATTCCGTGATGGTGTGCAAAAAAAGGCACCTTTAGCAGTCAATCAAACACTTTTGATGGGTACCAAGGTAACACACGTGCTCAGAGAAAGTACCTTAGGGCTTTCATTTAGTTAAAAATGAATCTCTCTTTGTATTTTTTTCGAAGTACCACGATATAATATCCTACAGGCAGGTGTGTGCCACAGTCTGAGAGATCTCCTTACAGCAAACAAGCACCACCAGGATCCGCGGCAGAGCAGCACACTTCTGAACGCGTATTTCCGCAGCACATCCGGTCTCTCACAGACAAGGTGACGCGTGCGTTGTGGGAGCGATGTCAGAGGGCCTACAAGTGGGACAGGAAGTCATCTGTATATTTACCGCGGAGCCTCCGAGCTCCGTAGCATCTGCCACGTGTCACATTATTTGTATCCTTGTATTCAAGCCTCTTGCAAGGACGCACTCCAGGGTTCACTCCCAGATGCTCTTTAGCTGCGAGTGGAAAATCCAGGGGTAACGGTGTGATTACCCTGGATTTAAATCTGCGGTGGGAACACTTAGGAATAAAGAGCATCATTTGCTAATTTATTGCCTTGAGATTGCCACCAATCTTTTGCACCTGCCTTTCGCTGGTGGCAATATGGCATGGATTACCATCCTGTGATGCAGTAAAAACCAGATCGTACATGCAATGTAAAACAAAACATTAATGGGCGTGTGTAGCCATGTGCAGTAATTCGGCAAATAGATTACTGCACATTTTGCACCAGAGTGTGAACTGTGAATGTTTATTTGTGTCCGGAATGCTGATGCGCACACATGGCACATGCATTTTTAAATGCATTACAGCTTCACTTTATACCCGAAAAAAAATCCTGCGTTGTAAAGAGAATAAAGACTAAAAAATAAACTAAAGAAAGGTAACTAGATAACCTCAGCTAGGTCAAGAAGAAGCAGATTATGAGAAATAAAAATATAACAACTAGATCTGTAGCTTTTCACTAAATCCCAATTTTTTTCTATCTGCAGCCTAGTCTGATGATAACACTCTCGCCAAAGAAGCGCAACGACGGAGAAGGCACAAAGAGACAGACATGGCTTGTGTGGAGCATATAGAAAATAGAGAACAGCATCATACTCCTCATCCCCGCGACATTCAATGTATGCTTACTCCCATGGACAGCTACCACACTAAGGCCCTGATCATGAGTGACCTTGTGCATTCCAGTTCCTGTGCAAGCAGACACTTGCGCTTGAGTAGGTACTGAAATTCTGAGGTCAAACCTGCTGACATTTATTTGAGGAAAAATACATAGTAAATAAGATATAGGTGGAATTTGGTGCATTAAAGACCCAATTCCTCAGGCTTTTCCCCAGTAAACACCTCACATCGTGGTGCTGATATTTATTGGGTGTGGTAAATACATCATCCACATGTTATGTTATCAAATTTGTAAAGCGCATGGCTGCCCCAGCAACGGGGCGTCCCAGCGCTGATTCCACAAATAACCAGAACAGAGGAGGAGGGGCAGAAGATTATTCAGAGAAAATTCAGGTCTTTACTGCCTTCCTGAAAGCCCCATGATTCTGCATTCTCCTGATAGTACATGGAAGAGCATTCCAGAGAGAAGAAGCTACGACACGGAATGACCGACCTCCAGCCCGTGCTCTTATAACACGGGGAACACGTGCCAGATGTTGGTTCGAGGAGCGCAGAGCGCCTTCCGGCAAATACGGGGTAAGGAATTTAGATAAAATGGAAGGGGCTTGGGTATAGAAGATTCTATGAGAGATGCACAAGGTCTTAAAGTGAATTCTCTTCTCAACCGGAAGCCAATGCAACTTGCGTATAGATTTGGAAATAGAATAAAATTTAGAGAGGGGAAGAGAGTCCGGGCAGCAGCATTCTGCGCCCTCTGAAGGCGATTAATACCAGCTTTGTTGGCACCTAAGTAAAGGGAATTACAATAATACAGTCTAGAAAGTATAGTAGATTGGATGATGGTCTGACGTGTTTGAGCATCAAAGAACCCAAGTAGTGGCTTAAGTCCATGTAGAAGTCCGAAACAAATGCCAGCCACTGATTTAGTCTGTGCCTGAAAGGTTAGAGCACAGTCAACCCAAACACCCAGGTTTTTTACAATTTCCTTAGAGGGCGGGGGCTCCCAGCGCCGCAGGCCACCAACGATCACTCCACAGATTCGTGTCTCTTCCTTGAAGAAGAATCTCAGATTTGCTCGCATTCAACTGCAGGCAGTTAGCTGCCGTCCAATCCACGATGGCCATCATATCATTCTGGAACTTGTTTGTGTTGGTTCGAATTGTTAGACTGAGAAATCACAAGCTGAGTATCATCAGCGTAGGAGACCATAGAGAGGCCCCTAATTTTTGCCACTTCCGCTAGGGGCTGTACGTATATATTAGTGTCAGGCTCAAAGCCGAGCCCTGCGGGATCCCATGTTGTGCGCAATGCGCCATAGAGCCATAGGGAGGGGAAATCACTTGAAAGGATCTATCTGATAGGAAAGATACGAACCAGTTTAAAACAGCGTCTCCCAAGCCAATCTCTTGTAAATGGTGCAACAAAATCTTATGTGATACAGAGTCGAAGGCAGCACTGAGGTCGAGAAGGATCAGGGCAGAGGTACTGCGCCCCCGTCCATAGAACTCCGCAGATGTTCAGTGACTGCCACCTGAGCAGATTCGGTGCTGTGGCAGGGTCTAAAGCCATTCTGCGAGGGGTCCAATATTTTGTTGGACTCAATAAATTTGGTCAGAATTGAGTTTATGTAAGACTCTGTGACTTTGGCTACAAAAGGAAGCAATTAAATAGGGCGAAAGCTTTCTGACTTGGAGGCATCCAGAGTTGGCTTTTTTAGTAAAGGGATGACCTAAGCATGCTTCCATGGGGCGGGTACTTCTGCAGATGCCAGGGACAAATTTATCAACTCGCAAATAGTAGGTAAAAGCTGAGGTAGGAATTTCAGAAGAGGATCTGGTCTAAGTGGATCAGCTGGTGATCCCGATTTTATTTTATTAGAGAGGGTACTCTATACTTCATAGGATAGTGCCGGGAAAGAGGATAATAAGGTGCCAGACCAGCTAAGCAGATCTATATGACCTTCAGTGCCAATAGGGGAGAGGAAGGATTTGTAGATATCCTCCACCTTTTTGTCAAAAAAAGTGGCTAAAGCCTCACACTGAGAGTTCGAAGTGATGGTAGTTGTACTTGCCGAGGAGGGGTTTCTGATATCATCCAGCAAGGAGAAGATACTTTTAACAGGATTGCTACTGTTTTTAATTTTTTCTGCGAAGTAGTCGGCTCGCGATTTTTTGATAGATATGTGATAAGCCTTAATAGCTAAACGATACTATATCTTAAGGGCGGGGTTATAGTGGCATCTCCATGTACGTTCTAGAACTTTGCAATTTTTACTCATTTGGTTAGATTCTCATTGACCACAATAAGGAGCATGCGAGGGAATAACCAATCAGGTCACCCTCCACTCATAACATCAATATATCAAAAAAGACCCGATTGTGCTCGGACACAAAATTTTTCAAGGATCCTAAAGGCAGGGTAGTAATATCTCTGCCCAAGAGCTGGCTTCTAAAGAATGCCACTAACAGCCGGAACTCAGTGTCCTAGTTTCAGTGTTTGTCAATTCACCACACTTGTACCCCCACTAGTTAGTGTATACAAGAAAAAATATGTGAAAGGTCAGAAAGTACCTCACATAAGCATCACCAAGGGAGCTGCTGGTAGGTACTCCCCAGTTTGCGCACGTTTTTCATCATTGGTGACTTTCATGACCGTGAAAAATGAAATAGGTGTCAAATATAGGTTTAAGAGGTGAAAAAAAGAAAAAATAGGTAGTGAGATGTGAGCAGATGCACAAAAACTCCTTGTTTTGTGCTATCCCTCCAGGACCCCGTAGTGAGAAAAAGGTAAACTCGCTTCTCCAAGCTAAAATGAGTTGGGACTCACTGGCAAATAAGCCTACTTTATTGGATGCCGTGAGCCCACTCAGGTTAAAAAAGAAACAAAATGTTGCGGACCACTTCGATTATGGAAAGGCCAACATGTTTCATTGCCAAATACCTTGCAGCAATTTCATCAGGGCTTGGGGCCAGTCTTCACCTCACTGGTACTTCAATCTGAGCCTGGGGTGACAGGGGTTTGCCATCAGCATTCGTACCGGCAACCCACCTCCTGGGTGGTGTTCTCCAAACGTTAGCCACACACCCCTGTAGACACACGCAGTTGCTGCCTGTCAACTGCGTGGGGACTCGAGTCCGGCTTCGCTCCGCGTCCGAGCACAATCAGTTTTTTTTTATATATTGATTAGATTCTCATTGAACCAAGGACTAGTCTGTGCTCCACGGCTATGCGTGTATTTGGTGGGAATACATTTGTCAAGGGTATGCGCGAGCCATTTGTGAAAAAGTCTATTAGCTACTTCAATATCAGCAGGCAACTGAGGCATCTGAGTGAGTAGAAGATCTCGAAAATGATTGGCATCTAACTTGTGCCAAGGACGTTTCAGAATAGGCTTGGAGTGGGAGAGCTATACGGCCCACTTATAATTGGAGGCCTAAGCGCTAAGTATAGCATACTTATTAATTGTAAAAAAAAATATTACCTGAGTGCATGAATGCAGTAGATACAGCGAGGCATGTTCTTCCGATCATAGATGTCAGTGGTTTCAGGGTAAAAAATCTGCAGGTGATTAAAGAAAAGCCATCAATGTTCATTAAATGTCACAATGAAATTCTCCCTTGCACTAAACTTCTCGAAGGAGGCAATAAGTTTTGCTATTTAAAACAGAACATGAATAATACCTCTGCCTAGACAGTAATAATGCATTAAAGACCATATTGAGCATCAGTGCCAAACCGGCAGCAGCTGCTGGCTCATTACTTTAACAAAGGTAAAATAGCAAATAATTTAGAAGACAAATCTTTCTATGGACTGACCTTGCTGGTTTGGAAGGATTTATTATTTAAAATGCAAATATATGAGACCTAATATAAAGAAAAACATATTAAAAAGTGATCGACTAAAGGTATTCCACGAGTTAAAGAGGCCTTACAGGGAGTTGTTTTAATATCCTGGTTTTCAAGAAGGTTGAAAGCAAATGCCTTGTTCTATGCCATCTTTGTCAATAGACACCAGGGGCCTGTCTATGCGTCGTATGGCTTGTTCAAATTCTACATTACATGTTATAGAAAAAAATCACTTTGGGCCTGATGCACAAATTTACAAACATGCTCTTCCATTTTTTCTGACGTAGCATGGCCGGGGATATTTTTGCATAAGAAAATCCACAGCAGGAAAGCGAATGCACTTGGTAACTTTGCTTCCATTTCCCCTTGGAAAAAAATCCCGCTGGAGAAGCCCCTAAATTCTTTGGCCATTTTTTGTGGGTGTTCTCTTACTATTCTGGAATGGGAATATTAACTCCTACCACTGACCACAGTAAACCTCTAACTTTTCAACACTTGCAATGCATCAGAGACAAGTTTGTCAATTTGCACAAACGTATACATTTCTGCGTGTTCCCAAATTCTCAGAGTATTCACACCCTGTATCACCAACTCCACACCCCACTTACCAAATGAACTTTGCCAATAAATCCACTTACGAATATGAGTCCACCTTTTCTGAATTAAAAAGATGGCTTTGCACTCGTTAATAAAGCTGTTTGCATGTGTAATTCTGACACATGCGAAGAGTTTTCGAAATGTGGGTCTATTGTAGTCTCAACATGTGCAAATGTTACTGCCCCCGGCCCCCGTGCGTGGACAATAGTCTACAACACCACTGAAGTACAAATCTTAATGCGCAGAGCTCTTAGATTGTTTTTGCCTGAACAAGGTGGTGCTCAAACTGCTGCACACCGAACTTGCAGCAGCTGACGCTGTTTAAGTGGTTAATATTTCCATTTTTTTCTGCATAAATTACCTTAGGCAGGCCGATCTCTGACATGGCATTGAGCCACTGAATCACATTATCTGTGTGCCGGAAATGGAGGCCTGTAGCCTGTAAATGTAGGAGAAAAACAGCTTAGCAAAGATAAAATGCACTAATGAGTTCAACATTTATTTTGGTGTTTTAATGTCTTGCCTTGTATTATTTCCTTGTGAAATGGCATATGTTGATATCATGACAGACATGCGCAATGAAAGGGTTGGTAGGAAACAATCCTTTTAAGACAGCATATGTGTCTTTCAGAAACATGCAAGCAAAGACTGTTGTGCATCCTGGCACACTTGATGGGTATGATCCCTGGAAACCACATGCACGTCACCCGTGATTCGCAATGTTTTTTAATCTACACTTCCTCTTAAGCACAGGTGTCATGCTCTTCTCCCTTCCCACGGTTCTGCGCCCTGCTGAAGATTCTTACATTGTATCTTGTCTGTTCTCGGTCATAGATCTTTTTGAGGGACACTACTTTGGGGCTGAAGAAATTCCCCAGTTTTGCGAGGTACACTCCATTTCTTAGTCCTTCTTCCAGCTCTGTGGTGGGCGGCAGATCCTCGTTGAGACAGGCTTCCATCCATCTACAAAGTGAGTAAGCACACAGTTACTTGATGCCACTCAAACCACAACAGAAGCAGATCTAAATTCCCTGACTCGAGGCCATCTTGGATGGCCACAGTTTCCCACCTCAATAAAAAGAAAGCAGCTATTCAATCTTTCCTGCTACTACAGCCTATCTGCCATAAAAACTGGAGAGCTACAAGTAAATATCGGCATTTAGTGCGGACTCGCCAGTTGTGATCTCAGAAGCCTATTTAGTGAGTGCCAAAAACGTTTCCTCTTCAGATATTTTTGACTTTTCTCTGTGGAGGTTTTTTTTAGCATCAAAATCAAAACTTTAGCTTGCCAACTTTCTTATACAGGCAAACATTAAAGTTCCTTCGCGTTTACCATTTTAAGCAAAAAAGAAAAATCTGACCAAGACTCAAACAAGCCCCAGCATTTTGAAGCAATTTGAGCTCACTTCCAGTAGTCATCCTCTGCACAATATTTCTGATCGTTTCCATTTAGTATACTTTCAGAAAACAGCTGTAGAAAATATAACTGCAAAACTAAACAATAACCTTTTAAATGGAATTCAAGCAGCTGAGTAAACAACTCGTTCACCATAACTACATCATTTAAGTAAAAAGGCAAATTTCGGGGTCACTCGAGTTTTTCTTGTAATAAACTGATTGCCAAAAGAATGACAATGTAAATATGAATTAGAAAAATAGGGAAAAAAAATAAAATACTGTGTGTCTGACATGCATTAAATTACACACTCCAGTCCTGATTCTTCTCCAGCCGGTAATCCAGAGCAAATGGGATTTAGTGTCCCAATCAGGAGAACAACTTCTTGTGAGAACCAGCTGGACATGGTGGTGTTTTACCCCATACACAATTCACTAGATCAAACCGTAAGAGGGGAAAATAAAAGACTATATTTTTGCGTTTTGCCGCTCGGAATAGAGAAAACCGTAATTCCCCCCATGGTGAGTTACAGAACTGAGGCTGGGAGATATCACACTGTTGCATTGGTGTTTTCAAGGTAGGGTAGTACCTTCCCGACAGACAGATCTCTGGTTTACAAGCTACATACTATATACAAGGTTAAGAAACCAATTCAGTATTTCGTCCCTACCCTACCGTGTCTCGTTTAAAATGGCTAAGAACCCATAGAATTCCAAGTAATTCAACTGAGAATATCAGGCTTTTTTATGTTTTAGGACAGTTTGTTCCTTTTAACGGGACAGTATAGGTGAAGTCACTAGTGAATGATAAATTACAAAAAAAAATAGTGACGGGCATGCCACTGCAACCGAAAAGAAATGTGCAGCATTAACATTTCGTATAAGTACTTGTTTCTTTTCCAGTCGCTAGGCTGGAAACAGAGTAAGAGGTTCATAGATATGTTACTCCACATAGCTTAAGGGGCATAATGTCTGATGCAAGTTGCTTTTAGTTTATTTATATAATATTACAAAGTTTAAAGTTTAAAAACTACCAGGTAAAAGTTAGTTTTCAACTTCTTTCAGAGTAGGGTAGCCGGCAATTACTCACTGTGGAGTTCACAGAGCCTCTCAAACTTCTAGGGTGCTTCCAGTGAGTAATATCTAGAGGAATGTGGAGCACAGAGGAATGAATTCTTTCTACCATCTCTCAAAATAAATTGAGAGCCATTAACTATGTTAATAATTAAGAGAATGCGCTTCATTATACCAGGCAAAAACAACCGTAAAACATTTCCCAGATAAAGTAAGAGCAATGCAGAAGCAGGTGCAGATTGAAATTCTCAATCAGAATTTCTTTTTCCCTTTAATGGTTATGCTTTTTACAAAGTGAAACAAACTAAAATCTGCAACTTGAAGCAACATTGGATTGTTCAGTTCTGAATAAAAAATTAAAGAAGCACTGGCAAAGCAGATAGGTACGGTATTGGCTACCAGTCTCTTGACTTGGTCAACACTTTTTCAGTTTTGTCATATTTTGTCCAATTTTTTTGTTGGAGGTGTTGCAAGGCCATTACAAAAACTAAAAACAAATTAACTAAAAGCAAAAATATGTTTTTTGGTTTCATAAAGTAAACACAGTAATGTCTGGCACTGATAGGAATTTCTTAAGAGTGCAGCTGTGCTCCTTGTGAAAGTAGAATGCCGTCACTCACAGGGAAGTTAGCCTATAGCTGAAGTGGGCTAACCCGCTGCCCTATGCTGTAGTGTGCAGAATGATGCTACAAGAGACACGCAAATGGATGAAGAAGGCTGGCTCAAAGCTGCTATAAGTAAATATATTATATATGTAATTTTTCTAAAACCAAAAGGTCACCCAGTGATAGGAAAGCCCCACACACGCTGCCGGACACCTACTGCACCCAATCTTCATCAGCTTCAGCAACATTACAGTAGACAACTTCAGAGTACCCATCCCACACCACCACAGAAACACCATGACCAAATCTTCACAACGGGTCCGAAACAAGAGCTCAGAAGCATCCTGGTCTTCCAAACTCCTACAGAAACGGCCTCAACACAACAAATACAAACTCCCAGAATCCATCTCCAACTTCAACGCCTGGATCACCATTAATGCAGATACACCTGGTTCCTCTCAAAGCCATGAGAACCAGACCGCAAGCAAGCTGAGATGGAAGGGCTCCGGCTCACCAAAGGCCACTACAAGCAACTTGATTGCAGTTAGAGGTAAAGACAGAATGACACAGACAAGAGCCACCACAAATCCACCCTCATACGCTACCATCAGCAAACCAAAGCCACCAAAAGCTTCACACTAACTTACCACATCGTAAGCAGCACCAACAGCACCAATTAAATCTTTACCACAGTGAAAAACATCACCTGACCAGCAGCAAGCTTTACTGGCATTACCCTGTCTTAAGCCTTCTGCACCCAGCTGTTCCCATTATTCAGTAACAAGATCACCAGCATCACTGGAGCACTCTCAGTGGTCTGGACCCCATAAGCACAGCCCTCACCCGGATCCTAAACAACTCAATCATCACAGTCAAATGCCTGGAGTCATGCCAGCGCACTCCCCCTCCTTAAGAAACCTTCAGCAGACCCAAAGACGCTAGCCAACTACAGGTTTATCTCCCTTCTACCTTACCCCTCAAAAGTAACGGAAAAGAGAAACATCTAGCTACCCACCTCACTGACAACCACCACCTTGACATCACTCAATCCAATTTCAGGCCCAATCACACTACAGAGTACGCCCTCATCCCTGCCACAGACAACATCCAGATGATCATGGACAGAGGTGACACCGCAATCCTCATCTGACTGGATCTTTCTGCAGCCTTCAATACCGTCTCCCACCCCATCCTTATCAAACGACTGCATGAAGTTGACACCGAAGTTACTGCACTTTGCTGGATTTGCTGCTTCCTGACAGGCCGCACCCAGTCAGTCATTCTAGCCCCCTTCACCTTGGACGCTGTCAAACTCACCTGTGGAGTTCCACATGGATCCTCACTGAGACCCACTTTGTTCAACAGCTACATGACACCACTCGTCAGCATCCTCTGCGCCCACTAAATCAACATCATCTCCTACACTGTCGACACCCAACTCATACTCTCCCTCTCTGACAAGATGCCAAACTCCTGGACCAATTTCTCTGCCTTCATGACCTTAGTCGACAGAGGGATGAAAACAAACGGACTCAGGCTCAACACAAAAAAGATGTGTTAAGACACCTTTGGTCTGGGATTTCACCTGGTAGCTGCCGTAATCTGACCACACCCTTCCCGGCAACCCACGCACAGAATCTCGGAATAGTAATTGGCAACCAACTCACCATGCCCAGTCAAGTGAACACAGTCTCAGTCTCCTGCTTCCACACACTCAAGATGCTCAAGATCTTCAAATGGCTCCCCACCAACATTCGCAGTATCATCACCCAATGCCATCATCACCAGCAGGCTTAACTACGGCAACGCACTCTATGCTGGAATCAACTGACCAGTAGACTCCAGACCATACAAAAAACCCAGTGGCCAGGCTCACCCTGAACCTCCCACCCCGTACTCATCACCTCGCACCTCAAATAGCTCCACTGGCTCCCAATCCACAAATGAGCACTCTTCAAACTCCTTATGCACAAAGCCTTACACAACATTAGCCCCATGTACCTCAGCACACCGAAGAAACGTACACAAACCTAACAGACACCTCCCCTCAACCGGATTCCTTCTCGCACATCACCCCCATATGCAGAACCAGATCCAGCGGTCATGCCTTCTACCTCACTCCGAAAGCCTGGAATGACTTGCCCTTGCGCATCAGAGCCTCCTCCTCAGTTCTTGAATTGCATAATTAACTGAAGACCTGGCTCTTTACATAGCCCTGAACCGTGGTTCATCCCATACAGCTCCTGCTTCAACGCCAGGATAGCCTCCCAGGTGTGTTTTGCACTATACAAACACACACAATTTGAGACCTAAAAATAGAAAAAGAGGCTCCTTCCTATGAAAATGTGACTGTTTCACAACAGCAAGGGTACCTGACACTCTTGTACAGTCGGTGACAATGAATGGAGGTGTTATTTATCAAGGTGTCCTAATACAGCAGATCACACCAGAACTGGGGAACAAGTAGGTTTTTCAACAATGGTCGTAATGTTTCAGATAGGAAGGCACATATGATATTGGGAAGGCATAAACAGTTGATGTTAGGAAGGTCGGACAGAGATGGCTTTATAAAGCATGCTTTACAAAGTTAACTATGTAGGATCAGCCGTTATCTCAAGTGGAGTATATATTCGGAAAAGATAATTTGTGGAAAACATGGACTGTTGATGAAAAGGGTGCGCTGTTTCAAATCTGTTCTTAAGTTCCAGTGCATAACCAATTTATGTTAAAGGTGTATAATAGAGAAACAATGCAATGTGATCATCATCAATTGTACCTTCTAAATTATGCTATAATCTTTTTTGGCGAAACAGAATATCAAATAATCAAGTAAAGAAACTCGTGCAAAGATCACCAAAAATATTGAGGGCAGGAGGGCAACATATTAAAGGTCTGCAGCAATATGGGCAAAGGAAGGGGAGATTAAGGGTGTGCTTAAACCTCACTATCTTTAGAAACTCTGGAATGAAACATAAAAAAACACTAAAAAGTAATCAAATAAGAATTATGAAATAGTACTCCTTAAATTTAGACAACGCTACAGATCAGGAAGGAGAATCCAACCACTAAACCAACATCCACCATATGTTGTATACATAAAGCCTTCAGCAGAAGCTTTCACAAAAATTGCACCTGTCTAGGCTCGGTCTTGGCGAGACCGTTTTCAGACCCTCATGTGCCACTTTGGGTTGGGTAAATATTCTTGTGACCTCTTTGAAAATTACCTGCTCGTTTGCAAAGTGCCGGACAGATGACTCAAAACACTGTGATTTGAACTCTTGATCCGCTGGCTGGATCGCCTGTTTCCCCACCCAGGTGACCCGGAAAAAGTTGAAAAATATGCATTTTACTCTTGTGCAGGGTCAACAATTTCTCACTTGTCACTGCTATTTCTGCTTCAGGGAACACAGAACAAACAACAACGGTACCATGGCCATCCTCTGATTTAGTAACTTCTTTCATCGGTATCCGGGTCCCTCTCATTATTTCAAACACTACTGAAGAGACCGCTTGAAGGACTCCAGACTTCTCGCTGAGATATCATGGGAGGTTTTTATGTGGCGCTGCATCACTTAACAGCAGCAATGCGAGAATCAGGGGACATCCCCCATCAGAGAGGTCTCCCAGGTGGAGAGTGCCAGACAGAAATAAAAATCCTTTTTAGGTCTTGCCTATATGCAGCTTTAACAACTGTCGACAGACCTACTGCGTACAAAACCAACATTTATAGTAGGATTTGGGTCAGCCCATTGCTCATCACTGATCGGCTGTCTTGTCAGTCTCATTTGCTTGCTTCTTATTCAATGACCTTATTTCCTTCTCTTGTGTTTGTCCCTTCCCCTGGAGCACAGATTTTTTTTATCACCCGAATGACTGGATGACTTGAATCCTGCCATGACTTACAGGGAACTACTTTTTCTTCCGTTTTCAGCACTCCACGGGATTGCAAGTGTTTTCTTGCTCTTTTCCGCCTGTTCTCTTCCTGCTGGGCTGTTTTAACAGTGTCTTTGAAGTAGTTTTCTGTTACTCGTTGCTCACTTGGACAGCAACGTTTGTTTTCACGAGGAATTTCAATCTTGCTTGTTGATCAGTAAAGCAATCATCTGTGCTTCTAACTTTTCTTCTACCTTTGTAATTTTCATTTTACCCCAGCTTGTAATTTTTTGCTTTTTCTTTCTGTACAAAAGGCACGTGTTAGCTTCTAGATGCACTATAAATCTATTTATGGACAACGTTTTCGCCCACTGTACACTGCAGTGATGAGCTCTGGCCTCCCTTGTCTTCACAGCCCCATCTTTCAATTCAGCTTGGTTTGTGCCTTTGACGGCTGTATGTTGTATTGGAATTAGCTGAGATTCCCAGGCCCTTACACAGGCTGAGGTAGTTCTGTAGTGGTTCATTTCATGTATGCAGTTTGCTTAACTTTCTGCTGTGATTACTCTCTGTAGTTTTCTGTTCCTAGTGGCTCATAAATTATTTACTGAAGAAGCTGCCACGCTCAATGCTCTAAAACAAATGCATGAATTATTCTTGGGATGGCTGCAGAATAAGACGCATTTTATGTGTCATATTGTTTTTTTCTGATGCCAATGCTCGTCTCCTCTTGTGGATAGCCCTTGTGTTACTTTGGAGATATTGGTGAAACAGTCATGGAGGTCAGGACTGTGTGGGCCTCAAAAAACCTTCACTCGGTGGTTTGAAGCAGTCTTAAGAACAGTAGGCTTGTGTTGCCCAACCTAAGTGTAGACTTTCTCAATTACTGTCACTAAGCTGGAGGCTTTGCGTAGCACGACTGACCATCAGACTCCCAGCCCCACATCTGCTGTCAATGCACCCATTGTCCTGAGTGTAACACTGTTCTGGTGGGACCCCTCATCCACAGTGCTACTACAAGCTTGTAACAGATTTTCATCGTACTGACCCTAACCATTTAGTCTCTATGTTGTATCAGTTCTACATCAGCCTAACACCAAGTGTGCCACGTCGACCTAGTCCACTCAACACCACCCAACAGTGACACCATATTAGGAGACACAATGACATTCAGAAAGGGGCCGCACACCTTAGGAGTCATCCACACTGGAGCACTCCTTAACAGTCTTGAGCTTCCGGACACCTGGTGCAGACCGCTTCCTGCACCCTCCACTAATACACAACAATTCAGGGACCTAGAAATGCTGACTTGAACCAAAGAGGAAGTACCACTGGAGGTATACAACTATGCAGCCATCTTGAAGCCTGGTGATCTCTGCCCTTGAAAAGTGTGTTAGTGATAGTGTTAGTGAGTGGTCTTGAAGGAAGGAGGTAAGAGGTGTGAGGCTCTGGGACATGTGGAGATGCTACTTGGCGTTGAAGTTGTGATGTGGTAGTCTGTGAGTGAGTCAAAATGGAAGAATGCATGAATGGTGTTTCAAATGGCTGGGTGAGAGATGATGTGAATGGGCGTTCAGTGAGTGGGCTCTCAGTGGCTGTGGATGGTGCTGGAACAGCTGATTTTGATGGTGTTTTGATTAAATTAGTGAGTTCTGCTGTCAGCGGCTTAGCAAATGGTGGTGCCAAGGGTGCACTGTGTTGCGTTCCATCTGCAAATAAATGGTTGAGTGAGAAGGTATGGCTGAAGTGACGTGAGAAATTGTGCATAAGAGGTGGCGCAGTTGATTGAAGAGTGGAAGATGTTTGACTGAATGGCGGTGCGCCCGAGTGGTTATTTAACTGGTGGTGCGAGTGGGTGATTGTAGCAGCATGAGTGGATCACCTTTTTCAGTGAGAATGGGATAAGCAGTGATATTTACCCTAGAGATAGCAGATTACTCTGTAACAAAGAGTGAATGTCTTGCTAGAGAATTCTTCTGTCGGTCACTTAAAGAACGAAATCCGATGTACACAAAGCTGGGAGCAATGGCAATATTTGTGCCTTATCGTTCCTAAAAACCAGTAGAAAGTCAAATAACACCAAGCACATGTCACATCAGCGTGAACATCAGGTTCATTTGAAGAATTCCTCGTCACTAGTGGCAGTTGTCAAGTTCCATACTAGGTATCGCCAGACCTTTATCCTCAATGATCCAAGTGATGCCTTCACAATCAGACAGAGATGTGACAGTCTGCTGACAAGGGCAATATTTAAATTCAAGTAAAACAAACCTGAAAAATGTAAGTTATCATCTAGGAAGACAGCATCACTAAAGACAGTCTTTAACCAAGACATTGCACCCGTTGCAAAAGGAAAACAACTGTTGCAAACAACCATTTGCCTGAAACCTTGAACTGCAGGTCGTATTGAAACTGAATTATTCACTAGCACCCACAGAGCAGCTTCTTTCACAGTAGTTGAACCTTGCGCACGTGTGACGATCCCACGGATCGAGGAAAGATGCTGAGAGTAGGTTTGGGCGTAGTTCATGAACGCTACGTGGAACTCCGTGAAGTGACAAAAGAACTCCGCGGAGTTCTGCAAGCAGCGGAGTGCCGCGCGAAGTGCTGTTCATGCTAATCTTTCCGCCGCTCAAGTAGAAATTATACCTGAGCGGCATCTCACGCTCGCCAACTTACCGTTGACGAACACGAGAGGAGTTTTCTGCACTCTGCAGAGTTTGCGGAGATTTCTGCGCTCCTCCGAGCTCGCGAACAGAGCGGAGTTCACTGCCCAGGCCTAGCTGAGAGGGCGCTGTTGCACTCCGCGGCCCGCGAGTAGCGCTATTAATTAACTCCACCGCACCTGCCACGAACGGTGCTCCTGTTCTACCCCCTCCAGGTTCACTCAGATCTGTTTTGAGGGGATGGTCCTGAAGAAGGGCTCACCTCACCTGTCCTTGTTCTAATGGGTGGCCGGTGTGCCAGAGGTGCATCTTGCCGCCTCATTGCCTCACTTCTCCAACTACCGAGAGGCTACTGTGAGACACTGGGAGGTGAGCCTGCGTCTAAACCTGTGCAGCGCTGGCCAGCCACTCCTGAGCACTCTTGCAGGCTCAGGAGAGCAAGGGAGCCCTCCCTAATCTCGTCTTTGGGATCCCGGGCCTCAAGCGTACTGCCGTCAACAGCCTGGTACCGACCACCTACCAAGCCATCTGGAGGGGAGGTGAGCAAGCAATCGGTGGAAAGTAAGGCGAGGAGCGGTGGACACCGCAACTTGGTGCAACATTATTGGGGCAGATGGTGTAGGTGGCACAGGCGGGAGTGTGGCAGCGGTGTTATTCCAGTGGCCCAAGGGTAAAGCCAGAGTGGGGTGTAAGAGGCCAGGCTAGGTTTCCCGGTGCAGCTTGCACTACTCTGTGAGCTCCCCCTCCACCACTCCCCCTAACCAGCCATTTATACCACTTACTCCAACTACAACAGAGACACCACAGAGCCTCCTTTCACCACCCCCCCCAAATGTTTGTTAACGAACCACCAGAACCCACTGAAGAAGATCCAGGGAGGGGGTCACCTCCAGTTAGCACGCTCGTTCCCCTTCCCTGGTCACGCATGAGCACCAGAAAAAGTTTGTGTACCAGAGTGCGTGAGAAGGCGCTAACTGAGTCCACTCTCCGCCCTTGATCTTGAAGGGGAGTACCGCTGAGTACAATAGGACACTACATCATGTGCGAAAGAAGGGCCAGAGCACAGGCTGCTGCTAAATCAAGGAGGATTGTGGGAGGTGAGCACGAGGTGGAATTCAAAGCAGAAATACTAATGGAGGATCAACTTGGGGGTGGGCCCCTTCAATAATTTTTAACTCCTTAATAAATTCTAATGCAGACACTGTAGCCATTGCAGGTGGAGCTGCATCAGCTGATCGTTATGCCAATATTGCTGTGAAAGATGGGGTTGCAAGCAACAGAGGCGGCAACAAACCGTGCCCGAGGGCCCAGTATTGTCCAAAAAATCCAAGCAGAGGCAGCTAACGGCCAACACCATTACAAATTATTTTGGGGGTCTCGTGGAGAAAGAGCTGAAGATCTAAACGTTATTTCCCCCAGTGACTGCTGCGCCCCTACTGGTGCAATGGCAGTCACCTGGTCTGACTGACCTGACACTTCCTGCCACAATGCCTTAACAGCAGATAAGGACAACCCAATAACAGTAACTCATTTGTCCGCTCAAGTAGCCGACACGGTACTGGATGCAATGAGACGCACACCTGCTGAGACACAGGGAGAAACTGAATTTGCTCCTCAAACCACAAGCAGCCATGTGGTGTGGGCCGAAGTTCACCAGATTCCAGCAACCCTACTCTCACCCTTAAAGTGCCACTCTACGACTCAAAGAGCCAAATGAATTGGTCAACCAACGGCGATGTTGAATTAGTCGAGGCGTCTTGCAGCTTGGCGCTCCAGGGGCGCAAGCACACCCATGGCTTCCACAGGAGTCCAGGTCCCTACTAGATTCCCTATTAGATTCAGGGTCATCATTGCACTAATTTCCTCTAGAGCATGAGGATCTAATTAATATGAAAAGCAACGACAACTTAGACACACAGCTAATAGGGGGCCAACAGGCAAATAGCTGACCAGGGGACTACCACGTGGCGGATCCTAATTGTACCAGAGAAGGGTGGTCAAAGAAATATGAGACACCATCTGCTCAACGATACTAGGCCTTATGAAAGCTATGTGCAGGATGTTAGATTCAAAAGCCACCACACTGTCCTGCATTGAAAATGGATGAGCAAACCCAGGTACTCCTGCAAACCCTAAGCACCGTGAATGCAATTATTTCAGATCGATCAAAGAATGGCTGGTATCAAGGAAGCTGTCAAGAGCAAGCTTGCACAGCCAACCACGCCATAGGAGGTATGCCCTTCTTCCCCAATTCTGAATAAGTTGTGTGAGGTCCCAAACATCTTCCGATCAATTTTAGAGGACTGTAAGCTCCAGCTCGCATGGAAAGAGAGGGAGGTGCCATCTAACAAGCCAGTGGACCAGACCCGTCCAAAAAACGAGGATGGCGGCAACGTCCGTAACCAGAACCATGAAACAAATTCACTGGGACCTGCTCTAAGGTCTGCTCCTGGGGTACACAAATCTAAAAATAGGCAGGTCAGAAAATACTTGCGCCCTTTAAAACCAAGCCAAAAGTCTAACAGCAAGAAATCAAGGAAAAGGGCTAGGCAGGGTGAATGCAGGGAGGCTACCAAGGCTCCTGGACCTCATTAACCATCTCCTATCGCCTGGTATGTCCCAAACTCCCACGAGCAGCCTTCAAACACATGAAATCCTGCACCCATTCTGTCAAATGAGATTCTAGTGGGGAAGGCGGCTAATATACATGGATCTTCATTAGACAGCCCGCATCCAATGCAGCCTAGTTATCAGTCATCTCGGCTCCTGCCCATCACTTACTTCAGCCTTCGATGTGGCAAACAGTGCAAGATGCATACGCACATCAATAGATTCCGTACCGGCCAGAGACCCAATCAGGCGACTAGTTCGAAGTCAAAAGAACGTGAAGGGGTACCGCAAACTGGCTGTACCAACGATAAAACTACAGGTACCATAGATCAACAAGGTCTGCCCTTTCCAAATGTATGCCTGGATTCCATCTTCCAGGTGCATAACTGCCAGTTTAACAAGTCAGCCATACAAGGGCCATCAGAGTCAGTCCTGGGAGAAACATGGATGCAAAATACTTGCAGGGAAGGGTTAGAACAGCCCCACCCATCAATGGCAGCTGAAGGTGCAAGAATCGGGCCCACGGTCAGAGCTGTGGTAAAGGATGAGATGCAACCAACCATTTAGCTCTGGCCCACAGCCGACGAGGCTCAAGCTAAAGCCAATGCTGCTTACGCTTTTGTGGCGACCTCAAACTACAGTTTAAATCTAGCACACACTCACCTAGCTCATATACAGTACCACAATTGCGCAAATCTAAGAATGGTGGTAGAGGGCGATGATGCTGTTGCTCCCCGCCTCTGCATCCCTCCTATTACCTTTGAAGATCTTGATAATGATCAGATACCAATATATGAAGCATTAAACAGAGCCACACTGCGTAGTTACAAGGGTGCCACAGGTGGAGATGAGCCCTTAGCCGAAAATCAGGCACTCTTGTCCGTCGTCCATTCTGGCCACAAATACTGTATCCCCCGAGAGAGCCAAGCTGCCCCAGCCAGAACGAAAGCCCTAGAGAGTGCGAGGCTCTAGTATTTACCCCAATGTACCACTTGAGGGGGAATCAAGATACGCTGCACAGGGGAAACATCCTCAAACTGGTCAACTCACTACCAGGCTCACTTCAAATAACCTCTAATGATTTGCTTAGTATAAGCCTTCTTCCACAGAGGGATATGCAGGGGAAGGAGCAGACACTAACGCTGTGGTGGAGAAAAGCAATGGCAGACCATTTAATCAAGAATGCTAAAGATCTTGCTATCTGGGTATAGTAATCGAGAAGCCACCTATTGAGCCATGTCCCCCTATGTTTGAGGCATGCGTGGAAAGGTACCAAAATTCGAACACTGAAAGAGCCAGACTACCAGCCAATCCTAAACAGAGAATGCAGCCCGCTTATCTCCTTCCACCTAAAAACTAAGGTTCCATGTAGCAACAAGTCAAGCCATAGTGGGGGATACTTTTTGTTAGCCAGGTACTTATCCCAAAGGAGCCTGCAACTCCATGTACCCGCAATCCCACTCAGGATGGGATCCCATTGGCACTGCTGGGTGACCAAGCAACTATTTATAGGAAATTTAGAGATCCACCTCATCCAATGTCTGACCACATGCAGATAATAAGCTGGAACATAGTCGGTTTAAGTAAGAAGTTGGAAGACAAAGATGGGTGTTGCATACACGAAGCTGCAGGATATATGCTGCCTGCAAGAAACCTGGGCTTTTGAGACCATATATTTAGAGGGGTTTGAGTCCCTTAATACACCTACCATAAGCCAGCCTAGAGGAAGGGCAAAGGGTGGCCTACACATCTGGGTCAAGGCCTCTTGCACTCTCAACACTAAGTTATCATTCTTCCCCATAGGTAACAACATTCAACATCTGTGGGTGGAAAAAGGTAAAGGAGCGATAAACCTTATTAGCATCTATTTACCACCTTTTGGGAAGACTGAAACCTCAACGCTCCTAAAATCATTGGACGCATTACTATCATCCCTAAGGCATGAAAGTGCAGCTGCTCATTCCTCCCCTAATAAGCAGCCAAGAATGATAATAAGTGAGGAATTAAATACAAGACTCCATCCAGCCTTGCAGGACCAAGAAGTAATGGATGAGGATTATGCCTGCTAATGCTAAATCCCTTGAGCACCACGATCGGCAGTTCGCTCAGGTGCAGACAAAAGTTGAGGATCTCGAAAATCACCAAATGAGGAACAATTGGCGAGGTTTTGGCATTCCCGAAGGAAAGGAGGGGGACGATCCCCAGCAGTATATAGTACAGCTGTTTGGAAAAGCCTTTCCTGACCTGATGGACTGGGATATGGACTCACAGGTGCAACGGGCACATCGGCTACTTATAAACCAGGACAGCAGCAGGTCCTTCTCCAGTTCTCGACCTGCGCATCCACGTCCTATTTTAGTTTATAAAGGTAACTTCCTATTGAGACAGGCGACTTGCATGAAGGCCCGACCTGCCCTACCAGTAGCAGTAGAGGCCATGGCAATTTTTGTCTGCTCAGATCTTAGAAAAATCACAATGGAAAGGCGATGTAAGCTACCCCTACTGATTGACCCTTTGAAAGCGGTGGAGGCACAAGTCTTTCTGCAGGAATCGGCAAGGCTCAAGGTCACACATAATGGGAGGACTCGGATGTGTTTTACAGAACGAGATGCTAAGATGGCTCTCAGTAACATCAAAGGGGCAGTTGAGTGATTTTCTTTTACTAATGGTTCCTTTTTTGTTTAATCTAGCTGAATTGTGAATGGTGATATAATAATGTTTTTTAAAAGGAGACTGGCCATTGGTCGGGCTGCTTTTAGGGCCCAGGCTTGGGCTGGGTTCCTTTCCTCTCTTCTAACTTCTTTATTTTTTCTCACTGGGTAAAACTAGTGATAAGCGGGCGCTTAGGGGATGGGGGGAGGTCGATCTCTTTTGGGGCTGTGTTAACTATCTTCAGCCCTAAAGGTGGGGAAGGGTTCCCTAGCCAGACACTGGGGGAAGAAGGGGGGCTTATGCCAGGGAGGTTTTTTTTTTTTGTTAAGGCGCAGGCATGAGAATATTTGAATTTCGCAGATGGGTGGTTTGAGGGGGTGAAAATTAGTCCGTTTAATCAGAGAATCTATTGCATGGTCATGGATGACATGGCTTTTAGGGCAGGATGGGATGGTGACAAGCAGAATCGGTATAATAATGATTAGACTAAAATGCATGTGTTGGAACGTATCTGGACATAATTCTCTTAAACAGAATATGGAACAGAAGGAAATTAAGTTGTATAACCCACATATAATTGCGTTAACTGAGACACATTTGGCTCATAAGGATAGACGTCTATATAAACAGCTTGGCTTTAATCTATTGATAGCTACGTCACTGATTGCCTCTATTTGAGGGGTAGCTATAGTGGCAGTTAAGAGCCTTGAGTATAAGGTATTGAGGGCTGTATCTGATGCTAGGGGCAGATGGGTGATTGCTCAATTGTTGGTGGACGGTCAGAAATTTGTAGTATGTGCAGTTTACGGGCCAAATGTTGATGATCCCGAGATGTTAAATGGACTATGTTTTGAACTACTGAATTGGTTCGGTGAAATGCTGGTAGTGGGAGATTTTAACTGTGAGGTTAACTATGCAAAAGATACAACTAATCATTAGGCCTCCCCACGAATGGAGAAGACAAGGGCTTCCATTCTCAAATTCATGCGGCTACATGGGCTTTCAGATTTTTGGAGGGAATTGCATCCTACAGTACCCGGGTATACGTACTATTCATCCCCGCATAAGCACTATTCCTGGATCAATATATTTGGTAAATGTGGGAATCTTGGGTGTCTAGAAATGGAGATCTGCCCAAAAGTGTCAGGGTAAGGGGTCGATTGCAGCACTTGCCATTTCCGAGACACCTCTTTAGCAATTTAGAATATCGAGAGGCAGTGGGAAGTTCTCTTATGGGATTTCTGGAGGATAATTTGGGGACAGCTTCACTGGTGGTGGTATGGGACATACTTAAAGCTAATATTATGGGTAAAACAATGCAGTTTATTTATGTACAAAATAGGGATACTCGAAATTGGGTTAATCAATTGGCACAGGAGATTCTACAATTAGTATCTTATGCAGCAGTGATCAGGACAGGGAATACTGATCTTTTGCATATGCAGGAGAAAATTGCAGCCACTTATGTCAAAAATAAAACCCTCCAGTATGAATATGGGAATCAGGTTGGTCAAGTATTGGTCCATCAGATATCGAATAGGAAAGCCAGGTGCCAGATCCAGAGCATTAAAGGCAGTAATGGTATAGTTTAAACTCTCCCTCAAGCCATTGCGGAGCAGTTCTCTATATTTTATCAAGGTCCATATAGCCAACCTTCAATCTGTTGCGTGGCAGAAGTAACAACGTTTATAGAAGGCAGCAGTCTGCCAAGTGTAGAAGAATCACAGGCAGTGTTGTTGAATAGGGATATAACTGCTACAGAGTTAGAGGCTGCTATTACTACCTTGCCATCAGGTAAGGCGGCAGGCGATTACTCAAATCCCTTGGAATTCTATAGTACAGTATTTAAGGATATTATAATTCCCCCTTTCTTAAAGGTAACACAGTACATAGATAAAGAGGGTAAAGCTCCAGATACTTGGAATATGACCAAGTTAGCAATATTTGTTAAGAAGGACAAAATCACCAGAGGAGATGGGTTCATATAAACCCATCTCTCTTATTAATGCCGATGCAAAGATCTTTGCAAAAGGCTTGGCTCAATTATGCCAGTACTGGTATCCAAGCAACAACATGGTTTTATCCCTGGTAGGGACACTGCAAACCATATTATTACTGCAAGCACTGCTTTTGATTTGGCAGACAGAATGGGCACCAAATTAGCCATGATTTTATTGGTTTCTGAGAAGGCTTTTGATCGGGTCACCTCTGAATTTTTATGGAGGATGATGGGGGGTTTTTGGGCTCGGAAAACAGTTTTGCAAATGGGTACAGGCTTTGTATAAGTCCCCTATTGCTAAACTAGTATATGCGGGCATATCATCATCATCATCTGAGAGTGAGCGAAGCAAGAGGCAGGGGTGCCCGCTCTCTCCTCTGTTATTTGCATTGCATTAAGAGCCTTTTCTATTGTCATTACAGAGGAATGTAGGGATCAGGCCTATGGTATCAGGCGAATGTGAATTAAAAATCAGTGCATACGCAGATGATGTGGCAATATAGTCTGTGGAACCAGGGGAGGCTATGAATTGCATTGGAAGTTTGGATCATTTTCTGGCTATAAACTGAATATAGCCAAAACTCAATAACTGCTGAACTATGAGTTGGATACATCAATTCCGGGGGATAGTAAATACGGCTACTTATTTAGGAGTTAAACTTAGTGCTAAGATGTGCAAGATTTTTAAATTGAATTATGAGTCCTTGTTAAAGTCTGTGATTCAAATATTGCGGTTTTGGAATAAGCTTCTAATCAGCAAGATAGGTCATTGTATCGTTATAAAAATGAACATTCTTTCTAAATTCCTGTATCTTTTTTAAGCTATACCACTATGGGTGCCAAATGTGTTTAAGAAGTTGGAGGGGGCTTTAAGTAGTTTTATTTGGTGGTATAGGCGGGTAAGCGTTCCATAACTTTACTAAAACTACTATACCGACAGGAGGGTTTGCAGTTTCCGGATTTTAAGTTATATTTTTGGCCAGCATTTGCTGGTCGTCTGCGCACTTTGTTGCTCCAGTGGATCCAGATTCCCCCACATTTAGTTACTATTTGGCATTAGATGCGGACAGCAGGCTATTTTTCTATAGAATAATGGACCCCAACTATTACAAACGAGTAAGTTAAGGATACCGTAATTTTCTGGAGAGAGATCTGTGCAAAATATGCTATAAAATTAATACACTGGGACACACTGCTTTGGGATAGCCCGGCTTTTTCTGGGGTATTTTATGAATCGGCTAATCAAATATGGCAGAGATCAGGTATACTGATGGTGGGGCAGCTATTCGATTTGAATGGCTTATGCACTTTTACTGAGTTACAAACTAAGTTTGATCTTCCTCGTTATAATTTTTTTAAATACTTACATTTGAGGGATTACTTCCATACTGAAGACAAGGCAATAACTGAATTAGAGCGTCAAACTATTTTGCTTAACATCCTTAAAGTTAAGCGTAAATCTTTGATTAGAAATGTATATCAAGGACTTTGTGAGCACAGGAGGGATGATAGCTTGCGTCTGGCCGATAAATGGAGCAGAGTGCTCTCTCAGGAGGTGTTACCTTCAGAAAGATACCAGGTCCTACAGACAATTGAGGGGGCTGTACATTCAGTGAAGTTAAAGCTGCAATAATTTAAGACCTGTCTGTATGTTATATTTTACACCAGATAAAATTGCAAGATGTGGTGCAAACTGATACCTAGACAACACTAGTTGCCCTAAGAATAGATGCCAAGCAGCAGATATTCTACATATGCTACATGCACGTCCTGTTCTGAAGGCATTCTGGGAAGAAGTTTTTCGTTTAGCCTCGGCAGGTTTAGGATGCGAGCTTTAATTCACCCCTACGGAAATTATGTTGGGATATGGAATGGAGTTCAACATTGGGTTAAGAAAGCTGTTGTCTATATTCATAATTTTGGTTACACTCTGTATAGCTAGACCCTGGGTTTCAGTAGTCCCTCCGCGGGCCACTGAATGGTGGGCAACAATTCAGCAATTACATGACTCAGAACTGGCTCTGGCCAGAACTAGGGGTGTCCGGTGACTTAGGAGGATCGACAGAATATGGGCACAGTTTTATTTGGGACTAGCCGATTAATGCTTAACAATTATTTTAATGTTGAGGGTTCCTCGGACTGCAACGGATTGCACTTGTGTACACTAAGGATGTTGTATCTTTGAATGTTTGTGGTTTCTTAAGTATTCATCTGTTGTCCGGCTATTGCTGACTGATAGGATCTCCGGAGCTACAACCTTCCTGGTTTTTTCTTTTTCTCCTTTTCTCCTTCTTGCCTTTGTACTTTTTTTTTTTCTATCCCACCTGCCTATCCACGATTATATGTTCTTTTTGTTCTGTATAAAGCATGAAGCATAAAGCTAAAAGTACCCATTGGAATTTCAATGGGGTGTGGCTGATCTGATTTATACTGACTTAATAAAAAAAAAAATTTTTTTTAAAGGAACGTAAAAGGGGGCATGTGTTGGAAAGAATTATTGCAGATATTGAATGGTATGATGGAGGGCGGTAGATGCTGGGATATTTTGATTTTACACCACAGGGAGAATGACTTGGTTAAAGAAAAAGGTGTAGTGTTGATGAGGAAAAGGGACTTGTTGCTTATTAAGGAGAAATGGGCTGGTTGTTTTGTGGACAGAGTTTGTGCCACGGAGGACATGGAGAGGGACATACAAGTGTGCTGCTATAGATAGGACACCAAGGAAAGTGAATAGGGAGATGTCACGTTTTTATAGGGAACTTGGTTTTGGATGGATTTGCCATTAAGATATAAAATTTGAGGCCAGAGAGTTCTTTCGGGGATATGGGGTACATATGTCCCAGATTGGTATGGACTTCTATTTGTTGGTACTTAGAAAAGTGTTTGTTAAGACTTTGAATATTAGACCTTAAAGTCACAGGCTAGTAAGAACGCTTAGAGGGGAGGGGGGCAGAAAAAGGTGACAGGCTTCCCTTTTTCTGGGCGGGGGGCCTGGAAAGTTTGGCAGAAGTTTGGTTGGAGTTGCAAGTTGGTGAACCATGTGCAAGGGGTAGGCAGGTAATTCAAGGTTCAGTTTAGGACATTTGGTTACTTACAGGTTCATACATGTAGTCATAGGATTTAGGAGTAACAGAAAGATGGAAATGTTAAAATGCACTACATTTAAATGAATTAGCTGCAGGGTGGGTATGTTGGGGGGGAACTGTAGGAGTGGGTGTTGGGACATTGGTTAGTTTGCTTGATGTATAGCAAGGTTTTAGTTTTGTAAGGCAGCTGGCAGGAAAATTTGTGATGTGCATCTGGTTCAACAAAGCAGCCTTTTTCACACAGTTAAGTGGTCAGTTTTATGTACGTTTTTATCTAGCACCAAAATGCTCGCATTGGGCAAATGCTGCGCTCTACAATTTCATACTGTGGCAAGGCAACTCAGCTTTCCATTATTTTATGGTCGATGGTACTAGCAAAGTCTGTTTTTAGAAGTCTGGTATTTAGTGCTAAGTGGAAAACTAATTGTTACTTTCTATGGCGCAAGGAAGTAACCCTGGGAGCATGGATGGCATACAAATTAGGATCCAATACATTCTTGAAATTACCTACATAGTGATTGATGAACAATGAATGGCCGTCTTCTGTCTTCTAGCTTTAAATAAGTGCTGTAGTAGTACATGTCCGATTTGCATGTACCATGACTGCAAACTGTAGTTTATGCAACTACGTTTCACGACAACTACAGCAAATTACGGCTTACTTTTCTCCTTCAGGCATTTTCAATCAAAAAACAATGCTAGTAATTCATGAGGGCAAATACATTCAGAAAATTATTGTTTTACAACCACATTGCGATTTCACAAATAGTCAAAATGAAAATTAATAGCTGAAGGACAGAACTTTGATATTAATATTTTTATTTCTTTGCAAATGCACAGAAGACTATTGTTATATCTGCCTAAGCAAAAGATTTCAAATATTAACTAAAAAATTGAGTTATGAGGATTGAACTCATACTTCACACAAGCGACTTTAACACTACCTGCAAACTTTCATGAATGGTTCCACTGCAACCCACAACTGGACAAACGGATCTGCCCTTATCTACTTCAATGAAGTTCCTCTGTATAAATCAATGAAGTGATGCCTAAGAGGAGGGGGGTAGGCGGGGGCGGGGTGGTTGGGGAGAGGATAGTAATGATTCTTTGCCTACCCATAAGAGGTCTTGCAGCAGCCTATCACACATTATATCCTCAGATCGTGATACATACTCGGAATTGTCTAGAAGGGTGAAAATGACCACATTTGTAAAGTAAATGGTATTTGGTATATTTGGACAAGAAACTGCAAACACGCCCCTAGCAGACCTTCAAATAAACAATTAACCTTTTATTTTGATCAAGCTACTGGAATGTGAAAAGCTCCTGAATGTACTACCTAATCATCTAAAGCTAATCACTATTTCTTAGTGTTCCAGTTCAGCCAATAGACCTTTACAATGAGACCATGTAGGGATTCAATTTTGCAGCTGCCTTTGTTCCTGTAGCGTGCCTTGCATCATCCAATCAGGACCTGGGAGACATATTTAACTCTAGAAAGTAACAACCTCAAGAAATCTTTGAGAATGTTTCAATTAATTGTTTCCAAAATCTGCCTGTCCTCTTTCAATGGAGCAATCAAAGGTCACCAAGTTATAAAGCCTTGCTCCGTGATAAAAGACTTGTGAGAGACATTTCCTACACCCAAACGTCCTCCTTTTTAAGGTTGAGCACTGTCTGGTTGCGAAAGACGCATAGAGGGTCTTGTAGTTCACCCACTGCTTACCAATGGTTAGCTTTACTGTCACTTTTATTTGTTGGCTTTCCTTATTTCAACCAGCTTATCTTGAGCTTGTCCCTCTCATGGATCATAGCCTCTTTACTATCTCTTTGATTGGTTGGCTTTTGAATGCTTTCTCTGCTCACTTTTAGGGAACTACTTTTTTTATTTTTTTTAAGCACTCCATTAGAGTATGTGTTGTACAGCTGTCTCCCTTGTGTGCTTTTCTCCCGCCTCCATGTTGCTCTTTCTCGCACGGATGCTTAAACTCACCTCAGTCCCAACCTGCTCTCACAATTCGCTCATCTATTAAATGTCTTTTTTTTTTTTATAAATGCTTTCGCACTATGCTTTAAAAACAGCTTTCACACTACTTCTTTTTATTTTTACAATCAATTTCAAATGAGGAAATAAAAAGAAAAAAGGCTTTGTCGTATTGCAGGCACATGCATTCATGTTTAACCTACAAAATGATGCGTCATCGTACCATTTTATTTTACTTATGTTGTACAGCAGCCGCAATGCTGTACAGCAGGTCTAATAAAACACTGGCAAAGCCAACAGGACTCATAGACAAGACCTACTGGCTTTGCCAATGCTGGTTTTAATATGACAGTGACTTAAAAATGACTCCCCAGTCCGTAAATCTTTTTAGTATGTAGTGAAACCTAAGTCTTCATCAATGAACTGGTCCAATGTGTGTTTTTGCTTATGATGGTTATCACACGTCTTAGTTCAACTGATCCAAGGAAAACGATCCATGACTCCAACTCCCACAATGCATCAGGATGTCAAGTAAAAGTCCAGGACTGGAAACGTGTTGTTTTGACAATAGAGCAATATCAACATCATATGACCATCACAAGTGGAGGGCAGAGCATTAAAGCCTTTTGAAGAATTCTGTTTCTGCAGATCAAGATCCTTGGAGTCATTTTCTGTCTGGTGTTCCAAAACCTTGTAACATTGTAAGCATCCATAGAAGCCTTACGGCCCTCTTTGGGAGTGATGCTAAGGTGAGAATGAGGGAAATTGGAACAATGAAGTGACATTGAGCTGATAGACAGGAAGTGAACTCTACAAAACTGGAATAATTTACCGCCCACCCTCAATTTACTGTGTCAGGGAGGTTTCAGCTTCAATACCCCTGCGTCACACAGCAGATTCAGGCAGAACCATTTCTATAATCATTCACCCCTTTTATGGGCTCCAGCAAAACAATTGATATGATCATGAATAGAAGCAACAGAAGAAGAAGGTGGCTGGAGGGGGAAAGGCGGAGAGTTCCACTTCAGGCACAGTTTTGACGGACTCTTTAAATAGGGTCTTGTCCCTTTCTGATGTCTCACTAACTTCCTCTCCTAGTCCTGCCAGCAGGTCATCTCTCCTCCAGTCTTTCATCATGACTGAAGACAAAGATGGAAGCCTATGTTTGGGCCCAATTCCTGCCAAAGATAAGAGGACGTAAATGGCCTGATGTGAATATCTCCCTACTACAGCTGGCAAAAGTGCCTGTGTTTGCCATGAAGGATCAGCGACAAGGAGCAGGGGACATTACTTGGCAAGAGAAAAGCACTTTCGTCTGAGTTTTCAACTGGACTAGTCTGTAAATTTAGTTCTTTCCCAAAGCCATCATTCTTAAACTTAATTCCCAATGACTTATTGTTGATCAAAGAATCTCAAAAACTGGAAGTTGCCAATTTCAAAGTGGAACCCATGAAGGCCAGAGAAAAAGGGCATTGATGGGAATGAGGACTACATTTCAAAAAGAACAGGCTAATGGGAAGGTGAAAATTCACCCAGACCAAAAACAAACTTTACCTGGTGTAATGCTGGACTATGTGGAGTTAGCACCAAGCGTGAGGCCAAGCATCCTCTACATGTTACAGCTCCACAACTGAAGCATGACACAGTTCCCCTATCATCATACATAGCAGCAATGAAAAGTGTGATGCCTTTTATAAGGAATTCCAGATTGCTGAATAAAACTCTGTTCGGAAAAAGGAGGAGAAAGGAGAACCATCAATGAAATACCTAAGGGGTACCAATGATCAATCCCAACCAGGAGGGAAGAATACTAGAGGCATGTGGAGGTCTAAATCATCCATTCCCCCAATAAAAGATAATGTACCCTGCAAAAACATTCTTATCACCAAATGTTCCAAAAGGGGAGGTTGGGGAGTCCCAGGATGCCCTAAGGTGCAAAAGTCTTCTCTGACTAAGAACGACAGTGAGCTACACCTACGCCAAGGCTCAATATATGTAAAATTTGCTAGAAGGATAAACATCCCTGGATTGGATCAAAATACTGACTGCATTGTGTTAAGATGTGGGAGCAGTAATTTGCCGGGCCTTACAAGATGCCAACTTCAAAAGCCCGTTGTCTCTACAATGACCATATCACAGTAGTCTTCAAACTTTTTTATGCCGCTCCCCACAAAAAATCACCAGGACCCTCAGAATTTTTCACAATTATTATATTAAATTGGCAATGTTTAAATAGGTCTAGACTCATTTAAACATTGAAGTTAAGTTATGTTACTGTTTTAAAAATGCAATCAAATACATGATTGCCAAACATACAATTATGGTCAGGCAGTCTGTACTAATGTGTAAAAGTATCCCCAGTGTGAATATTTAAAGTGGGGTGGGGGTTTTGAAGAATATTTGGAGTCCCTTCCCTTTTTGCACCTTCTCCCAGCCAGGATATAAATGACAAAAGATGTTAGTGATGGCCCATTACACTGCAGCTACTGCTGCTCATTTTTTCAACTTAAAACAAAGCGCTGTTATCAACATAAAGCTTCTTTTGGCCAGAGCCTGGTGCCCCCCCCCCCCCCGAGATCAGTTGAGGCCCCCCTACGGGGGTCGCCCCCAGTTTGAAGACCCCTGCCTTATCATATGATGATAAGCCTGCAACTTTGGAAGGATATGCCCTGTAATGTGATTGTAAAAATTCCAAATGTTTTATCCTTCCCATTTCTAAATGTATTTTTACCCCAATGCAATATTAATTTTTATGTGGAAAATGTACATTCTGTTTGTGAAACGCTGTAAAAAACTAGGCTATTGGTTAATGGGGGTGGAAGCCCCATTCTGGCAACAACCACAATCTTTGTCAGGGTGAACCACAAAAGTCACTAAATTAACCTGTGGTTAACCCTCTGGTAAGCTAGGCACAAAAGCAGTCAGGCTTAACTTAGAGGAAATGTGTAAATTATTTATGCAGCACACAAACAGTAGTAAGGTGAAAACACAACACAAGAAAAATCCCAAACCAATTTAGAAAAACAGAGTCAACTGTAGCAAATAAAAAGATACCAGAAAGACAAAAAGCCAATCAGTAAAATCATAGATATCGAGCTTTAAAGATTTTAGTGATAACAGCGAGTGCCGTTTTTTGCCTGTTAGTGCTATTATCTGGTGCGCTAGACCGGGGAAAAGTCACAAGTTCAGGCCAACCGCAATAGAGCGTGTGTCAGATACAGGGACAAAGTTAGTCCTCACTGAAAAAGTTACCTTCCAAGTCAGGAGCGAGCAGTTCCGTTCACAGTGGAGGAGACTGCGAGCAGGCGCAGGAGAGTCATGGACAGTCATTGCTGTAGCACGAAGAGCTGGTTGGGCGTTTTGAACAGTTGCTGCTGTAGCTTTGCGTTGGTAGTTGTCATGGGCTGTCGGTGTCATAGCATGAAGTGTATCTTTATCTTGCCGGTTGTCACTGTCCGTGTAAAGGTCAGGTGTTGCTGGAACTTCGTACTGGTGGTAGTCGTGGGCGTCAGAGTCTTGGCACGAACTGGCCCGTTCATGAGCGTTAGGAGCCCAAACTTTTCTTTAGGAAGAATACACTCTGATGCCAGACAAGGGTCTAGGACCTGGGGGGCACCTCTTGGGGATCAGAACTCGCTCTAGCAGAGGCTAGCCGAAAAGCTCGGGTAGGTCCAGGCAGGTCCAGTTGCAGCAGGACATTTGGGAATTTGCAGGGAAGCCTCTGTAGCTTGTTGTGCCCCTGTAGATCACACAGGTGGTCATCCAACTGACCCTTAGATTCACTCATGGGTGCCTGGGGTGAAGGCAAGCAGGTCCAATTTTCCTTCTCAGACAACAAAGTAGTCCTTCAAGCAGCAGAGCACTTCCCTGAAAGCAGGGTAGTCCTTCTTCTGTAACTTCCACAGGCCCAGAAGTGTTCAGATGAGTGGCTCTGGAAGTCCAATATTTATACGTGGTGCCCGCCTTTGTGCAGGGAGATTTCCTGTCCTACGCCACCTCTGGTTTTGGAAAGTTCATCCTCTTCCCCTGTCAAGGCTCCACACTGTCTGGGAGTGACAAAAGGCAGGGCTGGTATCAGGTTCCTTTGTGTGTGCAAGAGGCAAAGCTCTTTGAAGTGTAAGTGGGGCTGGGCGCAGCCCCTCCCCAGTCATCCTGTTAGGATGGCCCAGCCTGTCCATACTAAGCCCCTTAGTGTTACTGCCTAGAAACAATACACAGACCCCAACAGCAGAGTCATTCACAGTCGTGTGACCCACAACACTGGCAGAAGGCACAAATAGTTGTAACAAAAAAATTCCAAGTTTCTAGAAATTCTAACTAGTAACTTAAAATCTGACTTCACCATTAAATTACAATTCATTCAAGTGTATACAACATATTCTCTAGCTGCTCCCAGTCTATAGTTAGCACTTAATAAATGTAATAAGGTAACCCATTGTTAATCAATGGAAGATATATATAGATAGATAGATAGATAGATAGATAGATAGATCGATAGATAGATAGATAGTAAATAAATCCTGGTCGTTTTTCACTGTTGTAAGACGTGTGTATGTATATCTGCCAGGACATGTAAAATGTAAGGACAAATGATCCACTTTTTAAATACAATTCACCAGCCTTGAGCCTAAAGGGCCTACCTTAGGGGTGACATCTATTTATTAACAAGCATTTGCAATGCAATAGTTCTCGCATTATTAAAGTTTGAGCTATTAGTGTTGCATTATTTACCAACATATAAAGTCAATAAACAAAAAGTGTCAAGTTTGATGTATTTTATTTGTGTTGTGCTTTCAAAAGCAAATAATGTACCCTAGAAATAAATGTAACACCCACAGGAAGCAGTTGGTACGTCATTAAAATAACGGCAATGTTGAAGTGGAGCCGACCCTGACGTCATGGAACAAGTACAGAACAACTCCAGCGTGTATTACTGTAACCGTTGAACTTTCACTTTAACATGACGGTCACATAAAAAGTTGGGAGCTCCGAGTAGTCGAGGTGCACTGCACAAAAAGACCCATTGGAAAGCAGAGTAATTTTCAGTCTCAGCAGAGGGGCCAGTGACTGAATGGGCACAGAGCGCAGCAAACCGACCCCCTATTCCTCTACTGCAGGTACTTCAAGAGCCGGGATGAGGCACGTGACTGACTAAGGGCCATGCAGCCCCTAAACATGAGATTATACACATAAAGGGGCCGCGCATCTATCAGACGATAAAGCATAAATAATGCAGGTAGCCATCCTCCGAGGAGAATGGCCTCTCTGGCACTATTGACACATTTCAATGTCGGAGGCGAGAGCAGGAGGCTGACGCTGGAAGCCAAGGAGCTGTTAAATATTTGATAATAACTGCACAATGCAACTGTTTGAAGGCCAGCAAAGGGAGAGGGGGGGGCATTTACTAGCCAGCTCGCTCAAAAAGAGCAATTTTATTAAATCCAGGTGAAAGGAGGGCGAAGGCGCCCTACACCAGCCACTGGCTCATTGCGGCTCTTAAACTGGTACGAGGAAGGTTCAACAGCGCCAATCTTGCTCATATAGCCCCCAACATATGGATGCAGCGCCTAGACGAGGTCAACGACTTGCAGCGCATGCATACCACCCTGAAGTGCATCGGTTGAGGTAGAAGAACGCAGGCTAAACAAGCATATTTCCATCGGGCAGCAACACTAAACCAGAGAAGAAGCAAGACATGGCAAAGACATCACGGCTGTGAGATGTGTAATTTGCTTTCACGTATTTGCACATAATGTAAATACGTCATTTAGGGCCATATCTTAGCGTGAAATGAGTCCTTATGCAAATTTTTGAAGGGAGGATGCATTTCGTACTTAACATGTATGTGCATTGTTTCAGCCCCGCCATGATTTCATTTTGCAGAGAACTGCTGCATATTTACGCGACGATGTGTATTGGCCAATTGTACGCAACAGCAGCGTGTGGCCTTCCTGGAATTATGCGAAATACGCCAGCGTGATTGAAATTACTCCTGCGCCTAGCTAAAATATTGAGCAAATCTTCTGGACGGGGTTGGGCAACCCTCAGGATGCATGTGAGGAGGCGAGCCCTCAGGGGGGGGCTCATTTCTGAGCAAAAGTTGTGCAAATACGCAAGCATCCTGGAACCCTAAATACACGCAACACTCAAAGTACAACAAAATAAAATCAAAATCTCTGCACACGATGCAGAATCAAACACCAGAACACGAATCTCACCAACAACTCGAATTAAACAAAAACTTAAAGAGTGAGTGTGGATGGAACAAAGGCACCATCTCATAGTGATCCGGGAAATAGCTCAGTCTGTCAATGCACCCATGAACAGCAATACTTTTGCTGGTTTCAACAGATGCCAAAGTTTGATCCCATAACGAACTGGAAATACACCACCACTGATTCACAAACAGAAAACACACTACCACTCGTATGTGACATTAGGCCTGCCAGAGAGAACTGTCGACTTTGGAACTGGGGATCCAGGTTCGTGTCCTGGCATCAGCTCAACATCGTGGGATTCTGGGCATATCACTTAAACTATCCAGGATTCTAAAAAAAAAAATCTGAGACCGATGTAAAAGCTTTTAATGCTCTTGGGGCAAGTTTGCCATATAAAAAAAATCAAAAAAAAGATGCATTACCACTTAAACACAAAACGCACTACTACTAATAATGTGAGTAGGACATGCTACCAATTCTAGCAAACAGAAAATATACTACAGCCTGCATGCAAATAGAACACACATACGCTAATACAGCACAATTCCACTTATACGTAAACAGAACACACACTACAGCTTGTATGTAACCAGAACACACACTACCACTTGATTGTAAACAGAACACACACTACCATTTGATTGTAAACAGAACACACACTACCATTTGATTGTAAACAGAAAACAAACAACCACCAGAATGTAAAACAGAAAACACACAAGCACTTCTTTGTAAACAGAATAAATACTGCCAATTGCAACTAAATAGAACACACTACCATTTGACTGTGAACAGAAAACACTATCACTTGCACGTAACTAGAGAAAACACTACCACTGGCACGAAAATACACAAAACACTACAACTCGCTTGAATGCCAACAGCAAACCTGAAGGCACCAGGATTAAACACGTGCCAAGTGAGGCGCTCCAGGGGTGCCCAGGCTCAGCCGTGACACATCTTTAATAATACAGTTCCTCTCCGGGTACAAGAAGATGGAGGCGATAGCGTGAGCACACACTGGAAATACGGGCTGCGCAAGGGATTAAAACCCGTGCAAAAGCAGACAATGCGAGCAGGCACGGAGTGCAGAGGTGCCTGCTGCGAACTGAGCGGCTTCAGGGAGCGCTTCCCGCCCCAGGTTTAAGAGCACATTTCTTCTCTGGAGCCGTCACACGTCACCGACACCGCACGGGGTGAAGAAACATTAAAATTTAAAAATAAACAGTGGTGCGCGCGCACCACAGAGGAGCGGGGGGAGGGAGCGCGGCAGCGGCAGCGAGGCGAACGCGCGCTGCTGTGCGTGCTAGCCACCAGTGGGAATGGGAGGAGCAAAGGCGGGACATGCGCCCGCCTTTGCCCAATTGCGTGCCGTTTTTTTTTTTTTTTTTAACGCACGCTACAGCCAATGTGGGCTTCCGAAAGCAAAACCACACGCACGAGCGTGTGGGCAGCTTTCAGAAGCCCGTACAAGAGGTCTCGCGCTGCGCGAGCAGTGCTACGCACTGCCACGCTAGGCGCGAGACCTAAAAAAGGATGGTTTAGACCTGGCAGAAGCATTATTTTGCCAGGTAGAAATGGCGGTTTAAAACTGTATTACAGTCTGCAGTGGTTGGCCTGTATGTGTTTTAAAGTGCTAGTTTAGAGGGTGTCACAATTAGTGCTGCTGTCCACAAGTGGTATTAAATTTACAGGTCCTGGGTATTGGTTGTACCATTTACTAAGGACTTACAGGTAAATTAAATATGCTAAGCAGTTGCAGGTCAATTTTACCATGTTTGAACGAGAGAGCACAATAACTTTAACACTGGATAACAGTGGTAAAGTCCACAGAATCCTAAAGCCAACAAAATGGAATTCAGCTAACGGGAGTGGGTAAAGGCAAAATGTCTGGGGGGGAATCCTATGTCAAGGATGTCCGTTCTAACAAAGGCCAACTAGCCAAAAACAATAAAATGCAAAAATGATTATGCCACAATTTAAACAAGTGATACATGTACCATGCTAGCACACACGCGAGTGGAAATGACAACAAGAAATTATTACATCACTCGATTAACAAATAATGTAACATCCGGTCCTTGAGTGTACAAACATCTAGACACAGACAGATTTTAATATTATTTAATATTAGTCTGCTGAATTAGCAAAAAGTTTGCATACCGCAGTCTGAATACAGTGTAACTTTTTCCTGTCTCTACAAGCATGCAAATGCTTCTAAACTCACAGCGTCTTGATTTTTTACAATGATTAAATGAATTTGCATTCCCGTAATGGCCTGCAGAGCTTGTCGCCCACTCCACAATGGAATCCAATGGTTTTTTCACTGGTTTGTCAGTTCTGCTGTCCTAACATCTGAAGACCCTTAGGGGTAGTAAATTCTTTCTGTGCGGTACATGAGGGCACTCGCTTCCATACAGGACAATTACAACATTACACTCACTAATACAAATTATGCAAAAAAGCAAAGTCATCCACATAAGCACAACCTAGCTGGCGTCATAATAAGAACAGGAGGCAAACAGCAGAAGCAACATCTTTACTGCTGATACTGCGAGTCGGAATACTGATCACATGAAGGCATCGATCATCTGGCGCGCCCTATTAACTGACATATTTATAACTGTTTATGGCCTAAATGAAAGAACCAGACCTGACCCCCATTCATCAGCACAGCTCTCATGTGCCATTCGAGTTTTTTATACAGTGCATGAACACAATTTTTAGGTCGCCGCCTACCAGACAGCACAGCTCTCGGCTTTGTGGTTTTTAACTCAGGTTTTCTGCCTTTCCATGTTCTGGCTTTATTTGCTTTAAGCTGTGCAGCTTGAGTTCGTACCTCCCCATGCTAAAGCCGTGTTTACAGTATTCTTCCACAAACTCGTTTTCCGTAATAAACAGGGTGTTAAATCTTGTTCTCATCTTTTCACTTTTGCTGGTCATTCAGAGACCGAGGTCAAATGTCAAGCTGTGTTTTGGGAGCCGGGTGTTTCTTTTGCTTTAAGCGGACTTCAAAGTGAGAGCGTTTATAGGAAAGAGGAGCCTGCTTGTGCCCTTTTTTGTGTTTTATTTTAGACATATTTATTTATTTGATGAGTTTTATATAGCGCTGGCTAGACCCGCAGGTATCAGAGCGCTTTACATAAGGAAAAAGCGAGTTGCAGGTTACAAAATTTCACATAGATTACAAAATGATTACAAAGTCAAGACAGGAGTTACTAGCGAACACAAAAGTCAAGACCCAAAAAGACCCAGAGAGCTGGAAGTTCACAGGGGGGAGACAGTCATCTCAAAAGTTATCGTTCTATAGCTGCACAAAATATTTGCATGTTTTTTGCAGAATTCCTCTTCTTTGGTGAGTCCGTTTAATTTGGGAAACTGCCTTTTTAGGAACAAAGTACAAAACCGCATTTCAGTCACAGCGTCAGCCTAACATATGGTCATCCTGGGCAATTTACACTGATTATGGCCCATTCACTGTCAAGAACAGGATAAGATCTTTTCACAGGAAAGAGCCAACAACATTGTAACACAATTTAATAATGCTTGGTTTTCACTTTGATGTGTAGAGCATAAGATTTATGACATCTGTGCAACTCGCTTTGGAGAGTTGGATAAGTTTAAAGTCGCTTTTCATGAAAGCTTTTGTGTTTATCTTTAGCTACACAATAATTATGTATTTCGTCTGCAACTGTGCCTTTTTCGGAACACCTATATTACTAGATATAAACAATTTCCTCAATTGTCCTTGCAAGCACCAGGGTCATGATTTAAATGGTGCAACAGGGGACACAAGGTCTAGGAAACCCACTGAACACCAATTATTGCTATATTTTACTATTAAACAAGCAGTCACAAATGCAATTACTTTGCAGGCACTAGTGCCATAATTTGAATGATGCAGCAGGTGCAGTGGCACAGGGGCCAAAAGTTCTTGGAAACCCACTGAACACAGATTATTGCTATATTTTACTACTAAACAAGTAGTCACAAGTGCAATTACCTTGCAGGCACGAGGGCCATAATTTGAATGGCACAGCAGATGCAGTGACACGGGGGCCAAAAGCTCTTGGAAACCCACTGAACACAGATTATTGCTATATTTTACTCCTAAACAAGCAGTCACAAGTGCAGTTACCTTGCAGACACAAGACTTATGATTTGAATGGTGCAGCAGGTGCAGTAGTACAAGGGCCAAAAGCTCTAGGAAACCCACTGAACACCGATTATTGCTATATTTTAACACTAAACAAGCAGTCAGGAGTGCTTTTTTCGTTCTTTTGTAACCATTGCACCCAAAGTAACACATAGCCTAAAGCATCACTGTAATAAAAGCTGTAACATATTCGACTTGCCTGACCACATACACCTTATGTTACAATCAGCAAATTAATATGGCACATTCTCAAATTTTTTGTATGGTCCTAATATGCTTATGAATCTGGACACACCAACACCTTGGCAAGGGCATTCTCCATTCTATAACATTAGCACGTCAGCCGTTGTAAACAATATATAAATACTTATAACTTACCATGTGCCATTCCATACCAAGCATTAGCAAAGCTAACAGGTCTCACATATGTGAGATCTATTGGCTTTGTCAATGTTTTTAGCCATATTATACAGCAGCGCTAGCTTCTGTGCAGCATAACTGAAATTTTTTAAAAGCGCTATAACACGGACAACGCTGGCTGTGTCCTACAGCTTTTTTACTTTATTTTTAGCCATTTGCAACATACATTAAAAACATCAGCAAAGCCAATAAATCTCACATAAACAAGACCTATTGGCTCTGAGTTTTGTCCAGCGGTTATTGCCAAGACAGACACTCCCAGTTCTCTCGCTCTGCAAACCTAATGTGATCTGAGTTCTTTACTTCGTGAAGTAACGTTCTCAACACAAGAACATCTCAGAAAGAACCAATCACGTGAAAACGAAGATCAGGCAGCCGTCGTGGCCACGGACGGCCGGGCCATCAAGGCAAAGAAAGACTGGACGGTGAGATACTGGTCTAGTTATTCTGCACAAGATATGCGTAGGAACACAGCCGTACACTGATCCTACCCATGGAGCGCTTGGAGAAATGAAACCAGTATTACCAGTTTTCAGTACAGCACATCATACAAACAAGGTCGTTGTGACTTTTGTAATCCAGGAAGAGAAATGGTTGCAGCTTGCACGTGCTGGTTGATTTTCCGAGCTTCAAACTCTGCTGCGCCTAAACTAGTTAGTCGTGGGATGGATGGTGGAAGCAGCGGCATAGCGTGGGTTGCCAGCACCCGGGGCGAGGCAAGTATTGCGTGGCGCAATTTACAATTAGAGCCCCCAATTTTGCGCCCCTAAGAATTTTGCGCCAGGGTCAACCGCCCCTGTGCCCCCCCACCCGCCCCCCCCACCCTCCACACGCAATGCCACTGGGTGGCAGTCTGTAGTACGAAACACTCCTGGTTAGGGTCTGCAGGTGACTTAGGGTAACTGAGCACACAATTCAGTGGTTGCCGCAACCACTGAACCAGAATTACAATGATTTGTAAACGAAAATCCCTGAACAAGTACCATAGAGTCATCTTGTAAACCTACACCTGTTTAGAACCATACCAGTGTCCGGACACCAACCACAGAGTCACATATCAAATCACATGTCGACAACGTCCCGGAGATTTTCACAAAAATGTTGATTGTGTGCTTTGTATTTTACTTCTTGCCACTACTAAGCATGCTATGAGCATGCCTGGACGGAGTCACTCCTTCTGTAAGACAACTTCAAGTCACGAAGCCGCTGTTTGAACAGGTAAGCAATAAATGTCAATGACACTCCTGGATGGACTCCAGCTCTACTCTGAAGAGGGCGCTATAACAACAACAACAGCTGGCGAAGGAAAGTAGCAAGGAAGCTTTTTGACAAAAAACAGCGACGCCAGACAGCAAAGCCGGCAAAACAATAATTCAACTAAAATAATAATAATAATAATAATTTAAAAAAAAGAAGAGTATCTAAAGTCCTAACTCCCAGAGTTCCATAAAACTACTTTTATGAAGCTTAACAGCCCAAGCCACAGCAACTGGAGGGCACTATATAGTAGCCACCCCTTATCAGGGGCTTAACGGAGGCCCCTGAAGCACAGGGGGGCCTCCAAGCTGTCAGTGGCCCTTCAACGCTTCAGTGGGCCCCCATCCAGTCCAAGGCCAATGAATATCTGACATATGGGAGGCTGGGGCCCCTCATCACGTTCTGCAGGGGAGGCCCATCATTTTGTGTTATGCCACTGGCCCTGATAAAAGAAAAATCCTCTCCTCATCCTGGTCCAACAACTAACTTTCAGTTACGTACACATACTCTGCCTGAAAGCTAGCCTAGTCACAATATCAACTAGGTTGACCATATGTTACAACCAATTTTAACCAAAATCCAGCAGGGCAATGCTGAGCAACAAAAAACACACTATACCAAGAAACTCTGTGCAACAAAGGATGCTCCCCTTTGTGCAACAAAGGATGCTCCTCTTTGTGCAACAAAGGGGAGCATCCTTTTTTGATGCAATTCACTATAAACCACTATTATCCAGTCTCAAACAGAAACCATAATAACTATAATTTTATCTCTTTCTCTTAATAAAAGAATATCAACAAGATTCTCTAGTATGTAACCAAACATAATTCATGAAACAAAAACAGTTTGGTTGATTGGAAAATAAATCCCCACCCTTTATGTTTGTACATTTGTGCTTTTCAACATTGGTAATACTAACCATGAAATGAACAAATACGACACCTTATTTAGCCACGGAAAAATATAAAAACTAGATGTAAGATTCCATTTAAAGCATATAGGTTTAATTACTTAAAATGTAAACTACAGGGGCATGGCCAAGATGGCGACTTGAGCGGACATGCCTGTCTATCGCTCCGTTCTCGCCGCTTCAATAGCACAGTTTATGAGCCCACTCCACCATGACTGTATGCCCTGGAGCGGACCGGGACTGCAGACCTCCTGTCCTGGAGACGGAGGAGACGCATGAGCCTTGGCGGGGGCCGAATAGACGGGCTGGGCACCCGCGCAGAGACCGAGGCCGGCGGACTGCGGCCTACGCAGAACACACTGCCCTACACTGCGGTCTTCATTGGGGGTTTGGGCCGCCTGGGCCCTTAACCGAAGAGCGGGCAGATCCTGGTGGTGCTGGGGACTTGTGGACTGCAGAGAGGGCCCAACTGGAGACCCCGAGTGCCCGCACAGTGGACGATCCGGACTGTGAGTGGTGGACGTGGCGGCGGGCTGCAGCGGCCAGCAAAGCTTGGGGGGCCTGCAGCGCCTGCCTCCTGCGACTGGAGGGCTGGGTCCATGGGCCTGCAGGTCCCATGATGAACGATCGCTGTCACCGGGGTCTGTGTTGCTGGGGCCCAGGCCCGGAGCCTGGTGGCACTGAGGAAGAGGCTCTCCCTGAGTTGGGGCCCTGATATACCCCCACGATCTTCACGGGATACACACCCGGACCGCCCGTTCTCTGGTAGTGGCCCTGGGCCCTTCTTATTCATGGGGGCCTGCCAGGCAGGGGCCTTCTCTAGGTGCCCGTGACTGGTGCGTAGCCTCCCACCCTTTGCCTGGGCGCTGACTGGAGGCGGCGGTCTGCACCTGGGGACGGGGCACTAGAGGCTCCTCAAGTGAGACTGCGGCAAGCCTGTCCCTCCCGTGGGGCCAGATCGGAGTAGCTTGGGCCTGCTAGCCCCACAACACTGGTGGGGCAGTGATCGTCCCTCCGGGAGCCAGACCTGTTGCTGTGAGGGCCCTTGGGCCTGAGTGGGGGCCGTAGGGCCCAGGCCTTTGTCGTGGGGGAGCCGGGGGCCGCCACGCCGCCCTGTGGAGCAGTGAGTTACACAGCATAGTGAGGCTGCCCGGCCCTCCGGTGGCAAGTAGAGGGTTTGAAGGATGGCGGCTGCCTGCTAGTCCAGCACCCCAACCTAGGAGCGGGGGGATAATGGTGACTGGCTGGACCTAACAACTGGGTCCATGAAGGTGAGTGACCCAACAGAGCCTGGGGACTGAGCGCAGTGATCAACAGAGCTGGGCCCCTGTGCCTGCTATGAAGATCTGACCGACAAGGGGGGATTCCGGGTGGCGTTGAATTGCTGGCGGAGGCACTTGCATTGACTTTCTTCCTATAGCTAGTGCCTGGGGCTTTTTGGTACTCCAGCGGGCCTGGCTCAGGTTCTCCGGGCATAGTGCGCCGCCCCAGGGGTGGACCTCGACGATATAGCCTCTACTAGGTCCAAAAAGGACCGCCCCCTGTGGGACATACTTCTTAAGGCTCCTGGGGAGACCTCCAGTGAGAAATCAGGGGCAGTGGAGCCGAAACCCAGGGGCGGTGGTGAAGCCACTGAAAAGTCTGTTACCCACGAGTCCTTGGAGTCCCTATTCACCTCTCTAAGCGAAGACCTCCAGGCTGTGATGAAGGACCTCTCCTCAGATCTGAAAGAGGTGCGCAGAGACATGGATGAGGTGGGAGAGTGAGTGGCAGCCTTGGTGAACGGTGCCACAGCAAGAGACGAAGAGATCGAGAGTCAGCAGCAGGAAGTAATCTGCCTCCAAAAGCAGTACATCGACATGCAAGCGCATGCAGAGGACCTTGAAAACAGGTCCAGGAGGAACAATATTCGTATAAGGGGTGCGGACTGCCTCGGAAGACCCTGATCTGGAGGAGTATGTCCAGGTGCTGTTTCACTTGGTTTTGGGCTCCCCAGCCGAAGAAGCAATCAAATTAGATAGGTGCCACCGGGTATGGCCACCAAGAGTGGCAAAGCAACCGCCAGCTGACATCCTGGTTTGTGTCTACAATTTAAAAATTGAAGAAGCCATCTTGCGTAAAGCACGTGATATCCAGCCGTTGCAATTTCGAGGTCACACCCCCCAGTCATATCAAGACTTGGCAGCGATTACTCTTCAAAAAAGAAGGGACTTTCGTACAGTCACAGCTCACTTGACGAACACCATCATTCGCTACTCCTGGGGCCACCCCTTCTGCCTAATTTTTCGTCTGGAGGGTAAGACTTATCAACTTTGATCGCTGGCAGAGGCTTGCAAGGTCCTTGGCATTGATCTCACGCAGCAGGGGGTCACAATTGGCTTCTACTCGAGATCGTCCAGCTGTGCATGGTCAGCGCAGGGCACGTCATAAGTCTACCCCGGAGGGTCTTCGCCCTGATTCAGATACCATTGCACAGGAGAGTGCGCTGTTCTTCGCTCACTGTCTGGAGATGGGGTGGATAATGCTGGGTCTTGACTATAGGAGGACAATAGGATGGCCTGGTTGTGGCAGGTGGGCTGCAGAGGGCGGGGCAGGCAACAGGGCCCATTTGGGTTTCGCTGATGGATGCGCCTAACGGTCCCCCCCCCCATTTCAATATTTCCATGCTCGATTGACTGCCTACCTATACTCTTTGGTTATTTTTTATTGTTAGGGATTTGAGGATTATTTGAGTCTCTTCCTCCCTTTGCACATGTACACACCCACGGGAGATACCTGGTTTGGTGATCCCCGACCTTCATTAAAAGTCTGCACTTCGATTCCCGGCCCCTGACCTGGCTAGAGGGGTGGCCTGATCATGGTGAATATTTTCCTGCACTCCTCATAGAGCTTAAATTGCTAAGCCTCAACGTCTGAGGCTTAAATAACCCCATGAGGCGATCAGCCATCCTTTCACTCCTTGAAAATGCGGGGAGCGACATTTGCCTCCTGCAGGAGACTCACTGGCTGTCTAAAGATGTCCACAGGATGCAAACCCGGCGCTTCCTGCAGCAATATTGGTCCTCAAGTCCCACCAAGAAGGGCAAGATAGCCATTCTCTTTTCTAAGCACTTCCCTGGGATGGTATTGAGCACGGTTGTAGAGATAAAGGGACGCCTCTTGGCCCTTCGGGTGGGCATGTATCACTTCACACTTGCCACTGTTTACGCGCGTAACGACTAATGCTCTAGCAAAGGTCCTTCAGCCTCCAGACGCGTCTGTGGTGGTGGGGAGAGATCTGGACTGGACAGCTCTGGTCAGAGATCCGGCCGGACCGGAGCTTTTTCGCCCAGGGTACTTCACTGGCTTGCTGACTGTGGTTTGCGTGACCTGTGGCGCTGGTATCACCCTAGGGACAGGAACTATACCTTTTTTTCCACGGCACACAAGACGTATGCCCGAATTGATCACTTCTTGGCTTCGCCAGCCTTATTTAGACCGGGTGGTCGATACTACTATTGAACCCCGTTCCCTTTCTGACCACATGCCTATCACTCTGATGCTCCGGATGCCTTCTCCCGCTTCTCAGTCTCCAAGCTGGTGACTACGGGACACTATGCTTCAATTCCCCACTACGGTGGATGCAGTCCATGTGACGCTTAAGGATTATCTGGCCCTTAATGATAACGAGGTGACGTCTGTGACCTCGGTGTGGGAAGCTTTGAAGCTGGTCATTCGAGGAAAGCTTATTGCTCTCACAGCGGACGAGAATTGTAGGCGACGCGATAAATGGAAAGTTCTTGAAAGGAGAGTCTCTGAGCAGGAGGTCATCCGTAAGACGTCAGGTGCCCCCCGGGTGTGGAGGGAGCGCTTGCAGCTATGGCGTTTAGACCTAGACCGAGCTGAATATGCCATGCTACGCCTTAAACATAGACTCTATTTGGGCTACAATCGGGGGAAGGGGCGCATGTTAGCGCACCAACCTTGCAGTAAGCAATATGCTGGCTCGGTACGGACTAACGCTACGGACTCTGATGGCGAGGTCAGGGTTTCCAGAGAGTATCACAGCGGCCTTCCAGGCATTTTATGCCTCACTGTTTTCTACGGCGGATGGTCCGACCGCTGACTGCCTTGATTACCTTAATAGCGCCGTCCTCACTCCCCTTCCGCCCACCGAGGCCAACGCATTAGATAGGCCCATTCGCGTGGATGAGGTGATCGCGGCTCTTGCCCGACTGAAGCCCTTGAAATCCCCCAGCCCGGATGGCTTCAGCGCCGCGTTTTAAAAAAACATTTTGCTCCGTTCTGGCGCCATTGCTCACGCAACTTTTTAATTCCTTCTATGACTCGGGCACTCTGATGGAGTCCATGCTAGAGGCTTCCATCACGGTGATCCCCAAGCCCTGTAAGGACCCGACCCAGTGCGGGTCTTACAGACCCATCTCGCTGCTGAACACTGACGCGAAACTCTTCGCAAGCATCTTGTCAGACCGTCTCAATCCCCTTATGCCTGGGCTTATTGATCTGGATAAATCGGGCTTCATTCCCACTCGCCAATGCGGAGACAATTCCTAACGCATCTGCCATCTTATAGATAAAGCACATCGGTGACGTAAAGAGGCACTTTTGTCTCTATTGAGGCAGAGAAAGCGTTCGACCGGTTCACTGGCCCTATCTTTTCGAAACCTTGAAGCAGTTTGGCATTGGCGAGAGGTTTGAGAAGTGGGTTTGGTGTATTTACAGTGCTCCCCAAGCGGCGGTTAGGGTCAACGGAGTCCGGTCCTGATACTTCCGCATTCATCATGGCACCCGCCAGGGCTGCCCGCTCGCCACGCTCCTTTTTGCCCTCTACATGGAGCTATTGGTGCAGAGCCTGCGAGACAACCAGACAGCCACTAGGGTCCTGTTTGGCCCCGGAAACCATATGGGCAGCTTATATGCCGACAATGTTTTTCTCTCGGTCACAGAGCCCTTGTCTTCGCTCCTAGCTATCGTAGTGGAGCTCCAGATTTGGCTCAATTATCGCTTTCGGATCAATATGCAGAAGTCCCAGATCTTGAATCTTATGGCTACCCAGGAGACGGAACGCGTTCTGAAAGCGCAGTTCGCTTTCAAATGAGTGACCGAGGACCTTCCCTATCTGTGCTTCTCCCTGGACCGAACGCTACCCAGGACGCAGCGGGAAATTATGCGACTCTAACCGCACAGATTCGCATAGATCTAACGACATGGCACCGTTTACCTTTGTCATGGCTCGGCCGGATTGCAGTGGTTAAGATGTCCATCCTCCCTCGCGTCCTTTATATTTTCCAAACACTGCCACTGACCCTGCCTGTCGGTGCAGTTCGCTCTCCAACTCAACATCAATAAATACACATGGGGAGACAGGAAACCTAGCTTTCAGGACCACCTATTGTATCGGGCAAAACAGGAGGGAGGGCTGGTGGCGCCTTTACTGTTGCGCTATTACCAAGCCACCCAGCTCCGCTACCTCACTGAGTGGAATAGACCCCTCTCTGAGAAGCACTTGGTCTTTATGGACCAGGCTGTGGCAGGCACTCAAATATGGAAGGAGATGTGGCTACCTCACCGGAATTGGGCTTGGGGACTCTGCTCGTCGCCCGTAAGCGCCTCGGCTGCTTATTTGATCTGGAAGGTCTCATTGCGTTTGCACAGCTCAAGCTTGGCTACTTCCTGACGGACGCGGACCGGTTCTCGTCTTTACAACTCCGCCCATTAGGCAGGACAGGGCCCCGACCGCAGACTCTGGGTCAGAGGCGGTGGGAGGCAGAGATAGGTAGATTCTTCTTGGACAAGGAGTGGGAGGACATATTTTATAGAGTCCATCATACAGCACACTCAATGATAAACACCAAAACGGCATATAAAAAAGCCTCGTATTGGTATTACACTCCAAGTCGCATCCAGAAATGGAATCTGGACCATTCGGGAGACTACTGGGGGAGGCTGCAGGAGTCCCGGAACCTTACTTCACCTCCTATGGCATTGTCCAAAACTCACTAGATACGAGGAGTGAGTCCTGGATGACACTGACCTCGCTTTCAAAACTACCATCCCACGATTCCAAGCATACGCTATCCTGGGGCTTCCGAACGCATTCACGTTTCCTCTGTGTTCTCTCCGGGGGAGGTAGACAGCCCTGGCCCTGAATGCAGCTCACTGGGTAATACTCTCACTCTGGGGCACTGACAAAACACCGGACTATACTGCTTGGTTGTATCAACTGTGGATCCTTTTGGGAATGGAGAAGTTATCCTTGGCGGTCACTCTTGGAGGTTCCTCCTACTCAAAACTTTGGGCTCCTTTTATTTCTATTCTTTCTAAGGAATTTAGGGAATTGTCCTGCCTATCCTGTCTCCGCATCTTGAGACTGAGTCCCGAGACTCCCCCCTCCAATCCATCCACCCCTTCCCTCCCCCCCGAGCGTTGATGGACGCTGTTTGAAGTAGCATAGCTAGGGCCCCTGGTTGCGGACTATTTGACCATTGCTTGTATCCCCCTTCAGTAGCAGTTTGTAAGGAATTAGGGTGGTGGCATGGGGGGGGAGGGATGTTCTTTTACCTTTTTGTCTTGTTTTAATTACTGCACTCAAAACTCAGTCTTGGTTTGAAACATATACTCATAGCGATGACAGCGATCCAAAACATTGAGTGAACGCGGCCGGCCTTGTTGGGTTGTAGGCGACATGCTGTGTCCTTCTATATGTGGACTTTGTTAATAAAGAGAATTGATCCTAAAATGTAAACTACAGAATTGGCCATTACCCCCTGACAAATTATGTGTCAAAATTACAAACCACTAATTTTAATTTGTTCTCTTCTGCATGCAACCCATTAGCAAGTGCATCTATGGTGGGCTATATAATCTACAGACCGAAAACTGACAAAGAATACAGAATCAAGGAGCTAGAACAAGTTTGAACATGAAAAAGCACAAGCAGGTCTGCTCTGAAATGCCTCCCTTGGGTTCAAGTACAAGAACAGATCCAGTTTAAGGTGTTGTGTGACAAGCATAATGCTTTTCAGAAAAGGGGTCAATATCTGAAATCCCACTATGGGCTTACAAGGAATAGGAGGTCAAAGTAATTATCTGGTCTTGGGCAAAGCACACCCAAAGGAACAAAATATGGCAGTAGATGCTCCACCTTTGGAATTAACTAGAACCATCTCTGACCGGTTACTCTAACCGTCTCAATTCTGAATAATACTTTAAGACCTTTTTCAGGCCGTCTTTGACATTCTGCCTATATTGGACAACGGCCCCATCCTAAGCCCCAGGTACCAACGTTTTCCAGGGACCTGCCAACCTTGTTACGCATGGAAGCTTAATTATCTTACATATAGCAACAATAAAAACATTTGGAATAAAATATAACTTTTCCTTTTGATCTCTGTCAAAAACGGAAGCATATTCTGTTTATTGCCTGAAAGCAAGACTCGAACTAAGCCACCTTTAGTAAAACAGTTACATCAGTTAGACTAGGAGTTGCACCAAGATCTGTCAAAGTGAACAGAGCCTGCGTTGAGATTAACAAAACATAACCCGTAGATACACTTGTAGTACTATCAACGCAATGATGAGTACAGTCTTCTTTATTAACGGACCAACATACACATAAAAGCGCAATTAAAATAAATCATAACAAGTCAATTAAAAAATCAAGTCCAAAAAGAAATATTCAACAGGTGCTAAACGTCTGGCAAACGGCATAATAGAACATGTGCAAATATAGCAGGACAAAATTCACTTAAAGGGGACAGGTCTAAATATGGTAAAATTAAGGCTCAGTTGAGCATACTTCTCTTCGTAAAATTAAGGCTCAGTTGAGCATACTTCTCTTCGAGGACACAGTAGATTTCAGAAAGGAGGCCATCCCTTAACACACAAGTTCATTCCCTAACAACTGCAAATAGTGAAATGTTACCTTGCACTGAGTCCTGCAAGAATTTTTTTTCAAGCGGTAATAAAAATTGTCTATTAAAAATTACAAAAACATTTACAACCCCCCCTAGAAAATAACGCGGGAGGTGCTCCGAGGAGCCATTTGCATGGACACAAAAACGCCTGGTAAGATCATGATGAGATTCCATAGGAAAACTGAGCAGGTAGTGAACCGTACCTGCTCCAAAACGGAATAATGAAGCCCTTTACCACCTTCCTATTGCCCAAGATATAGATTGTCCCATACCACCTACTTCCTTCAGATTAATATAGTTCTGTACTGCAGTTTTAAAAAGTTCAGGGCTCTCCTTTAAATCTCGTCTTTTCTTCAGGAAGAGAGATTTCACTACATTTTTATCTTCTTTCTGAATAAGGGATGGTGAGTAAAATAGCTCAGGTAGACCTAAATCTTTACGGATGAAGCAACATAAGTGATCCAAGGGATAGCGGTTACCTCATCTTGCACAAGACAATCCTTGATAATGTTCCTATTGAGAGTGACCTCGGCATTGGACTAAACTAAGAGCCACAATAAGATGGGGCCAGCTTAATAATATATTCCATATATGGTAACCCCAGCTCACTTAGGGAGATAAAATGTTAGCTGGTTGGCAGAAGACACAGCAGACAACTACATAGCTGGTTTTCTTCAGCCTGTAATGGGTGAAAATGTGAAAAGCCCCTAACCTCCACATTATAACGGGCCAGACTGAGATTTGTAGATGGTCAGTAAAGGTAAAAAACCCTTACGACCGAAGGCCAAGGAAGACCTGGCAGTGCCCGGATAACCCTAGTTAATTTTAGAGTACAAGCTGAATTATAGGTTCCCCAAGTGCCCAAAGAGTCAAACGTGACTCCCAAGTATGTGAAATTACTCACGCTAGTAAGACACTGGGTCCTGCATGCTAAGGAAGGAACTCTACATCTCTTGAGCCCTTAGCCAGAATCTGTAATTTTTTTTAAATTTGTTGTTAAATGCAGACTGGATATAAAGTAAACAAAAGGAATTGGCCAGCTTACGCAGCACATTGAGCATGCGTGCTATTAAAACCTCGTCGTCACCATACAACAATGCAGGAACGGCCTCCCCACCTATTGTGGGGAGGTCCTTACAGACATTAATTAACAAGCATTTGCAATTCAATAAGTCTCGCATTTGTGAGAGTTTAAGCTATTGGCATTGTAAATGGCAATGCCTTTTATTCATCTGTTTAGAAAACGAACACATAAATAAAAGGCATTGTTGTTTAAAATACCAATAGCTTAAACTCTCGACCTCGGAGTGGTAGGGGCGGGCAAATGGGAGGGGTGAGATGGTGTTGGGCAAAGCATGGGAGATCCGGGAGATAAGGGAGTATGGAGTACTAGCAATGGTGTCCGCATGCCTTTAAGTGCAAAATGCGCACCTTACCACTCCAGGAGCGCAGCCGCTATAGTCAAAGCGGACCGCGCTGGCAAAGTAAATAAAGAGATGAGCGTGGTCGCTATAGTTAAAGCGGACCACGCTGCCAAAAAAATTAAATATTGATTAAAAGGTTCAAGCTGGTTTTGTTATTATGACGCAGCCGCCATTAATAAACAAGCTGGTTTTGTAAATATGATGTGTCCGCCATTACTAAAAAAAATATTAAAAGCAGGCGCCATGATGCGTTACAGGAAAGCATGTCATGGGTGGAATAGGAGAAATCATTCAAGAAAATAGTGCTCACAGACTAAATAAAACAGACAGAGTAACAATACAAGTAAAAGGTCCAGTCCTCATGGGCGGTTACAAATGCAGACAAGGCGGTACTAAGGAGGAACTACTAAGTTTATTCAGGAATCAAAAGCAACCATTTAAAAAGGACAGTAACAGAAGCCAATTGAATAGTTGGGTGGAAAATGGGCGGAGCTTCAAGTCCATACCTGAATACAGCATGCCTTGCAGAGCAGTGTATGCACTGCCCAAGCTCATCCTAAAAAGGGGCTCAAATTGTTTATATATAAAATAAAAAGCAGTGCTGCAAGGACCCCACCCTGCCTCACGCAAGCTCAAAAAGTTGGTAAGCTCCCCATCTGGCCCAAACGGGAGTCTGGCCGTCACGTTTTCATGCAGGTTCTGTAAGAAATGTACGAGACTTGCATTCAGTCCCAGTTCTAACAGCAGCTTCCACAGCTTGCAGCAGTTCACACTGTCGTAGGCAGTGGAGAGATCCATGAAAGCTAGGTCTTGTGGGCAGCGCCTGCCAATGCTATATTTCCCCACAATAAGATGCGGATTCAGGAACAAAGTCAAAGAGCCACATACTGCAGCAGCAGTCACCTTAACCAACAAAGCTGTACTTGTCTATTACTCTGCAGACTGAAAAGTTGAAATCAGTTTCAGTGATTTTAGAAGAGACCAACTTCTCAGTTTTTATTTCTAAGACAGATATCGCACGCAGGGCAAATGATACTATATCTATGCATTCCATTCATGGACAACAATGGGGTCGCTTCTGCTGACCCCAGAAGCTGCAGGCTAAACATTCTTCCCTCGTTTTATTGAGCATCAAGTGGGCAGTAACCCATTACTGCACCATGAGTCTTCTGCAACATCATTGGCACTGCTCAGTACTGTTTAGGAGTCTTAACAAGTATGCGTGTAATAACAAAGTGTGGACAATGGTAAAGGACAGACTGAAATGGAAAAAGATATTGCACCAATCCCAGATTGAAGTCTCAGAGCACATGGGGTCTAGCCAGCGCTATATAAAACTCTTCAAATAAATAAATGGGGGTGACTTCCTCAACTCCAATGGATTAGGCGCTCTGGGTATGGTAGAAAATGTCCAGACACAGCATCTTTGTACAATGGGCTCATTCGAGAACGCATTGCCATGTGCCATGAGTCAACGAATGCTATACATAGAATAAGGGCCATGACCTCAATCCACATGCCTCAGCCTTCACTCCTCTGCTTCAGCACAAGCCTACTGTGTCCGTGAGGCGCAGGGGATGTAAAAGCAAATACCACCTTCTGGCCTCCTTCAATCATGGAGCAGGTAAGGGCAATCTCCAGTTTGTAAGAATCACCACGCTCATATCAAATAACAGATTACAAAAACGACGAGGAAAGAGTTTGCTGCCCTAGAATGTGCTACGTAAATACAGGGTTTTAAGAGAAAGACCCCAAGTTAGCATCCAGCAAAGGTCACCACTGAAGTGTGCTCTAAGGAATAGGCTCCATCCTCCTAACACATCCCAAAACAACCGTAGACCAGGCTGATACCAGCCAAGTGTTGACAGGTGAGACTGTCCTGCGGAATGGCCACAAACCACCACTTGCGTGCAACTCTTCCCTTCTGGCGCCTTTGATTTTTTTCGGCTCCAGAGGAGAGCTTAGGAGGTAATGAAATGTCCCAAAGGTGATGGCGATTCTCCACAGTTCAAGGACATTCCACAGATGTTTCATGGACTACATTTTAAACTGTTTTCTTTTATATGCTTAGGAATTTCCCACGCTTATAGACATGTCGCCTCCCCAACACAGGCATAAGGTGCCCTACAAGGGATAGCTAATTTTAATAATGATACAAAAGGCTTACGAATACCTGACATTACATAAGCATGCACTGGGGCAACACAGGGCACTAAGGCATATGCCTTACAGCTGTAAACGGTTATGCACATGCTTGGCTAATTAGAAGAGGAAAAAAAGGAAGGCATGAGAATTTAGTTACTGCAGAAGCATCACACAAGCTCATGTCATAATTACTTACCAGCATTATTCATTATACTTACTCCTAACTGCCCTCGTCACAGTCATTACTTTTGAGGTATTCCAACTTCAGGACAGGAGGAATGAAACTCGAAGTATGCTAGCAGCTCACCCGGTCCACCCACCTGTGCACTTTTAAAAGGTACAGCTTGCCCAGCATCCTTCCTGACTAAGCCCAAGGGAAGGCCAGCAGTCAGAGGCTGGTGTGCGGGTTGTGTCGTGGACGAAAAGTACCAAGAATAATGTCCCGATTATTTACTGGTAATCTTCATTACTCCTAGTCCCACTCGTCTGTCCTCTTACTAGTCATTACTCATGAGCTGAACCCACCTCCTCCGGAAGACAGGAAACTCCATAAAATGCTGAAAATGAATGCCCCGCCCACACATTACTAGGATCCTCCTGACATACAAAGTTCAGAAAATGGTCCAACTGTTAGGGGTGAATGGGCAGGTCATAATGACTGGGATGAGGATGAGTAGCATTAGGATAAAAGATGATTACCACGAAAAATTAGGGCACTACCTCCATATTCCTTGTCATTGCTCATGAGAAATATCAAAAAAACATTGGAAATTGTCTAAAAAAAAAAAAAAAACAATACAAGAAAACAATGCAACTTGGTGATATTTTAGTAAGACAAAACAGAAATTGTTATGACAAAATGGAAATAAGTATTCCTACATCAAATGTTCATGCCATCATTCTCAAATTCCTGTAATCTGTAAAAAAATTATAGAACTACGTAGCAAGGTGGCAACCCTACAAATTTCAGCAATAGGAAGCCACTAAATCGATGTCCATGAATCAGCAAGGGAGAATACCAGCCGTTAGAATAATGTTTGCAAAAGAATAAGCTAGTGTAATCGTAGACCAGAACCATCTATTTATTGTCAGGGCAGGATGTCTGAAGCCATATGTCCAAGCATCCTTAACCTGAGACATGCTGTAAACAGAAAAGTACCAGTCTTAGTCCTTCTGCTCTCTTCTGGAAGAACATCACACCCAAGGCTGTTCTGAAGTGCGCTCCAATGCAAATTCTTTCCCGTGTAGGAATCAGCTGACATTTCAGAAAACTGAAGACCTATTCAAGCATTTCTGGACAGCTTTCAGTCCTTCTTCGTTTGATGTAGCATGAAGAGGTAAATCACCCACATAACGGAAGATATGCCAACCGTAAAGAATTAACAGGGTAACAAACAGAGCCGTCATCATGGTAAATACCCTTGATGCACATCTGTTTCCAAGGGCAGTATCTGGAACTGATAATGATTTCCTGGAAAACAGAACCTTAGAAACGTCTGATGGATTATCACAATAGACATCTGAAAGAATGAGTGAGGCCTATCATAAAGACTTCTTTTAGAATTACTGGAACTGTTGACTGTAACGTTTCCATTTTGAATGGTGTCCTCTGAATCGATTTGTGGACACCTCTCAGATTGATAATTAACCTGACTCGACTGTCATTTTGGGAGCAGCAAGACTGTAGAGTAGACTTCCATCCCTTGCTCCTCCTGAGGCACCAACCAAATGGTTGCCTTCTGTACTAGAGACTGGATTGCTGACAGCATTGCAAACTTCTTGACATAAGTGCTTATGCTATACAGATTGTCCTAGAGTCTGACGGAGTGGACGAGAACCTTCCTTGAAAACTCTGAGGACCCATGCATCAGATTCCTCACAAGCCACTTTGAAAGCCACTTTGAAATATTTTATCCGATCACCAACTGGCCAGCTACAATCACCGATGGCATAGTCAGGAGTACCAAGACATTTTAGGTGATAAAGTCTTTCATCCTACTCAAAACATTGCAGAAAGTTCTTGCCATGCTGCCTCCTTCCATAAAACTAAAATTCTCTTAAGATGGCCGATGGAATGCAGACTGAGCAGATACCGAAGTTGATGAAGAGGATGAAAAAAGGGCCCAGAAGAAAAGAACAGGACTGCTTTTCCTTGAAGAGCTGATGAAATTAATACTCTAATGTGGAACCAATGAGTTTGATTAATTCAAAAAGTAGTTGTAATGCCGCAGATTTCAGAGCTGCCTCTGTACACCAATTCTTCAAAAACTGTTTTTTTTTGTGCTGCAATAGTTGTGTCTTTTGCCAAAGCTAAAGCACACTTTACTTTGAAGGAAATGTCAGCAAGATTTTTGACCCGTCTCTCCAAATCTCTAACAAAGAAGAATACCCTGAGCATTTGTGGATAGCCTTAAAGATTTCTTTGAGGTAAGGGACATACTTAAATAGGCTACATAAATTACTGCCGTCATGACTAGAGGAGATCCAGCATATGCCTTCTTTAATGCAGAGCAATTTTTCCAGCTGCAGGGTCCTTCAAAATGCTATTCTCTGTCATTGGAGTACATCTAACTTGGCTGGCCACCAGAAAGTCCACTGACAGAGATTCTGGAATAGTCTTATCGATACTGTCAAAGGCATGCAGTCTCAACATACACCGTGGAACGTTGATTCGATATGGATCCTTCCAATCTCCAAGGATCACATCAATAATATGCTGATTTAAAGGAACACTCAAGAACGGAGACCATTAAAATTGTCAACATTTGTAAAATCAATCAATCAGTACTTGCAGAGCGCGGCCCGTGAGGGTATCAGGTCGCTGGGTTGTTGGGCGCTGTTGAAAAGCCAGGTATTGAGTCTCGTCCTGAAGTCCGTCAGCGAGGGTGATGCTCTGAAGTGGAGAGGGAAGGCGTTCCAGGACTTGGCGGCGAGGTGGGAGAAGGAGCGGCCTCTGCTGTGGCTAAGGCGGGCGTGTGGTATCTGCGCGAGGGCAAGGGAGGCAGAGAGAAGGTTTCTGGGTGGTTGGTGGAAGTTCAGGAGGTGGTTCATGTATGCTGGTCCTTGGTCATGAAGGGCTTTGTAGGCGTGTGCTAGTAACTTGAATTGCCATCTTTTCTGGACGGGGAGCCAGTGGCGGTTCTTCAGGTGTTGGGTGATGTGGTTCCGTTTGGGTAGGTTGAGGATCAGTCTGGCTGCTGAGTTCTGTATTGTCTGGAGCCTTCTCATGAGTTCGGTGGTGGTTCCTGCATACAGTGCGGTGCAGTGGACTAGCCGGCTGGTGAGCAGGGCTTGCATGGCTGCTTTTTTCGTGCTTATGGGGAGCCTTTTGAAGATTCTTCAGAGCATGTGGAGTGTGTGGAAGCAGGCAGAGGAGATTGTGTTCATCTCTCATTTCATGGTGAGTTTGTTGTCCAGGATGATGCAGAGGTTGCAGGCGTGGTCTTCTGGAATGGGGGTGGGTCAGAGTTCGGTGGGCTACCCGATGTGGTTCCAGTGGGAGGCGCGGTTGTCAAGATCAGCACTTTGGTCTTGTCTGTGCTGATCTTCAGACAGCTATCCTTCATTCAGGCTGTGATATTTTTCACGCAGTTGTGGAAACTGGTCTTAGTGATAGTGGGGTCTGCTGAGAGCGAGAGGATGAGCTGGGTGGTGTCGGCGTAGGAAAGGTTGTTTATATCGTGGGTTCTGATTATGTCGTCTAGATGCGTCATGTAGGTGTTGAAGAGGGTGGGGTTGGAGGATAAACCTTGAGGGACGCCGCAGATGGTGCTCGTGGATTCCGAGGTGAAGGAAGGTAGGCGGGTTCTCTGTGTACGTCCCGTAAGGAATGATGCACTCCATCTGAGTGCGTCTGTCTTGAATCCAATCTTGTGCAGTCTCTTGATGAGTGTGTGGTGGGATACAGAGTCGAAAACTGCGGGGAGGTCATGGAGGATCAGGGCCGTCAAGTCTCCTCTGTCAAGTAAGGTGTGGATGTCGTCCGCAGTGGCCATCAGAACGGCCTCGGTGCTGTGGTTGGTACGGAAACTGGATTGGGAGGCGTCTAGCAGGTTATTTCTCTCGAGGTGTTCGGTGAGCTGCCGGTTGATAGCGTTTTCCAGGACTTTGGCGGGAAAAGGGAGCAGCAGGAGCTGGAGATTGCTGGGGTCTGCGGAGGGTTTCTTGAGGAGAGGTCTGACTTCTGCATGTTTCCATGCATCGGGAAAGGTGGCTGTGGCGATGGATGCGTTGAAGATGGTGGTGAGTTGGTGCTGACCTCGTTGCTTCCTAGGTTGAAGAGGCTGTGGGGGCAGGGGTCGGTGGGTGCTACCGAGTGGATGGAAGTTTATGATGGCTGCGGTGTTTGGTGTGATGAGCTGTTCCCATGCGGTGAGATGTTGGTTAGGGGAAGTTGCCGTAGGAGTGAGGAGGTCGGTGGGTTGGGGCTTGAAGTTCCTGTAGATGGTGGCTATCTTGTTGTGGAAGTGATTCGCTAGAGCTTAGTAGAGTTCCTGTGAAGGAGGAATGAAGTTCAGTGGCTGTTGAGTAGGAGAACTCTCGGATGATGGTGAAAAGGTACTTGGTGTGGTTGGCGTTTGCCTCGATGCGGTCTGCAAGGGCATCCTTTTTCGCACCTTTGAGATGTTGCTGGTATTTATTGAGGGCTGACTTGAAGGTGGCTCGGTCTGTATCATCTCTGCTGGTGTGCCATCTTCTCTCCAGTTGTTTGCAGCTGTGTTTCATTGTGCTGAGTTCTGGTGTGTACCAGCTGGCTGGTTTGGGGGATCTGCGGGTTTTGGCTGGTTTGATGGGGGTGACTCGGTCAACGGCATTGGTGATCCACATGTTGAAGTTCTTGACTGCTTGTTCCAGGTTGGTTGCGGCATCAGGCTGGGTGGTGTTGAGGGCGTCCATCCATTGGGTCTGTGTCACTTTGCTCCAGCTGCGGAAGGAGGTGTTGGGAGGGTTCAGCAGGTATACAAATCAGGTCTTCAGCAAGAAATGTCATATTACTCTAGATCCCTTACAGGATTTGAGACAAAATCTCACTGTTCATACATTTTCCTTTTTGGTCTAAAGGGCTTCACTTCCTTTCCTTCAGAGGCAAACAGAAAAAAAAATCGACTGAAGATCCCTCTGTCTCTTAGGGCTGAAGGGACAGGATTTGGAATTGCAGATATAGTGTCAAAAATTATCCTTCCCATTTTATCTTTTTCAATTCTTTTTCAGTATGTTCCCATGACCGCCTGGTCTGCTTTCTATGAGGGGAAGGAGAAATAGTGCAAGAAGGAGTCTTCACATAAATGCCTCCTTAATGAGTTTGCTCATAATTATAGCAACAATGTAATTAAAAAGGAAAAATCACAGCAGTCTACACACACACACCCCCCACGCCACTTAACTCAAAAGGAGGTTTTCAAACAAAGTCTATAAGGCTGGTAATGCAGATGAAGAGAAAGTAAACATATGTAAGAGAACCTAATATAGGGCTCACTGTGTATTCACATAGAAACATAACAGTACCACAGGGAATATTACTTTTTCCTCCTGTTGACCACAATATACCAACTTCTGCTTAACACCGCCAAGCTACAGGTAAGAAAGCAGAGTTAAAAAGGACAAAATCTTTCACCTAATTATCGTTGCTTACCCACACCCAGCAAAGGTTGTCAGTTTAATCCTTCAGGGTAGGGATCATTATCAACTCTAACACAGTGTATACATACTCGTTGTGAGATTTAGACCATTCTGTGCCTGGCACAGAAGGATAAAGTGATTTGAGCCAGACAGGGATCCCATACTCAAGGTCCTCATTTCAGTCTTAAGACAGGAAAAAAGAACAGGAAGGATGTTGTGCACACTATACCTTTATAGTGACCCTTGAGCTACTACGTTTCCAGGATTCTTTTTCCCTTATCCCTAAATTGGAGAATCTCGAAAGTACTAACAAGGATGAGGAATGTAGGAATAATTATGAAGTCGCAAGACATACTCCTAAACTAGATATGTGTAACATAGTCCTAATAGGCCACAGCCCACTTTTAGGATACCCAAAAAGGCTTTATTGCCATACAAATAATCTAAAGGAGATTCAATTACATAGTCAATGATTATCCTTAAAATCTGGTATGGCTCGGTTTATGTTGAACATCCACCTTAAACACAGATTCCTATCTCAGATGCATGTGTACAAACAGTGATTTGACTTAAATGGGCAAGAAATCAACCTGCAAAAGAAGAACACAGATGGATGCGGGAAACTCCTTGCAGTATTTCGAAGACACAGGCTAAGATGGGAAATTGTGTATAAAAATGTTCTCTATCCCCATGACAAACTTTAAATTATAAATTACTGCATGGGATACCTTTGAATTTGCCATAAGACCAATTCAGCAGTTGCCGCGTTGACTCACTTATTACCTCCTCTTAGGTAATGTGAAAGCAAACCACACTGCATGTCCAATGCTCTAACAGGAAACAATACTCGTTCCCACATATAGGTGATACTGCATTTTAAACAGTTAGTGAGAACCAGTGAATCACTTGATAGTAGAGTCTGAGTGGCAAAAGGGCTGGCGCTAAAAGTTAATCATCACCAATAGCTAAGTCAATTATCTCCTTCAGGTGACCTATAAAAATAGTCACAGACAATTTAGAAAAACAACTGAAGGCTTGATCATGCATAAGATAGTCTCTCTCCTAGTTGACAAAGAAAAAAGAATATTTACATAGCAGAATACATAAAATTGTCAACAAATTGTTAATTAGTGAGAAATACAAAAAATATACAATTGTGTTTACATAATATTTTAGGTTTACAATGTTTTGAACAGCATGTTTTTTAATAAGTTCACAGGTTTAAAAGGGAGTTATTTCTTAGGTGTTGGTAGCAATTAGATGAACGGTAGAATACCATCCCACATCAAGGGACACAATGACATCTTCTACTAAAGCCTTGCAAATGGAACGTCTGTGGGAACACGATTAGGAGACACACTCGCCCACTACCAAGATTTATTATTGGTTCAGAAAAATCATGTCATCTCCATCATCAGCAGAAAATCACCATGAACAGAATTGTCAACTTTGGCCTTCTCTGGAGGAGAAGGAGGATCCAAGGAATTAGATATGTTCTGGAGGGTAACGGTTCAAAGGAGCCACAGAAGATACATGCAATCTACACCAAAAATAGTGAAGTGATAATACACACTGCTAAGAAGCTGTTTTTCCAGAGACCCCAGGACAGATCAACCTGTAACAACAAGAATGACAGCGAGATCTACTAGGCCTCAGGTCTACGGGCAAGCACAAGCATCCAGCTGCAAAGAAATTCACTAGGAATATGGCAGTAATAGCTAAACAGGAAGTGGGCAGATGCCCATGGATTCAGCCTGTACCAGCGACTGTGGTAGGAGAGATGTAAACCCAGACAGTCTACCTCAACACATTGTGAGGGATGTTTCATTGACAAGAATTAACAAATTTACACTGGCAGCAACATGGACGAGGGGTGATAAAGAAATACACCCTCACACAACCACAATCCTGAGCATTAATCACGGAGAACAAACCCATCAGTCTGTGACTTTTGGTGAGTGGCAAAATGTGCTTTGAGCAGCTATCTCAGCTATACTTAGATATGTGGGGTAGATTGTTGACATCCAAATCAATGAGCGATTAGGGGCACCTAGATTATTAAAAGCCAAAGAGTAATTATTATGAAATTGCAAAACCAAAAATGCTGAGCATTACACCCTTTTTACCCACAGTAAATTCCACTTTAAAAACAAGATGGGGGCATAGAGGGTCTAATCTCTAGTGCAAGATCCAGCTCATCATGAGGCCGCTTAAAAACAGAAAGGGAGAATTTGCTCCATCCATCCCTGCTCTAACATGTAACAACACATACAGTGCCAAATGTCACTTCTTCGCACCCTTCTCCACCAACGGTAAGCAATCCACGTATTCAGGAAAAGTAATCATAAACAGCACTTACAAAAAGAAGCAATACATTTAAAAAGAGATAAGAAAAAACTATGGCTGTCCAAAGTTTGAATTTAGGGATGAATAAGTTCATCTTCCAGAGCACATGAATAGCCAACAATATTGAGTGACATACTACTGATATCTTCTCTTTTTTTACGGAAGATGGCTAAATATGTAACTAGAAGGCATACAATTCACATTAGTATGGAGGGAAGAAACATTTCCCACGTTAAATTTAAAAATGGACCGAATGAGGCAAGTCCAAAGGTCTTTTGAGAGCTCCCTGTTTTATCTATTTGAATATATAAAGGACTACCCTAATTTGCCAGTGGTCAATACACGAATCACCTATACAATCAATAGCAGTGCTCTCTGCAGAATGCAACAACACATCACAAAGTCTGTGAATGTATTGAAATCTTCAGACTAGTGGTAGTTGTCATTTAATCAACTCGCACCCCAGGTTCTATGCAGACCCAAATGAACGTGCCTGTGAGTTACACAATACAGACCCCTAGTGTAGGATATTAGAGAACAATTGTTAAATCCTACATTGGTAATCTGTATTGACAGTGGCAGTATCATCCTGATCAGCCATTCAGGTTTAAAAGAAACAAGAAGAAAAAGAAGCATTACCAGTGCCACTTACCAGTTACACAGAAACTATTTTCTTACTTTGGAAACAAAATGAGAAACTGTTTGTCTGCAATTAAACAAACAAAAGTCAGGCACAAAGATGTGCACCACAAACTTTGCAACGTGAAAGATATGAGAACGAATCTATTTGTTAATGTTCTTCCATCATCAGTTTGACTGTGTGCAGCATTCATGTGATATATAAGTCCCAGCAGTTTGACTAAGTTTTCATCTCTTCTACAATATTAACATCAGTATACAAATGCAAGACTCGGAAAAGTATGACTATCATACATATATATTGTTAGACCCGTCAGGGTTAGAGTGGTCTTCCCCCAACCTTTTTGCCTTCACTCCTCCTGTGTTGCTGAATTCGTTTTGATGGCCTTAGGATACTGCGCACATTACCACTGTTAACCTGTGCTAAACTGCTTGTGCTGTCTCCTTTAAACATAGTAAAAATGGCTTACACTCAATTGGCACATTTAATTTACTTTTAAGTCCCTAGTAAAGTGGTACTACATGCACACTCAGCCTGTAAATTAAATGCTACTGGTGGGCCTACAGCTCTTATAGTGCTACCCACTTCATAAGCCCTTTATAAAACATGTCTCAGGCCTGCCATTGCAGCCTTTGTGTGCAGTTTTAAACTGCCATTTCGACTTGGCAAAATAAACCTTTTGCCAGGCCTAAACCTTCATTTTAATACATATAAGTCACCCTTAGGGAAAGCATTAAACAGCCAATAGGCCAGGATGCGTTGTAGTTAAAGACTTTTCCCATTGGATAACATTGGGTTACCTTATTACATTTAATAAGTGCCAACTATTGTTTGAGATCAAGTAGAAAAGTCATGTTTGGTGCCTGAGAAAATGTAATTTAAAAAAGTCAGATTTTAAGTCATACTTCTGAAAATGCCACATTTTAAAAAAAGTTGCCATTTGCTTGTCCTACCAATTTGGTGTATGCAGCCTATTTCCTGAGTCACATGACTGGGTGTAGTTGAAGTTGGCCTTTGTATTCCTCCCAGACAGCATCACAACAGAGTATCTGGGTGTTGGAAGGATGGGGGCTGTCACTTTCCACTCTTGCACTTTAAAGGCACTGGCTCAGTGCAAACAGAAAGGACTACACACCAGCCCATTGTGCCCCAAGACAGACTGGGGCCAGTGCAGGGAGGCAGGAAATTCCAGAAACCTCTCTAGGGGGAAAACTCTAGAAGCTTCTCCCACTTCAAAGTGGTCACCAGGTATAAAATGGAGACCCTCACACCCACTCTTCAGTACACTCCCGGACCTGTAGATACTACAAAAAAAGGATGCACTGCTGCATGAGGCCTGCCCTGCTGGCTGAGAAGTAAGGCTTGATCTGCACATTTCATCCCAGACTGAAGTGACTCCAAGGGCCAGCTGACTGAAATCCTGTTCTGAGCTTCAGGGACATAACAAGTTCCAGATGCCTCCTTGCATCTGCCCAGCTGATATGCTGCCCGAACCTGGAACTGCCTGAGCCCTGCTGAAGTGAGTTCCTGAACCCCAAGTGATGCCCCTCAGGTCATGAGCCTTGGTGTGGCATCAGATGAGCTTCTCCTTGAGGAAAAGGAGAAATCCTGAAGTTTTGGGCTCTTTGCCACCAGGCCGGTTCACGCCAAGATTTTGCTGCCAACGCCAACTGACAGTGAGAAGCTCCGGTGAACCAGACTCTTTGTGCCACAGTGACCGCCAGTGATGACCGGCAACACGAGCTCTGCACTTCACGCTACAGCATCAACAACCCATGGCAACCGCCAATGCTAAGCTCCCACAACTACCGCCTGCGACGCCAAATTCAATCTTCACACTACAGCAACGACCATCCACGATGCCCGGCCTGCTTCCCGCGGCCTTCTTCATCGTGAAAGGAACTCTACGCGCTGGACTTGAGAAGGTAACATTTTTCAACAGGACTAACATGGTTCCTGTATCCAGCCTACGTTTCATTGCGGTCAGACTGAACTTGTGAGTTTCACCCAGTCTCACACAACCAGATAGCTTTGAGTGGTGCTTTGTGCTTTTAGGCGCCATACTTACCTGAAATCTTTAAAATTGCATATCTCCTGTTCTATTTGCTTGGATTGTTGGTGTCAAAATAATTTATTACATTTTGCTCTCTTGTTATAAATTGGTGTGGGATTTTTCTTCTGTTGTGTTTTCACTTTATTACTGTTTGTGTGCTGCATAAATACTTCACACATTGCCTCCAAGTTAAGCCCGACTGCTTTTATGCCAAGCTTTTTTAGAGGGTTAAGCACAGGTTAATTTAGTGACTTTTTGTAGTTCAGCTTTGACAGGGATTGTGGCTGTTTCTTGAGTAGGGTTTCACCCCCCTTCAACCAACAACCCAATTTCTCACATATATATATAAATATATATACACATCTATTTATCTCAAGAGTCAATGATTAGGACTCTAGTTATAGCGAAGGTGGAGTGCCCATTCAAAAAGCATTTTTTATTTTCTCAATAACTTTAGTGCCGTTAGATTTCCCACCAGTTAAACTCCTGGTACTTCATCCTTGTACTGAACCCAATATCAAAGTACTAAACAACGTTCTCCTTTATTTGTAAGGATGAGTGGCACCATACCGCTGGAACGCCTGAGACAGCACCAGCTAGCTAGATATTTTGTAAAACATCTCCACACTCGTATTGACCCTGGCTTGCATTGCAATTAATGAATGGAGTTTGGCCAGGAAGGCATGAGTTGAACCAAGCTTACTCTTACAGAGTATGTGACAGCGAAAAGTATACATTCAACGAAATGGGGTGGGGAAAGGGACTCCTTCCTGAATAAGCTCAGAGACAACAGCTGGATATGATACAGGAAGCACTTCAAGAAATAAAATGTCAAAGGGTCAAGCAAAGGAAATGGCAGCCTAGCCTTTGAGAACTCGCACGTGTCAGGAAGAGGCCATCAGCTGGAATCAGCTATGGTTCAGGAGCCGTGAAAGGGACTACTGTGCAGAGAATCCCATCTCCTTTTACCACTTATTGCTCGGCCTGTTGCTTATAGCAAACCAACACCCTAGAGCTCTTTCCTCATACTGAGAATAGGCAGAATCGAATAAACTAGCAACAAAGCCCAAAGAATAATTAATTCAAATTCACACTAAATGACATGATCTGGCCAGGTTAAGAGAAGGGACCTATGTGATTGTAGTGCGCCCCTATCCAACCCTAATAGAATGACGGACGAAAAATGAATCAAGTTCTGACCCCATGGATCACATCCAGCAGATTCTCGAATTCAGGGATTTAGTGAAAACACATCACCTGCCTTTGCTGTGTATCTTCAACATTCCCCATCAAACCGAGCTTCAAGAACACCAGCAGGGGGACCTTCGATGTAGGCTTTGGGTTGCACCCCCTGATTAACAAGCCCCATCTCAATAGAAAGGGCCGCAAATAGATGCAGTTGTTTCTGTACTGCTCCACGACTGAACAGAGCTGCACAGGTTGTTGATATGACCGAGTCATATACTTCAAACGCCACCGACCCTTACAAGCTCTCTCACCTTCGAAAAACACAGCCATCATTTCATGAATTCTCAGCAGTGCACAGCATTAGGCTGGAAGTGTATTTAAGTATGCAGTCTCAATAGTTAAACCCCTCTCCGTAATTCCTATATTCAAGGAGGAATATAAACCTTTATCAGTAAATCTTGCCAAGTCTCTCAATATTTAATTTGGCGATCCTTCTTTGACATTTTCCAATTCTACAATCTGATTCATCATGCCTGGTGACTAAACACGAAGAGAAATGATTGCAACACACAATTTTACCTATTTATTAGGATTTTGTCATTCAAATACAGGGCCATGACCTGGTAGCAACAAAATCAGTTGTAGAATTCCACTACCATTTATCCTATTTTATTTATATAAAGGGCGAAAATCACAAGAAATATAAATGTCGGTCTAAAAAAAGCATCAGTGAAACAGTTGTAGGGGTTGACTCGTGTAGACACTTTACAATGTTGAGCATTCTATATAAAAGAATATCCCCCTTTGAATAATCACAAGCAAATATTATGGTCAGAAAGTAGGGCTCTTTTACATATTCCATGACGAAACAGACTCTTTGGTGCTCTTACGACTTTCACCTACTTGCCCTTGGGGTAGCATTACTGTTGTAACTCATCCGTTCCCCGATATTAAACCTCTCAAGTATAAAGTAATACAAAGACGCCTAATCATGTGGGACAGCTATGCCTGTATTGCCACAATGCTGCCCCTCTGTACAGTTTTACAATCCACCTCAGAAGGCTTGCTGTTGTCATGTCCTTGAGTTTTTAAGCATCGTAGGCAAGGAACTGGTTACGGCACATTACTTTTTAGCTTTAAAACAATTGAATTAGAAATCACAGAAAATTGCTCACAGTGGCCTGCACAGAAATGCCAAATCACCATTAAGAACTAACTGGTGCAAATCACATTCAAGAAGCTGGTGAAGTGGTTTTAGTAACCAATCAGAGGGAGACTCGCACATACGTGAGAAGTGAGCTGTAACTGACAGATCTAAAACAGCGTATTTGTGAACCAGTGTCCTCCGGAGACCTCCAGCGAGTCAAGGCACTTAACCCAGGCTGGCAGAAATAAGACCATGACAACGACTAGCTGTGCCTCAATGCTGCGGAAAGTAACATTGTGCCACACTAGAGGTCTCTGCGACGAGGTTCTCTTTCCACAATAAGCAGGCCAGCAGGTCAGGTACTCCCAGCAGGCCAGCAGGTCTGGGTCTAGCCTTGCTAAAGAAGGTTACCTCTTCAGGCCTTGTAGAGATGAAGTAGGAACACCTACTTCTGGTTGCACCTTATAAAATGCTACCAAGAAACAAAGCCATACACAGTTCATGTCCTGCTAGAGACACAGTTTGTGCCAAATGATAAGTCCTTTTGTTTCAGGGAAAGCACCTAGAGGTTACTCTGTGACCTCTTCTGTCAGTCTTGGAATGAGAACGCAAAATCAATCACTAGAGGGGCAGAGGTAACACAGACACCAAGACTATTCGGGGATTCCCGGCACTTGGTCCCCAGCAGCGAGTCCGTTCACATCACTCCCTACAAGGAATCAAAAGTGCCCCACTGGCCCTGGGGACAAGTGCGCTCTCGCAGGTGCTTAAGTAAGTGAATAGCTTATAGTGCAAGAGGCAAATGCAGGCGCGGTCAAGAAAAATGGGGCCAAATCTAGCCTTAATAATGGAGTATCCTCGGCAATGATTCTGTGATTTCCAACCTGCGAGTGTCTGAAGAGGCTCGGAAACGACACAGGGCTGTAATACTCTCCCAGATCCCATGCCCCACTTCCTTACTCTAAAAGCGAACGACCAGACGTATCCAAACAGAATCCATTCTCTTGATAAATCTATTTTTCAAGATGAAGTTAGTAATGTATTGAAATCTATAGCCAATGCAAAAGCCCCAGGTAATGACGGTATCCTTGTTGAAGTTTTTAAGATTTTTGAACCTTTGCTTTTACCTTTTCTCACTAAATTATACAATTCGATAAAAGATGGTGAACCAATATCTAAAAAATTTAAGGAAGCGGTTGTGGTTTGATTTCTTAAGAAAGATAAGGATCCTACCGCTGCTGGTTCATGCAAGCCTATAAGTCTTTTAAATATAGACTATAAAATTTTTATGAAAATTTGGGCAGTAAGGTTGACCCCGGTTGCACAACAGGTGATTCATATGGATCAGTCAGGTTTTATTCTGAATAGATCCATGGCCTCCAATACATACTTTTTGACACAAGCCATTGATTACCTGTCAGTGAACAAGGTTAAGGCAGCAATCTTAATGCTTGATGCAGAAAAAGCATTTGACCTTGTTGACTGGCAGGCTTTGTTTTTTATATTATCTAAGTTCGGCTTGTCTGAACGTCTGATCAAAATGATAAAAGATGTGTACTCTGGTTCAGAGGCGAGAATCTTAATCAACAGTGAATCGGCGGGCATAGTCAAGATTCGACGTGGGACAAGAAAGGGATGCCCGCTGTCCCCCCTTTTATTTGCACTTTTTATAGAACCCTTTGCAATTAAAATCCGCAATAATCTTCAGATAATGCCTCCAATAATGCCAAAAATGAAATTATTTGCAGATGATGTTATTTTATATTTATCAGCAGAACCATCGAATATCTTAAATGCATTTAAGGGAGTAGAAGAGTTTACACAAATAGGTGGGTATAGACTAAATCGAGCAAAGACGGAGGTGCTTTGGTTCAATGCCCCATCGGTGTCGCTGCCTTTTCTCCCTCAGCAGAATTCATCTAATCCTATTAGATATTTAGGGTTAGTCACTATGATCATTTTTTTAGGCTAAACTATGGAAACACCTTGGAAAAAGTTAAGAGGCTATTAGATCGTTGGTCTCTTCTTCCTTTAACTTTAATTGGCCGTGTATCGTTGGTCAAAATGTCAATCCTGCCATTATTTGTATTTTTATTTATCCATCTTCCGATTAAAATTCCTAAAACATATTTCTCTGAAGTACATGCATTAATTCGGAATTTTATATGGGCACAGAAACAGCCTAGAACCTCCTTAGCAATTTTACAACTAGATACGTCTCGGGGGGGGTTGCCCTCCTCCAAACTTGAGCTTTATTATCAGGCCGCATTATTGAATTTATTGGTTCAACTTCCATTGGCAGCATCAAAATTTAAGGATTTTTTACTAAAATGTATGGTGCAGGAGAGTGCAATCCAATTACCCGCTTTTCTACGCTCGCCGAAACTCCCTAAAAAAAAAATCGATATACAAGGCATTAGCTGACCTTGCTAGTCGCATACTAGTATTTTTTAATCTACATAAAATTCCTAGATACCATCTGTATTCAAAAATTAGTGAGTGCCAGGCCTTTGGTTTGCAGCTTTCTCTGGGGTCTCTGCATTTATGGCTAGAGGTGGGTTTTGAATGTTTGGGTGACTTCTTTAGTACATCTAATTTGATTACCAGTGAGATGTTGTCCCAGCGGCTGGGCCCTAGGTTTCCAGCTTTGGCATTTAGTTTTAATCAAATTTCGAGCTTCCTAAAAGCAAATTATGTTGTGACTGATGGTGAAACTTTAAACATCTTAAACCAACTCTATGGTCAGGGCCTATGTGGAGTAGGCAACTGGTATTCTTGCCTAATACAGCCGGGCCATCAGAAAGTGCTTGATAACTTTCTTTCGAAATTATTGAAAGAAACCGGCTGCAGTGTTAGCAAAAAGGAATGGCAGTCTCTATGTGAAGTAGGCCATAAAGCGCTCAGAGCTGGAAACTATAAAAGAATGGCCTATTTGTCAAGATGGCTAACTTATTATACACCTAAAAGACTGAATAAAATGTTCCCGGCCTCGTTGGAGTTTTGTTTTAGATGTGGGAACCCGGAGATAGGGTCCTGGAACCATATTGTTTTCTATTGTCCCGATCTATATCAATTTTGGTCTGATATTTTTTTGAGAATTAATCAATGTCTAGCTTTATCAGTCCACATTACTCCTACTATTAAATTAGTTCTTTTTAGGTGTTCAATAGAGGTTCAACATTTGTCTAAATACCAACAATATTACTGTTCAATAGCTATCGCAGTGGCCAGGTCTTTAATTTTACAAAATTGGAAGTCTAATAAGATACCGTTGATTCAGCAATGGCAAGAAAAGATGGTTAAGACATATATATGGGAGGAAGCATATGCTAAGCGGTAGGGTCTTTTAGAAGATTTGTAGCAATCTGGTCAGGGTTTTTTAATAATACATTTTAACATGCTCATAGTCATCTATACCCTCAATGTGTCATGAAAGTAGATTATTAGCTATGTGACATTTGATCATCTGCACTTTACATCTATGTATAAATACCTTGCCACTATCGATATATTATCGGACTTTGTACTGTTAGCATTTTATTTCTATAGCATTAGCACTTTGACGTATTTATGAACATATGGTTTTATTGATTATATGTTGTGATGCTTCTTAAGCCAGCGATATTTCGGGTGTTTCAATTTTAGCACTGTATTGATATACTATTAGCACTTTTTTGATGGATTTTTCGATCGGGTAAAGATAGCACCTTAGTTCGATTGCACTAGCACTTTCTTATTATAATTATGATATCTCTTGATGCACTGTTACCACTTTACTGCCATTGCACTAATGTTTTTACTTATGTATGCAGGAATTGATTGTTTTATTGATATAAGCTGTATTATGCAATTGAGTTGTTCTTTCTTTTTTCTTGCAATCCACTCAATAAAAAATATATAATAAATAAAAACAAACCGAATCCATCCCTCGTTTGGAATCCAGTAATCTCTGCTTTACGAAAACAGAGCAGCACAGACAGCCATCCATTAATTTCCAAATGGTCAATGAAATAAAATGTCACCAAGGCGCCAGAAGAAGTGCAATGAGGGATCATCTTTACAACTTTTACAAACGTATTTCAGAAATACTCCATGTGGAATTATTTATCATAAATCTCATTTGTGTATTTTGTTTGATTGCATGCAGAGCGGTCACCTCAGTTTAACAAACTGATATTTTAAGTGACTAATTTCTGAGACGGTGGTAAACCGTCTCAGAAAAAGTACGCATATGACACATTCAAAGTTACCGTATAGCCATGCTGGAGACTGTTGCTTCAGTGTCACCATTCATAAGAAGTGAGAGTTGTCATTTTTTACAAAATGCACGAGTTAGGGAAAAACGCACGAGGAGGTTACACGAGGGACCGTAAAGCTAACGTTCATGAGCTGCATTACGTGGCCGAGGTATCTCTTACAAGTGCGGCGTAAGGTGCATTTAAGCAATTAAAAAACACAATGAAAACAGAATCTAGAAAATGTAAGCAGATTATAAAAAGCATCTCATCAAAACAAATAAATGTTTTCAATACAAGTGGTACAAGAGATTAGAAAGACGTGTCCATCAAAACAGTACAGGTGGGAGCTAAAAACGCTTCATATAAATTTAGGGTGACGGACCGTCCGTAATTTGGATCTCACGTCCGTTGTCCGTGATGATCCCTTTTACGGACGCCTTTTGTCCGTAATTTTGGGCATTGCAGGGAACAGCACTGATCCCTGCATGAAGCCTCCTCTCCCTGATGGGGCCACTTTGCACTTCTCCTCAGAGTACAAGAGCAGCCCCACCCTGCCCTTTGTCATTCTGTTTGTCGGCTGATGATTGCCACATACAGAATGACAATGGGCCAGTCTGGGCTGCAAAGCATGTGGTGGGCCTCCCCCAGCCTCCGTCTAGGACAGGGCATTCTGTCAAATGGAAGAAATGTGCAAAAACGCCGATGCTGCTACGTGAGAATCCAGCTCAAGAAAAGAAGCTGGTGAAAAGTTAAAAAGAAGGGGCTAGAGTTCTTTCACAGTCTCATCATTTTAGAACTGATGCATTTTTAATATTATATTCAACGAAGCCATGGTTGCTGCTTTTCATGTTATGCAACTAACAACCATTGACAAAGCCAATAGTTCTGGCTTGTTGCAGGTGTAACGTTACTTGTTGTGTTATATATCTGGATACAATGACAAAAGAGGCAAAATATCAGTCGGGCGGTACACTACTCTAAGCGCAGATTTTTAGCTTAGGTGTTTTAAGCCACGCCCTTAATTACATCTAACACCCCCTTTGGAGAGATCTCCCAGTTTTTTCATCCCACTTAAAGCCCTGGAAACAACACCATGTCACAGTCACCTCATGGCCTGGCAATGTGCATCATGCATGACTCATGACTTCCACTTTTTCAGATTGCCTATGTGCAGGGGCATCGTGAACCCTACCCCCACCCCACCCCTTGCTTTAGGAACTACAGCAAGGGTAAAATTCTTGATGGCCCCCTTCTGTCTGCAACTCTACAGACAAAGGCTCAGCTCATAATTAATATGAAAAGGTGGGCGAGTGAGTAAGTGAAGGGATGGGTGGATGGCTGGATGAATTAGTGAAAGGGTGAATGGATGAATGAAAGGGTAAATGGGTGGATAATGAGAGAAAGGATGGATGGATGAGTGGAAGGATGGATGCGAGAAAAGGTAAATAGATGTATGTATGGGTGGAAGGGTAGATGGATGGGTTAAAGGGTGGATGGATGAGTGAAAGGATGGATGGATGAGTGAAAGGGTGGCTGATGGGCGAGTGAATGGGTGGATGGATGAGTGAAATGATGGATAGATTGATGAATTGATAAGTGAAAGGGTGAATGGATGGACAGATGAGTGAAAGGGTGGATGTAAGGATGGATGAGTGAGGTAAAGGGAGGGTAGATGGAGATAAGGATGGATAGATGAGTGAAGGAGTGAAAGGGTGGATGGATGAGAGAAAGGATGGAGGAGCGATCGGGTCAATGGATGGATTCATGAGTGGATGAGTAGATGGAGAGGTGGGTGGATGGATGGAAGGAAGGATGGCTAAGTGAAAGGGTTGATGGAGAGAGAAAGGGAGGATGGATGGATGACTGAAAGGGTGAATGGGTGGAAGGATGAGTGACTGGGTGGATGGATGAGTAAGTGAAAGGATGGCTGGATGGGTGAAAGGGTAAATGGCTGGATGGATGAGTGAATGGATGGGTGGAAGAGTGGATGGATGAGTGTACGGATGGATAGGGTGAATGGATGGATGATGGATGAGTGAAAGGGTGGATGGAAGGATACATGATGGATAGGTTTACAAATAGTTGAATATGTTTGGATGTGGATGAGCTTACTTATGTACTATTGCGCGACCTCCTCTGATGTGCCTGTAAAACCTACCTTTTGTCCCGAAGTTTTGTCCTGAATTTTGACCTCCTGTCCTGAATTTTTGTCCTGAATTTTGACCCTTTGTCCTGAATTTTTACACTCACTGTCCTGAATTTGCACCCATGCCAGTTGGTCACCCTATATAAATCCGCTTCAAGTACTCAGACAAGATGTCGTTTGCTTTACATTAAAAAAAAATGTTAAACGCCTTAGGACGCGCAGGGCTTGGGTTGGGGATTGGGGCCCGAGGGAAACAAACACAGATTATCCTCCAGCACATGCAGTAAATACAAGCACGAGTGTGTTCACTTGAACTTCCGGTAACCAATACTTCCGGTCGGCATTGACATCTGGCTTATAGATTTCCTGATGAGGCTGAAGCCACGGTACTCCAGGGTACATGGAACCACACAGCTGTGCAGTGAGCAGCAGAAGGCACCAGATCAAACACTCCTGAAAACAATTACCACAGGGACCTGGCCTTTAGGTATTGACCTGACAAATTTAATACACTAGCCGGTTGCAGATTAAAGAAGGAACCCAGGTCTGCCATCCAAATGCATCAGCTCAAAGAACTCAAGAAAAGACGTGAAACTACAAAAGGCTGTCGTCCTGAGAACATGGAGCAGTTATAATAAACAAAAACTGGCATCTGCATGTATATTCTTGCGTAATTCCCTGTTTTAAGAAGGTTATCCATTGTCTATTTACGAAGTACAGAAAGTCACTTCAGCTGTACTACACGAAGAGGTGACACCAAAGAAGTTTCTGACAATCGTATTCATTCTACTCGTGCTCTTCATTAAGGCACTCTTTTATTAAAAAGAAGACAAATAAGCATAGCCTTCAATTCTGCCACAGCTTAGCTTAAAGATTCAACCCTCACGAGCAGGAAATGGTGGATCAGGAAATGGTGGATCAGGAAATGGTGGATCGTGTACTTAAACGCAGAGCACTGGTATGTGGAGAAGTTGTTTTTGGGTAAGGGTAAGTCCTTACATTTTCTAAGCAGTACTCTAAGAAGTAAAATACCAACTAGTACTCAACCATTGGGCGCGGATCCTGGGTCAAAGAAAGCATTCGGCAAAGATGTTTCAATACTGTCTAACCAAACCTGCCTTGACCCATGCATGGTGCCAAAGGAATACTCTTCACATAATAAAGTGTTGATGGAATACCAAGTTGCAGTTCTGCAGATCTCTGCAAAGCTCAAACAAGAGCAATGGTCTCATCTATGAAATAAACTTGCCACATGGTTGGTTTTCCCACCGTCTGAGCAAGTACAGTACTTTTATGAATTGGCTTACTTGTCAAACCATATTAACCATACTATACATTGAAGCAAAACTACAAGCCAACATGTTATGCAATGATCGAAAATTTATAGCGCAGCTGGCTCTTCAACAAAGCTACTCGACAATTGGCCAACTATGATTATCTGAATCAATACAGATAAAGATCTTATGTATAAACACAATCCTCAGCATACGTCTTTTAAGTAATATGCAATTATCCAATTTGTTTTAGTCAAGCATAAATGATACAGAGAAATTTTCGAGCTTGGTGATAATTCCATCCCACTGGAAAATTCAAATCTATGTTCCGATGTCCACGTCGCATTTAACCGTGGATCTTCGTCATGAGCCAAACCTAGAGCACGTAAGAAGGACGTGTAGGACCCCACATCAGCGCTGTGTTCTCGGAACATAGATTTTAATTTTCCAGTGGGATGGAATTATCACCACTGATAAAGGAACATTTTGGACTCTTGTAAGCCTTGAGAAAGTCGTGGGACAAAATTCCTTTGTGCGACGAAACACGTGTTGGCTGATGCAAGAACAAAGAGAATAAAGAAAAGAAACTAAGCTCGAAAATTTCTCTGTATCATTTATGCTTGACTAAAACAAATTGGATAATTGCATATTACTTAAAAGACGTGTGCTGAGGATTGTGTTTATGTTGGTTTCGACCACGTGTTTGGGGAGACTGGTGGTGCTTCTCACCTTTCAGCACCGTCCATATAAAATTCTCAGAAATCTAAATAGAGTGTAAGTGCTACTCATTCTTGGAGCGCCATTTTACCTATAACCATACCACTGCACGTCGTGAATAAAGATCTTATGTAGTTCACTTTCTGAAGACGTTTTAGAAAGCTTTGAAACAATAAGTGGCAAAATTACCTTCTGTTTTAAATAATAATCCAAATCCTCAAATGGAAACAATCACTTTGAAACCCAAGGGTATGCATATCTATTGTACATTTGTAGCTTATGTAAATGGAAGCAAGGCCACAGCAAATGTCAGAGTGCTGAATACAGGGTCGAGGGGCTATCAATCTTGTTTCATTGTGGGCTGCAATTGTACAAAACATCCATCAACAGTCTTGCAACTAATATGTGGAAAGCTATACAAAGAGTCCTTATGCAGTTAGGGGTCCTCAGCTGTTATCCAGACACAGGTCTGATTCCATTAAGACCGTTTCATTAAAAGATCGCCAGAGTGGACGCCAAATACAGGAGAATATTACATTTAGGGTAACTAAAGCACAATGCTGCTCAAAATTACAAAGGTGACCACTAAGGAACACAGAATGCGATTCGTAGAGAGGAAAAGAGACTGGCAGGGAGACAGCAGTGGCAAGTCCTTAACTTTTGTGTATGAAAATGAGTAATCTTGACAACGAGTGTTGTGGCAGCTTATTTTACAGCCTGTCATTTCATTAGTGAACTAAAGTCCATGCTTCGATCTTTACTATATTTTTAGCACTTATTCAAATTGAATGAGTCTTAGATGGAATTATTCTGAATTTTGCTTTCATTTTAAAAAGTGGAGCACTTGCTCCCATATGGGGATTTAAACAACAGTTTTATAAAAACATAACATTTAATGATGGAGGACGTCATTTAGAGGATGGCTTATGGGGGCCATTCACCATTAACCGGTCCAGCCTGTTCACACATTGCTTTCCCACCGAATTCAGAGTCAAGTGAACTGGCAGGTTTCTGATGATGGATCTTTAACTGGCACCACCATTGGAAACCACTAGTAAGCATCCCATTCACCACAATCTCAGCTTTTGCTGCTCGGGACCACTGTGAAAGGCATGAAAGTCCTAAGAAGGAAAAATTATAAAATGTCAGACATGCAGGAGAAAACTCCCTGTGCACCAGAGACATTTTCTTTTTGTATTTTATGAGAACAGAAGTCCTTTAGGGATGTTTGGGGGTGGGGGTGGGGGGGGTCAGAGCAGTCTGCCAGGACATGCTGGTTATCCAAATATTGCTGTGTTGCTGATAGTGCTTCCGTCGAGTCAGCCCTCGGATGAGACAAAATGACAGTATTAAAAAAGTGCCCTTCGGGGAAGAGGTTAATAAGGCAAATATAACTGCAGATGATGTACTCTTGGCTCTGACTGAAAATGACTTGGAGAAACCATTTCACTATTCCGATCTCCCGAATCAGGGTCATACCAACAATCCAAGGTAAACCCAGAAGAGAAGACGAAACCTTCAGATCCTTCAAAGGCTTCTCCATATACAAAGTAATGTTTGAACTCATCTCTTACCCCATCCCCTCCACTTCCGACACCAACACCCTTCTAAAACAACTTTAACACAGTCTTTTTGGAAACGATGTGAAAATCCACACCCCAATTAAAACACACAAATGCCAGCCAAAGCCTTCAGCACCCTTGTAATCTAAAGGCCTTGCTTACAATAAACAATTCATCCGCAGACAGGAAAGAAAATGGAACTCCAGATGGCCTCATAGCAGCACGAAGACACCTTAGCACATCAGCTAAAGCACAGTATTCTACTACCACCATCAATGAAGCTACTAAATATACCAAGAATACTTTTCAAGACAATCAAGAACTGCATCAACCCCCTATTCCACACACCTTTTCCTTCCTCACTCCACAGATAATTACAATGCCATCAACCTCTTTAGTGAACAATACAGAAGAGTCAACAGCACATGTACAACACCAAACCAGCTTCATCTCTTCCACCCACCCCTTCCCACAGAATCCCACAATGGTCATCCTTCAATGCCCCATTTTTCAAAGATATAGTCGACATACTAAACTCCATCAAAGCCACTCCTTATGAAGATGATGCATTACCCTCGCCCTTCATTAATGCTCTCTCCGACGGCATTCTCTCATCACTGCTCACCACTGTCAATGCCTCCCTCACTCACTCAAGGAATCTTCCCAGAGGCTCTCAAGACTAGCCAGGTCCTCCCACTCCAAGAAACCTACACTAGATCCTGAAGACCTTGCCAACTACTGACCGACCCATCACTCGCCTACCATTCTTCAGCAAGATAGTTGAAAAATCAAACTATGTTTAACACCAAGATCACATTAATGCTAACCACCACCTCCTCCACGGCTACCAGTCTGGCTTCAGATCACACTGCAGCACGGAGACTGGCACTTTATACATAGTAGACCATGCCCTACTGAGCACAGATGAAGAGGACATGTGCCTCGTGGTACTGCTAGATCTCTCAGCTATCTCCGACACAGCAGACCATCCCACCCTCGTACGCACCCTGGAATTTCAAATGGTATACACTGGCAATGTCCTTCACTAATCCTCCTCCTACCTTTCAAACCGACACCAGTTTGTTCACACTGGCACCACCAGGTCTCAAAAAATCCCTATCACATGCGGGGTACTCCAGAGTTCTATACTGTCCCCTGTTATCTCCAAACTCTACATGAAGTCGCTTGGTGATCTTCTCACAGATAACAGCATCAAGATTCACCAACTGTACTGAAAGTCTCCTCGTCTTCAGACATTCAAAGCCTGCCTGCACATCATCCAGACCTCTATGATCACTGCCTATCTGAAGTTCAACCCAACTAAGAAAGAATTTGCCAAGAACACATAACAAGGAACAGTACAAACCTGGCTCAATGACAAGAACCTTGATGGCTTAAAAAACCCAACTTTCTCTGAATTCCAAGTCACTTCAATTCACCTTGGACACCAATCTCACCATCAAGGAACACACTGCCAAAAAAAACCCACAAAGACGCCTGGTACCAGATTCCTCCTCTAAATAAATTGTAACCATTTTTTTCCAGAGAGTGATTGCAGAACTGCTGTGCAAACCCTCGTGCTCTCTCGTCTAGATGGTGGTAGCACCCTACTCCATGGGCTCCCAGGTTCCACACTGGCACCCCTTAAGGCCATCCTACACGCCACAGCGAGTCTTATCCAGGGCCAAAAAAGAAATATGATCACCCTCACCCTGATGGAACTCTATTAGCTCCCCTTGCCAGCCACCACCATCTTCAAAACCAGCTGCAGAAGTTACCCAGCCTTAAAGAACCAGCACTCTCACTTATATTGCAGTAAAGTTCACCATCTCCAGCCGGTGGTTTCTCAGTACACCCATGGCCAGACACCATCGGACTAAAGACTAAGATTTATTTATTTAAAAAGGTTTTATATAGCGCTGGCTCCACCCGGGGGTTTCAGAGCGCTTTACATTGGAATGAAAATAGTACACGGAATACAAAACAGTGGTATCCAAACGAAGCATTCAGACATGGTGGACTAAGAGAACACATTGAGTAATATAGCTTGAATCAATAAAAAGTGCAAAGAAGTGGCTATTTCCGAAACAACATGTGAATAGAGTAATTACAAATTATTAAACAGTATAAAGGAGGTAGACTCATTATTTTGTGAAGAAGTAAGGGTTGGGGGCGAGAGAAAATGGGGGGGGGAAGGGGAAGTGTTCGAAAAGGGGTGGAAGGGGGGAAGAAAAAGGTGAAGAAGGGCAGGGAAGGGGGTGAATAGGTGAGGTTGAAACAAGCGGGGTGAAGAGAGGGGGGAAGGCAAGGGTTTCAAAAGGAAGGGAGAGTGTAGCAAGTATGGTAATAGAAGGATTAAGGGCCCCAGTATTTGTTGAGTAGGTGCATTTTAAGGTCTTTTTTGAAACTGGCGTATGAAGGGTTGAGTCGTAGATCTTTAGGGAGGGCATTCTGACTGAAGAAGAAAAAAACAAGGCCTGGAAGCCTTTCCACCTAAGCACCAAGTATCTGGAACAACATCCCATAGCGATTAGGACCACCCCAACACTGTTTCAATTTTGGAAAGAGTTGAAGACGAACCTCTGTAAGGAACTCTACATCCCATGCATCAATAGTCCACAAACCGGCCACCTCTCCTATCACTCATTCACTAAAACAGCCAATAAATCGAAAAGGATTGGAGCTGTGGAGTTCCCTCCATCCTTGATTAAACAGATCACCATGCAAAGAAGGAGAGTAGTTTCATTCCCACATTGGTTATCTCGATTATATGAATGAAAAAAGATAAGAAACCTAGGCATATGACATACAACTTCTACACAGCGTTTGTACAACGGTTTCTTCCCAACACCAATTGACAAGCAGTAGAAAGAGCTTGGGAGGTGCAAAGTTTATATGTTGACTGAGTAGGGTCTGTGTGCTAAAAGTACACTGCAGCCTAGTGCTGCCAATGGTTATGCCATACAGAGCACATTTTCAGTAACTTTACATGGGAGAGAAAGAAGCATAGTCTTTCGATAACGCTTCTAAATGCAAAAAGATATGGGGGATCCGAGCTTGCAGATTACAAACTAGCACAACACCAGTTAGTCTTTGAATGGTCCCTCAGGAGAATAGATAAGCAAAGGCCACATATGCCAGGCCAGGAAACACTGATGCATCGTAACCTTGGCTTCATCCCAGCCCAGGTGAAGGAGCGCTTAAGGAAGGGGAAGGTAGGTGACTGCAGAGCCTTAGCAAACAGATGCGAGATCTACAAATTAGACATTGGGCTCTAACATTAGAAAATAGATTAGTGGATAATATAGGACTGACAGATGGAGACATTGTATAGGTTTTATGCTTTGTTAAAAGGCCTAATATCTAATGTTTAAAAGGCTTTGGACATGGCTCAACCGGTTATGCAATGGCCATATATGACCCGATGATCTTAATCCATACACAAGATCACAGATTTGGACTCATGACAGACCCCGTTTGCCTTTGGTAAATTCACTCAATGAGTCCAATACGCAGAAACGTACAGACTTACTTAGATTTACAGAAGGCGTGCACTAATTCTGTTCTTACTGCAGCACTACAGGTCGGCATACGAGCATCCAAACAGATTACACTAAGCTTCAACATCAACTACAATCACGATACAAGAACCTAGCATATTAGATACATTTATAACAATTGTTTTTAAGGTTTCATGCAGCGTAAATGTTTATTCATTTTGTAGAAACAGGTCTGTTAAAATCCATATTTCTGACTGCAGCATAGGATCGGTCAATACATTAGGCCACTTGCTTAAGTGAATTGTTGACAGACACCCAGGAAAGAAGCAGATAAATTAATGTACTGATTTCTAGATTACACATATTTACATAAGAATAGGTTCCTTAAGTCCATAATAACATAAATGTTCTGGTCTACGTAATGCAGACTGTGCCATGTAAAAGGTGAGTGACTAAAGACCAGATGTAAAAGGTGTATGAAAGGCTCAGACAGGGTACTGTCGAAGAGTATCCTGTAATTAGTCCCCAGAAATCCATACATGTTATCAGTCGAGTACTTAGTTCTATTACATATAGTTGACGTTTTGACCCGTAGGTGGCAAAAAATCCACGGGTCTCTTCAGGACAGAAGCAAGTCAGTCTACATTTTAGATACAAAGAAAGTAAACAAGCATTTGCAATGCAATAGGTCTCGCAGTTACGCAAGTTTAAGCTATTTGCATTGTAAATGACAATGCCTTTTATTTATGTTTTTAAAACAAAAACAAAAATAAAAGGCATTGTTATTTGCAATGTCAATAGCTCAAACTCGCGTAAATGCGAGACCTATTGCATTGCAAATGCTTGTTTGTTTAACACACCCCTGCCCCTCTCCCCATCCCCTGCCTTCCTTACCTTATTGTTTCATCAGATGAGCCCACCCCGCGTTTCGCCGCCGCAGCCCGAGCTGTTGTGGAGCCTTCTCCGGTCCGCTCTCAGCGCGACCCGGAATCAGGCAACCTTGCCTGGGACATGGGCGGGGCATGGAGCGCGCGTCCGGAAGTGTCCGGGGCTCCCGTGAGCTCAGGGAGCCCCGCGTGTCGGAGAAGCGAGGCGGGAGCCCACCCCGCACTGGCAAGCAGTAGAGGAAGTCCGGCGGGAGCCCACCCCGCCTTCGTGAATGCCGCATGATGCGGCCGGAGCAGGATTCAAGAGCCGGTAAGTGGTGCATGCAAGCGCGCCGCGCCTGGACAGGAGATGTGCACGCGTATGGTGCGAGCAGGAGTTGTGATAACGCCGCGAGCCGTACACGTGCACATCTCCTGTCTGTTAAGCTTCGGCACAGACAGCTGATGTGCACGTGTACGGTTTGCGGCGTTAGTACAACTCCTGCTCGCACCATACGCGTGCACATCTCCTGTCCAGGACTTGACATACACGTGCACATGTCCTGTCCCCCTTCGCAGGCTAGTCGGCAACAATAGATCTCGCTTACGCGAGCAGCGCATGGCGCTGCATCGCTAGGCGAGACCTAAAAAGGAGGGAAAATATTTAGCCCATGTGAAAAAGGGGGATCACCAGGTGCCATGATTTTTTTTTTTAAATCTCTTTAATTAAGTTTGTATTTTATGATCTGGTGTTTCATACATACACGAAGCTTCGTTGATTACATGTACAAATCAGAGCATGCGTGTAGCTTTAACAAACTATTCATGTAATGCTGGCGAAAAAATTATTACTCGTATAGTCTCTGTGACTGATCTCTGGGTTGCCACAACATCAGCTACGAAGTCGAGAACTCTCAATTGCGTAACCATCAGTCCTTTTGTCACATCATGTAGCGTGTACAGCCCCGTGCATGCCGGCATGTATACAGCCAGTTACAATTTATGGCAGGGATTGTAAAATGTCAACAGGCTTTTCAACAAGCAAAGAAAGAAAGAAAAAGGAATAAACCGTAAACAACATAGGCCCTCCTGTAGCCCCCTCCCCCCCTTAGTACTTAGGTGTGTATTGCTGCCTTGTTAACGCGTTTCCCACTACTTCTCAAATGCAGCACAGTAACTGGAGTGCATCATGACAGACATATGTTTACTAGCATGGCGAGGTGGAATACACGCGCGTAGCACGACTGTGTATGTTAGTTACCCGTGTATCCCTCAGACAGTGGAGCCCCCCGAGTCATTGCTTGCGTGTTGGTGCAACTCCGCTAAACAGGTATTCCAGTGTGTTGCGATGGGGATCTGCCTCAGACCCAGCGTTTCCTCGCGCCTGATAGCGAGGCTTTCTGCCGTAGCCCAAGCAAGCATTGAGGGCGCCATGCTTGTGCATGTGGTGGCTCTTCTGCTTTCCATCTTTTCATAAGCGATCTCTTGGCCACCACTATCCCCAGGTCTAGGAACCTGGATGTCACTTTAGTGGCCGCCGATCTCTGGAATTTGTGTAGTAGATATACTGGCCATTCAAAGGGGAGATCACGTCCTGTGCAGGCATGTAACAGATGGGCTACTGCGTTCCAATACAAAGTGATCCGGGGGCAACTCCACAACATGTGTATGATATCAGCTCCCATCTCAGCACATCTGGGGCACGCCGCATCCGTTCTAAGAAAATAACGGTTGATGTTGGCGGGTGTAAGGTAGGCCCTGTGCATTATATACATTTGGATTTGTCTGAACCGCATGTTTCTGGGTATGCGAGTAGGACTCTCTAAAGTCTGGACCCATTCCTTGTCAGTGAGGGGCGCCCCATATTTGGTTCCCATTTGTGACTTAGGGGGTTTAGGTTGATCGCTGCATGAACTCGAAATGCCGCAGCAAACCAGCGCACGAGATGCCACCACGCCCCATGACGTGTAAGTATTGCATGACAAGGTGTGTCTGCAGTTCCGTAGCCGTGTCTCCCCATTTGGCCACTAGCATAGCTATCAGGATGCGGTGCACGAGAAACTGCCTCGGCGGGAACCCCTCTTCCTCTACTAGGGATGTGTATGGTATAAGTGTTCCTTCTCGATAGAGGTCTCCCAGAGTCTGGACGCCTTTCTCCTGCCACCCCTCAATTGCCTGGAATGTTAGCACTTCTCGACCACTGGGGGACCCTTCTAACGGTATCGCCGGCGCATAGGAGGTTACGGCCCAAGTGATATATAAACTCCTGCGGAAACATTTGTACGCCACGGCAAGCAACAGTGGCCTGGGCGCCCTCGCCTTCGTGCCAGGGTGAAAGAGCCCAACAATCTGGCTCAGCGAGTAGGGAGGTTGCATAGTTGTCGTATCTGCGCGGTGCCTATCGGCCAGCCACCGGGCTATCCACTGCAGTTGAGCAGCTAAGTAGTAGTGCTCAAAATAGGGCGCAGCTAACCCCCCTTGGTCTGTTGGTAGGTATAGCTTTTGTATCTGCATTCTGTGTCTCGCAGTGCCTCAGATGAAGTCCCTAGCCTGCCTTTCTAGTGCGGTAAAGAAGGAGGCTGGAATATACAGAGGGAGGTTCGCGAAATAGTATAGAAGCCGCAGGAGGACTACCATTTTGGCTAGTGCCACCCTTCCTGTTACAGTAAGCGGGAGTGTGCCCCAGAACCGCATTTGCGACCGGATGGCCATCACGGCCCTTCCCAGGTTCCCATCAAATAAGACCTGTGGCTGACGATAGACCTGAATGCCCAGGTAGCGAAAGGCATCTTCCCTCCACTGCACCGCTCTACCATTAATGGTGAAACCTGGGTCACAGAGCCCCTCACCAAATGCGTATAAACAGGACTTTTCAACGTTGACCCGGAGTCCAGAAATGATGGCAAAGTTGTGTAACAGGCGCGGTAGTTGGTCAGGGATCCTCTCAATATCGCTTATGTAGACTAGGAGATCTCGTCAGCATACAGTGATACCTGATGCACCGCATCTCCTGGTGGTATACCATCCCCTAATGTGGTGCGCAGTGCTTCCGCCAATGGCTCTATTACGAGCGCAAATAGGAGAGGGGATAAGGGGCACCCCTGCCTAGTTCCTCTACGCACCGGAATAGCATCCGACAGGTAAGGCCCCATTCGGACCCGGACTGTGGGGTCGACGTAAAGCAAGTTGACAAGCTGTAGGAACTCGGGCCCCAGGTCATACTTCTGCAGCGTCGCCGCCAGGTAATCCCACTCGAGGGAATCAAAGGCTTTCTCCAGATCTAGTATGAGGCAGCCTGCCCTCGGCCAATCCTGCACGGCATCAGTCGCCACCCTAAACAAGCATTGGAAATGCAATAGGTCTCGCATTTGTGTGTTTTGGAGCTCTTGGTATTGTAAATGCCAATTTTTTTTACTTATGCAATAGGTATGCCCTCGCCACCGTAATAAAATAAAGATAAATCTCTTGCAGCCACCATCGTAAGCTCACGCACAGCCTGGATAGAGGGGGCTGTTGTCCCTCCACCATGGATCACACTGAGAAAAAGAATATACAAGGGCATTTGAGTGAAGGACTGGAAGCTTGTTACCACTCCAACCTCAAAATCGGGTTGTTCTTAATTGTCCTTGTGCAGGTTTGTGCAACTTTCACTCTCAGGAAGGCTGCCAAGGTCTTATCGGAGTTATGACTTCTGTTAGAGAACTTTAGTTCACACCCTCGTACAAGCACGTGGGCAGCCTGCCAGTATTAACAGGAATATTGTGGCCTGTGTTCCCAGCGGGCACAGGTCATGTTTAATTGTTGTGTTAAAATAGTTACTATTATATTATTGTTTTGCAGTTTTATATAGCGCAAACTAGACCTACGGGTAGAGGAGCGCTGTACATGAGCACCTGCTACATCACACAAGGACACATTCATTACTTCCGGTGGCATTCGTGGCAGTTATGCTGCACTGGAGTTAGCAAGAAGAAAATAAATGGTGGGCAGGGCACTAATGGTCGTCACTGATGATGTCAGAAGTAGGCACTGGCTGTCCAACATCGAAAGCATGTTTGAGGACACAGTCAGCCCTTACATACTCACGGGCTATCAGGCAGACACCATGGATAATCGTGGTGTGCCCATGCAAGTGCTGGCGGGGTAGGAACAGCTGACCAGTGGGAACTGAGGTTCAGGGCATGACCCGGTGGGCGGGTCACGAGTTGGGACTGCCTGGCAGTGCACTTGTGTGCGCTGAGGAAGTGATGGGCAGAATGAGCAGGGCACAGAGCTGGCCCTTCTGGACAGTGAGGGGAGCTGCCACTGATGGGCAGGGCCGGGCGTGTACGGAGGTCACTTTGGTGAGCAGTGTGCGTAGCTCCAGCTAGCACAGTTCAGGAGTGCCAGATGCACCCTTAATATTCACGGGCAGAACGTGTGCAGCCGAGGAAGAGACAACAGAACCAGACCAACAACTCATCTCCTCGTGACAACACCAGCATGCTGTAAGAGAGATGGAGGGCAGCAGTCCTGTCTAGGCTTCAGCGTCATTTTATGGGGAATCTGCAGTTAGTTTTGTGCTCTCTGCTGCTTGACCTTGTGACCCTGGGAGTGATACTTTACTTCCTTCTCCCCCAGTTTGTTTTATAATCTTAGCTTAGACAGTTCTGTTCTAATTTTATCTGTGCGTTTCATAATTTTACATTTATAAAAGTAATTTGCGTGTAGATTTTTTTTACGCTTGGGGAGTACGTTTAACGTATGCCACCAGAATGCCAGAGAAAACCTTCATTGTGAACCGCTAATTTACATAAGACGGGACCCGTGTAGCATCCTTGCAGCCATTGCCGTAGCTAGCCCTTTGGGCTCCCGTGGCGGTCTCTGTGTTTGCCGCCAGTGAAGATGGGGGTGGGGGTCCTGGGGAGCATTTTCTCCGTGAGCCCCGAGACGGCAAGTGATGGCGGGGGGAGGGCGCCGCCCCAAAAACTCGTGCCGCACGAGGCGAACTCACCCCCTCCCCCCAATCGCTACGCCACCTCTTGCAGCATAAGACGGGATCCGTGTAGCATGCTTGCAGGGCGGTGTGATGTGCAGTATCCTCATTGCCCGGTCCCTGTGCCAGGACATGTGATGCAACTCATTACGCCGTGCCCTTTCTTCTCACAATGTCAGTGCCGTGCTGCCTGGTAACTCTCGACCTAGAGCTGCACAAGAGATCTAATGCCACATGCATCCTACGCCAGGAAACGGAAACCGTACTTCCGGTGGAATTCCCCTAAGAAGGTATTCAGAAGTTGTCACTGGATCTGACCAGGGGATTTAATCCAGAATGGCTTCATTTTCACTTTCCTCTGGCTGCAGGCCATGGAGGCCTAGAAACAGACGCTGCATTGAAATAACACGGCAGGTCACCCCCGGCCCACAGCGCCTCGAAGAACGAAGTACGTCAACAAAAAAAAGTGGTAAATGTTCATGGGTCGGAATAAAAAACCAGTGGTGCGCGCGCACCACAGAGGAGCGGGGGGACGAGGGAGCCTGTTGTCTGTGCCGCGCGCTGATGCGCGTCCTAGACACGGACGGGAATGGGCGGAGCAAAGGCGGGACATGCGCCCGCCTTTGCCCAATTGCATGCCGATTTTTTTTTTTAAAAGCACGCTACAGCCAATGCCAGCCTGCGAAAGCAAAACCACACGCACGAGCGTGTGGTTAGCTTTCTGAAGCCCATACAAGAGGTCTCGCGCTGCGCGAGCAGTGCTATGCACTGCAACGCTAGGCGCGAGACCTAAAAAACGCCGCAGGTTAAGGGAGGTGCTCCGGGACGGTACAAAACCGTTTTGGTACGTATGGACCAGCACGGGGACCACTGGCGCCAGTCGGTCCGCTAGCACCTTTGCCAAAATCTTGTAGTCCGTGTTGAGCAGGGCGAGAGGCCTGTAGGAACCAAGGTCTGTGCGGTCCTGGTCAGGTTTTAGGAGGGATACCAGGTATGCTTCCCGCATCGTGTGAGGAAGCCTACGCTCCTCTAGTGCAGTAGCGTACAGGGCAAGGAGACGTGGCGCAAGTAAATCCTTATACGCTTTATAAAATTCGGACGGTAAGCCATCTGGTCCAGGTGTTTTCCCAGAGGAGAGGGATCCAATAGCATCCCCTATCTCTTCCAATGAAAGCTGCTCATTTAATACTGCCCGTTGTTCATCCGTCGGGGTGGGTAACTGTATGGAGCTAACAAACTCCTCCAGCCTCTGGGCATCGCAGTGTCCTCGTGTTTGATAGAGGTGTGTGTAGTATTGTGCCATCGCTCGATGTATTTCTTGCTGGGTATACAGCATATGCCCTGTGTCTGTGCGTATGGCCCCGATTGGACAACGTGTGTATTCTTGTTTGATCAGCTAGGCAAGTAGCCGGCCAGCCCGATCCGCAGAAGCATGTGCGCGGGCTGTGTGTGCGGCATAGTTATGACACTTCAGGCGCTCTAACAAGGCAGTATGGTCAGCTCGCAACTGCTCTAGGCGTCGCGGGTCTTTACCGTGTCCCTCACCTGCTTGCTCTTGCTGCAACAGCTGAGATTCTATTTTCTTAAGGGAGGCGGAGAGGTGTTTGCGGATATTCCATGTGGCTCCCATACAGTGTCCCCTGATCGTTGCTTTGAAGGCTTCCCACTCTATTGCTGCACTACTCGCCGTGCCTTCGTTGAGCTCAACGTATGTGAGAGTGGCCGTCCCTAGCGAGGAGCGGAACTCTGGATCCTCCAGCGCACTAGTCTGAAGGCGCCATGTCGGTATGGGGGGACGGTCAGCCTCCCACCCGAGCTGCATCCACAACGGGATCCGACCTAGGTAGTCAGCTTTTTAATTAACAGGAGCAGTGAAGGTGAGCCCATCAGCCTGTCTAGGCGTACATGCAGCCCGTGGACCGCTGAATAGTACGAGTAGACACGCGTAACCGGGTTGAGGGTGCACCAAAGATCCACCAATGTCCAGTGCGCAAGCCAGTTCGCAAGAGCCTGGGCACTGGACGCAGCAGTAGTTTTGTTGAGAGGTGGAAACGACCTATCTAGGTCAATATTAAGCACTGAATTAAAGTCTCCTCCCACCAACTAGGGGAGCCCGGTCCATGGGGCTAACTTCTCTGAGAGGCGCACAAGGAAAGATGCCTGATCCACGTTGGGGGCGTAAATGGAGCCCAAAAACATTGGCTGACCATTAAGGCGCCATTTAACAAACGTGTATCGGCCATCAGCGTCGGTAATGGTTTCCTCTTGCACAAAAGGAATTCCTGCCCTCACCCATATCAGCGTACCTCGCGCGTGGGCAGAGTACGTAGCCCCAAATATTTGGCCTCTCCATCTGCGGCGCAGTTTCTCCAGCTCTGCGTATGTCATGTGTGTCTCTTGGAGCATGGCAACGCCAACCGAGTGGCGCTGCAGGTAGGCAAAGATCGAATATCTACGTGTGGGTGTGTGTATTCCGCATATATTCCACGCAAGTGTGTTAATGCACATTATAGTGTATGTGTATGCCTAGTAGGGGCATTGCAAGACGGGCGCGGGTGGGGGTCCTTGGAGTAGCCTTACATAACCAAACTTCATTTTAAACATGAACATTCGTAACTGGGAGGGGCGAACCCTTCGGGGGTGTCCGTCCAAACTTGTATCTTACAGTGACAGAAACTAGTCCAGTGTGGTGACTGGTGGGGGCGTGTGTGTCGTGTATTTGACTGCAATACGTGTGTTCCCTGCATATCCACGTGTCGCCACCTGCCATCCAGGCCGGTATGTATGTCGCATGTGTTCTGAGCGTGCGCACTATTGGCCTCAGGTATGTGCGCGCGAAGGGTGGGCAATGTACCCATGCATCATCACGCGTGCAGTGTGTCGCACGTAGTATATCTCGCGGCTGAATATTGGTCGATGTCACAATGTGAGTACTCTGCCTTTGACGTGCAGCTTGGACCTATCGGGGTGTGGCCAGTTGAAGAACATTGACCTGTCTAGGCGTGCGTTAACTGCACCCAAGCGTATCTGAACTGGCAACGCACTTCCCTTATTGTGGCGGCACCCCACCCCTAGTGATTTAGTAGGGATTGCTGCGTCGGTGCCTAATGTTACCACTCCCACATCCAGCCAGTGCGTAGGGAGACATAATGCATTAGTGATGTGTGACGGCCATGCGTGGGTGTCACGCGTGAGGTGGGTGTGCACATATCGAAAATGCTTATAGTACATGTGACAACAACTGGTGCATCACTCGTTAGAATTCAGGTAAGTCTCTACTTGCGTGGAAGAACTCTGGCTCAGTTCATGACAACAGTGGTCCTTCAGATGAGATCGTCAGCAGTTTGTGGAGTGACCTCCGGCAGGTGTGTATCATCCAGATCGTCGGGCCCGGTAGTCGAAGAACCGCTGGCTGTCGCCGACTCAGAAGAGCATGTCGTCTGGCGCTCCCGACACATTGTAGTAGCAAGTGCCGCGACGACCTCCAATGCACCCTGTCGCTCCTTTCTGCGCTGCTCTGGGCTCGGCGCCGTTACTGTTGGCTTAGTGTGTTCTAGTTTCCCACGTCTTCTGCGCCGTCATGCCCGCGGACCGATGGCTCTGGTGAATTCCGCATCCGAGGGTCGAGGTCTTTTCCACAGTCCGGACTCCTCCATCCAGTCCCAAACCTCCGCAGGTGACTCGAAAAAGCGGACCACGCCCTTTACCACCACTCTCAGCTTAGCGGGGAACAGGAGGGAGTAGGTGATGTCTAGTTCGCGAAGTTGTCTCTTCACGGCCGCATAAGTGCTTCTGCGCCGCTGCACCTGAGCCGTGTAATCTGGGAAGACCATAATAGAGCTGCCGCCAACTTTGAGGTCCGCGAGTTTTCGTGTTTCACGTAGGACCGCATCCCTGTCCGGATAATTTAGGAGTTTGAAGAGGAACGGACGTGGCCGGGCCCCGGGAGGTGGTTTATGCACTGGCACACGATGAGCCCGCTCGACTGCAAAGTGCGTTGACAGTGTTCCCAAGGACAATATGTCCAGAAGCCAGCGTTCAATGTATTGTTCAGGATTCCGCCATTCCTCCTCTTCCGGGAGCCCAATGACGCGGACATTGTTGCGGCGGGATCGCCCCTCCGCATCCTCAACTCTGTCCTCTAGTGCATGCAGACGGTCCAAGACGTCTTGCAGTGCCGCAGTGTGACTCTGAGTGATAGGCTTTAGCTCCGAAAGCGACTGATCTTGCTGCTGAACCTAGTCTGACAGCTTGATCGGCTCGCAGAAGGGTAAAGTCTGAAGTGATTTTGTCGATTCTGGACTCGAGGGAGGACCGTGTCTGGTCCAACGTGGTCCCGATTTTCTCTACTGCTGCCAGCACAGAGTCCAGCTTGGCTGCTAATGACGGGTTCAGGGCGCCTCCAGTCGGCTCCTCTCCTACGTGCGGCATCTCTGGGTTGTTGGCACGTGCGGCCCCCTGTTGTGTGTTCATGCGCAGACAGCCCATGACTAGCTGCTGCGCAGATGGCATTCGCCCGCTCCGGGCAGCTTCTATGCAGTAGTTCTTTTATCGCCATACTGCGGCCCACAAGGTTTCTTTGTGCACCACACGTGCAGGAAATTGTCTAGCGGTGCTCACCCTAGGCACAGCGGGGGGCGTCTAGGCTTTTCTTTATGGATTTAATGCAGTTTCTGTGTCTCCCAAACGGCAGTCAGTTGCCAGTGCGACAAGGACGTGTAGTGCGGCCCTGCGTTAGTATGCGATGTTTAGCAACCTCCAGCGGGCGTTTTTGGATCTTGGGGCATTACTCCCGTTGTCCGTCGAGGGGTCACAGGGGTGCTTCTGTGTAGCGGGCGACAAGGGACCAGGTGCGGTCCGCCTCCTTGCACGCCACGGGTCGTACTATGGCAGATGGTCGGGCAGGCCCCCGGCCTGTGTCACAGCCTGGCGTGTCCTTGATGGCAGCTGTGGTTCAGGTTCCCAAGCCTTGTCGCGCTGCCTGCCAGTTGGCGGGCCACGTCCAGTCCTCGAGTGTTGCACAGAGGGTACCGCTTTCCAGTGTTCCGTACCGATCTCACCATACACGACAAGGGTTCACTGCTTGGTGGGGCACCCAGGCCTCAAGGGTCGTGATGTCTCCTAGCGTGTCTGCCGCATATGTCACAACGTCCGGGTCGCCCGTGCATGTAGCCCGTCCAGATGTTGGCACAGGCGCCCCGGATTCACCAGGCTTCTCGGTTTCCCCTTCGCCACTCGAACGCGGCTGCCCTCAATCTGGATGCCGTCAGGTCACGGCAAGCCACCCCAGAGTGACCGCTGCAACAGCCGGAGAAAGGGCCCCACCAAGCCCAGAGCAGTGTTCAGGGGGGTGGGGGAGTTCCGCCACCCACAGCAAGCACCTCACTCCCGGGTCCCCCGTGCTGCGTGGCGCACCAGTGGCTGTAACCGATCAGCACAGTTGTCTAGGCCCCAGAGTTCGCGCTGTGCTTATACGCGGCCTACCATGTGTCTTCTCCCAGCTGTGACCCCAGCGGGAAGCACGTTGCACCGCGAACTGTTGAGTCTCCGCCTATTTTCAGTGAAGTCCTGTACGTGGGCCGGCATGCACCTCCGGTGTCCCAGGTGCCGGTGTTGCTGCTTGCTCCCCGTCGCTCAGGGTGCGGCCATTTTGCTGCCTACATGCAGTCCATCCTTGTGTCCTTTTCCAACTAGGGCCCCCAGCGGGGAGTGCAGCGCATCGAAAATCACTGGGCCTGTATTCAGCGCTGACTGATTCGTGGGCTGGCGCGTGCCCTCAGAGCCCCCAGCTGCCGGTGCCGCTGTTCGCTCCCCGTCTCTCATTATGTGGCCATTTTGCTGATGGCGACTTGGGATTCCCGCCAGACGTCGCCTCAATGTAGGTGGGCCCCTACTGGTCGCAGAGCGCTAGATGCCTCACCTCTGAGTTTCATCGCACAGCAGGGTATGGTGCCTGGTTCCCGCCGGAGTCAGTGTCGTCCGTGCAGACCGCCGACCAGATGGGGCGTCTCACAGTCGGGCAGGGTCCTCTCCGTTAGGTCGGGCGCGGGAGGAACTCGAGTCCGAGGCGGTCTCCACTTGCACGCGCCCACGACCGGGGCGCCAACGTTGTCCGGTAGGTGCTGGCGGCCCCGCGCCCCGGGGCGTCCTCTGACTGGAGGTACACTCCGGCCCGGCAACCGATGCCTTTGGTGATAGTAGCGGCCTCCGGCCCTCGACCGTTACGCTATTGCACTCACCGCTCCGCAAATTAGGCCGCAGAGTGTTTAACAGTGATATCTCGGTCCACGGGCGGCTCCCGGACCGCTGCAGACCCTCGCCGGCAAGCGCTGGACAGCGCTGATCTGCGTCTGCCTTTCCCCGGCTTGGATGGCCCGGGTGCTGATTATTTGGCAGGAGAATGCAGGGAAGGTGAGCGGAGCACTAGCTGGTTGCGTCCGCCATGATGGCTCGCTGGCCACGCCCCCATCACCAGGTGCCATGATGGTGAAAAATAATATTAAGGACTCACAAATTCTGGGGATCAGTCACTTTGTCAGTCTGTCAAAAAGGCACAAATAGTTGTGCTATATTACTTAAAGCAAGATACGTACATAAAAGAATATCTACATGATTGAAAAAATCACCCTTGTCCCAATGTCACTGTCACATGAATATAGAGGTTACACGAGGGCAGGGTACGATCTAGGGATATGTAGGAGAGAAATACATATATCAGCAAAGGGTGATTGAAGTTGCAAACAAGAAGTTATGATACTCAATCAAAGAGTGTTCTTATGCATCTTGCGAGCTTACCAGTAGGGCATGTAGAGCCCAGAATACATCAGTAATCTAATCAATAGTCCACATTGTGGCCATGAAGAACATGAACCAAACAGCTAGGCGCAGATGAATCTTTGTCAGTGTCATGGGAAAATGACCAATCAGGAGGCAGGGATGCTCCCTGTCATGGTGGGCATCCGCAAACGTCTAGGATGAAAATAAGATGGAGGAAGGGCGAGGAGAAACTACATCCCTGTTGCTTCTAAAAGAGCTAACATCACTGTATTTGTCAAAAAAAATAGTGTATGTGGAAATAACAGTGAAAATAATAAGTGGACAAATAAATGGAAGCAGCAATTAATTACATATACAGATGTTATCACAGGTGATATTAAATTACAACAATTTTCAGCAATTGTGCATGCATCAGTGTCTACTGCTGTTCATGCATATGATTGAAATGATATCCCGAATAGCTAATGCACAACAAAGTTCAAAGAATTGCTAAACTACTGAATTCCGAGATTCCACTGAAGCGGAGCCCGGTCGAGTGTATGTGGTCAATGCAGCAGCATGTTCTCAGTAACTAACAGCAGATTTACAAAATTACCACTTTTAGAGTCTGGTTGGATCACCTCCCACATACTTTGAAAAATGGACAACAGGTTCCTCTGCAGCATGGTTTCCCAAAGGGAAGCAATGCCAGGCAAATCTAATTAACTGACTCATTCATTCATTCTTTGAGTTTTTTGACTGTGTAATAATAATATAGAGGAACATGAATGAAAGGTATGATAATATTAGAAAGCGGGAACTAAACTGTGCTAGGTAGAATGCTGCAAAGAAACAATAGCCCATGTTGAGATTTGAGGAGTCAAATAGGGTGCCACAAGGGTTCAGATCTCATGTTAGAGTTGTTTCATGTGTTTAGAAATTACAGTGGATAGAAGCGCTAAAGTAAGGTGTGCATATATGCAAATAACATCAACATAGATATTTGGTATGGTTGTGAAACACTATGGGGAATAACACAACAAATCATAACTGTAAAACTAAAAATGTGGTCAAGAAAGTGACAATTTTTTCCCCCGATGGTGCCAATAGCAAGAAAGTACATTTAGGGTCCACTGACCTTAGAAAAATATACACAATAGGAGGTAAGATTTTCAAGACTTCTAGACAGGTGAGGTATGTGCTGGGATATGCTCTGTGCTGCGGAGGTTTGGAATGCGGGGTGGGAACGTGCCTTCGGCTGGGATCGGACTGCGGTTGGGTTTGGTCCATTGTTAGCGGCAGTTTAGCAGGAACTGTGTGGAACTCAGGGTGGGTTCCATTGATGGGTACTTACGGCAGTTGCTGCCGGGACGCCAGAGTTGGAAGAGGGAATAAAGTTGAGCTCCTATCTGTGCGTGGCGGGCCTCTTTGTAGCTTCCTTTCAGTATGTTATGCACATCCCTGGTGAGGCATGGTCTGCAGTATTAGATTACTTTGTCTTGGGCACACCACTAGAAAGATAAAGACAGCTTGGAACCGGTCTAGATACAGGGCACCAAGAGGGTCTATTGTTTGAACCACAAGGCCTATGAAGAGAGGATAAGGCTTTCAAACCGCTATCAACTAGACTGCAGGGTTCTCCTAAATTGGTCCTGGAGGGCCAGATCCATGCCAGATGTTTAAGATAACTACATTTATCTAAATGGGGATATGCTAAAAATCTGGCATGGATCCAGCCCTCCACGACCGACTTTGGAGGACCCTGAACTAGAGCAAAGATCGGAGTGCGGTATACAGAAGACATTTATGTTAATGCAGAGTACAAGCACCGGGTAATTTTCTGCAGATTTAGAAGCAAAGAACCAAAGTTCAAACGTAAGCCCAGAGAATAAACGGGTAAGCAGCACATAACAGTCCTTGAAAAGTGGACGACCCTTCCCAAGGAGTCAAACAAGAATTCTCAAAGGCCCACGGCAGACGCAAGGGGTGAATAAAAGCAATGGTAAAGCTGAAGAGATACAGCGTCTGTGATTTAAAAGGAAGCGACCTGGGTTTCCAGAGTGCGAAACCCTATGGAAAACCAACCTGTGTGATCAACAAAAAAATGAATGGAAAAGAGAAAGTGTGTGCTGGACCTTCAACACAATTGTTTCCTGTATGTCATATCCTATGTTTGGGAGCATTGGCATTACATTTTCGCACCAGGATCAAAAACAGGGCTGTTAACACACAATGTTCAGCCGTCAGGGACGTCTCATGTTGCATTTTCCACCAGCAAAATATTACATTCACAAGCACTTGGCAAAGCCTTCCCAAACTCACACAGCAACGAACTTTACGACAGACATAAATATCCGAAACAACAGCCCTAGTGTTTCCTGCACGTTACAGCGATACCGGCTGAATCAAGGCCTGTGCTATTCAACTTCACTTCAGCACATTGAGAAAGGGCAGGGTGTGCCCGAGTGTTGAAACCGAGCAGTCTGCCATCACAGGGCTTGTGAAACAAAAACCTCTTTCAACTCGAGACACACCAGCGCATCATGCATATATTTCCAGTCTAATGAAATGACATCAGGAGCTTTGAAATCACATGAAAAGGAAAGGCCCCTCCCCTACGCTACAGCAGGGGTATGAGTGTTAGTGTCAGCTGCGGGCAGTATGCAAATCACATTGTGCATGAACTAGTTAAAAAGGTATTGTTAAAACGGGCAGCTGCTAAGGATGCGGTAATACTGTAGCGCCAGACAAGATAAAAAAACGTTTTAGCACAACACAACTTCAAAACTCTCCAAGAAGGGTAACAAAAGTGGCAAAAGGCCAGAGTTTTATTCCTACATCTTTCATCCGAGCTGTTAAAACCCATACTTTCTGCTTCTAGGGCCTCATTGTATGATTTCCAGCAGGTGGTAAATTATCAATCGTCTAATATACAGAAGGCGGAGTGTAATCGTCGTGAGACTCTTAATGGCTTTTCTACTGTTTTGATGACATCATTTCATGCTGCTGAAACATTTAAGCACCTAAACACAACAGCAATTGGACTACAACCCCCAGCAGAGAATTAATTTGCCACTAATGGTAATTTACTGGCAGGGGTAACCCCAGCAGAGTAGATTTTAATTTCAAAATAGTATTTGGTGCTCTGTGATGGGCAGTGTGACACTGCAGAGATCATTTCTAAATACCGCTATAGGTATTCATAAATCCTTTTTTAGAGTAGGTTAAGATCTTCTGCCTCAACCACAATCACATGACTGCATTTAAGCAACCACACTGCCACCCAGTGAACTCCAACAAGCCACTCCAAGCAGATAATGATCAATAAGTGATAAACTGCATGTCAAACACACAGATCAGAGCTTTCACAAACTACAGTACAATACAGGTGGACAATGAACTGCAGTCAGACGGGTTGCATGAGGACGCTGACTTCAAAAGCTGGTTAGTGGTGGGTCACCAGACAAAGCAGGGGGGTGTCCACTGTGACTGCAGACCCTGGACTCACTCTCCAACGCATGGGGGCCTGTTCCCTCTCTGGCAGAGTGAACAAAGTACAAAGGAAGAAACATGCACTTAAGCCTCTCTGCTGGGTCATTAATCAGTTACAAAGCATTAGCAAGGCACAAAATATCATTAATAGTGAGAGATACGCACTTCGAATGGAGCCTTGCCCAGTCTTTGACAACCTAGTCCTCAGCAGCAGTGGACAACCTCATCTAAGCACAATATACAAAATGGAGGGAGCTTATAATGGTACACCACTTACTGCCATTTTGACAGACCACTGGGCATGTTGAGACCAGTGACCCTTGGGGCATATGTGCATTGCTATAGTCCCGGCCAACAAACGACCATTTATTTACAGAGTGAGCCAAGATAAGCAAACTGCAAACCACTAACAGTAAGCAATAATTTAAAGAAAACACACTAATTGAAGGCCACTTTCCCCCTAGTTCCCCAGGCAGAATCAGCAGAATTTACACATTGATGAAAGATGGAGGCCTTAAGAAGGAAGAAGAAAGGGGAACTCTTAAAAATATTATTGATATACTGGAGAGCTGAATATGTTGATGCAGTTCACAGCAACCAGTTGAGACCAGATTGACCGAGAAACTGGTGTCAAGTGATGCACGGAAGTGAGGATAGCTCTTAAGCAGACACTGTATAGACCAGAGCAGGGTGACATGGGATTAGAACATTTTAGGCATGAAAGGAATATATTACAATTCAGTCAGCTTCTATTTACGTATGCAAATTAAGAAATAATGACATACAAATTCCAATCAATGTGTGATCCTCCCCTCTCCCATACTGAAAAGAGTGTATTAGCAGAGTACTTGTCTCCATGTAAAATCAGGAGTGGCCTCTATACATTACACAATGAAAATAGTTTTTGTTTTCGACACAAATTAAATTGGGGGCTAATAGATAAGACACAAAATCAGTTCCTTGTAATTAATTTCTAGAATTTTGTAAATTCAAAAATATTCAGCGATTTTCATGCGAGGCCATAATTACTACATGTGCATGGGGTGTGTGGTTTGGGCAAGAGGCAGGTGAGGGGACCAGCAGCCAGGGCAAACACGAACAACAATAGTGGGTGCATATTATCCAATGAACAGAGCTCACTGGGCGTCTGAATGCTAAATCATTAAGTAGGTCCCTGTTGACACATTGTGCAATCCCAAACAAACCGCTGCATTAGACACAATAAATCTCTAGATATCTGAAGGTGCACCATCTCAGGAATGATGAACTCAACCAATCCTGATTTATACACTTATTGGGATTTTATATGGCATCAGTAGGTTTAATGTATAGAGCATACGAAGCAAGCCTTAAGAAGTTTGCAAAATCTGTTCGCTTTCTAATACTTTTCGTCATGGGTTTGTCCTTTGAAAGTAAAACTACACTAAAAAAAATACCAAGAACAAACCGTGACTGGATCAATTATGGACATCCCAGATGGAACAAATAGAGAGGACTTCTGAAAGCAACTTAAAACTAGACGTGTTAGTTTGAGGGTTGATGCTCTGGCATTTGTGGGCCGTATAAAGTAACAAAGTGATGTGCATCTCATCCCACTGAAATGTATCAGAGAACAGGAAGATGGGAGAAGTCGGAAGCTGCCAAGTGTTAACCTTCAGCTGTTAAAGTTGTAAAAAGTGGCAAAAGTTACAATGGAAATAATTAAATGAGTGGATGAATATGGGACTTTCTATTGTGGGACATGCAGAGTTCAGAAAATGTGTTCGGAGGAATTTCCCCAACAAGTAAATACTGTTTGCCTCTTCATAGCTGGACTATTCCGCATTAGTGCACATATTATTTTTGATCTTCTACTGCGGCCAGACATTTCAATTTTTCCCAGGGTTATTCCACAGATTTCCTCCATGAATGACAGCCTTGTCAGTAATTTTCAGTCTTTTGTATTCTAACCTTTGAAATCCTGCTCCAAACCATTACATACCTTCCTACTTTAACATTTTTAACACGTCTCACTTTTTATGTCACCACCTTTCATTTCGATTTAACCTCTTCTATAATATCTTACTTCCAAGTGATTGTTTGCCATCCAACCTATCGACTTTCTTTAGTCGCCTATTCCTCCTTCACCAAATAAAGGATTCTGTACGACTCTGGTCGAGCATCTAAGAGAAATCGTTCTATGGAGGCACTAATCCTGCTTCGCAACTCACGTTGACTAGGGACACAGATGCAACAAAGATGCACTGGGAAAATGATCTTTCTAGACCTGTGCATCAAGCCTCCAAGATCACAATGATGAAGAGTGTTGGGTGCAGATCCCACAGTAGGGGATTCGGGGAAGTTGTGTGGTTGATCAGTTAGACGACCTTTAAATTTAGCTAAGAATGGTTTCAAGAGGGTTCACATACAGTGAAGCTTTGACAGTATTCAGATGTTGGATGTAAATCACAGTGATCTGTTCATAGGCTAAAACAGAACAAGAAAAGAAGTTGCTTGATTGGGGCGCACTACATACTGTAATCTGCTGGAATAACACTTATCTCAGAGGCAACGTCATCTTTTCTGCACAAGTAGTGCCAGATCTGTAGCTCATAAGCAATGTCAAAAAAATTTTTTTTCAACTTTCAGAAAATCTTCTTCAAGCTGGAGGTAAAAGCGAATGGATTTCCCAAAGGTAGAGCCTTATTTATGGAGGAATCTCCTACCAAAAAACTCAGCCAGACAACTGGGATCTAGCTTCATGGAGGCTGAGCTTCGACATCGAGTCACTGAACTACAGGTCTGGCCCCCCTGCCATTGAGCATTCTCATACATCATCTTTTAGAAAAAAAGTTTCAGCTTTAATGACTGGTTTGTCTTTTAAAAAAAGGGCTTTTTGATAAATAAAAAAAAAAAAATGAGAACAAAAAAAGCAAACTGGCAGTACTGTGTTCTCTCTTTGATGTGGCAAACATCAGACGTACTTTGCATGCAAATTCACAATCCTGTGCTTTCTCACCGAAGCAGACAATCATCATCTCCATTTCTTCTATGCATATTACTTTCATTTCATCTGCACAATTTTCATATCACTCGCAAATTTCTGGAATTACCAAAAACAATTCTTTTATCTCCAAACAAATCCTCCTGAGCTTCCGCCATACTATCGCCAGTGCTCTGCCTCTACTTGCCTCTGTCGAGTCTGTAACACGCCTGTCCTTCATTTAACATTTAGCTGAATCAATTTGTTTTTCAAAGAGTTCAATATCAAAAAATCCTGCTCCATCACAACTTTCGCAACCAGCATGCTCACTTTCCTCCAGGTCAGACTCATTACGTTCAAGGTCTAGCACCTTAAACTGCGAGACAAATCATTGTCTTTCAGGTGTGCTAGCTTGATTATTTTAATGGAAGCAAAAGAGGACTACATTACCCAGAATGCATTAGGTTAGCACATGAAATCCCAAAACTGGAAAGAGTGTCCATTATGATCTGGAGGGAAGTGGTCACCCCATTTACAGCGTATAACACTTTGCCATGAACCGTCTCCTATTATTTGTTATTGGCAGAGAGCATACTATTCCAATGGAAGCATTCTTACACCCAGCACCCATTTTTACTTTCCTGACCTGAAGGGCAAGCAGGAGCTCTCATAATTTCTGTGTCACATTATGTTACAATAATACTGTTTTCTTTCTTTTTTTTGTGCAGAGGACTTTGCAGCCCGATGTACGTTCACAACATTTATAAACAATGACATCAAGTAGCAAATTAACCAATGGAATTAAGTAGCAAATTTAGCAAATTAAGGAGTTTGGGCATTTGGCTCCCAACACACACATTTGTCGAGCCCTCCCTAACGCCTTCAACCGAGAAAAACGAACGAGTTCACTTTTTTCAGTCCTAAAGAGCACATATACCATTGCCATCATGCCGCAGTGAGTCACCCTCAAGCTATTCAGCCGGAAACCCACAGAAGAAGAAGCCTTGAAAAAATCCCTCTCCTTTCCTCTCACTATTGCTTAAAGTAGTTTTTCATACTACCATGCCTCCACCAGATGTTTGTCAGACGGCAGCAAGAAAGCTGTATCCCGATCGATATCGAATTTTAGAAAAGTAAATCTCTCCAATTCACCAAAATACGAGCTTGAACAGTGTACAGCCGGTAGTTAGGTCCATGTCACAAAAGTGTCTTAATGTCTGTCCGGATTTTTTACCCAGAGCCAAAAATATGCTGGGACTTGTAGTTTCTGTGAGTTTTCGTCGACAAATTGTGGCTGAAGTTACCTTCATGACAGGGGGCCAGATGTCAGCTATGCAGATAAACCGTAACAGCAGTGTAATAGCAAATACTGCTTCTAAAACTTCTCTACAATACATTCTGCTTCACTTGATAAGACTTAAAGTGCTACACACAGGAACACAGAACTTCTTTTCTTCACTCGGCACTTCCATACACAATTCTAAATAAATATGTCTTTTTTTTAATGAGAATTGGTCAGGTTAATTTTTATGTGTAAAGAAATAAAATTCCAATTCCAGCTGAAGGATCAATAAAAAAATGTTTTAAATGTTGCAAAAGGCAACTACGCAATGTTAAATAAGATTTTCCTTTAGGGACAGAACTACTGGCCAGCCAAAGAAGGGAATTCATCAGTCAATTGAAAGCAATATATTTTGTAAACATGATGTTCCACAATCTCCAAAGCAAAGTCAGCATTTGCTCTTCACTTAAGAGCCATCAAAATGAAGGCAATGTTTTTTGCAGATAATATATAAAATAACCGGTGTGGAGCAGTTCATAATGGGGTTCCTTTCGAGCAAGGGTTTTCAAGTAACATCATAGAAAATGCCAGCTGCCCCATCAAGACTTCATGTTGGTCATGATGCCCTCCCATGGATGACCAAGGCCTTATAAGCTGGGCATATTGCACCAGTTGTGCAAGGTATGGAATCACTGGGAGTGAAGCAAACATAACACGGTCGTCCTCACCCTCACTCACCTTTCTCGGGTGCCATAAAAGTAACCTCCCTCAATAGTCCTCCTTCACGAAAGTAAAAATACCCGCCATGTTGCTACCCTCCCAGCTCAACAGTTTAGCTCTCACTAGGACAGCGTAGAGGAGGCTCTCTGGTGACATCCACTTTGTTACAGCAGCTGCCAATCTGAGAAAAATATGGAACTACACTGAACAGTGATCCGCAAGGCAAATGCCACGTCTGTATGCCAGTGAGCCACCCGCATTTACCCACTTCCGTCAGGTTTGTGGAGATGCAGGAGAGGGTGGGGATGATGGGAGATATACCGACCATCATGCATCATTCCATTTCCTCCTTTGGGTCTGTGGCGAAGAGGAGGGGTGGTTCATCGACCATCCTAGCACTGCTTTAAACAATGGGCAGTGATAATTTGGCTCCTCCTATTCTCCACAGACCAGAAGGAGGCAACAGAAAGATGGATGATGGTCATATATCTCCCATCATCCCCTGCCTTATGACAGAGCAGTAAATAACTGGGTTTTGGATACAGTATTGGCATCATCTGAACTCCAAAAAGCAGACATCTTGGGCAAAGTACAGGAACTCAAAATGGTACATATTTTCAGGCAAAAGGTTAGCAATGCAAAATAACAACCATTAGCTCCCATCTCATGGAAGAGGTCGATTCTTGTCATGCTCATATGAAAAAAATGCAAACTATTTTTGAGACGCCAATATCACGGGAAGGGAACGATATGGCTGGCGATAATGGCCCCAGAGCTTTTAGTTAGACACTGAAGGATTTACCTGACAGCCATTGCACCATTTTGACCTCTATGTGTTACCCCTTTCTTAACACCCATCATTCTACCACCATGAGTTCAATTTGTCCCCCAGTCAATAATGCCTCATGTAACATCCTCTCATGTTCATAACTCTGTTACAATAATAAAAAAATTGGGGAAAAATAAGCAACAAGGGATGAAAGTAAAAAAATTCCGGGGGAGGGAAACCGCTATCCAAGTCATTTCACAGAAACGCGACTAGAAGATAATATTGTCAAACCAATTGAATGAAGAGCATAAATAGGGAAACGACCTTAACAACGCGGTCAAAACACCGCAGTATATTTAGATCGCTGCATTTACAACGCAAGTCGTTACCACGACTTGCACTGGAGGGCGCTCTAGACTAAGGAATAGTGTGATTTATTATTCCAACACCTTCCCTACTGTACGTAGGCTGGAGTTGGAATAGTAAATCATACTATTCCTAAGCCAAGCGCCCTACAGCGCAAGTCGTGGTAACGACTTGCGTTGTAAAAACAGCGATGTAATGTACCGCGATCTAAATGATCGCGTTGTTACATCATACATCCGCATAAATATAACATGGAGGCTTCAGATGAGGATCTCTGCTGAACTTATTAAAGTTTCTCTGCAACCAAGATGAATAGGAACTGCTTTCTAGTCCCTTGCACAGCGGACACGTTTTATCTTGCATTGCATTTAGTGATTACAAATCAACACAGTTTGATCCACAGGCACAACTTCATGGCCACACATGCCTTGACATCCGCTCATTTCTATCACTAAAAAAGAGAGAACTTGAAAGCGCAGGTTAGTCTGACACCAAAAATGAGTAGTACCACTGAGATACTACACCTAGAAGGAGGAGCGCTGATGAACTACTACAAAGAGTACAGTGAAATGTCAAGGCTTATGCTGTTTCTGAGGTTGTGCGTGTGTGTGTGTATCAATAAAACTCACTGGCTTCCAAGCAGGCATAATGGGTTTGCTTGCTTTCATCCCATTCCTGCTCACTTCTTGAACCAAGAGCCAATGTCTGTGTTTAAGCCTCAAAGAAAGAAATAATCCTTCAGGCCACCAACAAATACATTAACCATGAAAAGTTAAATTGTCTGTGTTGCAATTCTAATCAAATCAAGCTATCCTCCCAATATGTATCTTGTTGAAGCAGGAGATACATTTAAATGGATAATCACTAACGCTTGGCACAGACATCTACATATGCTTGTCGCACAAAGTTATTCCTCCATCTGAAGTATATATTAAGTAAATCTACCCTTGCTACAGAGTGTACTTGTACTCTGAAGCATCCCATTAATGAAAGGGATACAAGGTCTCTTTCAGAATCATGGTCCAGTGAAGGATGCAAGAGGCCTGTCTGCATATCGAGGACTCCTGGAGAAGGCAAACGCCAATCATCGAAGAGTGGAGCTCTAGGTCTCACAGTCTGACATCTCTCGATGACACACTACCAATTTGTTCCCCATGCACACTACAAATTTGTTCACCACAAGATATTGTTTCCTAGCAACAATTTTTTGAGCAGAACCAGGCGGGGAAATCAGCAGCTGCAGAGACTGAGTCACTTCCCGTGCCTCTTATTTTGTCACTACGACTGCATCTTCATTTGCAAGGGTTTCCTACCATGACGCTACTTTAGAATCTGCTCCAACAACAGGCCACTTGGCTGAGCCCACTTCACCTGTGACATTCGCCGGATTATTTACTGCAGTATGTTACGCGGTCTGGCCAAACTTGCAATGTTGTTTGTTCTTTTCACACAGCTCTTCTTCGGTCAGTTCTTAAGCTTTTCTTTACTCTTTCTCCTACCAGCCTACACACATTTCACTCCACTGCCTTCCACCTCATCGTTGAAACTTCCTCTTTAGTCACCATCTCCTGTTTGTCTTACTGTTGTGCCGCTTGTCTTGATTCAGTACAATATAAGCTCCCAGGAGCCTTTTTTCTTCCTTCTCTGATTTACATCGTTTTGTACCAAGTGTTTTTTGGGAAACATCGTTTACAACGCATGCGTTACAAAGCGTGTCATTACAACAAATGTTTTACAACGCGAAATCCATTACAACTCATGTCATTACATCGCATAATCCATTACAACGCATTCCGCAAAGTAACGCCCCGGCGGAGTTAGAATAGTAATTGCGTTGTAATGGATTATGCGTTGTAACGACATGCGTTGTAATGGATTTTGCAATGTAAAAAATTCGTTGTAATGACGCGTGCGTTGTAAAGGGTCATATTCGTGTTTTTTCCTGGGCTTTCAAAATACCTTTTGCTAACATACCGTGAAACTGTCATCAGCTACACCCTATCCTCCATCTCAGCATGAATCCATTCCTCTGTACTTATTGTCAATACAGTTATGAATATATTTCCACTTCTGCTGTCAGACTGCAGATCATCCAACTCTTTTTGATTTTTATTTCATTCCACTGGAGTTGCTCTGCTACAGATTCAAAGAAACGCATGGTGTGCATGTTTCTTATAAGAACTTAAAAAGGGGCCTCCAACCTCATTTTTAAGGAAAATTAACATTGGTTTGTTGATACTGTAACTAGATCAATGGAGCCATGGTAATAATCAATTTGTGTTTTCTTTAATGAGGGAAACCCAATTTTCAATCGTACCCGTCCTTACCACCCATGTACTCTCCATCTTACGCACTATCTACCACAAACTGTGAGCTTGGCCTTTCTCCTTTTGCTCACCCCCACAATGATGCCTGAAGAACTATTCACTTGCTGCTCTCTTCATGTAGCAAGTCACCTTCCTGTATGCTCAACGTCTTCCCTGCAATAGTTCTGAGAATATGGCTGCCTGGTGTACAAAGTCAATCATCTTTCCAGCCCGACCATTCTTCTTTGTATGCACAACACCCACCCTCTCAGTTTCACTGACTTCTTTAAAGTGGTTGGTCCATATTGCATAAAAAATTTATTGCCCATCTAAGCAGGAGGGATTTTTTTTTTACCTGTGTGACATGAAAAGGTGGATAAGGACTACAAGCAAATCCCACGATGCCACCCTGAGCATTAGAACTCGCACTGCAGTCCTTTCTACCACTGGCCTCACAAGCCAGACCAGCCCATCAGAGCTGCAGTGTTGAGGCTTGTGCTCCAGTGCACAAATGTTGGTAGTGTGGTACTGATTTCCAAAGGTTGATGGGGTCCCGGATCTCAGGGGATGCATCAGGACCCCCAATTCACACTATCCAGAATAAGATCAGAAAGGCCATTTTTTTTATTTTAATGTTTTTAATTTTTTGAACACAAGCCCTACATTTCTTGGATACATGTAACCATGAGGAATATGCGGCTGGCCAGAGTAATCCTCGGTTCTACGATCTTTGACCCCTTGTAAATAATGTGCGCTGGTGGAGGGGAGACCTCAACAATTCGATTACAGAATTGTTCGAGCCCATCGCCCCCTTTCGTCTCATACTTCTGCAATGGGTGGTTATCTTTATTGGAAACCTTTTATTCATCCGGCAGTTACCTTCTGTTCCTGCCAGTGACTATTTACACCTGGCATCTACTAGGAGTCATCACGGCTAGCTCCATAGAGTACTCCTGGCTAGGAATCCCTGTATATCAGTCTACATCACAAAATATATGCACTGCTTGCCTACTTGACCTCTGCCGACCCAGTGATACCAGCCTGTGCCCCTCTGGTCTTGTTTGCTTTCTCAGAAAGTAGTGCCTTCCGACTATGCTGTCTTCTACTTTTGTGGACTGAGTCAGGCGACCAAATGGTAACTAGTTCTCTGTGGCTTCTAGGGCTAAATCTCTCTTGCCTCAACCCCTTCAACCCAATACCATTCTGTTCTGTCCTTGACGGGATTGTAAATAGCTGTTTTAAATGTGTGGCAAATATACATTCATATTTTTGTCAGAAAAGACCTCATGACCATTCCTCTAGGCAGCTAATACCGACTCCACATCGAATAAAAGCTAGGACTTCAAAAAATACTCAGACTAAATACATCTGTAAGCAATATAGATATAGTGTTCACTAGCACAGTGCAACTGTTTATCATCCTTTAGACGACGCATCTTATTATAGGAAAGATGTCAAGTGCAGACGTCTAAAATCCGGGTCTTATCATTCCTCCACAAAAAGAATCGAATTAATCCACAACTAAGCACTGCAACACCTTTTGAAATATTTTGTAATTTGTGACCAAAAATAGAAGAGATAGTATAGTACAATAGCTTTTGGTATACACTAGGTCTTCCACTCAAGGGAACGCTGTGGTCCTGAAAGCTACTGCATTATTCAATCTTTGGTCTTTTTTGTTCCTCTAGATCTAGAACAAGGTACCGCATCCTGCCAGAACCTTTTCTAGCACCAGCATGACAACATGGACTGTTTTCACAGCACAGTTACAGAAATGTTCAGATGCTACGAAATGCAAAATTAACATAGTTGAGTGCATATTAATTCCCATTCTTGTTTACATGTTAAACACATGACACGAGGTGTGGTTTTTGAAGAAAAATGTAGGCTGCTATTCGATTCGCTTGAACAATACTGTACATCAGTCTGATGAAAGATTAACACACTCCTGTCTTAAGTAGTCAGTACTTTTCTTTGGTCAAACGAAGTTCCTGTACTAGGCAAGGTACTGCTAGGAAAAAATGACTGAATAGTCCACGATGCACGACTGTAATATCATAACCACAACAACAGGCTATTCACTCTTCTCAGGCAGACTCCCTTTTCCATGTGCGACTCTTACGAGAGGAAACATTTCCTCTTCACTATATACACTTCCGGTGCTGCATTAACACTGGTAGTATTCAGTGTCTTAAACAGAGACCCCTTTCACTACTAGCTCTGCGCACCCCTCAGTGCGTTGCTATTCATCCACTAAAAAGAAAATCCAAGCCATGTGACCATAAAACACTCCCAGTGCAATCTAAAACATACGTGGCTGCTCCTGACTGTAATCATCTTTTTTGGGTGCTAATCCGGTTCCGTGGAGAGAATTAAGGAGTATGTAACTTCTATTACAGACCTAAGAGTGTTCATGCTCCACCACTACTTTAGACGTGCCAAGCTCGCGCACACATGGTTTTCACACCACAGGAAAAGACCCACGTGTCCAGAGTTATTCCATCAACTTGAATTTAAGAGGGTGCCCTCAGACAAGAAAACATGTTTTATTCCATCCTGGAAAAGCAATGGTGTTGGAAAACACAACGTGAGAAAGTATGCATGGCTTGGCATCACTAAGGACTAAGATTTTTAAAATGATCTGTTTGTTTTTCTTCTGTTTTTCATAAAGTGTGTATGTAAAATCCCAACTGATTTGATCGCCCAGGAGTTCATTCTTGAAAACACAAATTGTGGCACAGAAAATTTTTCCCAAATTTTATCCGTGGTCACTGACATCATGGCGTCTTCGAGATGCCATGAAACGAATAAAGCAAGACTCAGTCATTAGTGACCGGATTCACAAACCTTTTTCTGTGAGTAGTGCTGTCCTATCAACTGTAGGCGAGACTTACTCTTGAATTTCCAAGCGCGAGATAATCTTTGCGGAAGGAAACCTTGTGAATCAGGCCCTTAACTGGACAATATTAACACCAAATGTGATTTTGATATGCTAGGCAAGGCATTTGTTAGCATTATTATTCACTGTGCCACAACTGACCCATGTCCACTGAACCTAGGATTAGCATATTATCCACACCCTGGAGTAGGTTTCATTATTGCATTTGATGATTATCTTAAAAATGAAATCAACATTTCAACACATAAGGCAGCAGCAAAATGGATACAAGGAACGCTGGACGACGGTGGAATGGTGCCTCTTCAAGGCCTGTCCTCTATTTGTGGACACACAAGGCTTGTATCTCTCTCTGCACTACGCCCATCATACACAAGGCACATAGCTACACGGAATGTTCACCACCGCAGTAGGACAGTGTTTGCTGCTCACCTCTTTGCTTCCTCCAAATGGCAGAGATATTCATAGGCCACATTCTGCCGTCTTCTCTCGTCCATCTCCTCCGCCGTTAGTCTTTCATTATCCAGGACAGCTGCAAAGAGTCAACGGCAGTCTGGTTAGATACCAGGCCAAGCAAAGGATTCACAATCATAGCTGGATGTAGCCTTGTGGGCCTACAGTGAGGGACCTCACTAAAGTCCAAAGTATGTGTGATTTAAAATGTTTTCATGGTCTATCCATACAGGGGCATGATAATGCATCTAAAATACTAATAACCTGCGTTTTTATGCAGCACGTAATAACACCGATTTGCAATTTCTACGAATTGCAAATAACAGTGTTTTAAATGAAATCGACAAGGCAACCATACAATGATACACCAGTGGCAGCTGCATGTTATAGCAGAAGGGCAACTTTAAAAAGGACTGAAATATTCTACAATGCTGAGAGAAGATGGGGATGGCTAGCACAGGAAACAAGTGGGTACTCTACCTGAAAGATGTATTTTGTAACACTAGAAACATCTGATGAAAATGGGTGGATGGCAATTGTGATTTTAGAAAAAAAGACCTCTTCTTAACTATTTTGTAGCAAAATCTTGTTGGTCAACCCAATGTTACTGGGAAGCTATTGTAGTGCTTTTCAGGTTGCACAAATTAATTCCTCTGGTTCTATTTAGGGTACCAGATTAACTTTAACATTTTGGACCACCTGGATGTGTATGTGCTGTGCTGGCAGGTCATTTTAGTGCTAGTTGGCAGATTAACTTTTAATTTTTTAATATTGAAGAAACCCCGAAAAAAGGCATTCTCACAATATTTTCAAACAATTGACAAACTATTAAAAATACATAATGCTTTCCACTTACAAATTGTTGCAAGAAGTAAATCAATGAACACAATCACGGACAATCTCTTCAATCACACATTCGCAATTAAAGACATTTTAAGCATTGATTATTTACGATAGATTTCAAATCAGGCAGACAAGACAGAGCAATACAATCTTCTCCTTTCCCTCATAATCCTGCCCTTCGCTTACTCAGTACAACGTTTCAAAATTTGACACTGCCTACAGGAGTTTACGCAGAGAAATAAAAGAATCTTAGTTGTGTTACTCCCTCATGCCTAGGGACGGCAAGCCATACGCTAGTAAAAACAAAGTGTAAGAAATTGGGTTATTTTTTTGGGGAGGGGGGGGGGACTCAGGCAAAAGACACAATCCTCGTCAGGGTGAACCACAAAAGTCGCAAAACCAACCTGTGCTTAACCCTCTGGCAGTTTAGCACAAAGCTGTCAGGCTTAACCTAAAAATAATGTATAAAGTATTTATGCAGCGCAAAACTAGTAAAAGAAAAATATAATTAAGGAAAACCCAAACCTATTTAGAAAAATAAAGTAAATCTTAATAAACTAAACAATACCAGAAAGACAAACATCCAACCAGTAGAACTGGCTATATTCAGTTTTAAAGCTTTTAGCAAAAATAGCGCTTAAAAACACAAAGCACCACTAGCAGTCATCTGGCTGTGCTAAACTGGAGGAAAGTCGCAAGTTAAGGCCGACCACGATGGAACGTGGGTCTGATGGAGTGATCAGGTTAGTCCCACTGGAGAGTTACCTTCCGAGTCCGGCGCGAACAGTGAAACAGACCGCGAGGAGCAGGTAGAGCATCATGGATGGTTGCCGCTGTAGCGCGAAGAGCCGGTCGGAAATTGTGGATGGTTGTTGCAGTAGCTTCGCGTTGGCAGTCACTGCAGGCTGTCATTGCTCTAGTGCGGCTCTCTCATTGTCACTGGCAGTCCATGTCAATGCAAAGAGCAGGTCTCAGCGGAGCTTCGTGTTGGCGGTCATTGCAGGCGGCAGGGTCTTGGCGCAAAAAGGACAGCTCACAGTCAGAAGGAGCCCACACTTCAGGATTTTCACTTTTTCTTCAGGAGGAGTGCACCTCGATGCCAGCTGATGGTCCAGAACCTGGAAGGCACCTTGGGATCAAGGACTCACTACAGCAGAGGCCAGCAGGGCTCAGGCAGGTCCATTTGGAGCAGGTCAGCTGGGAATTTGCAGGGAGGCCTCTGAAGCTTGTTGTGTCTCTGTAGCTCACACAGGACGTCAGTCAACTGACTCTTAGTCACTCTGGTTAGCCTGGGATGAAGGCAAGCAGGTCCAGTCTTCCTTCTCAGACAGCAAAACAGTCCTTCAAGCAGCAGGGCAGTCTTCCTTTTTTAACTTCCACAGGGCCAGGAGTGTTCTCTTGAGTGGATTTGGAGATACAATATTTATACCTGGCGGCAGCCTTAGTGTCAGGGTACTCCCTCTCCTAGCCCTAAATCTGGCTCTGGAAAATTCTTCCCCTTCCACTGACAAGGCTCAAAACTGTCGGGGTGGAGAGGGTGACAAAAAGTAGGCAGGCAGCACTGGACTCAGATTCCTTTGCATGTGCAGGAGTTAAAGCCCTTCGAAGTGTAAGTGAGGCTGGGTAAAACTCCTTCTCAGTGATCTTGACAAGATGGCCCATCCTGTCCACAGCTAACCCCCTTTTGTGTTACTGTCATCTGGAAGCAATACACAAACCCCAACAGAAGAGGCATTCCCATTCATGTGACCCAGGACACTGGCAGAAGGCAAAAAATGTTTCAGACAAGAAAATGGCAACTTTATAAAAAAGGAATTTTCAGAATTGTGACTTACAATTCAACTTTACCACTGAAGAGAATTTTAAAGGACAATTCTTTTGAGTGTATACAGTTTATCTTTATCTCCTTCCAATCTTAAGTCAGCACTTACTAAAAGGTAATAAGGTAACCCAGTGTTGGTCAATTGGAGAGATAGCCCTTGCAACAGTGAAAAACGACATTAGGAGTTTTTCATTGCCACAACATGTAAAACTTAAACACACATCCTACTTTTAAGATACAAGGCATCCTCCGTGATGAGCCTTTAGGACCTACCTTCAAGGTGACTTATCAAGTATTAAAAGGAAGGTTGAGGCCTGGCTAAAGGTTTATTTTGCCAGGTTGAAATGGCAGTTTCAAACTGCATTACAGGCTGCAGTAGCAGTCCTGAGACATGTTTTAAAAGGCTACTTTAGGTGGGTGGCAAAAAGAGAGCTGCAGGCCCACTAGTATAATTTCTTATACAGGCTCTGGGTACATTCAGTACCATGTACTAAGGACGTACAAGTAAATGAAATGTGCTAATAATCTGTAGGGCAATTTCACTATGTTTGAAGGAGTACCCAAGCACTTTGGCACTGGTTAGCAGTGGTGACGTGCACAGTCAGAACAAAATCGAATTCAGCAAAACAAGAGGAGTGAAAAAAAAAGTTTGGGGGACTATAATGCCAAGGATGTCAGGTCTAACACATAGTATGCAGAATGTCCATTCGAAATTGCAAATATCTCACCCTCGAGATTAGAATGAGAGTTTGAAGTAATTAACAAGTGTGCCAAATTCACAACCTCTAGTATAAGCAATGGTAGTCCTCCTTGCAGCCAGGGCACCAGGGTCTGCTTTTCGTGAAGTCCTGCTGACTGCCACGCTTACAGCTCTCTTGGAGGCATCTCTACAGATTCCTTTACCATAACAAAAGCTAGTGACTGAGGCTAGGGGGTGTCTCTTTTCTACCTGGATTTCAGGATCTCGTTAGATCTTCTATACCAGTCGGTCCAGCTATATCCATGCATCCATAACTAATGTTGTTAAAATACATTTGCTACCCATTTCTATCTCGCACTCAAATGTTATCACAGCAGCTAAACAAACCGCTCATATGACATTACATTTCACCTCGAGGGGCATCGAGGAACAGAATACTTAAATGGCTCTTCATGTATTTTCATCTTAGTTATCACAGTTAAACTTAAACGAGAACAACATTGGTACTTCATAAGACACAACTTGGTTCAGTATTTTCAAGAGAATCTTTCTTAATTTCTCATTTAAAAGACCACCATATTTGTATAAAAAAAGAAAAAGCAGGATGGCCATTAGGAATATTCCTGGGCCAATTAAGGTGGGCCTCCACCATGAAGCACAAGGAGACAATATTGGCAAAAATCTTCCCAACACGCTAGCAACTTTAAAGAATATCCAATCGTGTTTCTGCCTACTTACACCCAAGCAAAAAGGGTCCTGGATAGAGCACCCCAAAATAAACCTTTGTGTTTTCTTTAAAATTACCATTCAGATAATTCTTTGAGGATGAGAGACTTAAAGCATCAAGAGTACACTGAAAGTCCGCTTTTGTTATGTCGCATATCAGATTGTCTGCATAGCGCGACGTTTGAACAGAAGCCGACGGCATCGCCCACCATTAATCTGAGAATGTACTAGAATAGTGGCAGGTGCTGCTAGTACTGGGAAGAGTGCCAACCCATCACAGCAACACAAACATGCAGAACACAGGATTTCCTCCATTCCAGCATAGTGATACACTTTTCGAAGGAAACTGTGGCACTGTACACACTCATTCTATGATAAGTAATCATGGTTCGTCCCATTCCAGTATTCTATTATGCTTTTGAATGAATCGCCAAAACGTGCCATACCATCCTGAAATAGGGCAAAAGCAAAATGTAGTTGTTATAAATTGTGTTTCTGGTATATGGGAGTGTTAGCCCTGGTCAAGCAGTAACCACAATTCTAGTCAGGGTAAGTCACAAACACACTGTAAATTAACTTGTACTCACCCTCTGGTAGGTAGGCAAAGAGCAGTCAGGCTTAACATAAGAGGCAATGTGTAAAGGTATCTGTGCATGACTTCAAACAGTAAAACAGTAAAAACACCACGAAAAAATATTCCAAATCAGGTTAGAAAAATAGAGCCTACTTTAATGCACAAAACAAGACCAAAACGACAAAAATCCAATAAGTAAAGATTCCTAACACCGGTTCTAAAGAATATATTGCAAAATAGTGTTTGAAAGCATAAACCGCCAACCAGGGATATCTGGTCACACTAGACTGGGTCAAAACCAAACGTTCAAGCAGACCGCGATGGAGAGCTGCACAGATTAGTCCAGCTGAAGGTTAACTTCTCAAGATTTGTGCCAAGAGTCCCATTCACAGGGCAGAAGTTCGCCAGGAGCAAGGAGAGTGTCGCTGATTGGCGGGGCATGAAGTGCAGGCCGGGGGTCGCGGACAGACAGGCTGGAGCCTCGCAGTGGCGATCCACGCTGGCAAACAATGCTTGCTGTGCGAAGAGACAAACTTGCGGTGGCTCGTGTGAATCCTTCGGCCAAGCAGCGTGGTTACGGTGCAAATCGGCCCGTTCACAAACAGCCCAAAAGCTTGATTTAGGAACCCAAAATCCACTTCTAAGGGCCCAGGAGCTGATAGGCGCCTATTGGGGGTCAGGAGCTTGTTGAAAACGGGTCCAGGAGCTGTGGGTAGTCTGTTATGTCCCGGAGGCTGAGATCAGGAGGCCAGCAGGCTATCCCTTGGAGTCACTCTGGGGTCCTGGGTTCAAGATGGGTTTCAGGTCCAGTTCTTCCTCTTCAGGCAAGAGAGCAGCAGCACAGCAAGGCAGCAGTCCAGGAGTGAAAGTCCTTCAGCAGCACAGCAGTCCTTCTTAGCAGATTATTCACAGGTCCAGAAGTGTACTGAAGTGTTTGTCTGCGGTCCATTTCTTATACCCAGTGGTGCCTTTGACGTGTGGGGACTTAAAAGAGGTCCTTGAAGTGCACAGAGACCATACCCTTCCAGCCCTGGCTCCAGTCTCATTACATGGGAGTATGAAGCCCTTTGTGTGGGGACAGGACACAGCAAATGCATGTGTAAGTGTGAGGATGTGCCCAGCTCCTCCATCCCATCCTTCCAGGATGGCCACTCAAGTCACAAAAAAGCTCCCATCATTTTGTGTCGTTGTCTACACAAAGCCCAGCTGTCACCCACTCCAGACAAGTGATCAGAGACAAGCAGCAGGCACCAAATGGCTAAAGTAAAAAAAAAATGCCAACTGTCTAAAAGTGGCATTTTTAGAATTGCAATTTAAAATCCAACTTCACCATAAGTTGTGATTTTAAATTGTGATTCCAGAAACACCAAACTTAGGAGTCAAATCTCTTGCCAATTGGAAATGACACTTATAAAATGTATTAAGGTAATCCCAATGTTATCCTATCGAAGAGATAGGCCTTGCAGTAGTGAAAAAGAATTTAAGCGATTTACACTACTAGGACATGTGAAATTAAAATTTCATGTCCTACCTTTTTAAATACACTGCACCCAGCCCTTGGGCTATCCAGGGCCTACCTTAGGGTCGACTTGTATGTATTAACAAGCATTGGCATAGCCAATAGGTCTCGCCTTTGGGGCCTTATAAGTGTTTAGCCAGAGCTATTGACTTTGCCAATGTCTTCAAGCTGTGCTGTAGAGAAGTGTGGCTGCTGTGCAGCATGCTGAAAAGTTATAATAAAAAAGTGTCAGAAGCATTTTTGTTACTTTATCTATGACCAAGAAGGCATTATGTAAAACTGAACGACCATATTAAAAAAAGTATTTACAATAAAAAATTTCCTCAGTTTTCTTTTGTTCTTGCAATGCTGGCAACTTGTTTCTGCCTATTGCAATGGTTGTTTGTTAAAGCTTTTTTTTTGAGGGGGCATAAACAAACTGAGGGTGAAGGTTGGGAACTAGTACCTGTATTATAACACTAGCAGCGGCCAGAAGCTAGGGGAGAATCAACAGATGCCAGATTCCGAGAGCAGGCTGAGGTGGTGCTGAGTGATGCTGAGGTGGTAGTGGTGGTGGTGGTGACTGTTGCGGAGACGATACTCAGGTCTTGCTGAGTGATACTGCTGTGGTGTTGAGTGATGCTGTGGTGGTGCTGAGTGATGCTGTGGTGGCCCTGAGTGATGCTGTGGTGGCCCTGAGTGATGCTGTGGTGGCGCTGAGTGATGCTGTGGTGGCGCTGAGTGATGCTGTGGTGGCGCTGAGTGATGCTGTGGTGGCGCTGAGTGATGCTGTGGTGGCGCTGAGTGATGCTGTGGTGGCGCTGAGTGATGCTGTTGTGGCGCTGAGTGATATTGTTGTGGCACTGAGTGGTGCTGAGCGATGCTGTGGTGGCCCTGAGCGATGCTGTGGTGGCCCTGAGCGATGCTGTGGCGGCGGTGAGCGATGCTGTGGCGGCGGTGAGCGATGCTGTGGCGGCGCCGAGCGATGCTGTGGCGGCGCCGAGCGATGCTGTGGCGGCGCCGAGCGATGCTGTGGCGGCACCGAGCGATGCTGTGGCGGCACCGAGCGATGCTGTGGCGGCACCGAGCGATGCTGTGGCGGCACCGAGCGATGCTGTGGCGGCACCGAGCGATGCTGTGGCGGCACCGAGCGATGCTGTGGCGGCGCAGAGCGATGCTGTGGCGGCGCAGAGCGATGCTGTGGCGGCGCCGAGCGATGCTGTGGCGGCGCCGAGCGATGCTGTGGTGGCGCCGAGCGATGCTGTGGTGGCGCCGAGCGATGCTGTGGTGGCGCCGAGCGATGCTGTGGTGGTGCCGAGCGATGCTGTGGTGGTGCCGAGCGATGCTGTGGTGGTGCCGAGCGATGCTGTGGTGGTGCTGAGTCATCCTGTGGTGGTGCTGAGTGATGCAGTGTTGGCCCTGAGTGATGTTGTGGTGCTGCTGAGTAATGCTGTGGTGGCGCTGAATGATGCTGTTGTGGCGCTAAGTGATGCTGTGGTTGTGCTGAGTGATGCTGTGGTTGCACTGAGTGATGCTGTGATGGCGTTGAGTGATGCTGTGATGGCGTTGAGTGATGCTGTGATGGCGTTGAGTGATGCTGTGATGGCGTTGAGTGATGCTGTGATGGCGTTGAGTGATGCTGTGATGGCGTTGAGTGATGCTGTGATGGCGTTGAGTGATGCTGTGATGGCGTTGAGAGATGTTGTGTTGGTGCTGAGTGATGCTGTGCTGGCTCTGATTGATGCTGTCCTGGCTCTGATTGATGCTGTGGTTGCGCTGAGTGATGCTGTGGTGATGCTGAGTGATGCTGTGGTGTTGCCGAGTGAGAGATAGAGTGAAGATATAATGCCCAATTAGAGAGGGTGGTGAGAGAGAAAGGGTGTACATAGAATAAAGAGTGGAGCGGGATAGAGAGATAGAAAGAAGGGGAGAGAGAGTGAATGAAGGAGTTTGAAAGAGAAACACATAAAGGGGTGAGAGAGAATGAAAGGCTAAAAAGATAGAGAGGGGAGAGTTAATTAAGTAGAGAGAGAATTAGAGAGGGGAGAGAGAGAGAAGGAGAGAGACAATAAGAGTGGGGGGTGTGGAGTTTAAATAGAGTGAAGAAGTGACGCGGAAAAAGTAACCTTAAATATAGCTTTGTGCTTTGCGCGAATAAATATTTTTTTTAAAAACAGAGTGAGACAAAAATACTGGTAATTAGGCTGTGACTCCCAATATAAAACAAATAGCGATATAAGGTGAAATCAACCCACCAAAGCAATATTTCTAACTAGACAAAAAAAAGCTTGCATTTCAATGCTAATCGCTGTTGTTTTTCATGTGACTGTAGTCCAGGGCGGTCAGTTGGTAATGTGAGCTGCTGCTCCAGAGAGTTAATGAGCCATGACGAGGAAATGAGGAAGAGATAGGAAACCCAGATGGCAGCTGCGCGCGTGCACGCTATCGTGAACGCAAGCTGGTCGCCAGCTGAAAGCCAGTGGGTTTGCACTTCCAAAACCCGCTTACTAAAACTCTCGGCCAGACCAGCGCAAGCGCTGGTGCAGGCCGAGACCTAAAAAGGAAGGTTTGGGCCTTGCAAGAGGTTTAACTTGCCATATCGACATGGCAGTTTAAACTGCACACAAAGGCTCTGAAATGGCAGGCCAGGTCTGAGCCATGTTTAAAGGGCTACTTAAGTGGGTGGCATAATCAGTGCTACAAGCCTACTAGTAGCATTCAATTTGCAGGCCCTGGGCACATGCAGTGCACTCTACTAGGGACTTATAAGCAAATTAAATATGCCAATTGTAAATAAGCCAATGTAACCACGTTTTCGGATTAGAGCACAAGCAATTTAGCACTAGTTAGAAGTGATAAAGTGCAGGAACACTAAGGCTAACAAAAATTAATTCAGAAAAAAGGGGAAATAGGAAGCCAAAAAGTTAGGGGGTGACCCTGCAGAAAGGGCCATTTCCAACAGTAGTCATAAGATTCAGCCAGTACAGCAATTCTCCTGACTGATTACATCTGTTACATCCGTTAGCAAAATATTTTGCCTACCTTCTCTGACAAATAGAGGCTCGGTCAGAGTGCATAGTCTAATGGTCACATCAAAAACTCTTCTAACCCTTTCACCTTGGTACAGGGAGCAAACATTTGCTTGGTACTGAGGAGCATAACTAACATTTGTTGCAAATGTACTTCAAGAAGCTCAGTCATCCTGTGCGCCAGAGCATGAGTTTACCATGCCTACTGAATGATTATAATATTTTTATTCTACAGACAGTTTAAAATGTTATTAGGTGGCTGGCAAAAATGTGACTCCCTCTGTAATAATATATTAAATAACAAGTAAAACTGGAACTTTTTAGCTGAGGTGAGTGTATGCATCTACAAGTAGGGATTTATAAGTTGACTACAGGGTGTGGCAGGTGTCTGAACTTACTGCCCAGATAATAAACCACCCTCGCCCAGTTATCGAAGTTTAGATTCCCTTGATAAGATGCGATCAGGTTGTTATGGAAATAAAGGCGTGATGGAGCTTCTTCGGTCTGAGTTGGGAATGGATGTTCAGATCCTGGATGCATAAGATTGGAGAGGCTGGTTCATCTCCTAGCACTTTGTTCTAGGTGTGTTTATGCTGCAGAAAATGTTCAGACCACCGGAGAGCTTAAGCTACGGTGAGTAGTTTGTGTTTACCACACGAGGATGATGTAGCATATGTTTAAAATAATGCAGACTGAGGAGATGTGGCTTAGTGGCTGAGCTGCCAGCTTTGGAACCTGGGTTCTAATCCAGAGTTCTGCGCTTGACTAATAGCGAGTGATTCTGGAAAAGTCAGTCCCTATGCCTAAATGTGTAATAGAATATGTGAAATGGAAAGTAAATTTAATGCACTTGTGAATAAATACTTTAAATATGTAAAGCCCCCTCCTGATGAATAATCTTGTATCATCTCCATTCTCCCTCATTTAATGTACAGCTCGTCACAGCTTCCCACCTAGGTTTCCACTATATATATATATACATATACATACACACGAGCCAGATGTGAGCATTGGGGATATCCATTGGAATTTCTTCAGTACCTCGACCAATTATGTCACAGCAGGGACGTTACATGTAACAAGGACAGATGGGAAATCTAGGGCATTGGTACTTCATTACATCTTTCAAGATGTAAAAGGACCAATGCATGGGCAGCTGTTCTAAGTCTCATTCTGGCAGAAACGCATTCACTCCACAGCAGATATTGCTGCTGCCACGCCCTTTTAGTCTTCTTTCCAATTAATGTTCCAAGGTTGATGCCAATGTGGAATCTTAAGGTTATGCATAGTTTGATAGTTCATTGTAGAGAGCCAATCTTCAACTTATGCATACTTGCTGTTACTGGTGATGCAAGTGAACTTTGCTCTGTGAGGGCTGGCTTCTAATTGGATTTTGAAATATGAATTATATGGTGAAGAAGTAATCTTTACAGCAGTCCGTGTCGCTGACCAATAACACCTCAGATGCAGCCACATATCATCCTAATATTGATGGAGAGGGATTTTGACATTCTTCTCTGCACCAAAACATCAAGGGATGTTAAAGAATCCATCTAGACATGCTAGGATCTGTTGTTCGGGTATGAATAGAACCAATGCGGGATGATGCTGTTGAATCCGATTTTAAAGAGAGGGTGCAAGACAGGGTCTCTATTAAAAGCTGTGGTGAGACTCAGCAATACAACTTGACAGGTGACACCACCATCGGTGATCTAGAGCACACAGTGAACCACGTGGATAGTTGTAGTCTCCGAGCTTCATTGAGGCATTGTTCTGGAGCTTCTCTTGAACATGGGTGGTGAAGGATTTTTCAATTATCTAAGACAAAATAGTGAGGTGGGTGATAAGATGCTGTGATTTAATCTGACCAGCCTTGAGGGAAAACAGAAAGATGTCATGTGAAAGGTGTTGCCGGGATCCAACCAGATGACCAGAGACGTTTTACAGTGGTTACATGGACGAGATCTTCACGGAATAAGGTACTGAGGGAGTTAAAGAGTTTTGAGACATCTTTAGCAGAGGTTGAGGTGAAGTGTGAATACTAGTGTGCTTTGTCTTCAGTGCCAAGAGGGTGAGTGACAGAACTTCTGTAGCAATGCATTTTTCTGTGAAGTGTTTGAGAGGTGGGTCAGAAGAGGGTTTATTACAGAGCTTGATGTTCTTAAAATTAGCCACCGACCAGGACTGTACTGCTTTGTCTTTATGAAAAGTTCTCTCTGGGTCTTCAGAACCTTGAAATCTTGCTGCTGCTATGTTGGTAAGTTTTTTTTTTTTTTACATTCTGTATCAGGAGAGGGTTTAGGCTTAGATAGGCCCGTGTTTACAGAAGCACAGCTGTTCATCAAAATCTGAGAGATCAAAAGAAGTCTGTGAGCAGGGAGTGGACATTTTTGGTGAGGTTGGATGTGACTGAAAAATAACTAAGGTCATTACAAAGTGAATTGCTAGGAAAATTCTTGAAGTGCAACCGTTTAAGCGGCTTCTACTGTCCACAATAAAACATTTTGGAGTCAGTAGGTGAAAAGGGTGGTGTGGTTGGTCTAGTTTTTTCTAGCACTAGGACGTCCCATGTTGGGGTAGAAGTTTGTGTTTTATAAATGTTTTTCATTTGTTCATTCCTTCCAGTTGTATGGGGGGGGGTAGCAGAATTTGTTCAACATGGGTGAGCTGATGAAGTCCAGGACCTTGCCGTTGGTGCATGTAGAAAATGCGTTGTGCTGTCTGACAGTTGTGGATTACAGCAAGTGGAGACAGGGTTATTTCGCAGTGTTGGTAGTTGTTTACAAACAAAGGCTGAAAACGCCAAGGAAGATTTTAATGGAGTAGTTCCTTCAAGCTGGGGTGATAAAGGTGTAGATCTTCATGAAGAAGGTGGAGCTTGTTCTGGAAGGTATGAAAATACAGCGTAAAGTGGTGGTCTAGGCTGCAGCGATGGAGAAAGGGCTGGACGCAAGAATAATGACATTAAAGCCACCTTGATCTCTGGATGGCTTCGTTACTTCATCCTGTCCTGTTGGTTCGAGTGTGACCAATCTCCTGGAGTGCAAAGAAAACAAGATTTGGATGTACTGTTTCTGAACATATGGAAATGTTGACTTCTGGTCTAAAACTGAATGGCTTTCTGTTCCCCTGAAAGAAAAAAGTAGATTGTATTCTAGCTCTGCCACGATCACGTATCTTCTCCTGGAAGGTCTAAACAAATGCTCTGTACACTGTTGCATATGGACGGCAATGTCAATGACCCTTCTAGTGTTTATATCCTGTATTGTATCACTCAACTAGTATTTATCAGAGATAGTGGCTTGAATAACCTCTATTTTATTCACAAAAAAGCGAGTGATCTCGTCATATTGAACTTGTGGGAGCGGAGTAATGGGGGCTGTCGAGCTCTGGTATGACAGATTATTAACAACTCTAAAAAGAGTTTTGGGACAGTTGTTCGCCGCAGAGATTTCATAAGAGTAGTACCTCTGCAATTTTTTTGATAGTCCTTTAAGGCCATCCTGTAAGTATGTTTTTCCTCCTGATTGTATGTTTTGCGCCATATTCTTTCCAAGCCTTTACAAAGTTTTTTCAATTGAAGGAGGGCATCATTATACCAAGGGGCCGGAGGAAGAACTCTGTGTTGTTGCCTACACAAGGTGGATACCCAGGCATCTACTGTGGATATAGACAGGTTGCTGCTATCCACATCAACTCCCACTACATTGCTTAGTGTTGGGAGGTGTGTTTAAGCAAAGAATTAAGCTCAGAAATAGCCAGCTTCGACCAATTCCTACCCACGGAATTCATCTGTCCAGCACGAGTACCAGCCCCCGACAGAACCTGGACAGAAAACTGGACTGCTGAGTGATCTGTCCAAGGCAAAGGAAGGGGTGAGTTGAACTGGATATTGCTAAAATTAGAGAAAACAAAAAAAATTGGGTCTAACAAGTGCCCTGCTCCACGAATCGGGAGCTTTGTTATCAACTGCATGTCGAGTGCCTCAAAGTCCTCTATCAAGGCTATAGCCATTTTACATGTCAAATCATCAAAGTGAATGTTCAAGTCACCCAGAATGATAAAATTGGCGAATTTCAGAATGTGTGGTGCAAGGGCCACGGAGATACTCAAACTCCAGTTGGTAACATTACCAGGGGGTCGGTACATCATTTTTTTTATTTTTGTAAATTAAATTAGAGGCTATTCAAGCCACTTTCTCTGATACTTCAAGCACCTGCACAAGTGTTCTTCCTTCACGGGTATCAGGTGGACAGAACACTTTTGCCCCAGTTGAGGTATCCGCCTTCATCTCCTTGCTGTCCACCATTAAGTCTGCCTCCCCGCTTGACTTATGCCCCCCTTCTGTATTGAGTGGCCATGTTTACTATGGTGCATTTCACCCAGCTTTTGAATAATTCCCTTGCGGGTGGGAAGGTGCCTTTAGCATGCAAGGCCTTTAGTTACGCCCTTATTAAAAAAAGCCCCATCTCAATCAGCTTTTATGGTCCAATTATAGGCCAATTTCTCTGCTGCCTACCTTAGCTTAGGTCTCGGAAAGGCACGTAAACTGGCAACTTACATCTTATGTAGAGCAGAAGAAGATCTTGCATCCATCACAATCAGCATCAGTGCGGGTTACAGTACTGAATCCGCTTCCCTTGGTGTCATGGAATTCCTGCGGGGCTAATTAGATTCTGGCAGTTTAGCGGCACAGATTCTATTAGATCTCAGTGTCACATTTGACACTGTCAACCATTCACATCAATATAGGTCAAAATCCCATGTGTTACCCTCTGGGGTGCCTCAGGGGTTGACCTTGAGTCCTCTCCTGTTCAATTTATATACAAGGCCTCTTGCTGACATCGTGGCGGCCCATGGACTGACTCTTTCCTCATATGCTGACAACACACACATTGTGGTGTCCTTATCCACTAAGGACAACCAAACTGTGGAAGCTCTCAGCACCTGCTTAACCCAAGTTTCAGCTTGGAAGAACATCAATTCGCTGAAACTAAATGGGGACAAAACAGAGGTCCTGTTAGTAGGTAACCATTCCCATCTCTGGAGTCACCATCTCTGGCCTTCTACTCTGGGCTCGACCCACTCTCCAATGCAGGCAGTAAAAAGTCTGGGAGTATGGAATCTTCAGATAAAGAAAGTAGAAGCCACATGTTTTGGGATTCTGAAGTGGCTGAAGAAAATCTTGCTGTGTCTACCAGATATGGTCCAACGTACAGTAGTACAGACCTTGGTGATATCCAGAATGGTTTACTGCAACGTTCTTTACTTTGGATTGTCTAAATTCCTGCTCAAACGGCTCCAAATTGTACAAAATGTGGCAGCCCGTATGCTTGTGTGTCCACCAAGGCATACTTCTACATCCACTTTGCTTTGTTCCTTGCACTGGCTGCCTATGGAGTAGCGGGTTCAATTTTAGACCATATGCTACATGCACAAGTACCTTGCCAACAATACAGGGCCTCTGTCCTTAAGATCTTTAGTGTCAAAATACACTCTGAACCACGCATTGCGCTCTGGCCAGCTAGATCTGGCCATGATTCCCAGGATCAGGAAATCACGGCAGGGAGGGCGGTCTTTTACATATCTAGGACCTAAATTGTGGAATGGTCTGTCACTCTCACTGAGAGCATGCGATTTGCTCATAGTGTTTTGGAAGAAACTAAAGACGTGGTTGTTTTCATCGGTATAACTTGATGGTCGGCATAATCTTAATTTTAAGTTCTCTGAGGCTCTTCGGTACAACTGTTGGAACAGTCTGAGTATTTGTTTTGGTGAGGAGGCCAGCGCTGGGAAACTTACAAGGTAGCCATGCGCTTTACAAGTCACTATAGCATAACATGTGTAACAACTACTGGGAAACTAAAAAGCAATTATGGCTAGATACAGTGGCGCAACTTTCTGCAAGAGACACACCCTCCGACACCATCCCGCACTTCCATCATTCATTTAGCCCATGGGCGATTAAAAGGGGATTACAAATGCAGTGTAAATGCTCAAAAACATGTACCACATTTGTCTGTATCCGTTTTCTGTACTAAAATAATCGCCCGCCAGTCACACACGCAGTGTCTGCAGAGCACACATATGGCTCTCCTGTTTCACTGCCGGAGTTAAGAGGCGGTTGCAACAGAAGCAGAGGAGCATTCAAGTTCTTACACGAGGTTTTGGAACACAATGCTGGGAAAGCTGAGCAGTTTGCCTCGGGCAGTACCAGTCCAACCTAGTGTGTATATGCGTGGGGGAAGGAAGGGTGGCGGGAGAGATACAATTACACAACAATGCCATAAAACGATATAAAGAGGAGAACCTTCCATTCTTTAACATCTATGTGACTGAAGGTGTGAAACGAGCACAGGGAGCCTCAAAGCTGCAGTAATCACTAACAGCGCGTGGTAAAACTTTCAGCGTGTAAAGCACCTGTTGCTGACGAGCTTGTGCAACGTGCAAGTCACAAATACAAATCCACTCAGCATTTCACCCTTCAGACGTCGATATCATTAGTATCAATGTACTGGGACCAATAACTAGCCCTGTTAGTTATATCGATAGCTGATGCTACCTCTCACCATCCCCCGCATTAATACAAGAAATGTAATTCTCTAAATCTCAGATGTCCGTGAAATCAGAGGCAAACACTGAAATACACTTTCATTCCCTGTCGGAAAATAAACATGCCTTTGGGATTTCCAAAAGCACTTTCGATTATGCAACTGCCAGCATTACAGAGAGTGACCTGCACTGGGTGCATGCCACTTTAGTTAGCATTAATAACACTTTGATCAAAAGCGTTTTACAGAGCAGCAGTGCATAGAATCGTGAAGGTTAGGTGATAAACAGAAATTCAAAGAGAGTTGTGATTGGGTTAAAATACACCAGGAAAAACAAGCCACCACCTACATCTAAGTGAATAACATTTCTATAGCTAATGTAATATGCAGGTGTGAAATGTACATATGTACAGCAGAGTGGGCAGTAATTACTCATCTCTTTCTAGCTACAATAGATGATATTTCAAACTTGTTCTGAAGCGCTGGGTAGAGATGGAGTAGCTAGAATGCCTGCAGGGAGGAAGGCAAGGTCAGACATGGCCAGAAAATAGGCCCAGCACCAAAATAAAAGTGGCCACCATTAGCGAATCAGATAGATATTTGGAAATCGGGGCAGTTTTAAACTTGTAAAGACAAGCTATATATTTGTTTTGCAAGGTAAGGAAAACTGTATCATTCATGCTGGAGGTAATGCTTGTGGTAATACCTGGGAAATCACCGGTGAATATCAGCCCACCAGATCATAAAACAGGCCTAAAATCTTTCAAAAAGCCAGCCTGCACACTAACGTGTCAGACCAGTCTCCTGGCAACGCCCGAATCCCTTATAGGCTAATCTGACCCTGGAGCCAGGTCCAGTGAAGAGGGACTGAAGATAAAAGAATAAGAACTTTGAGGTGACTAAAAGCAGCATGATTGCAAGTAGGAGATTATGGTTGATAGATATGTTCCAGGTAGACACACAGAGATGCGTTCATATAGACGGGGTGGGGAAAAATGGGGAAGGGGTCGCCATCATACATAAGAAGGCCTACACCTGTAAGACGTTTAAGGTAGAGGAGAGGACTTGAGCAGAATCCCTTGGTTTTAGTATCTCTCCCCGAGATAAGCATTCTCTCTCTCAGGGGTATTGGTATACAGCCCCCCCAGGATACGTAGGTGATTTCATAGCATCCCTGGATCAAGTCTTAGCCCCCAAACGTATCACCTATACAAACTTCACCATTTTAGGCGATTTTAACATAAAACTGGAAAGGGCAGGTGATCAGCAGTCCATCTGTTTTTTGAAAACTCTGGCCTCCTGAAAAGAAGACGAAAGGTAAAGATGGTATCTTCTTTATTGCCAACAAGACAGGAGCAGCGATGAGCAACACCATCCCGTGTAACTGCCAACCGACCTTCTCTCTACCCTTGTCATTCCAGAACCTCCACAGGTGGAAGTTCTGAGAAGGCACGGGGAACACAGAGAAGATGGTTGGCATGGATACAACCCAACACATCTTCCCCCTATACAAATGAAAATACTGGAGAATTAAAATAATTACGAAGGTTCATAACAAAAGAACAATTTCATGGAACAAATAGCATGCAAGGAAATTAATGTAACGAGCAGTGGAAAGACACTAATACATAACATAGTCTTGAAACTTATTGGGTGGCTTTGTAGATCTGGTGGAAGGTTCACGGATGTGAGGGCCATGACATGTGCTACTTTGGTTAGAACGGATTACATGGGGATGTTTAGAAACGGAGATCTTACTTTTATTCCACCATCTTCCGTCTTCTAATTGTACAGCACTTTTGTTGACTCTTACCACCCGCTTGGAATCAGAGAATTTGGATGAGCCCTTGGACAAAATTCGGGAACATTTGACTCTGACAAGATCACCTACATTTACCTTAAGTTCTCTAGTGCTAGGTTGAATGTATTTCTTTGAGCTTCAGCTCTTTTCTGGTTTACATCTTGTATTTTGGCTGTTGGTAAATCAAACGCACCCATCCATCCCCTTAACAATTTTGAAGATGGAATACGGCCCCTAAGTAAGATAAATGGGGAAACCTCTGTGTCAGAGTTGGGGGTAGTACGTACAGCCCACAACAGGTTTTTCAGTTCATTTTTGCAGTTTAGGTTACTAGCCTTAGATAATTGTATATTGTCTTTGATCACCCTATTGAATCTCTCAACGAGACCATTACTCCTAGGGTGATAAAGAGAGGTTTTAGTGTGTTTAATGTCCATAAGAATTAAGAATTTCTCGAACTCTGAAGAAGTGAATTGACAACCGTTGTCTGAGACAATTTCTTCAGGGATGCCATCCCTAGCAAAAAGAAACTCCAGAAATTCTATGATACTAGAAGTTGTGGGAACTTTAACAAATTTCAACTCCGGCCAGCGGCTGTAGTAATCTATAAGGACAATACCATACTCTGAAACGCCACTGTCAGATAGTGTAAGAGGGCCAATGATGTCGATGGCCAATTTGGACCACGGTTTGGAGGGAACACTAACAGCTTGAATTGGGCTGGGAACTGTTACCTGAGACTTGTCACTTACAGCACAATGGAAACAATCTCTAACAAAATGTTCAACTTGTTTATCAAGACCAGGCCACCAGAACTGCTCCCTAACTCTCCTCTTCATTGCACGCATGCCTATATGGCCTTCATGAGCTAGGGTAAGTACTTTATCTCTCATGCTTACAGGAACCACAAGTGAAGCAGAACGATACAAAAGATTATTGATTATAGAAAGCTCGTCAAAAACATGCTTAAACTTTCCAATGGATTCATCAAGGGAACACTCTCTAGTCCACCCTGTGTGAATCACACTCATAAGTTTAATGATATCCAAATCTGTGGAATAAGCATCTCTCCACTCACTCTCTAAGATGGCTCCACTGGATTCAGAAATGGCGTAACAAAACACATCATCACATTTTATGTCCTCACCATCATCCGTGTCATTGACGCTTGGTAATCTGGATAAACAATCTGCCAAAACGTTCCGTATGCCAGGAATATATTCAACAACAAAATTATGCTCCAACAACCTATATTGCCATTTAGCAATTCGGGAGTAGCTTTGTCCCCTCCTTTTGTGGTGAAAAGCTGGACTAAAGGCTTGTGATCTACTCTTACAGTGAACTTTGAGCCCCATAGGTAATGTTTAAAATGAACGATGCCCCACCAACAAGCTAAGGCTTCGCGTTCTATTACAGAGTATGTGGCTTCGGCACCCTTGAGACCCCTGGATGCAAACGCTACCACTTCATCCCTGCCATTCCTATGCTGCATTAGTACAGCACCCAGACCTTTCTGACTGGCGTCAGTCATGATTATAGTGTGATCATTGATGTCAAAAGGTTTAAGGGGAATGGCATGAGCAATCTCATTCTTGATTAGTTGGAATTCCTTGGTGCATTCTTTACACCAGTTAAAAATGACATTTTTCTTAAGCAGATTTCTCATGTTGAAGGTTTTAGATGAGCAATTGGGCACATATCTGGCATAGAACTCGATGAGTCCCATGAAAGATCTCAACTGTTCTTTGTCATTAGGAACACAAAAGTTTTCTATGGCTTTAATTAGGCTGGTTTTAGGTTCAACACCCTCGGCAGATATTTTGTACCCCAAATAATCTACAGAAGTTACATTTATCTTGCATTTTTCAGGACTCAAAGTAACACCTTTTTCTTTTAATATAGAGAAAACAGTACGTAATGTAGCATCATGTTGAGTTTGGTCCGAGCCATAAACTAGGACATCATCCTGAAATGCCATCACTCCAGGGATGCTCTTGAACATGCTTTCCACGATCCTCTGAAAAACTGCAGAGGCAGAAGCAAGACCAAACGGCATACTCTTGTATTGGAACAATCCTTCTGGAGTGATGAATGCAGTGTAATGTCGTGAATCGGGGTACAAGTCGACTTGATGGTAAGCCGACGTCATATCGAGTAAACTAAACTTTTTCCCATTCTTAAGGGTGGTGGTCATCTCAGTGATGTTGGGTAATGGGTGTTGATCAACCCATGTGGCGATTTAAGTCGCGAAGATCAACACACATGCGCAGGGTTCCGTTGGCCTTTCGAGCTAGAACGATGGGAGGGACCCAATCGGATGATTCGATGGGTTCTATGACATCACTGGCACAAAGTTTATCTAATTCTTTTTTAAGTCCTTCACGTAAAGCCAAGGGTACTCTGCGGACTTTGTGTACTACAGGTTGGGCACCGTCGCGTAATTTAATTTTGTGTTTAAAACCTTTAAATAAACCTAGTTTGTTATTAAAAATCTCAGGATAGGCAGATTCCCACGTTTCATCTTTAAGAGTTTGCACATAGACTAAATCTTTTTTAGTATGACTTGATGGGGATCATTAGGATCTAAAATGATTCCTAGGTTACCTTGGTCGTGCCAACCCAAAAGACAGGTATCATCTTTGGCAACATAGACAATTCCCTGAGCATTATTGCCTTTAAAACATAAATTAGCATGAAATTCACCTAGGACATCGATGTTTTTACCACCATAAGCAATAGGACGAACCAGTGAATGATTTAAGGTGAGACCTTGGGATTGAAACAAGTCTTCCCATATTTTGTCACTTATGAGAGTGTAAGGGGACCCTGAGTCGGCCAACATCTTGATGTCTCTTCCATTGACAGTCAATGTACATAAGGGTCGTCTTGATTCTTGTAGAAACGTAGAAACAACGCCTGCACAGTGATGTTCTGTCAATATGCAAATTTGATCTTCACTTGAAGATGATACATCCGAAGGTTGCTCAAGGTTGAGGATTTTCTTGGTGGAGGAAACGCCAGAATTGACGGATGATTTGCCACTGGACCTACACACATTGGCGAAATGGCCTCTCTTAAAACACTTGCTACAAGTCTTGTTCAGGGCAGGACAGAATCTGGCATTACCGAGGTGAGAACTGCTACCACAACGGTAACACTCCCAACGTCTATTAGAAGGTCTGGGATTGGTGTTAGGTTTAGAATATCCTTCCGTTCTTCCTTGGTGTGGATAGTCTTTTGAAGTTTTAGATTTGCCCTTAACAGCTGAAATACTTTGCGCTGGAGAAACGGAACTGGAAATTGACATTTGCTCCAAGTAGGATGTAGTGCTTTCGATCTTAATAGCAGTTTCAAGTGCTTTTTGTAGAGATAGATCAGGCTTGGATAAAAGAGCCTCCTGGACTTTTTTGTTATTAGTCTTTTCTACAAGCTGGTCCCTAATCATTTCTTCCTCGAATGTTTTGTAATCGCAAGAAACTGCTAGGATACGTAAAACACCAACATAAGTGGAGGCGGACTCCCGGGCAGCTGCGCTCTTTTCCGAAATTTGTGTCTTTCTAATGTGATGTTTTTGCAGGCTTTGAACCTAGTGTCAAGCGACTTGATTGCTGTGGCATATTCATCCTCAACGCCGTCGCCTTCGCCTTCAATAAATAAAACTAACACTTTAGGAGTGTGCTTAAGAATGGTACGGCCCTCTGAACCAAGACAATGTCTTAGAATAGCGAATTTCTTTTATGAGTAAATGAGTCGCCTTCGAGAGCATCCAGGTATGCTTCGAAACTTTCTTTCCACTTCTCCCAATCCAACTCAGGAGACGCGGGATTAGGTGAAAACGCCGGAGGAGCTGAAAGAGATTGTTGCATGCTGCAAAAAATTGAGTGATACACAAGAAGGTGTGTGTGTCACCGCAGAGGTCGTGAAAATAGTTGCAGGAACTGGGGATAACAGAGTTTAAATTGCCGTGCGTGTCGTCGAGTGAGGAATGAACAACACGCTGTGGTTTGTAGAGTACCACTTCAATTGCTGGCGTGGTGGCAATGCCTTTTTTTTTTTTTTTTATTTAAATGCCCAAGGTGCGCATAGAACCGCGCTCCTAAGATCTGCTGAATGATTGTAAATAGTGGTGTGCAGATCACCGTGACACTTGTTTGTGAGAGACCTGGTGTGCAAATCACCGTTGAAGTGTGCTGCACGTAGAACCAATCAGAGGCACAACGCGTGAATTGGTTGGCAAAAACGTGGTTGGCAGGTGGAAGGCTTCGAGGTGGTTGCTAGGTAGCGGTAAACAATGGCCGTACGTAGAATATGGAGCGTAGGCGTTGATTGGCAACGCGTTGGTTGGCAGAAAGACGGAGGCGCGTCGGAAATGCTGGGCAACGGCAATGGTGAGCGCGAGCACGCCGGGAATGGTGCAGAAGGCCAACGAAGAAAAGTAAACAGTACCTTGGGTTTTGAGGACAGGGGTGAACGATGTCACGTACGCCAGAGGGAGACCACGAAGGCTGATCCTGGATCGCTGCTAGATCGCTGCTGGGGGTCGTCAGCTGGACGCAGGAAACGAAGGAGACAGGCACGCGTGGAAGTCTTGAAGGCGGATCGTCGCCAGTGAAAAGAAGACGAAAGGTAAAGATGGTATCTTCTTTATTGCCAACAAGACAGGAGCAGCGATGAGCAACACCATCCCGTGTAACTGCCAACCGACCTTCTCTCTACCCTTGTCATTCCAGAACCTCCACAGGTGGAAGTTCTGAGAAGGCACGGGGAACACAGAGAAGATGGTTGGCATGGATACAACCCAACACCTCCTTTAACTAATAAGAGCCGATACAGGTCTGACGCATAGAGCAGGACATGCCATAGATGGCATCCTGTCCAGCACATCGATACATTGGAAGGACCCGCGCCAGGTGACCTGGTCTGACCATTTTTAGTCCCATTTTCTTGGCATTTGGAATGTCTGAAGGAAATCAGATTCCCCCAACTGCAGAGTGGGAATAGATGTTGGAACAAGGTTTCTACCCCAGACCTTAGGAGGATCCTGACTGAATCCAAATCAGTAATCACGGATTCGGTAATAAAGGGCGACATTGTTATTAGGTCCTGGCTCACGAAGGCAGCCGTTTCCGTGGCTCCATGACAGCACCTAGGAAAGTAGCTTTGGCCCGTTCAGCAAAATGGTTATCTTAGGAGTTAGCATGCAAAAAACTGTTAATGGTGTGGCGCTGCCACGATCATGAAACAGACAAAACTCATTACAAACCGGCCCTTAAGGTTTATTATAAGAACTTAAAGTGGGCTTGGAGCTCGTTCTATTCCCAACGTATTAACGAGGCAGATAATAATGGGAAGGAGATTTTCAGCTTCACGGACCCTAAAATTATGTCCCCTGCACCAGATATTAATCAAGTACTATGCTCGAGACTCAGTGACTTTTTCAAGGATAAGATCCTTACAATTCAGATCAATTTAGTGGGTTTGAATCATTTGACCCTCGTGCCAGGGCCTAGAGACATAGTAGGACCAACAGCAGATTTTAAGCAGTCGTTCTTTCATGCCCCTTACATTGAGGCACTCCTGACAACCCTATGCCACCTCATAACCTGAAGACTATTGCGAATATTATTGCCCCAATCTACCAGGAACTATTTGCCATCTCCCTCCATTCGGGTGCTCTGCCTGATGACTTGAAAAGAGCAAACGTTATTCCTTTGCTCTAAAGGGTTAATGCGGACCCTGAAACACTGGCAAACTTGAGACCAGTTTCTCTACTCCCAGCAGCTATGAAAATACTGGAAAAGGTGGTGAACCAGCAGCTTACCACCTTCCTGGCTGAAAACAAGCTGTTACACCCAATCCAATTAATCTTTAGAGCTCGCTACAGCACCGAGGCGATGTTCTTGGAGGTCTCTGAATCTATTAAAACCAGTTTGGATTCTGGACATAATGTTGCTCTGGTGCTGTTGGACCTGTCGGCAGCATTTGATACGGGGGACCATAACATCTTGCTGCACAGGCTAGAACATCTGGGGGTGATAGGATCAGCCTTAGGCTGGCTGGGTTCTTTTCTTGAGAGACGAGAGCAGGTAGTTTGGATGAAGCCTTATGTATCTGGAGCTAAACCATTGAAATGAGGGGTGCCTCAGGGCTCCTCGCCGAGTCCTATTGTTTTCAACTTTTATATGACCCCCTTGGCATATCTGGTCAAATCCTTTGACATCAAAGTCATATCATATGCGGATGATACGCAGCTCCTGCTCACTTACAATGGGGACTCTGAGCGCAAAAGAAGCATTCAACTTTGTGTATGAAGGCGTTGCTTAAATGGCTCAAGGCTAATAAATTACAGTGCAACCCAGACAAAACTGAGACCTTATTGTTTGGGTTGAATCCCCTACCCGGGTAGGCAGGAGCATACCCCAACAGCGGCCACCCCCACCCCCTCCAATGGCGATGGCCAGAAATCTGGGCGTAATGTTTGACTTTCAATTATCATTCAGTGCTCAGGTGTCAGCAGGAGTTAAATCATGCTTTTGGATTTGCCACATGCTTAGGAAATTTCTCAACTTCCTGCCTCATGATGCACGAGTCACTGTGGTCAGGGCACTGATTGTCTCAAGCCTGGACTGTATCAATGTTCTGTACTTAGGTCTTCCTGAATATCTGGTTCAGTGTTTACAAGTAGTTTACAAGTAGTACAGAACATGGCAGTCCATAAACTACTCAAGCAGGCATCGGTATCTCGGTAGCGTGAAAAGCTTCATTGGTTTAGCGGTCCGTAAGCGCATTATGTGTAAGGCTTGACATGGACTCATCAAGCCCTCCATAAAAAATGGGCCCATATACTAGAATGAGAGTATCAAAGAATATAGACAAAGGAGGTCTCTGCACTCCGGTAATGCCGGTTTACTAGGTCTCCCGTTTTAAAAAACAACGAAGAGGGGGTTCCTCTTTCACAGTCAGGGTGGCCAGCGTGTGGAATCAGATGCCTGGGCATTTGCGATCTATCACAGAGGAAATGAGATTCAAGAAAGAGCTTAAAACCTATGTATTCAAACTACAGGGACTGTAGAACTCCCGACTAACCACGCCACTATTTCTGTCTCTGATTGCCTAAGTGCCGGGGCACTCTTGGAGTAGTCGTGCGCTATAGAAGAACCTCTCTTCATTCATTCATTCATTCCGTATCACGGACTTGTCAGAAGCATGCCATTTACTGCTTTGAATACAAGTGTCAGTAGTTTATATACGTCTCTGCTTCGGCAGAGAGCCAGCTTGCTCAATGGTGATAAAATGAGGTGGGGTATGCCTATGAAGATTATACAGAGTTCTTGTGGTAAAGGCTAGGACCCTTGCCGGATGTGGTAAAGGAATACTGAGGGAAAACCACAAGATATTGAGCAGTACACAAGCCCTACACTGAAATAGTTTACGGAGTACTGGTTGAGTTGCTACTGAGTAGTAGTGAGTTGATCAGTGATGCGGTTGTACTGAATCGAATGTGTGAGCAGATCTTGGGTATGATGAGTAACTGATATGATGATGCAGTGGCTTGGTCAGTCTGAAGGATTCCATTTTTATGAATGGGTTGAAGACAATGCTATGGTTTCTGGCTGAGGAGGAAAACCAGAGGATGTTGGGAAGATAGGGAAGATTTAGTCAGAAAAGTAGGTACTAATGAGGAAGGGGAAGTATAGGACCTCAGTTTTATACGGGTGACCATGAAGATGTGCTGTGTTAGATGACAGCAAGACTGAAGCACATGATTGCAGGTCCAGTGAAAAGAAAAAAAAAAAAGAAAAAAAGCTTTGGCAACATCAGTGTCAAGATGTTACGTCACTGTGGAAGGTGGTGTAGAGGGCCAAGGACACAGCATTCGAGATGCCCACTGGAAACGGGGCAGGAGGAGGTACTTTGAAATTCTAAGTGACTGAGAAAAAAAACCTTTGACAGAAAAATAGGTGACATGTCATTTGTTTGCTAGGCCAATGGTTTAGTGAGTTGACAAAGTATAGTATAAATGAATTTTCCACGGTGTTGTAGGTAGCAGCTAGGTCTAGAAGTAAGAGGATGCAAGAGAGGAGATTGTGAGGAGCAGTGGCGATGCAGTTGGATAGTTGTGAGGGTGCAGTTTCCAATGAGTGATGGGTATGGAATTCTAACTAGGAAGGGTGTTGAGTATATTATTTCATGACAGACAGAGCATGGGATTACTGAAGACTTACTGTTTCGTTATTTTGGTGACAAGTGAGTTGAGACACTGGGTGATAGTTGCAGGGGAAGAATGGTCGGCGGGTGTGTGGTTTTTGTTTTTTTTAAAGGAAGAGGTAGAACGACTGCAGACTTTAAACAAGTTGAGTAGGTGCCAGATGTAGGGTAATAGGTGTAGAGGGGAGTTGCAGGACAAACACTGGATGTTAGTGCAAGAAGTTTAATGACATGAGGAATGAATGACTTGGATGGTGCAGAAGACTGATTGCTTCGACTACTGGAGAGAATATTGCCAAGTGCTGTCGGGGTGTGGTGGGGGGTGTAAGTGGGAGGAGGTGGAGCACAGTGCAAAGAAGTATATAATAAAATCACTGACTGACGAGTGAGGTGGTGTGGAGAGTAGGCTGCAGATAGGGTGTGCCAGACTGTGTGAGAGGCTGAAGTGAGGAAAAAGTTGTGAAAGTATGAAGGCTTGGCACTGTGGAGGGTGTAGGAGATATTCAGATTTGTGGACATGTGGCACTATGGAAAGCGCACAGAAGACAGTGTGAATTAAAGATTTGCTTCACAGATATTGAACAGATCAAACGACGTGTTGTTCTGTAGAGGAGTGAGTTCTTAGAGTATTTGGGTTAAGAATGCAGGAAGGGATGGAGGGGGTCTAGGGAGGTTTCCTCTTCGAGTCAATGGTGTTAGTGAATGGAATGCTAAGTAAGATGTGTTGATATTGGGATCCTATGGGGAGGTGACCAGTCAGACTGCTACAAAGCAAAACATAAACGCATCAGAGAGAGTTTACTGTCTTAGTGAAACAAACAGAGCTTTTGTTCCAAGGGGATTGAGGAGAGAGACCATAACAATGGAGCGACCCAAGAAGTAGGCGCATTCATGCATTTTGGGAAGCTCTGCTTGAACACTGTAAATGCTTCTCAAGCTTTGGCATTACCGCCTGCAAATCTCTACATGCCGCAATTGCTTTTAGGGACCACTATTTCTCAAAGCCTGTTGATTCGAGACGTATATCTAGTGTATCTGTATCCGGGTACGCTGTGAGGCTGACCATTGGCTGACTTCCCTGCAGGCACCATTACAGAGATTCGTTTTTCAGAGAAGTGATATATGTAGCTCTAATTCATTTACTCTGTTTGTAGAGAAGTGCTGTCGGAACCCCAGACAACAGACATATTTCATTCATTCACACGGCTCTACACACATTGCTTTAATCAAGTCGCTTTGCTGAGCACTGCTTCATACACGTTTCCCTCGCTCGGACTGCAGAACCAAGCTATACATGTTATTCCATTCATTCAGTTTCTAAGACCGTCTAAGGTCCCATTTCATTCATTCATTGTGATTACAGAACCTTGATATATAAGTATTTTACTGAATCTGTTTTCGGGGCTATGCTATGTACCTCATTCGTTCACTCCGTAGACTAACACTAAGCAAGTATTTCCCTTCATTCCCTCTGCCTGCACTGCTTTCCAGTGAATGCACCTATAAAGAAATCCAAGACTGCTTGGATGCTTATTGATGTTCTTCATTCATTCATTCACTCAGATTGTATTGCATTCAGTCTGCACAGTCGTGCTTGGTTCTTATTTCGTTCATTCACTCAGTGTGCAAATCAGGACTAGCTAAGCATTTCCTTGACTCACTCAGAATGCAGAGCCATGCCGCACACATATTTCATTCACTCAGATTGCATGGTCTTCCTGTTGGGAATGACCATCCGTTGCATGGTATCACCCATGGTTTTGGGCTTGACTTTTGCTGACTGTAGAACTCTGTGTACTTTCCCTCTGCTATCCAGTGGTAAAGTGCCTTTGCTCCCCTATTCAGCATGATGAACTTGGTATACCCCTAATAGACATATTTAACTTACCTATAAATCCATAGTATGTGGTACATAGTGCACCCAGGACTTGTAAGTTAAATGTCACCAGTGGACTGTAGCACCCCTTGTGCCATCCACCAGAGTGACAATGTAAACATAACTACAGGTCTGCCATGTGGCAATTACAGTACTCTCCTCAGTTCACTTTCTGGGGCTGTGGGAGAACAGAAGACTGAGCCTACGGTGTGTGACCTCAGGAGAATCTAGAAGTCTGGACTTGCTCTCTCTCTCTCTCGTACCCAGGGCAAATAAGTGGACTTCAAGGGTCATAAGGCTGACCTCCTGTCCAAGCAGGGACACAAGCTGCAAGAGGCCTTTGTTGAATATGCCCAGCTGACCAGTTACAACTAGACCTGCCTTGGACCCTGCAGCTGGTCTCTGCACACTCGGCTGGTGTCAAACTGTACTCATAACCTTTCCTGATACCTGGGGGGACTTAGAACCTTTTTGGCCTGAAAGACCTCTGGAGGAACGGGACCAGCTTGCCAAGCTGATACAACGAAGGTGCTTTCCTTCTTGGCCAAAGATTCAGGTTGCTTCCGCTTGGAGCTTTTGACCAGCAGCAAATCCAATTCAGCTGGACCTTGTGGAGCTCGCTTTGGCTACAGCCTTGCCCGCTTGAAGAATCCAAGCTCCAAAAAAGTGACTGAGTCCGAAAGTGGAAATCTTCACCAGGAGAAAGCACAAAAAGAATCCGGTTTGTGAGGGTGCGAAATTTAAATTTCTCCCAAACTGAGGTTTTCGGCCTAAAGTCAACAGCTTCACTGTGACCTCATCCATTGGCTATCCCACAATGTGGAACCATCGTCGGCCTAAGCCTGCTGCCTCACCCCCTTGAGGATTTTTGACTTCCATTTCAGAGACTAAGGGCCTGATTTAGAAGTCAGCAGAGGGAAACACTATATCACAAACGTGACGAATATCCCGTCTGCCGTATCACGATCACATTCTATCCTAAGGGGATTGTAATATGGCGGACGGGATAATCACATTTGTGACAGAGTATTTCCTCCGCCGACTTCTAAATCAGGCCCCAAGTCTGAAGGTTAAACTTCTGACCGAATCAAACCTGGTTGCTGTGTTTGACCCGTAGTACCGGTCAAGTGCAACTAGATGAGCGCGGTTGGCGCTTAACGCTTTTTTTGTGCAATTTTTACATTTAAAATCTAAGAATTCATAACTGTGGTGTCCCTTATTGGATTTCTGTTATTTTTATGTCATTTTATTCATTACAATGTACTCTATCTTTCTAAATCCTTTTTTGTTGTGTTTTGACTTTATTATTGGTTGCATTCTGCATAAATACTTTTACACACTGCCTCTAAGTAAACAGTTAAAGGGGGTAGGAGCACACTGTCATCACGTCTCATTATTATTACTACGATCTTTGTACTGAACTGAAAATGATGCACTACATCGACCAAGATGCCCAGAGGTAATGACGCTGAGACGTGAAGACAGTGTGCTCCTACCCCCTTTTACTGTTTAAAAGGCTCTTTTGAGCCGCCTGAGCTGACGAGCTTGGGAGCGCCTGCATGCCCCGAGTGGAATTATGCCTGAAAATTAAGTGGCAGCATGTCCAGCAACCTACGACCTTTTCCCTACTGATGACGGAGGAATCCAGAAACACGTGTCTAGGGATACGCGATAACAAATTAAGGCATTAGCCTATTATTACTACGAACTTTGTACTGAACTGAAAATGATGCACTACATCGACCAAGATGCCCAGAGGTAATGACGCTGAGACGTGATGACAGTGTGCTCCTACCCCTTTTACTGTTTAAAAGGCTCTTTTGAGCCGCCTGAGCTGACGAGCTTGGGAGCGCCTGCATGCCCTGAGTGGAATTATGCCTGTGAAAATTAAGTGGCAGCATGTCCAGCAACCTACGACCTTTTCCCTACTGATGACGGAGGAATCCAGAAACACGTGTCTAGGGATACGCGATAACAAATTAAGGCATTAGCCTATTATTACTACGAACTTTGTACTGAACTGAAAATGATGCACTACATCGACCAAGATGCCCAGAAGTAATGACGCTGAGACGTGATGACAGTGTGCTCCTACCCCCTTTTACTGCCTCCAAGTAAAGCCTACCTGGGCTGTGCCATAGTTACCAGGGTGGTTGAGCCCAGCTTAATTTAGTGGCTTTAAGAGTACACCCTGGCAAGGATTGTGGTTATTACTTGGTATTGGTACTCGCCCCCTCTGCCCCCCACCTAATTAATATCCCAATTTCTTACACTTTCTTTAGGCCTATTCTATTCATTCATTTTGCAGGGACATGCTACATACATATTCCATTCACTCACTCTTTTTGCAGTGCCGTGCTGTACAGTATTTGATTCGGTTTGCAGAACCATACTACACAAGAACTGTATTTATTCACTCACTTTTCAGAGCTTTGCTCTATATGCATTTCATGTATTTATATGTACTTAAGTACAGTGGTGGCTCGCAGAGGGAGTGCGGTGGGGCGGGGGAGGGGCAGGGTGGGGGTAGTGGACTCCGACATACGGCGGAACGGAGTAAAGTAAGTAAATAAATAAATAAAACAATTTACCTTGCGCGCGCTGCATTGCCAACTCGGCGATGTAGCGTGCACAAGGTAAATTGTTTTATTTATTTATTTACTTTACTCAGTTCCGCCGTATGTCGGAGTCCACTACCCCGCCCACCCTGCCCAGCCCCCGCCCCGCAGCACTCCCTCTGCGAGCCGCCACTGCTTAAGTAGCACAAAGCTAGCTATTGAACGCTGTTCATTCTGATCAAAAATTGTATTTTATACATTCCAACTGTCGGCAGATGTTTGCGTTGTAAGCGTTTGATTTGTTCACTCGAACTCCAAAGCCTAGCTAAAGCGAATTTCATCCAATTAATTTGAAGGCCCGCACCACATCTGTATTTCATTCAGTCTACAGAGCTGTGTTGTATATCTTTCTCATTCATTCAGTTTGCAAAGCCATGCTACATATGCATTTCATTCATGCATTCAGGTTTCTAGCTCGTTTTCAAATGTCGTTTTTAAATATATATCACATGCTACTCTAGCTTGCACTGCTGAGTAAAATAAAGATGAGAGGTGTTTGGAATATCTAACTCAAAAAGTACCGAGTTCATCCAGACAAGGATTAAGGTTTCAGTCAGTCTTGCCAGGATTCAGTTTGAAGCCAGCAGGTCACACACAGTTCTCAGCAGCAAGTGTCACGTCACTGGACCAGAATTCTGCTGCCTTGATTGATGTATAGGGTGACCAACCTTCCCGATCTCTGTGCCCCACATTTGAGGTGTCGGTCTCATACTTAGCTGGTGCAGAATACCAAATGTCCTGCTTTTTTTGCTTTTCTCGGGATGGTGAAGGCTCACTTTCTCGCGGCGACCTCTGAGAAAACAGTTGAATCTGTTCAAAGCACCTCAATCGGCCGTGATGTCCCTGCTCTAACATTGTGATACAGAGCTGTGCACAGGAGATTAAAAGTGGTCAGATATTGTTGGCATTGTAACTGGAATGGAGGACATGTAGCATACATGGTGTCCTGCAAAGGTCAGTTAAGGAACTAGTTTACCTTTAAAAGGGCTAATAAGGAATGGAAGCACCCGCAGTGATGGGTCCTTGAACCAAAGAGATGCCCTAAACCCATCAGCAAGACTGACTTCATTGTCCAGCAGTCCCTGAAAACTAAACATTTCGAAACCCCTTGTTAAGCAGCGAATTTGACCAATATACTGCCTGGGAGGAGGGAAGGATTCTGTGCGCTTATCTCAAGGGTTCAGGCAAAACGGAATGTGCAAGTCTCCATCTTGACCAGCAGTTCAAGCGAAAGTTCCTGGACATGGTTTTCATTCACGGCTCGGAGGAGCGGTTGCGAATGCGGGTCTAAGATGTTGGGAATGCATTTTAGGGCTTGGACGCAGTTCCCTAAGTCCCCCAGGCAGCCGGGGCTGGTGGCCGGGGAGTCACCGAGTAGGAGTCATCAAGCAGGACGAAACGGCACCAGGGGAGAGGAGCAGGTGAGCCCGTACTGGGGCAGGAGTGAGGAGAGCGTACCAAGGAGACTGCACACACCCACCCACCTGCCGTATTCTCCCACGCCGTGCTACGCCCCATTTGCAACGGCAGTGAGTGCCTCACTCTTCAATTTTTATTTTGAAACTTAAGTTGCTGCCAATTATCTGAAATAGTGTGAGGCTTGGCATTAGGCCTTGGTTCCCTAGGCCAGTGGTTCCCAAACTGTGCGCCGTGGCTTCCTGGCGGAGGGGAGCCGCGCACCAAGCACTTTAATGCATTTAATGTTGAAGGGTCTGTTGGTTTCAGTTAAACTAATTAGATTTAAACGCATGATGTCGATGATTTGTAAGTGACAAGCCTAAAGCTGTAAACGTAGTGCTTAACTGATGGCATGTTGAGGGAGATGACCTCCGTATTTCACTGGATCCCCACGTTCCAACACTCCCAAAGTAAGCGGAAGATGCCGGATTTATTTTGTTAGACTAGTTAATAGTTTCGTTTTTTTCCAAATGCATTTTACACCAATGCAAGTTCAGGAAAGTACAGTTGTCCTGTCTATTAAACACACTAAGTATTATTAAGTATTGACATTTGTACTTGAACCATAGGTACTACCAGTACAAATTTCTTTTAGTACACACACATTTCCAGACAGGCCTGCTCTCTCCAAGCGCACAGGGAAGTAAAATACCATATACGGCATAATGTCAACATTTGGAAGCAAGAGAGAGGGATGTTTACATTTTTCTTTAAAAATCAGGGGAATTTATTTGGCTTACATTGATTTGGAGGCAATTTTTGGGAGGAGACAGCAAAAATAAAGCTGTATGTGGTTTAAAAAAGTGTGAGTCACCCTGCTGAGACAGGTGTGTTGGCACGTATGACATGGGTAAAAATGGAAGTGCATGCAAATATTTTTCAAGTGCAGAAACACTTTGGCAATGGGGCCTACATGCATAGGGGTGCTTTCTAGCACTGTAAGTGGGATAAAAAAGTTTGATGGTATGCTAAAAAAGGGCATGGGCAGAGAAGTGTAACTAGGAATATTTTCATAGAGGCGCTGCCTTAGTAATACGAAACACCCTGCGTATATGATAATAATACCTTCATCCCAATTATTTTCAGGGAGAAAAATACAAGTACTCCCGAGGCCGGGCTTACATCTCCCCACCCTCCAAAAAATGTAACAGTGGGGAGCCTCGGGCAATGGCCAATGGGTCAAGGGAGCCGCTGGTCGAATAAGTTTGGGAACTACTGCCCTAGGCAGTGGTGCGCAAGCAGCAGCATTAGGCCGGTACGGCTTGCTCCATGCCTAGGGGCCTGATTTGAAACTACTTGATTATGGGTTTTTTAGGACTGCATCATTTTATAGACTGCACTATTGGATACTGCATTCGCAGTTAAATGGATTATTAGATCTACTCGCCTTTTTTGCTGGCGGTTTTGGATACCGATGCACTCTGCAGCGTGACCTGTGTCTAAGGCTCGTGCAGGTGTGGGGCGTCAGTCCATCAAATTATACTATACAGAGAAGGTGAAGTTCATTTGATTAAGCATTAAGGACTGAGGTGTGCATTGGAATTTGCCGGTGTACTCATGCCTCTCCTGGCGTGGTCGAATTTTATAGAGTCTGAGGAGGCGGCACTGGCCTGTAGCAATATATTTGCCTGTAATATCTTTTCCTTTACTGATACCATGCGATCCGAATGCCCCCGAGGAACCCCACAATCACAAAAAAGACGGAAGACTACCAAGAAAGTCCAGGAGGCCACAGCAATTTCCAACGGGGGGATCTTCAAGATCCACAAGTGGCAACATCAATAGTGGATCCTGGCTAGAGTGTTTATTCTCAGCCAATTAAAACAGATAGCATCCCGACCCAGACTTCACATATTATGGATTATTTTAAACGGGCGGGGAAAGCTCACTGTGATGATGGTCTTTCATTAACCGCCAGCCCCAGCAGCCTCATGTCCATCAGCAGTAGCCTCATGCACAGGCATGCTATTTCAGGGTTTTGACCTGAGCAAGTGTCTACCCCAATTAACTGATGGTGAAACATGTACCACAATGGCTGGTTCAGTTACGGGGGGGGGGGGAGGGGGGACAGACATGCAAAGACTGTTAGGGCTCAAATTCATGCAGATCCAGAGTATTGTGTTTCATTCCTATTTTCCACCAATGTATCGCCAGGTTTAACAAAGATACCAGCCCAAAAAAAGCTGTTTACACAAGGTGGACGTTGCAGTGCAAATCATTAAAACAGCATAACTATTTGAATGTATGTGATGGTTATATTATATGTCTGGACGATATTCAATTAAATCAAAAACAATCTAAGTTACCTAGATATAGTGAGGGAATAAAGGATTGTTCTGTTTTATGTCCGAATGATACCCAATCGAATCAGAGTTTTCTTAAGGCATCAAGGCTATCCAAGAAAGTAAATAAGAGTGTCAATTCAGCCTTATGTCCGGACGATGAACAATTAGATCTAAATTTACTAAAGTCCCCCAGGGCAAATAAGAGTCTACAGAAATTCAAACTGGATCCCAATCTTAGTGATAATATTAGGTTCGAAAATTAAAAAGTGACTAGGAAACAGATGTTGTCGATAACAACTTCAAAGTCAATAAATAATAACAATTACCATCAAAATTTGGGCTCAGGTGAGTCCATTGATCAGTCATTGAAACGTAAGACAGGTTTGGATCCTTTTAGTCCTGTTCCGGTGGAGAGCTATAATTTCTCTGATTTACAACCAATACTAGCTCCTCAAAAATTGACCTTATTGAGTCAAGTCAAGATCCTACAACAGCTGTCCAAATGGACAACTCACTAAACTCTGCTAATCCTCTTTTTTGGATAAATATGATGTACATAATTCTGTGGATACAAGATCGCCCAAACATCAAAATACAGCTGATGATGGTGTATGGGGGAATTTGCTGGGAACAATGGATGCTATATCAACAGCGTTAAATTTTCTTTTTAATAAACTGGATATTCAGGATGATCCATTGAATACCCTAGCCCTTTATGTTGCTGGGATAGATTCCAAATTACACAACTTAACTAACATGGTGATAAGACCTCAATCGGATGTTAACAACCAACTAATAAGGTGCACATTCTCGAAAATGCTTCTGAACTCAAAACTATTGTAGGATCCTTTGTGGATGAAGTATAGAAGCTAGCTTCACAATCAATGGCGAGCCAATAGTTGCACTGCCTCTTGGAAGAAGTGTAGGGAATGTTAACGGAAGTCTGAAATCTCAAAAAAACTCAATCTAATGCTTCAGCACATGTTCAAAATGACCAACAACTAGGCCACTCGTTGTGTTGCTGTTGACGACTGGTAGAAAAAACGGGAGAAACCAATAAGTTTGAACGAGCCTTGGGGCCAGGGAAAGGAGAAAGTCCTGTCTTAATAGAAGATCTCGACAGTGAAGCAAGTCAAGTTTCAAATAATACGCACTCCTATAAGGGTCCTAGTGGTCAGCCACCATTAACAAAATGGGCTATAAAGTGGCTAAGGAAGGCCTGGAACAAAATTAAGAAGGTGCCAAAAATATCGACTAAACAAATGACTGTGCCCGTCAAATGTTTTCCCATTTTCAAACCGAGTGACCAGATTACACAATCTATACAACAGCAGGATGCAATTTCAACTGGAGTGGGGGAGACTAACTGTGTCCAGAATCAACCATCTGAGATGAGTTCTCAACCAAGTCCTAAGTTATTGGGTCCTCAATTGAATGACTGCTTAGAAACACAAAGTAGCATTGAGGTTTGTCAACCGCACATTCTTGCAAATATTGGAATGGTCTCTGTCCCATATGCCAGTCTTAATCAGTACATCTCCGGAACATAGTTGAACACTGGAATTAATTCTATAGGTAAACAGAGGAAACTTTCCCCTATGGGTGAACGGGACAGTTTGTTAGTAGGCTGCACACTCCTGGATACAGAACACACCAGAGAGTCCTCAGTTGGGCACATATCGAAAAAACATTCCCCTAATGATCTGAAAATAACATTTCATCCTCAATATGAATCTAGAGGTTACGAATTCACCCACGTTGATCCTTCTCCTCCAACGAAAGTACACGGCACCACTACAGAGGTATAGTTTACAAAAAATTATTTATTTAGCACACACAAGTGCATAACAGGATAAAAGGGACGGTCTACGCGTTTCGGCTTCACAGCCTTCTACTGGACCATAGAGTCCCACCGTCTAGAGTATCTTCTTAAAGTGCACAAGTGCCCAGTCCTTTTTTTCTTTTTACTGCTCCTAAACAGCTAGACTGTGCATCCCCATATACAAGAAATGGCAAAATAGATCACCATTTTACAATTATATTTTTTTGTGTTTGTTTGTTTTTTGGAAGCAGTACACAATTATCCCACTTATACTTATTAAACAGTTTTTTACGTTATTTTTATATATATGTGCTGTTCCTCATCAATGTAAAGTACATTGCGTTAATTGCCCTCGAAAAACATAAAGTGCACGTGCAGATAAAACTTTGACCAATTCCAATTCATAGCCACAGTTACATGTTCAGTAAAAGTTACATGAAAGGTGAAAAAGGGTCCCAAATTCATCATATATTGTGATTAATCACAACGATTAAAAGATCATTGTAACAATATAGTACATGAAAAGATAATACTAAAGTGACTAGTGCAGAAATACATCATGGGTGAAAATTCATTCAAGGTGAAGTACACATCAAATTAAAACCCATTCTAGATTTGTCATCCAGTCAGGCCCTCCAGAATAAGAGAAAAGAGGAGAGAATTTAAAGAGAGTTTTTAAGAACAGGGACCATAGCATAATTCATCTGGTAAGAAGAGGGTTCTATTGTAACAGAGGTCATGGTGGACCCATGCTTGGGAAATGTAGCCAACTAAGGCTGGAATATGAGATCCTAAAAGTCCCAGTGACTTGTAGTAAGGTGCCAGTGCAAAAAAAGAGAGAAGAAGGAATAATTACAGTAAAGTACAAAAATAACAATATATTGCAGAGGAAACTCAATATCCCATGGACCATACAATTAGTCCCTCTTCCGCTATTGATCCTGTTAAATGGAAACTCACATATACAAACATAAGAACCTGTATGGTTAAAATAAGTAAATCTATTGTGTACACATCAGGGACTAGTTATCTTCATGTGGGCATGAATGGAAAAAACGTGGAAAAAATTGGTATCTTTATAAAAATAGGTGTATAGATGCAGACTAATCACATAATTCAAAACTACACAAAGATTGAAAAAGCCTAAATTTAAGATTAGAAGAGTCTGGAGCAGTTAGTAAATCCATGGTTTTGATGGATACAAGAGGATAGTTCATATCTGGTTACTGTAAATGTATGTGTAGTTCTGCATCCAGATTGTGCCCTCGTGGGCTCTCAGTACCTATGGCCAAGATCAGTCATGATTCTGCTTTTCTTAAATTCAGTATTCTGTCTCCACCTCGTTCTTTCGGCATGACGATTTTAATTCCAAAGTATTTCAGTTGTTGGTTATCACTGGAATGGAATTCATAGAAATGTTTGGCCATAGGATAAGAAAAATCCATATTTTTAATGGCCCGTAGGTGTTGCAGAATCCTCAATTTCAATTTATTTATTGTGCTCCCCACATATAATTTCTGGCAGGGACATTGCAATATATAGACCACGAACTTGGATTCACAGGTTATATGATCAGTGATCTGCTCTGTTTTGCCATTTAAGAGTTGGAATGTTTTGGTGTTTTGACCATTGGCACATGCCTTGCACTTTTACATTTCCAAAAACCAGGAGTGTTGAGCCAAGAGGTGGTGATGGGCTGTTTTATCATCAGATGACTGTGTCAGAATATCACCAAGCGATGATGTTTTTCTATAGGTGATACTGGGATGCAATGAGAGAGTTGTTTTTAAAGTCTCATCCAATAAGAGTATTTTCCAATTCCTCTTTAGGATTTCTCTTAGATCTTTATGTTGATTACTAAAATCAATGATTAGTCGAGTTGTAGTGTCCTTCTCGTGTTGTGTACCTGGAGTGTCCTGATGTTTACTTAGGAGATCCTTTCGCATTCTTGGTTCCACTTTGGTTCTAGCAGTTTCTATAACTTTTAGTGGGTATTCCCTTTCCAGGAAGCGATCACTCATTTCGTCTAGTGGGCCTCCATGTCCGTGATTTCCGAACAGTTCCTTTTGGCCCGGAGCATCTCTCCATAGGGTATACTCCATTTTAAATTCTGGGGATGCCCGCTGTTAGCATGGAGAATGCTGTTGCATGATGTTGGCTTCCGGTGCATTTTCGTACATATTTTTTTTAATCTAGAGGTATGCACGACATTTTGAATAGGGGAACACTTTTGAAACTAATTTCTTCAATTCCTGAGCTATCTTTTATTAAGTCAGTTGATCTTCTATCGGTCCAATTTAAGTACATTCTATCAAATTCTGTATGGGAGTATACATCACAACTTGGTCTACCAATGAAATAGCTCATACAATTCTAGAGTACAGTTCATACTTCACACAGTAGGGCATCAAGGTTAAGAAATCTACCCCAATAACATAGAGGGCTATGTTGGAAGTAGCAATTCCAAAAGCTGAGACTGGCTCATATAACTTAAGAAAAGGTGGTAGTAAAAAATCTACTCCATTACTTATAGGTGCACTCGGGCCCCCGAATAAACCAATTAATTTTACAGGTATTTCTATTACATATACGCTTTCAGGAGTTCGTACTTGTAAATTAATGACCAAAAATAAAAAGTCTTCAGAAGATTGGGCGTGGTTGCCGACAGCCCTTTCGAACCTATCACCTGGTAGTGGGAATTGAAGTTTTCATAACAATAACGCTAAGAATATGCAATTAAGGTTCTGTTCTTGGAATGCCCATGGCATTGCCAAATTGTTGGCCTACCCTGAATCAATCACTTTTTTTTACTATCTTTTGAAATTTTTATACTGCAGGAGACATGGAGAGAATAGGATACTCCATTGACTGGTTATAAGATATTTAATCTTCCAGCTACGCGCTCAACTAAACGAGGTCGTGCCAAGGGCGGCCTTTCTTTCCATTTGGCAATAGAGCTGGACACCAAGGCAGAAGTAATGGACTTGCAATTGACGTGGTTACAAGGAGTTTTCTTACAGTTTGATTTACATAGCATAATAATATTGACTATTTATTTAAGTACAAGGAAAAAATTCAAAATGACTCAGTTGTCCACTTTGTGGGACACTGTAAAATCTTCAGCAGTTCGTTACCCGATGGCCGGCTTAATCATGGCTGGTGACTTTAATATACATTTGGTCTCATTTAAGTCTTCAGACCAGTCAGGTAACGGACATGTCGTGATAATCTGCAGCAGCTTGGCTTAATCATGCTTAATGAACTGTCCTTGTGTAAATCAAGGGAAATTCCATCATTTAAAAATTCGAATTAGTGTTCAATTATTGATTAAACCTTCTTATCAGCTGACTTGTACTCTAAAATACACGATTATAAGGTGATTCCAAGAGTGAAAGCGACCACAATCTTCAGTTATTAACACTAGATTTGTCAATAAGTCACAATTATACAGGTAATGTGCTTCAACCTCAACTTATAGTCTAAAAAGGTTGGTTTGGCAAATCTGACAATCAGTCTGATGTAATGGAGTTTGCAGACCTTTTAATTAGTCAAAGTGGCCATAGTATTTTGGGTGGAGGGATGATGATATCTGTGTGGAATTTAATTTCTACATCATTAGTGGAGAATTTCCCTGCAAGAAAGTCAAGTAAGGCCCACCCTTTGAATATGTTAACTAATAGGTGCCATTCACATAAGCTACTTAATATGAAAAAGGCTCTTGACAGGGCATCAAGGGTAGTCTTTAACCACTGATATCGGTCATCTATCGATTTCTTAATAAAAAGCAGAAGATACTGAGAAAGACCTATAGACAGGAAGTCTGGAAGGCGAAATTACGATATCCACAGGGCTGGTGGCTTAGATTATTTAATGCTACCAAGACCAACAATGCCAAAGCTTTCTGGGGGGGGTCATCAATGAGTTGGAAAATGGTGGTAATAGAGCCTATAGTGCCAACATCATGGAGTAAGTTTGGGTGTTTATTACCAACTAGTATGGCCCTAGTGTAGCTAATTTAACCAGTTCAGATAAGAGTCATTATTATGGGAAATATATTGAAACCTCAGCATTGATGGGGTGTGGTCCAGTGCAGGCATCATGTCTGGAACTCTTGAGTAGAGAAGACATATCAAATTATCTGTGCCGTATTAAATCAAATAGGGCCCCTGGCCCAAACAGACTACCCAATGCTATATTTCGAGCCAATCCTAGCAATTAACATTATTCCGGAGTCCTGGCAAGGAAGCATAGTGCAACCAATTTATAACAAGCATTGGCATAGCCAATAGGTCTCGCCTTTGGGACCTTATAAGTGTTTAGCCATGCAACAGTTAATGCTGTTGCAGTAAGGATATTGTGCTGCATAACTAAATACTTATAAGGTCCCAAAGGCGAGACCTATTGGCTATGCCAATGCTTGTTATAACAGTTGGGGCGAGCTAGGGTAACTCCTCAGTGCTCCCGCCTAATTACTAGGCTTTACAAATTTTATCAAACCTTCAGCACTTTCCTTCAACTGCACAGATATTTACACATACCCAAACCTCTAAACAGTAACACTGGCCCTACAATGATACTCTAGTGAAACATCCTTTACACAGTGGTATGCCTGAAGTTGGACTGCATGCCTCCTGATGCACAGAGTGCTAGCCCTGTTGCATAGTCTGCATTACCACTGAATGTAAAGAGAGAAAAAAAGAGAGGGAGAAGGAAAGAATGTAAATGAGAGAAAGAAAGAGAAAAAGAGACAGGGACAGAAGGAGAAAGGGAAAGAGACAGCGAGAGAAAGGGAAAGAGAGAGCGAGAGAAGGGGAAAGAGAAAAAGAGAGACAGCGAGAGAAAGGGAAAGAGAAAAAGAGAGACAGCGCGAGAAAGGGAAAGAGATCGAGAGAGAGAGAAAGAGAAAGGGAAAGGGAAAGGGAAAGAGAAAAAGAGAAACAGCGAGAGAAAGAGAAAGGGAAAGAGACAGCGAGAGAAAGGGAAAGAGAGAAAAAGAGAAACAGCTAGAGAAAGGGAAAGAGAGAGCGAGGGAGAGAGAGAGAGACCCAAGTGTGTGCAATACCTGCGGGTAACAACCACCATCACCAGCCCTCTGCAGGCACATAAACAGCCCAGGCCTGCAAAGAGCAGTGGCAGGCAAATGGCCAGCTATCACCCATGGGTTAATCAAGGCAGGCAGCACCGATCTATCAGGACAACACTAGGGCCATAGATCTTGTGCCAAGCATGGAAACGATGTAATGCACGGGCACAGTCTTAAGATGCTGCAGAGACTAAATAGACTACAAGGCTAACACGTTGAGAGATGGCTGTGCACGAGCTTACTATAAAACATTTCTGGATGCTTGATTGAATTGTTACATTGAGGACAAGCATAAAATAAGGGAATAAAATGATAACTTGAAACAAATCGCAGGGACAGTGTAATTAAGAGCACAGTACAAGGTGAAAGAGAGTCCTACAGGGAAGGGAGAACCTTTCCTTGCATTGTCTTTATTCATTAGGAAGCTTAATTAGCCATTACACTGGATGGCGCCAAGGGCCATGTTCACTCTTTCCCTGGACGACGTTTATTTTAATACTTAGAAATGGGTGCTTAAAGCACCCGGCAAAAACGGAAAAAGTGCAAAGAGGGCCCCGCATTATGTTTTTGCTACATGCATCACCAACACGATTGACAGGACTGCAAGGGGACAGATAGCCTGGCTAGAGAGCACAGACAAAAAATTTACAATTTAAGCACAGTGACACGCATAAGTAGAGGCAAGCACGGGTAGTATGCGTCAGTGAGCATCTGAGCTACTTGGCGAACAGCACAGGTGTACAACTGCAGGCAACATAATACAACATAAGCAGGTACACAGGGACACCACAGCACAGAGCATGGGCATTACCTTCCAGGGGGCATGGGAATAATCTGGGAGGGAGCAGGGGGTATATGTGCCAGTGAGCACAGAGGTAATGTAGTGCTGTCGATGGAGGCCAATGTGGCAGGGAGAATGTAGTACAAAGAGCAACTTCCATTTTGATGATAAGCCAGGTGAAAATAAGGTCAGATGTAAGCTAATTGGAAGCAAATAGATAACATGGCAGAGAATTGTGGGAGAACATGGCAGCGAGCATGCTGATAATGTAATGTTACTAAATAAAGTTTTCTGGTGCTGGCACAAAAAGAATTCTGGGAAAGCACTGCCTAAAAGGCAGAACTAAAATATCTTTAAAGCCTTGCAGAGGAACAAAGCTTCCAAAGCACATCAATAGCGTGGCAGAAAGTTTGGTATATAGCATGGTGAAACCATGGTGCACAGCATGGCAAAAACTGTCAGAGAGCGAGGCAAAACGTGGCAGACAGTATGAGAAACAAGGAAGCCACGCACGGCAGTGCCGGCTGAAAGCATGAGACATGCAGGGGTGGGGGCAGAGCTGCGCCCACAGGAGGCCCGAGCAGAAACGGGGAAAAGGACGCGAGTGGTGCGCACGCGCGCGCCACAGCGAGCGATCTGTTTCCAATTATCGCGCCCGCGTCTGGGCACGATAATTGCAAACAGATGGCGACCGTGCGGGTAACCGCAGGGAAAAGGCCATGATGCACGAGCGTCTGGTCAGCTTTTTGAAACCCCTACATAAAGTCTTGCCAGAGCAGCGCTTGCGCGCTACTCGAGGCTCGACCTAAAAAGTGGCCCAGCAGACAATCTCTCAAACTATTGGTTAATTGCTTTAACTGATGTAGAGGCCAAAGTTTTTGCCTCTCGATTATTGACCGATTTGGAAGAATAGGAAACATCACAGGGTCTAATCCCAGTTAAACAATCGGGATTCTGTAACGGCCATTCTACAATTACAAACCTTTTAACCCTTACTATATTGGCTGAGCGCGCAATTTAAAAAAAAAAAAACACATTTGTTTTATTGATTTTAGAAGCTGCATTCAATTCTGGCCTGAGAATCTTTTATGGCAGAAACTAGCTGGATCGGGTATTCCACAAAAGCTTCTGGATGCCATCATAAACATGTACACAAAACTTGGTTTCAGGTTAAGTTAGGGGATGGATCCAGTTTGATTTGGAGAATTAAAACTTACAATGGCCTTAAACAAGGCTTTGTATTGGCTCCATGACTTGTTATGTCTGATTTGTTACAGCACTTGGAAATTATTAATGCTCATTCTCCTAAACTTGAAAATGAACATTTAAAACATCTCCAGCATGCAGATGATGCGATTCTACTGAGCCAAACCCCGATAGGCCTTCAAAGATTAATTAGAGCTTTTGATGAATATGTTATAGCCAATGGTTTGGAAATGAATGTTAAGAAAACAAAGATTATGAAAATTGGTTCAGCAAATTCTAAAATGCGATCTTGGAAAGCGAGAGGAGGACCAATTGAAGTTGTGTCGACTTTTAAAAATCTGGGCATTTGATTTGATAATAAAGTTTCATTTAAAGGCCATTTTAATGTTTTAGGGGCAAAAACATACTCTTTAATATATACTTTTAAATCGTTACGCAACGCTTTAAGATGCCAATCTTATGAACATCTTCTTAAAGTCATGAGTGCTAAGTTATTGCCAGCCATTGTATATGGTTCTATCACCAAGGGAAAAGACTCCAAATTATTGGTTTTACTACTAATCAAGGCCTGCAAGTCTGTCTTTGTAATTCCTATCAATTGGGCAAGCAGAAATTCGCTAGACAATCCTTGGTGGCGCAAGGGTAATTTTCGAAATGTATAGATTCACTGTCTTTATCCGAACATGGGTTCTTAGCAAATAACTGTTGGTATGGAATAAATCATTCAGAATATGCTGAGGCTTGGAGATCCTACATTTTAATGTGTTTTCGAAGCTTTAATCTGCAGCCGGGGTCTTTGGAAATGAATAAACTGAGTTTTAATTCATTGATTGCAGATAAAGAGGCCTTATCTGCAAAGAAGCATGCTTGGATGGTTATTAATTCACATCAGACTATGGGAATTCAGCCTTATTTGACTACTTTCTTTTCCTCCCATATGAGAGAGAAGAATTTTAAAATACGACTTGGCAAGTTTTCTACTAAAGACGGCACACCGAAATGAATTCAACAATGGTCAACCAGTGAGTGTAGATTGTGTAGGCTTTCGGAAGAAACTCTATTGCACATTGTTTTTGTTTGTCCAAATCTGCTTAATGCACGTCGTACTCTTTTAAAACCATTCTTTCTTAATGTTGGGGTGAGATCCGCTCGACAGGCTCTTATTTTATGTTTATCTGGTGCTTCAATTCCTTTAATCAGTCAGCTGATAAAGTTTTTGACCATTGCATAAAGAATGTTTATCAGCAGCTAGAATAGAGTTATTTCTCTTGTCTATAACATTAATTGATTATTGTTTTATATCTTGGCTTACAATTTATTTGTGTATTGTAAAATGCCATTTTGAGGTGCTTTTGAACAAAAACTAATTTGCCTATTTGTTCTTTAGCACAAAGCATTCCGAAATACTGCAAAAAAAAAATATATATATATATATATATATATATATATGTTTCCTGTGGTGTTTACATTGTCCAGATAAGTATGTGGCACTTTAAAGCTTGTATGGTTTTCTGTCGGTTGCAATAACTTTAAGGTGAAATAATGTAATGTAATAGTGGTCTTTACATCAACTGATAATGCATATGGCACTTTAAAGCTGCACGGTCTTTTTGCCGGTGGCAATACTTTTAACGTATATGAAGGTCTTTGATTAGGGATTTCATGAATAGCTGTGTTCCCTGTTTTAAGAATTTGGTATTACTTATGTTTTTGATGATGTTTTTATGACAAATTACCTCATGAATAAGGGAGTTATTTTATGCACAAAGCAAACACAAGGAGATGATGGACGGAGCGCTGAAACTTTTCAGACACTCACCCCCAGTCACAGATCTGGGTTGAATCCATCATCGTTCTTTAGCTCACTTCGCCACCTCAGTTCAGACCCAGCTATATCTAAATCAGTCTTGACCCTGTGCCTCATGGGAACAGTCCGATACCAAAGGGGATGATGGACGGAGCGTTAGAGCAAATCAAACACTCACCCCCAGTCAACTGATCTGGGTTTAATCCATCATCATTCTTTAGCTCACTCCACCACCCCAGTTCAGACATGGCCATATGCAAATCAGTCTGACCCTGTGCCTCATGGGAACAGTCCAGCCCGAACTGCCAAGCCATGTCATCCATGCCACTGGAATCAAGCTATCCTGGCTGAAGAGGGGTGAAACCCCGAAACCAGTCCTAGGATGCTTGTTTCCAGTCCAGGGAGGACCTGGCTTGGCAGTTCGGGCTGGACTGTTCCCATGAGGCACAGGGTCAAGACTGATTTGCATATGGCTGGGTTCAAACTGGAATGGCATGGTGAGCAAAAAAACGATGGATTTAGGCCCAGATCTCTGTACTGGGGTGAATGTATGACATTGTTCTGCATTCTGTCCATCAACTGTTGTTTTTGCATTTGTCACCCCGAGTGGGACGGGTATGCCCAGACGTGGGTCCCGTGCTCTCTATGCCACTGGAATCAAGCTATCCTGGCTGAAGAGGGGTGAAACCCCGAAACCGGTCCTAGGATGCTTGTTTCCAGTCCAGGGAGGACCTGGCTTGGCAGTTCGGGCTGGAATAAAGCCCTAAGTCAACAGAAGCTTATTTGATGGGGTAGTTGGAATGCTGATTAAAGCTTTAACTGCTAACAGCACACAATCCTACATAACGCCATTGGTGCCTCAGAAACTGAAGGGGCTGAGAAGCTACGATTGGGGAAGTGTGCAACACTTAACTAAAATGAATGTCCTGTTCACATCTCTGGACAAACCAGGAAAGTACAAGGCCACAGGGAGCAGAGAGCCGTTTTAGAAGATTAATGCTATCAAGTCATTTTCCATAATAATGCTAGTGACTCTTAGGGGCAGTAGGAGCAGCAGCCGCGCTAACCCCACCTCGGATACTGGCCAAGAAGACACGTTTCCTGTGCTTAAACACTTTAGAGTGAAGACATCCAACAAGATGACATGAAGAAAATTCCCTGAAAAAGTGCTGCTAGAATTTCTTTATGTCTTTTAAAGAACTATGGGGGTCTAACTAGCCAACCTATGGAGGCGTGGCTAACACTTCAAACAATGGGGCAAAGCTTCCTTAGAGTCAATACAACAGCGATACATTATGCTTTTTAAATGTACTGCTCAAACCCAATACAATTACAGCAAACATGTTTTAGTGGACTTGCCAATATTTAGAGGCTACTGAAAGAGTTTCTAAAAAGGGGAATGAGTGATTTGACAAATAAAAAATAGATTCAACTGTTTTCAATGCAAACCACTTCAGACCCAGTTCAGTCCAAGCCAATTTAAGACAACAACCTTTTTGCCAATTCCATCTGAGAAGTCACAGTAAGCTCATGAAATATTTTTAATTCCATCTTCAGAAAGAGGCTCCTGTCAAACTGTTGACCACATGTACAATTTCAGTCTGCTCATCAGGATGTTGCAGCATATGCTTGTTTGAGACTGCACAATTTTACAGGTCTCTGAATATTGAGCTTAGTGGGTTAACACACCTGGTTTCACGATGTGTGGCTGATTATTAATGCATCTTTTAGTCCTCCTAAGACTGAATGAGTCCAATCAGCTGGCAATATTACTGTCTGTTAATTACTGTGTCTGGAATTTATGTCTTAACATTTTATCCTGATAGATTCCTTCAGGGTTTTTTGATGTCATGCGTCAGGACCATGGTCAAGCTCTAAATTAGTTTGATGTGTTTCTCAAAGAACCCGAAGAGAAAATGAGTGATAGATAGGTTGTCTAAACATTCAATTCTAATGATGGACAGAAGTGTGTGAGGTAAGTTTGGCCTGTGTTTGAAGTTTTTTGGTGTGAGAATATGTTTGAAACTCACGGGTGTAGGAGAGACGTGTGATGACAGGCACAGCAGCACAAGTGTAAAACTGCCATCTATGGAGTGGTCTGTGCACAGACTATGTGTTAGACTTGGCATCTTTTGGCGTGTTTGCCCTGTCTTTTTGCTTTCTGACCTCCCGGTTTTGACTCTGTTTTTGCTGGTTTAGTGTCTCTGCGCACTTTCTCACTGCTGTTCAGTGTTAAAGTGCAAGTGCTCATGTTGTAAACATTTTTATGAATTGGTGATTCCATGATTGGCATATTTGATTTACTAGTCAGTCCCTAATACAGTGCACTCTGTGTTCCCAGGGCCTGTAAATAAAATGCTGCTAGTGGGCCTGCAGCACTAATTGTGCCACCCACATAAGCAGCCTGTAATGTAACTCAGGCCTGCCATTGCAGAGCCTGTGTGCAGTCTGGTACTGTCATGTTGTCTTGGCAAGTGCACCCACTTGCCAGGCCCTAACCTTTCCTTTTCTTACATGTGAGTCGCCCCTAAGGTAGGCCCCATGTGGGCAGGGTTCAGTGTATGTGAAAGGTGGGACATGCCTTGGTGTGTGTGGCATGTCCTGATAGTGAAATACTGCCAATTTCATTTTTCACTATTGGAAGGCTACCTGTTCCCATAGGATAGAACGGGGAGTTTGCTTGTAACATCTTATAAACATAACTACCCCTGGGAACAAGGTAGGAAAATAAAGTTTAGTAGGCCTGAACTCAGAATGTTAAAAGGCATCTTTTAGTGATGGTGATTTTCACATTCTGTGTTTGAAAATACCACTTTTAGAAAGTAGGTATTTTCTGGCTTATCCATCCAGTGTGCCTCTGCTAGGATGTGTATTGACTGTCTGGCTTTGGAGTGACAGGGGCTGGGTATGTGCAGTGGCTCCAGAGAGTCTGGATGAGTCCGGGCTGGGCTGAATAGACCTGGGCTGCATTTAAAGTAAGGGGAGGAGATTTCCTTTCACCGGAATGGGCCTGGTCTGCCTTCCACAATCCTGTCTCCACCTCCTGCCAGGAAGTTGGGCCAGAGAGGACAGAACTGGTTTGGACTAAGCACAGACACTCTCTGCCTGACAGAACAAAGGGATTTTGAGTATAAATATTGGGGCCCAGACCCCAACATTTTAGAACTCGCTGGAATCAAGGAAACTGTCAAAAAGAAGAGCTGGAAGAGCTGCCAAGAGGAGTACTGCCCCTTTGCTGTGTTGTTTCTTTGCTGGGTTGGCCTGCAGTTGCTGCTTCGCCTTGGGCAGTGAAAGGACTGGACTGAACTTTCTTTACTTGTGCTAAGTATCTCCAAGGGCCTGAAATAGAGCTTTCCTCCTATTCTGAAGTCTCAGGGACTGCAAAGACCTCACAAACCTCTAGGTACCGCTTCCGGAACCGCTGTTTCAGTTGCCACAGAGAAGGGAACAGCAACCGACTCCGTCACAGACTCCGTCGCTGGCTCTGTGTCCTGACGGCACTGCAGTAGGCACTGTCCGCATCTTGCACCTCAACCCTGGTCTCACCGACAAGCGCCGCTGCTGCCACTGAGCCGCTGCTTGCACCGTGACCTGTGGGCACCGCACTCCGCACCGCCTCGCTTCACTTCGCCATCATGGTCTTACCTACGCTGTCACTGCTGCTGACTTCAACACCCGTGACCGCATCGTGGCTGGGGACACCGCTCGTAAGTTTCACGACGCACCGCCTCGTCCCTCACAGCAGTCTGGGACGACCGACGCCAGCTCCCGCTAACCAGCTCTGTCGCCTGTACCGCAACCTGCCAGCACCGCATCGAGCACCGCCTCACCCTGCACCGTAAGCCTTGGTTTCACCGACGCCGTCTGGACGATCATCACCAAGCCGCTGCCTGCACCACATCGTGAGGGCACCGCACCCTGCACCACTTCCATTTTGCAACGCGACAGTTGCCATGACCGGCTTGCACCAACGTGCCAGCCGCAACGAGAAAGGTACTGTTACCCAGTCTGTCCACGCTTTTGCTGGCCCATACCGACGCGGTCGGCTGGAACTGTTAGACTCTGTTGTTTTCAGCATCGAGGTAGCTCTGGACAGAGCGAACGACTCGTACGAACAGTGTTTTTGAGGTATTTCTGCAATTTTAAGGATATCTTGCAAAGTATATATTTTTAAGTACTGTATGTTGGATTCTTATCGTTTTGGTCTTGTTTTGGATATATAAAAATATTGGATATTTTTCTAAACTGGTGTGGTGTCCTTTTGTAGTGTTTTCACTGTATTACTGTTGGTTATGTGCAAATGCTTTACACACCGCTTCTGAGATAAGCCTGACTGCTCGTGCCAAGCTACCAAGGGGGTGAGCAGGGGTTATTTTAGGAGTGTAACTCCTTTACCCTGACTAGGAAGAAGGGTCCCTTCTTGAACAAGGTGCAAACCCTTGCCAACTAGAGACCCCCCCCCATTTCTAACACTATGGTGCTAAGAAAGTGCACAGAGATGAAGGGAGCTACCCTTAGGAGGTACAAACTCAGGAATTCAGGGAGTTAGAAAAGTAGTGAGTGCCTCCAAACAACTCCCAAAAATGCCTCTGCGGAAGGAAAAAGTCATATGAACTTCACAGTACAATGAGGCCTACAGCACCCACAATACATTTTGCTTTAGACAACAATTGATTGGGATCAATGAAGCGGATAGGCTTTGAAGAGCTGGGGCAACATTTAGAACCATTGATAATAGGACAGAATATATAATTCTTCTTTGTGTTTAAATAACGCCCAGCATTACTGATGGGTTCAAAACAGTAAGAAAATAAAACAAAGCAATGTTTCTAGCATATCTGTGCTTTGGGCCTCTCAAGGACTGGAAAGTGCTATACAGATGACAACCCAATACAATATCACTGCTTCTCTCCATTACCTTCTGATGGAATCTTGCATTATCTTTTCTTGAAGTTAAAGTCTGGTGACATAAACCTGCTGTATATTTGCAGATCAGGTGAAATGTGAGAACTGGGCCTCCATTCCTTTTGATCCGTCCTCAGGCACTTTAACTAGCCAACCAGGGTCTAATCAGAAGTTCAAAGCACTGACGGGGTGCAAACTCTGCATTAGTTATTACCAATAACTTGCGGGAACAACCCACCAGTACCATGCAATTACGAGTTAAACCCCACAATGGGTCCAGATTTACCAGCCGGTAGGCTAATTTACCAGCCAGTATTTCCTTGGGGTCTGAGCAGGTAGTAAGAGAGTGTAGGGAGCTGTGTTAAAAGTGTGTAGGGGGTTGTTTTAAGGGAGGGTGGTGAGGGGGGTGAAGGGAGGAGAGGGGAATGCTGGCTAGCAGTGTCTTGGCTGATGTTAGGGTAGGGGTTATAGAAGGGGTCTAATGCAGTTTTTCCCCACCATTATTTTACCAATAGGGTTCACTGTTCCCTCACCCAGTAAATCCAGGTGCAAGACCACTGGGTAGTCTGAACAACACAGTTACCAATCAGGCTCGTGATTTTTATGGGCGCCTTGAAAATTGACTTATTTTGCAAAGAGAGCATGACACTATGAGGCACAAGAAGACATGAAAAACAAACAAAGCCTCCTCTACCTGTAAATGGCTTTTGCAAGATCTCCTTGGTTGAAGTGGACGGGGTTTGTTGGGAACAGTTTTCCTAATCTTTTTTTAATTTTACAATAGTAGTTCCCATACTTTTTTATTAGAAAACAACCATTTCACAAAGGACAATGCCGACCTTCATGTGCCTCTGGCTAAAAGGCAAAAGAGGGGGCGTCTCCTGTTCTGTGAAGCATTGAATGAGTGTGAAATGGTCAAAGTTTTTATTCGGGCATGGGCATCAAGTACAAAGTAGGTGTGCAGAAGTCACTCCACACACAGCTTGATAGGGTTGAAGGTGGGATACCAGGGTTGGAAACCCATGGTCTGTGGGAAGAAACTAACTATGCTGAACTGAGCCAAAAACTAGAGTCGCACAATTATGGCTTTACACTATTCACACGGAAACAAACCAGGCCACCTGTAAGAATGCCTGGTTAAGGCAGAGGCTCCACATTAAACAATCACATCTAGTCGACACCCAGAGGGCCAACTAGTTCACTCACAATAAACAATTAATAAAATATTCACCACATATTACTCACAAATATAGGATGTATGCACACCAGTAGACATAGCCTCACAAAAAGCGTATATCGGAGCTGCAGACACAACACGTCTTACAGGAAAGCAGATCAAGGGGCTAGATGCACCGTTATCACTGCCCAAATTTAGCTTAGCCACAGACCAGATAGAGACTGGGAAGGTACCATGGAGCCATGGCCTCCCGCTAGAATTTTATACAGAATATTCAGACTGCTTGACCCCCCTTTTGCTAAGCATGAATAAGGTGGTAAGAGCAGGGGGCATGCTACCACCCATGTCTCGCCAGGTACTCATCACCATGCTGCTAAAGTTAGGTAAAGACCTATTTGACTGTTCAACCTATTGTCCACTATCATTACTAAACCTAGAGAGCAAGAATGAGTAAAGGGCTCTCCAATAGGATTTGAGTATTTGTTCACTTTCTGGAACACCCAGATCAGAGTGGGTTTGTTCAGGGAAGAAGAACCGTGTATAACACTTGCGTGCTGTTCCACGTTATGGACGGAATACAGGGGACTTGCAAATATGCAGCAGGGCTTTCCATTGACATGGAAAAAGTGCTTGACGGTCAACTGGGCTTACCTCTTCCAGACATTGGTGGCCATGGCTTCAGGAAGGGGATTCTGACATGGATATGTTTCCTTTATACAAACCACAGGTCAAATTGGGGGCGGAGGGTTCTACCCCCTTCAAGCTCAACAGAGGTAAAAGCCAGCTTTTTCCACTTTTATTTAGATTAGCAATGTAACTCTTTGCTCGCCATGTAAGTGGTCTGGGAGGGACACATGGGTCTGTGCTACAGGGTCATAGACATTCATTATCAATGTATGCAGATGACATGCTGTTATATACTCTGAATGTTTTGAGGATCTTGCTTGTATTCCATTCCAGTATTGAGGAGCATGGGAAAGCCCCAGGGCTTCAGATTAACAGACCAAAATCCTGCAGCTTTCCATTGTCTCAAAGAAGCATTTGCATTCTTTCTACCAGTGCCACACTAGGGCTAGAGATGGCGACCCACTCATTCAAATATCTAGGGTTAGATATTTATATACAACAAGACGAAGTTCGAAAGGGGAACGTATAGAAAGTTTGAACAGTTGCTAAGGATTCATTGAGCTTCCGAAAAAACTACCTCTTACATGGATAGGCAGAAGAGCAATCACAAAAATGGATTCTCCTCCCCCTTCTGCTGTATTTGTTCTCCAACATTCTGATCGTTATTCCTACTCCCGTTAAAAAAAATCTAAACTCAGCCCTTATAGAGTTAATCTGTGGGGTCTGGTAGGTGGAGGGTGGTCTTATCCAGGCGCTACCTCCAGACTGAAGAAGGGGCACTTGGTACCATACTACTCAGCAGGGCAATTTCAATGGGTCACCCCCTGCCTGGAGTCTGAGGGGGTCCCAGAAGAACTAATTGGTAGACAAGGTGGTGTCGCTATGGAGGAGCATCTGTTTGCCACATGCAGCAGACCTCCTATGGTAGCTCTTCTACCGGACACTGCGAAATACTGCTAGTGCAGATAACTACAAAAACACAAATAGAAGGTAGCTTATGCACCAGGGATTCCACTGTAGCCCTTACCTTTGTCTAGGAAGGTGAGGAATATAACAGGCCATTTACAAAAGGAGCAGGGGTCATACAGGTAGGGCATTTATTTGACTCTGGACAACTGAGAACATTCACAGACAAGACAGAAAAGTATGGGTTTTCTCCAGGTAGTTCCTCTCATACATGGCCATTTGCATTCCTTGAACAGGGACCCGGGAACAAGCTAACATCGAGCCGGAGACAGATCAACTATTAAAAATCTTAACAACACAGGGTGGCATATGGTTACAAATGTATACAAAGCCATAAGAGCAAAGCAAAGATTAGACCTCGAGCCTCAAAAATAAGTGGAAAGAAAATTTGAAGAATCAGCTCACCAATGGGGACTGGGCAGCAATTCTCAGGTTTAACTGAAAGATCCCCAGAAATGCCCAACGCAAATTGCTTCTATTTAATTGTCTATACTGAACCTATCTGACACCGGCCAGACTGCTTTATGTTCCCGATGGCAGATGATAAATTCCCCAGAAGTGCAGAGGCAAGCAGCATTTTATCCTTTGACATAGTCTATAGTCTATAGTACTATAGACTTTTTGGTGAAAGGTAATGGAACTCTTGGCAGAAAGAACAGGTAGACAGATTGCACGTAGACCACAAGCATGTCTACTGGGCTTACTACCCAAATCTAATGTGGAAAGGGAAACCTGTCAGTTCACTGATTTAACAACAATGGCCAAGCGAGTCATTGCGACTCACTGAAAGTCAAACTGTGCTACCCCAATACTCAAGGGGCGCTGAGAATTAAAGGCTTGGGCAGAGGCACAAGTATGGGAGAGAAATGACCGAATCAAAGTGGGTCATCATCCTGTTCAAAATAACCTTGAAATCTGACGACAAACCGCCATGAGTCCCCCTCCTCCCCAAAATCTTTGAATGCCAATAACAAACACCTGATGTGTTTTTCATCTGTAGTTGAACAATGGTGCAGTCTAACACTGTAGGTTTCTGTCTATAGACTTCAATTTCATCAGCCCAATGGTTTGCAGTAATTTTTGAAGGGGGTGATGGGTGGATGATGCTGTGGTTCACGCTCAATAAGACAGGACCCAATTCTGTGGTGGGCACGTCCTTTACAAGTGGCTACATACACCCAAGAGCCACCAAATTGAGAAATTTTTTGGGGGGTTGAGAAAGGTTTGTGCCCAATGTATTCATATAGTAGTAATTGGGTTAAGAAATCCCAAAGTCCGAAATGCTTTTTAAATCATACTAGGCCGCCTTTATTTCGTGCCAAAAATTACAGGTAACTGAAGAACAGCCGACACGTGTTTCGCCCATGCGGCCAGCAGCCCTGGGGCTTTTTCAAGGCAAGAGGTCTTGATGATGGTCTTATGGTTGTTAAGGTATACGGGTGCAGTCTCTGCGGTCACGAAGATAGTGTGCCCATATACCTTTTGGCACGAAATAAAGACAGCATAGTATGATTTAAAAAGCATTTCAGACTTTGGGACTTCTTAACCCAATTACTACTATATGAATACATCGGGCACAAACCTTTCTCAACCCAAAAATAATGGTTTGCAGTGTTTGTCAAACGACCCTGGTGTATAGTGCACGGTTTTGCCCACAGTCTAAGAGTTTTGTTGCTCCTTTTTTCAGTATGCCTATTGATGAAAACAAATTTTTTTTTTAAAGCCTTGCTTCAGTTTGCATTATTTTTGTAGCACATACCCTGTGCTAAGCCTTGTGGTGCTATTTACTTTTCAATGCATTGTACAGCACACACAAAAACTGGAAAAAGCATTAAGTCATAGTTTTTGTACTGGAAGGCTGCCCTTCCAGTGCAAAACCTATGCTTGTCAGAACAGCACCTTGAGACCCTCACAGGTGAGTAGTTGCGCTTTACAAGTCCATGATTGGTTGATTGAATGTATACACGCTTGCAGCCTACAGTGTGCGAGGGCTGGGGGAGGGGAGGTTGAACAGCACCGTATTTTAGTAGCTATGGCACTGTTTTCCACTCTCTTTGATTGCTGTGCTGAGTCACATTTTAGTACATTCCCCCCCCCACCCTTTTAATCTCTTTGCACAATTTGAGGCCACCCGTTATACTATGTGTAGTACAATTTTAAAATATTGAATTGCATATTCACAGTGCTTGCATATTCACAGTGCTTTCAGTTGCATGCTGGGACCTCATAGCACTATCATATATGTCAACAGACCAGATTCCAGCAGGAGACTCCTGATTTTTTAAGACAAAAATGGCTTTATTTTAGCTCTCTCCCACCTCAAATTTGTCTGTGTTCCATTATAAGTCAATGGGGAAAATACATTTTCCTGGTTTTATTTTCAAAATCTACCACTTGCCTGCTTTAAAATGTTAGCATGTACGCACTATAAATACGCATCATTATTCTACAGGGCGCGAACTAGGATTCAGTTCTGTGATTGTCCGATTACAATAATAACATTCTCCCCTTGCGAAAACCAATCAAGCATACACAGATCTCGTAACCAACAGACAACACTCTTCTCTCATAACTCGAAGTTATTTTCAGTCACAGATAGGTACCACATCAACATTGAATTTGCACAGAACTTTTAATTTTATCAAGGGTAGCATGTGACAATCCATTTACAAACTGCTCATAGCTATTGTTGTGAAGTAATCTTTTCATACATTAAAATCATGCAATATTATAAAATGGAGGCTCTACAATTCAGAATATCAATTGTACATAGAGCAACTCCCTTCAACACACTAGGGCGCAAAAGTTAATCTGACAATATAAACTCCTTTACAGCAATACAATTTAAAAAGGGGAGAAAAACACAAGACAGTATACGTAGATCAATTCCAGTGTTGCTGGCCCGCTATAAACTCAAAAAAAGTAATAAGTTGTGTTTCACTCTACAAGCCATCTACCATATTACAATTACAATGTGTAGCAGATCCGGCATGATATAAAAATATGTTGACGCGTTTCGGTGGTTCTTGTGATATATTACCACCTTCTTCAGGACAAAAAAACAATAATATACTATCGCCCACAAAGATTCACAGCTAGACGAATAATAAACCAAAGTGAGAAAGACGACAGTTTCATCCTGACTTTTATGTCTAAACAAAGTGCCCAGAATGGTTCTTCTCCATTTGTGATTCCCGAGTTACACACGTTATATGGTCACTCTTTCAAATGTAATTGTAGTGGGCCAGGACCAACCCGTGCACACCTGTGGGGTTGTTTTTTTTCTTATTTTCACAGGATAAACCCCATTATCAATAGCAAGGGGCTTTAGTCCTCATTTAGTGTGTTTAAGAGATCACATGTTGTCCTCTACCTGGATCATCAAAATGAACGGTGCCCTATTTAATTTCCAGGGATCACTCAATTCACCCGTGAAGCCAGTAGAGGCTTCTGAACTTGCAGCTATGCTGTTCCTGCCAGGAATTCAGACATGTTGCTTTTACTGCGAATACTCTGTCCCCTTGTTATGTGGAGCCCCTCTCTCCTGTCAAGTAGTACTCAGTGATTACACACATATCTGAAGTGATTGCATTAACCCAGTGATACTTAAAGTACGGCCTGAGGGACGCTTGCAGCCCTCTTGAAATTTACATGCTGCCCCCTGGTAAACAGCAGCACGGGCTGCTGTTTACTTAATAAGGACAAATATTCTGAAGCAAATGTTAAATAAACAGGCAAGCATTTATTTTGGAGGTTAACTGAAGCTATGAAAAACTAAGGTGGTGTCCTGCACTACTTAACTTTAGGAACACTTATTTTTAAAGACATCTTGCAACAAATGTGTAAAAATAGGATTACGTTTCTTCTAAGTTTAAAAAAAGTGTATTTCATTAACATGCAGAAGTGTTTTACCATACCTCTGCATTGAGAGGTATATTTTAAAGTGATCGTTTTCAAACATGAATTTAGAAACATTCATGCTTTCTCAGCCCACCTTGACAACTATGCCAGTAGTGAACTAAGAGGCAGGTGAGTTGTCATGTGCACCCTCTGGGTGGCCTAGGTTGCTAATATACGTACACAACATTATAATAAAAACACAGGAGATGGTTTTGTACAGTGCACATTCTGAACCCATGTATTTTGAGGTCCTTTTATATGTCATAATGAAGAAAAAGGAGGCAAAGTGAAAAAAACAAATTGCCTAGTCTCACACAGTTCAGTCAAGGGAAAAGCCGGGGTTTGTGCTCAGGTTTTCTGGTTTCACATTGTGCAATTCAGCCACTAAATGTACAGGCTTAGTTTCCACTGCGACCACCTTACACAATCCCTGCTCCACCCGGACCCCCTACCGCCACCCTACTGGCATCAGTGCAGCACTCGGTCACACCACAGACCATACTTTGTGCCCCCTGGTCAAATGTTTGCGAGTACCCAATACCCACGGATGAACTGGTTCATTAAAGTTTCCTAACACAAAAGAATGTGATTCCCACAGATTGCTGTAACTTGATTTATTTTCCATTTATGCTGTGCAGTTAATATTTCTGATGTATTTAGCTGGAGGTGAAAGGCCAGCAAAACAGTTGCAGTATATTTTGTTCTTTTTAGTCACGTCTATGGCTCTGCCCCCAAAACTACCAGACCCTGACTGCACTCGAGATCACAGTTTTCATACTTGAATGCAATTCTACCTCTGAACTATCTGCGAAATACTTTCAGGAGGCTGTTTTTGAGACCCCATCTCCAGCACACTCCAGCAAAGAACTGTGTGTATCCTGGAAGTTGCCACAGCTCCGGCTAAGACACACGTCAGGGGTTGAGGGCGCTGAAGCCCCTTAAGTCCTAGGGGCGTCGCATGCCTGAAAGTAGTAAAAATACCAAGTCGGTCCAGGCATTGAGACGCCTTCGTCTATTTTACGCGTTTTAGCTGACAGAAATTTCCATACTGGGATTCTTGAGAGCATAATTACATTAGACATGAAACTACAAATCCCAGAATGCAACGTGATGGCTAAAAAGCGGTACAGCCAAAAAGTCTCACACGACGTGGGTTCTCGATGTAAACACTGGTCTTTGGAGGGGCAGGCCTCTTCCCAGACAAAGCCTGTAAACACTGCTATTTGGCATTGTTTAGATGTATATTGAATCATTTTTGTTTTTCATCAACAAATATGAAAACTGTAATGATGGAGAACAAGACTGTGAGCCGAAGAGGGCATAGAGGCATTTGTTTTCTACGTGGCAACACGTGACGTGCAGAAAACGTGTGAAGAATAAAGGTTTAAGTCAAAACAAAATTCGCAAGTGGGCGAGGACGCGTGAAGAGAAGACCTGTGAGCTGGGCTGCAGAAAGGACCCGTGGCCGGAAGGGGCTGTCCTGCCCCCTTCCTTAACCTCTCTAACAGAAGAAGCTGTTGCAGGGGAATATCTCAAGCGTAAAGGTAGGAAACTCTGACCCGCCTCCTCCCCCTCTTCCGACACGAGCCCCTTAGATGAAGCAATATCCTGAATGGAAGTAATATTGCGCTGTAACACCAGACCAGCGCAAGAACATGCTGCACCCCAAGACCTACAGTCTGCGGCGTTACTTTGTTCGTCTCCCACTGAAATCGTTCAAAGTGCTTATCTAATGAACGCAGGAGAGGGAAATGTACGCGCTATGGCAACAACATGGAAAGATAGTCGGGGACGCTCCCTCAAAAGGGGGCTGTAGTTTTTAACTTCACACGTTGAGACCTGCCCCTCCTGCACAGCCGCCCTTTGCCGTGGGATACACGGGGAAATGCAATAAAACCATTCCTCTTTCGGCACCAAAGCGTCTCCACTCGGGCAGCAGTTTTTGGAAGCCTTTTCCAGTGATCAACTCTTGCCAACCCGCCCTTTTTCTCAGGTTCCGGTGATATCCGAATCTGGCGGCTGGCGGTGAAGAATAGCAAAACGAGGCCCACAAGAACAGTTCCCCCTTCTGTAATTGGGGATGGGGGGAGGGGGGTGAATAGCAAAGAAACAAATAATGCGTGGACACTCAACCCCACTGTGTTGCTCTTTTTCCTAATTAGGTTCAGTATCGCCACCCGCCCCTGCCCAGGTCCCCGTCCCCCAAACTTACAGCCATATTGGGGGCGGTAGACGCCCCCGAGCCCGTCCACTTCATCCGAGGTGGACATGGTGCTGGTTCGGGTCCGGGTGGATGGGCTCTCCTGGGATCCGGTTCCGAGGCTCGGCAGAGCTGCAGCGGCGGCCTGGCAGGCAGTGACTTGGGAGGAAGGTACAGAGAGTGTTCCTGGTCGGTGCCTCTCGACAGGGTGTGTCTCCCCGCCCTGCAATTATGATTAACCCTTTGAGGAAACGCTCTGCTCTGACACTGCGTTACAACACGGGGCGCTGTGTGAGCGGCACGGGGCTCGCCCGTTTAGGACTGGATGGGTCTGTGCTGCAAGGACACGAATGTTCGCTGTCAGTCAGTGCCTGGACACGAGTGGGGCGTGTGTATAACACGCCGAATAAAGCTAGTTTATACTCGAATGGAAAGTGTGTGTGTAACGTTACAGGGAGCGGACTCCTTCCTGGGCAGGGTGTGGCTCCATGCAAGTAGCTCATGGCAAGTGGGGCGACACTCAATATGGGGGCTACTAGTCTATGGCGGCGTGTGTGCAACACATCAAACGTGGGTGCCTTAATACTTCATGGACGTGAGTATGCAATACTGCACACCAGAGTGTCACGGGTGCATTCACAACTCTTTGCGGGCGGAGACTGCTCATTTTGATACAGTTCCCAAGTGTACCAATGTCGTGTGACGCACCCAACCAGTCCTAACGGGAAGAAGACGGTAGAGTGAGTGACATTTACTCCTGCAGCGTGTATGTGTGTAGTACAGTCACATACGGCGCTCTCAACTTGCACACTCCTCTCTCAAATGAAAACCCAACCTCGCCAGGTAAACCAGAAGTTAAAACTTCAAAGTTAAGTTGCCCTCGAAATCTGAACGCTTGCGTGTCTTTAAAAAGAAATTAATTATGGTAGCTACGCTATGTAAACAACAACTTGTTCTCAGAAAAATAAATACTCCATACACAGATTTGACCCATTGATTTTAACTTGTTAACATATACAACAAGAACTGGGAAAGGCAATAGGTCTGATGTTGATGTGCTAAAGCATGTAAACACATGCATATTGAAATGCAGTTGCGTGTTGCATTCAACAAATGCTGTGTATTGCATTGATGCCTGCCCCATTGGCTTTGCCAGTGATGCGGGGGGGGGGGGGAGGAAAATAGCAACAACGGATTACTTTCTGTATAGAATGCGTTTGGGAGATAAATACTTGAATACGAGAATTAGCAAGACTACTAAAGTCACTTTTCAGATGTAAAATAATGCCTCGTGCCTTCCAATGGAAGCACTTTAAAGAAGGTGGAATGATATACCACGAGGTGAGAGACTAATACTCCTCTGACTGAAGCCAAAGCCCACTGGGTACATTTTAAAAAAACTGGTAAGAATACGTTTTGTGGACAGCTGAGATGTAAACCAGACATAAAATAGCAATGTGAAACTCTGTAAATGGTATCAGTTCCTTCAAAGAGAAAAGAGGGGGCGCTCAGCAGCCTTAGTCGGTTGCGAGTGGGAATATCAGTCTCCGAAACTAGGAATGAGTATGCAAGAGTGGGGAGTGGTACTCCTATGTGTCTTTTGCCCTCACACACCCTTGCGAGTGTAAAGCATCATCATTGGGCACTGCTCCTCGTGGGGGTGGCGGTGCAGTCCCTCACGGGCCCTACTAGGGCTCTTTGGTGGAGATCTTTTTAGGAGTTGCCGCACTTGTGCATGTGGGCCAAGTGATGGGTGTAAGTGAAACTAAAATAACCCGTTGGTACCCTAATAGATTTATTGGAGGGTCCTCTGGGCTAAACTAAAATCTAAACGGGGATAGAGATGTGCATTAGGCAAAAATATGGAGGGGAAAGAAACAATTAAATTCCCGCTGCTCTCAACCCGTAATTCAGTGTAAAGGTGTTCTTAAAAGTGAAAGATGGTCGACATGTTTCATGCCGTCAACGGGTCCCTAATGGATCCCTACAATGAGGTCAAATCAACAATATATGTTTGAGACACGTCTTATTCGTGTACTCTGGACCAAACCCTCCCCGTGGTGGAGTAGAGCCGCATCGGCGTTTACCGTCGGGCGGAGAGTGGAAATTATTCACCCTCCTTCCTGGACCTGAAGACCTGTCAGCCCAACAAGTACGGGTTGAGAGCAGCGGGAATTTAATTGTTTCTTTCCCCTAAGAAACAATTAAATTCCCGCTGCTCTCAACCCGTACTTGTTGGGCTGACAGGTCTTGAGGTCCAGGAAGGAGGGTGAATAATTTCCACTCTCCGCCTGACGGTAAACGCCGATGCGGCTCTACTCCACCACGGGGAGGGTTTGGTCCAGAGTACACGAATAAGACGTGTCTCAAACATATATTGTTGATTTGACCTCCTTGTAGGTATGGTGTGACTATAGGGTGTCTTTCCCTGATTCGCATTCCTTCTACATTAATTCACGGTCCTGATGAAGCGCGTAGGGATCCATTAGGGACCCGTTGACGGCGTGAAACATGTCGACCATCTTTCACTTTTAAGAACACCTTTACACTGAATTACGGGTTGAGAGCAGCGGGAATTTAATTGTTTCTTTCCCCTCCATATTTTTGCCTAATGCGCATCTCTATCCCCGTTTAGATTTTAGTTTAGCCCAGAGGACCCTCCAATAAATCTATTAGGGTACCAACGGGTTATTTTAGTTTCACTTACACCCATCACTTGGCCCACATACCCACATGCACAAGTGCGGCAACTCCTAAAAAGATCTCCACCAAAGAGCCCTAGTAGGGCCCGTGAGGGACTGCACCGCCACCCCCACGAGGAGCAGTGCCCAATGATGATGCTTTACACTCGCAAGGGTGTGTGAGGGCACAAGACACATAGGAGTACCACTCCCCACTCTTGCATACTCATTCCTAGTTTCGGAGACTGATATTCCCACTCGCAACCGACTAAGGCTGCTGAGCGCCCTCTCTTTTCTCTTTGAAGGAACTGATACCATTTACAGAGTTTCACGTTGTCCTTAGGAGCATTGGTACAGGACCTATTTCTAACAGCTCCTTGTCCCTCCCTTTTCTTGTATTGTGGTTATGATAAAATAGCAATGTCCTAATAGATAAAAACTCAGATTATACTAAATGTAATTTTTCCTAGCTATGTAGTATAGGAAAGTTCCGATTTTATTAAAGACAGACATGTAAGTATTCTCTTTTTTTTGTTGCTTTTTATTGACCAGCAGTCGAGTTTACAAACCAAACATTTCCTATGGATTCACGGGAAGAGATCAACCAATAAAAGTAAGAAAACTTCAACCAATAAGGACAGACTGCTGTAGGTAAAAGATACCCGAGTTATATATGCAGCTGTCCCCTTTTCTTTATGCAAGAGGCTTAGTTAAGGAGTATGGCCTATGTTAGAAATGGGGTTTCTGGTTGGCTAGGGTATGTACCTAAGCCTGGCAGAACCCACCACTCTAATCAGGGTTAGTCCGTTACACACCAAACATAATGTGTTCGTGCTCTGGTAGGTTGGTGCAGAGTAGGCAGGCTTATCATCAGAGGCAATGTGTAAAGCATTTGTGTAACACGCTCGTACAGCAACACAATGAACACACCACAAAATAGACTCCACAGAGGATTATATAAATAAAAATATAGTACATAGAACCAGACCAAAACTGTATGAATCATAAATGTTGTGTAAAAACACAAACAGAATTCCCTTTTCCTTTTGTTCTAAAAAAAAAAAAAAAAAGGACATCTAGATCCTATTAATTTCATTAGTCAAGGCCATACACAGAAATCACATAAACCAAAGCAAGTTTTTCCAGGTTGCTAAATATTAGTCATGTGCAAAAAAACCATCTATAATGAAAATTCAAACATAAAAATGAATAGTCGAAGGAATGTATTTTCAATTATCTTTTATTCAAATAGTTGTATAGTTTGTTATCAAATGTTTATGCAAAATAAATAAAACCATTTATATTTAAAAACATACATTCATCATTTAAAAAAAGTACAATGTGTACAATAAAAAGAACAACTGTCGACGCAGTGTTTCGGTGTAAAGGTGGATCATCACCTTCAGGACAATAATTCAGTGTTTAAAATCTAAACAAAATATAAAAACTTTATTAGATATTATTTAAATAAAAAATCATGAACGATGTAACGAAGGAATGTTTGGATATTAAAAATAAGCTTCTGCGTATCTAATAAAGTTTTTATATTTTGTTTAGATTTTAAACACTGAATTATTGAAATGAATAGGATCTAGATGTCCTTTTTTTTTTTTTTTTTTTAGAACAAAAGGAAAAGGGAATTCTGTTTGTGTTTTTACATATATACCCATCCCTTTTCTAAGTACTAGGGTATCTCCCAAAAACCTTAGTGATTTCATAAATGTTGTGCACACTATGCAGTTACTCAGGCAGTACTCGTTATCCCGAACAAGGCAAAAATGACATAAATCAGTAAATACTTTGCAAGTGATGCAGGATTAAAATGTCACCTTAGATGCAGAGAGTAAATGTTACATAAATATTACTCTACATGCGTGTGACACATAGATACATTACGAAGAAACGCAGTATCTTTAGAGACAGACACCAATTTGCAAGAAAAGCACAAAAATGACACAAGGCAACCAAAGGGGCACGAAAGCACCTACGCTCCTTCTAGCCTGGTTACAGTAATTTCTATGGGCTTCCAGGACAACAGGCCTAACACTTAGGGTGCAGAAGCACCGGCGCACCTACTTGCTTTGTTACAGGAATTCCTGCTGCAACAGTTCTTCCCCCCTAATCGAGGCTAGTTTCTAGTGCCGATCAGGGACCTCCTTTGAGGTTTTACCCTGGGAAGCCACGACATATCAAGTGCCCCAAGGAACGGCCCAAATGGGGGCGGGGGGTGCACACACTGTAGATCCTAGTGGGCAGACTTCGCTTGGTCTCCTGTGTGAAGAGTAGCCAAGTGCAGCTGCACCTGAGCGCGGGGTGCTGCTGCTGAAGACACAGTGCAGCTTCTTTCTACCTGGACGCCTCCGGGGTTGCTTTTGACCTGGGTGTCGGCCGGGCAAGGGGTGGGGGGCTCCTCCGTGTGGTGCTGTAAGGGTCGGTGGGCCTTTGAAGTGGGGCCCATAGCGGCTGACCCAGGCTTCCCCTGGTGGCGGGTCCCACCAGCGCTTAAGACACAAGTCTGCTTCTAGTTGACTTGACAATGTAGTGTGAATCAAAGGCGACTCAGCATGCACGGCCCATGCAGCCTGAGTTCCGCAGATGGGAGACAGTCTATTCTTTGGCAGGACAACATCTGGATGCCCCAGGAAGCACCTCCCTTTATGCAGCACGGTAGATCAGCCACACGCTGATCAGGCGACACAGCAATGAGCAGCGCTCACCATGCTCTGATCTGGGGGCTGGAACACGGGGAGCAAACTCGCGGTTAGTTGGAATCCAGTGCTCACCACGCGCTGGGTTGCCGCAACTTTTCCAAGAGTGCCCTCAATTACAGCTCCTTGTGAGAGCATGCTGCTGCCGGGTTCACAGGGAATAGAGTCCCATGGGAGAGGTGCTTGGGGGGGGCAATCTTTGGTGGCCCTGCGATTGCAAGATGGGGGGGCAAGCCAAAAAAAACCAGAGACTACTGGGGGCACAAAGAGAGTAGCAGGCAGAAAAGCCAGCACAAAAGTCCAATTGCAGAGTGGCAGTCCCTCCAGCAGGCCAGCACAGCAAAGCAAGTAGTCCAAATGGCCGTTCCTCCTGGCAGCACAGCAGTCCTCTGGCAATGTACAGTTTATAGAGCCAGCAGGGTCTGGTTACAAGTCCCACACAGTGTCTGAAAACATGGGGTCAGGGCCCCAGTACTTATACTAAAAATGCTTTCGATGAAGGGGTGACTTCAAAGGAACCTTTATAAGTGCACAACAATCTCTTTTAGCCCAGCCCTGGCTCGAGACAATCAGTAGAGGGTAAATCAGCCCTTTGTGTGAGGGCAGGACACAACCTATACAAATGTAAAGGGTGAACCACCTCTCCCAACCCGGGAAGACTATCAGTATGCAGATGGATGTAGATGTATCCCCTGTCGCACCCAGCCCTTCCTGTTTGTGGCTGTCTGGAAAGTATGCACCAAGTGTAGCTGTCACCCAGCCCAGACGTGTGTTGGAGTCAGGCTGCAAAGCACCCAGTCATAAGCACAGAGAAATGCCCACTTTCTAAAAGTGTAATTTCTAAAATAGTAATGTAAAATGCAGCTACACCAGTAAGCAGGATTTATCATCGGTATTCTAACCATGTCAAACATGGCAACGCCACTCTTTTCTGATCAGAAATTACCGCTTAAAAGTATATAACGGAATTCCCAATGCAGAGTGGCAGTCTCTCCAGCCTATGAGAGGAGTAGGCCTCACAGCAGTGAAAAACGAAATAGGCTGTTTGTCGCTACCAGGACATGCCACACACAAAGGCACATGCCCTGCCTTTTACTTACACAGCACCCTGTCCATAGGGCTACCTAGGGCCTAACTTAGGGGTGACCTATGTGTAATAAAAGTGAGTTCAATGCTTGGCAAGTAGTTTTAAATGGCAGGTCAAAGTGGCAGTAAAGTACATACAGGCCCTGCGGTGGCAGCTCTGAGACAGGTTTGAAAGGCTACTTCTGTGGATGGCACAAGCAGTGGTGCAGGCCCACTAGTAGCATTTAATTTACATGCCCTGGGTATATGGGATACCATTTGTGAGAAGCTGGCCTGGTATATGATGTCCTCTAATGTAAGTGGGCACCTTGCACCAGTCCAGACAACCCTTATTGTAATTTAGGAGGTCTTAGACAACCTTAGAAAGCTCTCTAAGTGGTAGCTGTGGAGTGCAGCCTTCAGGCTTAGTCCAGAAAGAGTGTAAAGCAGCTTGTTTTTACCAGAATGCAATCTTATAGTATAGATTAAGTGAAAAGAACCACACCAAGTATTTATAAAAAATATGTATTTATTATATAATACTCTCTAGTATGTTCCAGTATCTCCTACAGTAAATAGCACGAAATACACAGTGGACCCCAGGGGGGGACCTAACAATACACTAAGAAAGTGGTATAAGAACCACAGATCAAGACAGGGTCGAGAGGACGTAGAAGTGTTGGGGACCCAAGGAACCACCCAAGGTGAGTAGATGGGGACCCCACAGAGTGTGTGTGCAGTGTGGAAACACGACCGCGTGCTCCGTACAACTCTATGTGCAAGTCGCGGTTGGATTTTTGAAGATTAAGGACCCTTCCCAGTGGACCCTGGAGAAACCCTGTGGAAGACAGAAGGTTGGAGAACCACCCCACCTGTGGATACCCTAGTGCCCACGTTACCTACACCAGGGAAGCCAGGAGCATACGTGTGAAGTGGTGGCGGAAACCGCCGTCAAACCCAATGGAGGACTTCAGGAAAGTGCCGCTTTGGAAGAAGTATCCGGTGGAATCCGAGGATGGATTCTTGATGAGGTACCTGCAAGCAGAGGGGACAGAGTCTATGTCACTCAGGAGTGACCAGGAGCCTTGGAAGACGAATGCCCTCCGATGTCGGGTGCTGCAGGATGGGGATGAGGACCTTGACTCTGCAGCTGTGAGGACCAGGCGATGCTGAGGAGCACCAAGAGCCATGCACGAGCTGTCCCACGAAGGATGTCGGGTGCTGACGGGTCGGTGTCCGGCGGGAGCACCAACAAGTCTTGGCAAATGCAACCAATTCAGGAATCAAAGAAGTAGCAACGTCGGGACCAGCAAGTTCCAGGGGACTCACCAAAAGCAGGGGAGTCGGGGCTCAGGAGTTGTGGAAAACCACCACCTGTGTTGCAGAACCTCACGGAGTCCGGAGGAGCTCAGGTTCAGCAGACCGGTCGACTTAGTTGCGGTGCCTGCGAATGCAGGGGAGTGACTCCTTCACTCCAAGGGAGATTCTTTCAAATGTCTTTGATGCTTCACAGACCTTGGAAGGTCCCTGTATGATGCACAGACGATGCAGCAGACTGGAAGGGAGACGATGTCCGGCCCAAACGAAGTCCAGAGTGCCCAGACGGTAGAATAAGTGGTGTCTGATCTGAATCTTATCCCACGACGAATCTAGGGACCTACACCCAGGTAAGCCCTTAAGTACCCTAGGGAAAGGGTTGGGAAGATTCAGGGGACCCTCCCAGGGGAGGGTCTGAACAGGGGGGAGGTTACTCCCATGTCCTTTGTCCAGTTTCGCACCAGAGCGGGAGCCAGCGGCTCCCAGAACTGGTTTGAACTGGACTATGCACGGGGACACCAAGTGTGCCCCTCATGCAGACTTTCTGGCGCTGACAAGCGCACCCACCCGGTCCCAGTGCACTAAATCCTGTCTGGGAGGTGGTCACAACTCCCTGTGACAGGTTGCCTATTGTTCCACCTTCCTCTGCTCGAGCTTGGCTCAGCAGCAGGAGTGCAGAAATGTGTCTCTGGTCGGCAGCAACCATTTTGTGCTGTCCGGACCTAGAAGGTTGGCACCAGGAACACTGAGAGCCTAACGGAGGGCTCTTCAAGTGCTTGGAATCATACCTCCCACACCGTTTACGGTGTGGAAGGTATGATTCCAACATGTTTGATACCAAACATGATAGGATTCGATGCAGCCAGTTTCGAGGTGGTCATCGCGTAATTACGCGGTGCCCCTCTGTATAGTATATGGCTGCTTCACTGACAACCCGGGAGAATGGACTCCGTAGAGAATAGGACACTTTACCCCGCACACTTTTACTCCGCATGCCATTACACCGCAGTTTTTACACCGCAAAATCTTTTACAATGCAGGGCTTTACAACGCAATCCATTACAACGCATTCCCCATTACATTGCAATTTACTGTTCGAACTCCACAGGGGTGTTAATTGGGGGAATGCGCTGTAATAGTTTGCGGTGTAAAGCCCTGCGTTGTAAAAGATTTTGCGGAGTAAAAAATGCTGGGTAATGGCATGCGGAGTAACGCATGCGGGGTAAAGGATGTTTCCCCTCCGTAGGCTGGAGGGGTGTCCTGCTCATGCAGGGGCACCCTCTCACTTAGAACCAAGCACCCTGCCTTCAGGATTGCAAAGGTCTGCTACAGGGGTGACTTATAGGTTTTGAGTGCAGTGACCCTAGATATAGGAAACCTATATCTTTAGTAAGTGGTGCAAGCTACAACTTACACAGGCTGCAATGGCAGGCCTGTAGTTCCATTTCAAATGGTCTCTCATGGGTGGCATAATGCATGCTTCAGCCCATGGGAGACCTCTGGGGTACCTATGCCCTGGGTATCTTAGTACCATATACTAGGGACTGATAAGGGTACCCCAGTATCCAATCTGGGATGTACCTAAGTACCAACCACAACAATTTAAGGGAGAAAGCAGATAGACTGGGGTCCTGATTAGCAGGATCCCAGTCAGACTAGTCAAAAAATAAGCATTGCACCAGGCAACACGTGGGGGTAACCATGCAGAAGGATCCTACCTTCCTACACCATTTTACAAGGAACTTACAAGTAAATCAAATATGCCAAACGGGTATAAACCAACCATACCTTGTTTAGAGGAGAGAGCACATGCACATTAGCCCTGAATAGCAGTGGTAAAGTGCCCAGAGTGTTAAAGCCAACAAAAAGAAGGTCAGAAAAAATAGGCGGAGGAAGGAAAAAAGTTTGGGGATAACCCTGCAGAAAGGGCCAGGTCAAACAGCATAAAACAATGAAGATGTACAATAGGAAAAGGGACATTAACATGATGGCTTCTAAATCTGCAAATAACATTCTCCCCTCGAAATGTGCTGAAGCAGAGGGAAGCTGAAACCAAAGAAACCATTGAAAAAACAGACCGTGCTTAGTATGGAAAAAGGAAGACAACAGTCAGATAATACTGACCTCAGTGTCTTTAATAAATGCAGGGCTTTCCTAGAATAGATACCTAGGAAAATCACATTTCATTTTAATTTTTAGGGCTGGCCTTTGAGACAGCTTTTGCTGTATCACGAGATTATTGATTTCCCCCCAAAGTCATACATAATGTAAATAAGTCTGCGAAAAACTTTGGAAGGCGCAAGTCTAGTTACCCCAACACTTGGGAGCTTACGCCTTCAGTCTATGCAATATGCTGATGACATCATCATTGTAGACCAAACAAGAACAGGTCTACAGAGAGCCCTAAACCCCCTCAACACGTACATGACGAACAAACCCCTGGTGAATCAGTCTAAAACCAAAGTAATGGTTTTCGGCAACCATCCACGAAAGAAATCCATGCATTGGTGAATAGGCGAACAGCGAATCGCAACCTGTACCAGCTATAACTACCTGAGTGTTTGGTTCAACGAAAGGGCACACCAAGTGGCCCACCTCAAACACCTTAGGTCTAAGGGAGCCGGGGTCATACATAGCCTGAGACGCTTAAACTGCCAGCTTTACAGCCCGACAGTTGAGCTAATATTAAATGTCCTACAAGCCAAACTGCTGCCATCACTGTCCTATGGTCACCTCGCCTTTCCAGGAAAAACTGGCCCATGCCTTACGAACTACCAAACAACGGCATATAAAAAAATATTTTCCTTTCCCCAGCATGCAAGGAGGGCTAGGATGAGGCTGGAGCTGGGCCTGATAAGCGCCGACCTCCACTGTCTAGGAGACCTAGTGAAACATTTCATCTGCATCCTGCGCGCCCCAGCCCAATCCCTAAAAGCACAATTCCAATCTACATTTGTTACAAGCGCGTTGCATCGAGCGCGCTTTGGTAGCCAAATCTCTGTTCAGCAGAGCCCGTGATGTCGGACGAGCTCGGAACTACAGTTCCCATGAGGCTCGGTGCGCACGTCACGTTGCAGGACTCCTATGTAAGCGGAACTGCAGCGAGACACAGCGTCGGAAATTCTTCATCCATGGAAGAGGTGTTGCCGTCTGGAGAATCAGCGATGTCCGGTAAGGGTGGTTATCACCAATTCTCCTACCGACTGGTCCCTGATTTCCTGGTCCCGTCCTCCGTTGGTGAGCGCCGCTGCGCTCGTGCGGAGGTGGGTAGTTTTCCCTTGCCGGTTGCCCTGATTCCCAGGTCCCGTCCTCCGTTGGTGGGCGCCGCTGCGCTCGTGCGGAGGCGGGTAGTTTTCCCCCTGCCGGTTGCCCTGATTCCCAGGTCCCATCCTCCGTTGGTGGGCGCCGCTGCGCTCGTGCGGAGGCGGGTAGTTTTCCCCTGCCGGTTGCCCGATTCCCAGGTCCCGTCCTCCGTTGGTGGGCGCCGCTGCGCTCGTGCGGAGGCGGGTAGTTGTTATACCTATGAAATACATAAGTGACTGTGCTCAAGCCTTCGTTTATGTTAGGTCTTGTTCATTCATTGGAGGACTTATCGATTATAGTTTATCACTTGGAGTTTATGGTGCAGTTAACCATGATAAAGATGGAGATATAATTTATATATCTATTAAGGAGTGAAGTTTATGTTTTGTGTTTTTCTGGCTCTATTTTTAACAGGGGTATCAAGGAGTGGTATAGGACTACGCTCTATCCCTGTGAAGAAATATAGTGGAGTCTTGAAAGGGTAGGTTGCGGACAAACTATATATATATATATAATCATCGTTTTGGGTAAACAAACTCATCACTGTTGTTTTCTGTGTAATGTGTATTTTCATTCTATGAATGCTGTCTTATATGTTTTTTCACACTACAGCCAAAACCACCAAGAGAATACTTTTCCATCATCGTCTTATGATAGAAGTGTTTTAATCTCTCCGGATATCGTTCTTTTTTGTTACAGGTATAGAATTTGCCATAGCGGTGATTGGTTGTAGAGTATAGATCCTAGGGGAGTAATTTGGTGTGCTTATATTGTTTATCTTTCAGGTCTCCCTCCCTGCTGTTCCCAACCTTTCCTTCCCTCGCTTGATCCTCCCACTGACCTGTGCCATCACGGCTAGTAGGCTTGGGGATATCAAGAGGTGGACCCCTCTGAGCAACAAACCGATCCTGAGGACCGACAAGTGTAACAGAATTTCCGACCCACAAATTTTGTCCTCCCGGTCGGTTTGTGCAGAATGGCCACTCTTGAGGATGTTATAGCTGTCCTTGCCAATGTGCAGGCGGAGCTAGCAGCATCACGTCAGGAAACAGCAGATAAGGCCAAGGTAGAAGGGATGCAACGAAACCCTTTTAACGTGGGGGGAGCAGCATCGGCACCTTCCTCCGCTGTTGTTTTTGAACTGCCGGTATCCATACCACTGGCTACCCCGGAAAGGTTTCACGGGGAGTCGGGCAAGGTCCAAGTGTTTTTAACACAGGTCATGCTCCATTTCTCTTGCAAACAGAAATCATTCCCCACAAATCAAGTGAGAGTAGCCTTTCTTATCTCGTATTTAGCAGGCGATGCAGCACAATGGGCTGTGCCTTTGGTTACCAGAGACGATCCCCTCCTACATGATTGGGACGAATTCCGAATCGAATTCTTGAAGGTATTTGACAGGCGTTCTGAGTCATTCACGGCCGATAGGGAGCTATTGGAGCTGAGGCAGGGTAATAAAGAGTTGGTGGTGTATCTGAACGCCTTTAGCAGGTTAGTGGCCGAAACGAATTGGCCTGAGGCTAAACAAGCTGCACTATTCCATCAGGGGTTAAAGGAGAAACTTAAGGACGTAATCGCCCAGATCGACCCCCAACCTACTAAGTGCGAAGATCTGATTAGTCTTGTGCTGCGTTTAGACCATAGACTCAGCGAGCGTAAAGGGGATCATAGGAGAAAAGAAAGAACCATCCAACCATTTGAACGACAAAGAAACACCGAAGCCCACAATACCCAAGCAGCAGAGCCTATGGATATAGGTACTATACGTGCAGCGTTAACCCAAGCAGAAAAAGAAGGCAGGCGTAAACAGGGTCTTTGTCTATATTGTGGCAAAAAGGGCCACTATGTGAAAGACTGCCCTGTAAAGCCCAAGGGCAACCGATTCCGGAACAGTAGAACCGCCTCTGCCGCCGTAGATACAGCACCGGAAAACTAACTGTCTCAAGAAAAGACGAAGGGATTTCTTGGGGTCAGACATATCTCCCTTCATTACGAAACAACAATCCAACAGCGCAAGGACATTTGTTTATCACTTTGTCGTTACTGGTACAGTCGGAATGGATATGTGCCTCAGCCATGGTCGACTCCGGAGCCACGGGTATCTTCATGGATATGGGGGAAGCAAAACGCAGAGACATTTCCCTAGTGCCCAAAGAACGTCCCGAGGATGTCTATGCGGTAGACGGAAGGAAACTGGACACCGGACCCATAGGATACAGTTCAGGGGAAATACTTGTCCAATATGGAGCTTCTCATCGGGAGCATCTAACATTCAACCTGATCCAGGCTCCGCAGTATGGGATTATATTGGGGTTACCGTGGCTGATTGAACACAACCCGGATATCAATTGGAGGACTAGAACAGTGAAGATGAATTCGCATTATTGCAGGGAACATTGCATGTGTGAAACAGAAGGGCCTGCGACAGCTCTAGCATCAGGTATGACTATTGCCACGGCGGCTGAAAAAGATATTCATCTACCCTCAGAATACCAGGCCTTCGCGGTGGTGTTTAATGAAGTTGAGGCGGAAGAACTGCCACCCCATAGACAGTACGACTGTCAAATAGATCTTGTTCCTGGGGCAGTAGTGCCTAGCGGGAGAATTTATGCCCTGACGGAGCCCGAGAATCACCACCTCAGGGCATACTTGGACAGGTATTTGGAATTGGGATTCATCCGTCCTTCAAAATCTCCTGCAGCATCCCCGCTTTTCTTCATACCCAAAGCTAATGGCGAGTTACGCGCCTGCATCGATTTTAGAGCGTTGAACGCCATCACCGTGAAGAATCGCTACCCCTTACCTCTGATCTCGGTGTTACTTGAACAAGTTAAAAAGGCTAAGATCTACACTAAGTTGGATCTCAAGGGAGCCTATCATTTGGTTCGCATGAGGTGTGGCGACGAATGGAAGACAGCGTTCAAGACCCGTTATGGCCTCTATGAATATCTGGTGATGCCGTTCGGGTTGTGTAATGCCCCGGCGGCATTCCAATATTTTTTAAATGTGTTACGCGAGATTCTGGACCACTATGTGGTGGTATACATTGACGATATCCTCATATACTCCGAAGATGAGACCACACACGTGGGACATGTGAAGGCCGTATTGCAGATCCTGCACAAACATCACTTGTTCTGTAAACTGAGCAAGTGCGAATTCCACGTGAGTACAGTGGAATTCCTTGGCGTCATGCTCACACCATATGGACAGGAAATGGCTGAAGGAAAGATCGCAGCAGTGAAGGAGTGGCCTACCCCCCAGAACGTTCGTGATGTGCAATGTTTCATTGGGTTTGCAAACTTCTACCGTCGTTTTATAAATCAGTTCTCTAAATTGGTGGCACCGATAACGCAACTATTGAGAAAAACACAGAAGTTCGCATGGAATGAAGAGGCCCAAGACGCCTTCCTGGCTCTGAAAAAGGCGTTTGTCACCGCTCCCATTTTGACTCACCCTGACCCCGAGAAACCATATATCGTTGAGGCGGATGCATCTGATGTGGCATTAGGGGCGGTGTTATCCCAAAGGCATTCTTCCACGGGCCAACTACATCCAGTGGCATATATGTCCAGAAAGCTGAATGATGCAGAAAGGAACTACAATATATGGGAAAAAAAACTTTTGGCCATAAAAAACGCATTCATGGAGTGGAGACATTTTTTTGATGGGCGCTCAGCACGTGGTCACGGTGTATACCGACCACCGGAATCTGCAATTCATGACTGCAGCTCGGCATATTACCCCCCGGCAGCTCAGATGGATGCTATTCTTCTCCGAATATCACTTCATAATAACTTACAGACCAGGTTTGGAGAATAGGAAAGCAGACGCTCTCACCAGACAGCTGTCTTCCAAGGATATGCATACAGAACCGGAGCGTTCCATCATCGACTCTACGAAGGTAGTGTGCGCGATACAACCCGATGCATTCCTGAAGGATGTACTCAGGGGAGTCAACACGTGTTCTTGGAGGACTTGGCTGAAATGCCATAAGGAATGGCAAATCAAGAATGGCTTTCCAATGCATCGAGGCCAATTGTTAGTACCCACTGAGAGACTCAGGAAACAAGTATACGTATGGTGTCATGAATCACCCATTGCAGGACATCTTGGGGTAGACAAAACCTTGGAACTTATCAACAGACAGTTCTGGTGGCCGTCTCTCAGGATAGATGTTAAAAGCTGGGTAAAAACCTGTGAAACATGTGCCAGGATGAAGGCAGATCACCTACGCCCACAAGGTCTGCTGCAACCTCTCTCTACTCCCAGTAGCCCTTGGGAAAACATATCATTGGACTTTATCGTGGGGTTACCAGTGGATAACGGATACACGAGTATTCTAGTCGTAGTAGACTATTTGACTAAGATGGGACATTTTGTGTCATGCAAGACTATCCCTTCAGCAGGTCGGTTAGCCCATCTTTTAATGAGGCATGTGGTACGCTTGCACGGTATACCCAGAATCATAGTGTCGGACAGGGGGTCTCAGTTCACGGCTCAGTTCTGGAAAGTATGGTGTTCATCACTCCATATAACAACGGCCCTGTCTACAAGCTACCATCCACAAATGGATGGGCAAACAGAACGCCTCAACCAAACGGTCAAGCAGTTCTTGCGTTATGTGGACAATTGCACTACTGAGTGGGTAGAGTATTTGTGGCTAGCAGAAATAGCCTATAATAACGCCACCCACAGCTCCACGCGTACTTCCCCGTTTTATTGTATCTATGGGCGCCATCCCAGGTTTCTTCCTTTTATACATCCAGCGGAAAAAGCCAATTTGCCTGAAGTATCCAGGAGGGTGGCCCATATCAAGGAGACATGGGTCTGTACGCAAGAACACCTGAGAGCTGGCAAACGCAGACACAGAGGCATCAGACAAACATAGACGACCTGGCCCATTGTACCAAGAAGGGGATACCGTCTGGTTGTCGACCAGAAATATACGTTTCAAGAAACACAATGTGTTTAGCCCCAGGTATATCGGACCCTACAAAATCATGAAATGCATTAGTCCTGTGGCCATGAAACTGGAGCTGCCGTCCCATCTCCGTATCCAGCCAGTTTTTCATGTTTCTTTGCTCAAGCCTGCCCACGCTCCCGCGAGTAAGCGGCCTCCGCCTCTCATGGTCAATGACATCCCGGAATATGAGGTGCGGCGTATTCTGGACTCCAAGCTACGCGGCCGTAAGCTCTGGTACCTGGTAGCCTGGAAAGGGTATGGTTCTGAGGAGGATTCATGGGAGCCGGCGTCAGAGATCCATGCTGCCCGTTTGGTGGCTTCCTTTCACCGTCTATATCCGCTTAAGCCTGGCCCCCTTGCGCGCTCTCGTTAGAGAGGGGATGTACTGTTACAAGCGCGTTGCATCGAGCGCGCTTTGATAGCCAAATCTCCGTTCAGCAGAGCCCGTGATGTCGGACGAGCTCGGAACTACAGTTCCCATGAGGCTCGGTGCGCACATCACGTTGCAGGAACTGCAGCGAGACACAGCGTCGGAAATTCTTCGTCCATGGAAGAGGTGTTGCCGTCTGGAGAATCAGCGAGGTCCGGTAAGGGTGGTTATCACCAATTCTCCTACCGACTGGTCCCTCATTTCCTGGTCCCGTCCTCTCCTCTGTTGGTGAGCGCCGCTGCGCTCGTGCGGAGGTGGGTAGTTTTCCCCTGCCGGTTGCCCTGATTCCCAGGTCCCGTCCTCCGTTGGTGGGGGCCGCTGCGCTCGTGCGGAGGCGGGTAGTTCTCTCCTGCCGGTTGCCCTGATTCCCAGGTCCCGTCCTCCGTTGGTGGGCGCCGCTGCGCTCGTGCGGAGGCGGGTAGTTTCCCCTGCCGGTTGCCCTGATTCCCAGGTCCCGTCCTCCTTTGGTGGGCGCCTCTGCGCTCGTGCGGAGGCGGGTAGTTATACCTATGAAATACATAACAGTGACTGTGCTCAAGCCTTCGTTTATATTAGGTCTTGTTCATTCATTGGAGGACTTATCGATTATAGTTTATCACTTGGAGTTTATGGTGCAGTTAACCATGATAAAGATGGAGATATAATTTATATATCTATTAAGGAGTGAAGTTTATGTTTTGTGTTTTTCTGGCTCTATTTTTAACAGGGGTATCAAGGAGTGGTATAGGACTACGCTCTATCCCTGTGAAACATAGTGGAGTCTTGAAAGGGTAGGTTGCGGACAAACTATCTATATATATATATATATATATATATATCGTTTTGGGTAAACAAACTCATCACTGTTGTTTTCTGTGTAATGTGTATTTTCATTCTATGAATGCTGTCTTATCTGTTTTTTCACACTACAGCCAAAACCACGAAGAGAATACTTTTCCATCATCGTCTTATGATAGAAGTGTTTTTATTCTCTCCGGATATCGTTCTTTTTTGTTACAGGTATAGAATTTGCCATAGCGGTGATTGGTTGTAGAGTATAGATCCTAGGGGAGTAATTTGGTGTGCTTATATTGTTTCTTATCTTTCAGGTCTCCCTCCCTGCTGTTCCCAACCTTTCCTTCTCTTGCTTGATCCTCCCACTGACCTGTGCCATCACGGCTAGTAGACTTGGGGATATCAAGAGGTGGACCCCTCTGAGCAACAAACCGATCCTGAGGACCGACAAGTGTAACATTTGCTGATGAGCTCTCCACATGGCACTCACAGCTGCACTTAGCCACCAACCCACTAAAGATCGAAATAGCAAACTTGTCTAATCAAAGTATCCCTCTGTCAATGTGGAAAATAACAATAAATGAACAAATCACCCAAGCATCATATGAAGGAGACATTGAAACCGTTCAACACCAGCACCTCTTTACAGCTCCGGACGCATAGGCTTGTAATAAAAACAAATAAAAATGTAACAGTTGCACCAGCTTGCGAAGGCCAGACATATTTGCTTTGTCAGTGCTTGTTATTCTACTTTCATCTAGTTGGCCTTTGCAATAGACAAAAAGTTAAAATTTGACAATGTTTCTTCAAGACACATTTCATCAATGATAAAGAGGGATAAAAACAAAAAAGACTTAAATAAGCAAAGTTAGTGACCGAGTGTTAGAAATTGGGTTTCTGGTTGGCAGGGGTATGTACCCTGTCCACGCTGGAAACGCAATCCTAGTCAGGGTAAGTCAGAAACACACTTTAAATTAACCTGTGCTCACCCTGTGGCATCATCCAGTTCCTCTTCCTCCTCTGGGGTCACAGTTACTGCATCACAAGCTTCTGCCCAAGCCCACAGCACCTTTTGCAGCTCCACCTTCCTGCGGAAACCCTTTGTAGAAAGCTCAACCCCCTTGCAGAAATCCTTGAGCTGGGCCACAGTATAACTCTTAAGTTTGGCCAGCACAGAATCCATTTTTTCAAGGGCCAGGTGCCGTTCCTCCAGTCAGACATATGATTTGTGGAAAAAATAAAAAAAATTAAATCAGGGAAAATTGAAAAAGGTTTGCATTGGTCTTCGATATGGATGGTAGTGTACACTAATTTCTGAATGGCACTGCAGAAATACAAGTCCTAACCTAACCGCTGATCACCAATGTTAGAAATTGGTTTTCTGGTTGTCAGTGGTATGCACCCTGTCCAAGCAGAAACCACAATCCTAGTCAGGGTAAGCCAGAAACACACTTACAATTAATCTGTGCTCACCCTCTGGTAGCTTGGCACAGAGCAGCCAGTCTTAACTTAAGAGGCAATGTGTAAAGTATTTATGCAACACTTCTAACAGTAACAGAGTGAAAATACCACAAAAAGACCCCACACCAGGTTAGAAGAATAGCTTATATTCTTATTAGTAAAACAAGACCAAAACAACAAATATCCAATAAGTAGAAGTCAAAAAATGAATTTCTAAAGCATAAACTGTTTTGAGGTGCTTACAAGCAAATGGCACCAGCCAGGGCTATCTGGTCGCGCTTGATTGGGGTACATCCAAAAGTTCAGGCCGCCTGCGATGGAGCGTGGGTCGAATACAAGGACCAGTTTTGGTCACTGATGCGTGCATGCGTCGACGGCGATGCGTGGAGCAAAGGAGGCAAAGCGTCGCTGTCGATCCTGCAGATGTAGGTGATGCGGCGGTTCTGAGCTGTGCAAAGTCGAAGATGCATCGATAGTCAAGATGCAATGAACATCGGGGCGATGCATTGAACCATTGGGCTGCAGGCGCTGCGAGCAGCACAAAGCCATGTGTTTGGGCTAAGCCTCAAGAAGTCGAAGATGCATTGTAAACAGGGAAGGATGCATCGCGCAGTTGGCGATGCGGTGTCCGCGGTTTGTGCAGCAGCGGTGATGTTTCAGTGTCAAAGGAAATGCACCGGTTCTGATCAGAGCAACATCGTCGATTTTCTTAGTTGCAGCACTTGGTACTCACTTCCAATGGCCCAGGATTGGATTTACACCATTTGGCAGAGCAGGACTCCCAGCATACAGAGTCCAGGTGCTGGTTGCAGGATGAAGTAAGAAGTCTTTGATATCCCTGAGACTTCAGAAAACAGGAGGCAAGCTAACAAGCCCTTGGAGATACTTTAGTTCTGAGATGTAGCAAGGAAGGTCCAGTCCTTCTCATTCCCAGGCAAGAGACAGCAGGCCAACATAGCAAAGCAGTTCAGCAAAGTGGTAGTCCCTCCAGCCTAGCACCAGCCGTCCTTCTTCCTGGTAGAATGTCCTCAGTTCCAGAAGTGTCCTGAGTTGGTGGTGTCAGATGTCCAGTATTTATACACAGTTGGGCCTTTGAAGTGGGGGAGACTTCAAAGAGATGATTTGAAGTGCACAGAGTCCTTTTCCTGCCCTGGCTCCAGACTCACTACAGGGGGTTATGCAACCCTTTGTGTGGGGACAGGATGCAGCCCACTCAGGTGTGTCAGCTCCTCCTTCACATCCTGCGCAGATTACACCTCAATCACACCTATCCTTCCTTCGTATGTGGCTGTCTAGAGGGAATGCAGGAAGCCAGCTGTCACCCACCCTACGTGTATTCCAGAGACAGGCAGAAGGCACCAAATGGTTACAGTAAGAAAATGCCAACTTTCCGAAATTGAAAAGAGAAACTAGGACCTCAGTCTTAGACAGAAGGTGCACTACTGCTATGCACTCAAACGAGTGTCAACCAATATTTATACTTCTAGTGAATTAATTCCAATCAATATACAAACCAAACATGAATCACAAGCAACATTGTAATTGATCATATTTCTTCAATAAATCCTCGACACACATGATTCTTCAACTTCTGCGTTGTTTATTGTTCAAGCGCTAATACTTCATGGAAAGATTTTTCTTTTAGCGTTTAGATGTCATTAAAACGATTTCCATGTAATTCGATACTAGTCCCAATGCATTTCAGGCAACAAAAAAAGCCCTTCTTCAGGGGAATCTATAAATAAATTCTAACAGTTGTAAACATGCCTCTCATACAAATCAGAAACATTTTATTGTTGTGAATGGCCAACATATTCAAATGAGGTGGACAATTAACTCAAAAATGTATGAATAGCCTGCCTTAAAAACAGAATTACAGCTGTACTACAATTTAGTATTAAGCAACAGGAAGAGGTAGAAATAGCATAAGTAAAAATGTGGAGAAAAAGTGGTGAAAAGAACAGGTAAAGAAAAACAGTAGTGTAACGCTCCATAGACCTCACCCAACGTGTTCCTTAGACTGTGAAACAAACTGTGTGCTCCATTTGTGTCCCTGACCACTCACTACAATCGCTATCCCTCATCGTGAGATATCATGCTGCCCCACGCATGCATTCCCTCTTCGTGAGATAAATACCTTCTAGCGCTGTGATACAGCAACTCGTGCCTACTGTGGTATATCCAACTAGGTGCGATTATCCTGTACTGTGTACGAACAGCCCCGAAAGGTATCAGTGAGATGTCCAATTTATTCTACTGCTTCCACTTCCCCAAATCACCGGAGCAACTCCAACTGCAACATAAAAATCCGCTTGATCTCCAACCACTGTACCGCGATACACATAGTGACTACGGATATCCCAATTCCAAAACTGCCACCAAATTTACCAATCTTTTATGTGATGTATTGAACTCAACTCCACGAGCCAAGCCCTCTGCTATCTTCAAGATAGGCTGGAATATAACCATATGTCCAATGATGATTTCAAAGTGTGAAACACCCACGGTTTACAAGGACAAGTCCCACTGCAACAAACGAAAATAAGATATAACGGTCCGGGATATCTCTCTCGTGTTTGAATTACAAAGGCGATGCCATGAACTTGCTATCTGCGAACAACCTACTCAACTTACCGAACCTTCGTGTTCACCGTCGTGCGTCTTTCTGTCTTTTCCGAGGGCTAAAATAGTGGACTTGAGAACAGATATTGACTCACAGCTGCAACGCATCCTGAAGGTGGAGGGACGTCTAGAAGCACTGGTGACAGCTCATACCATGACAGCAGAGAAATGCACCATGTTGGATGCTCAACTCAGTACTGCTGTTGAAAAAGTGAAGAACCTCAAAAACCGATCAAGGCGAGAAAATCTCCGCCTCCGAGGCCGCAGCGAGGAGATTCTAGACCCCAATCTGGACATTTTTGTAGTGGGAATGCTCCCTTCCCTCTTGGGGGATAGCCACCCCGAAATAACAATTGCCAAAGTACATTGCGCAGGCCCAAGGCTACCCTCCAAACAGCAGTGTCCCAGTGATGTGCTCATCAAATTCCACTACTAGTCGGAAAAGGTCCTTCAGTATGCTTTGAAACCAGGAGAAGTGAGCTGTCGAACTGCTCATGCACAGTTTTCCAGGACGTCTCCCAACTCACGCTGCAGAGACCTGTCCATAACTCAGAAGCAATGAGCCGTTGGCATATGCTACAGATGGACATACCCTTTGGTCTTTCCTTTAAACTGGACGACAAGCACCACACCGCCTCAGATGTCCAGAAGGTGATCTCTCTGCTTGGCATTAAAATTGATGCCATGCCCAGCAGCTCACGACCTTTGGGCACTACGCCAGGCCACTTGTTAGAGCAGTGGGACGCTCAATGCTGATCAAGACCATGAATAGGACTAAACCGGCTCAGTGGTTTGTAACTGCCAGTAGGAAAACAGCTAGGATATCTGCTGATAGACACCTGTTGCCCTAGCTTCCTGAAGAAGGGCTGATGGACCTACCCATGTAACCCCCTAGAGGATCAAGAATGGCTCTGGTGGCTCGGAGAAACAGCCATAAGGCATAATCTGACAAAGACAGCTGGCATGCCTGTGAACATAACCCTAACAGACAACCCCGCCCACTCCCGGCAGAGTGGACTAGTGTCTCCCGGGGCTTGAGGGCTGAAAAGGCTTATTAATGATGCCCTCATACTACTGTGACATAAATGAAATACAAGGTGGGTGAGAAGATGAGAAACGTCACCGACCTGCGAAAGATGGAGGGTGCCCCCTTTGCCATCCGGAGCTGAATCTTTGACACAGACACCAGCGCACTTGCATAGGAGCTGGCTGAGCGGGCGCAGGAGGAGGAAATGCAGAACACTCCCCAGCAGACTGGTACCGCCGGCCCAGAGTTGTTTGGCTCCCAGGTAGGTTAGTTGAGAGATGGACGTCCCACTGGCCTGTAAGAGCGACCCGTTGTCGCTCTAAGTGGTTTGTCATTTATGTTCTTGCATTCCTTGTTCGTTTTTGTTTATTTGTAGGTTTGAAAATATTACAGGGGAATGCTAAACAGGGGGTTGGGGGGGATCACCATTGGGTGAACCAATCCAACCACCTTTGATTGACCCAGTGCTGCTCTGTCATTAACTGGGACCAATGATGCACCCTATCTCACTTAATACACGAGCTGAACTTGCAGAACAAGCGAGGAGTCATTTGGCGTGCATTCCGGGACTCCAATCCAGATATTTTTTGCCTTCAGGAAACTCACTTTACGCGCAGGGACCAGGGAAAAATAAAACACATAGCATACCACATGAGCTACCACTCTTCAGCCAGTTCTAAACAAAGAGGAGGAGAGATATACTTAAGACGCAACCTCCCCATGACAGTCACACAGACCCACGCTGACAGGGAGGCGAGATATCTTGTTTTGGTGGGGGCGCTGTGTGGTCGACCTGTTACTGTGGCTACAATCTATGCCCCTATCTCTGCCCCAGATTCATTCGACGTTGACTTCTTGGAGAAACTTACCGGATTAGCCAGAGGTAACATCATTCTGACTGGGGACTTTAACATGGTGTGAAATCCACGTACTGACAGGGAGAGAGGGCATGATACTCACACAGAAGCCTTCTCCAAAAGACTGAAAACGAGGATTGATATCCTGGGCCTAAGGGATGCCTGGCAGGAGTTAAATACAACAACCAAGGCTTTCACCTTCTATTCTCACATACACCGTATGCAATTGCAGAATGATTACATACTACTGGGCAATGCTCTTGTGGGCTTGACCCGAGCAGCAGAAATTGGTCCCATCTTGATATTGGACCATGCACCGGTCACGGCCCAGCTAGAGATGGGATTTTGGAGACCCCCTGAAAACTGGAGGGTTCACCCCTCCCTACTTAGAGATCCAGTCGTTAAACATGAAAAAGCCCACCAGATTGATGAATATTTTGAACACAATGAGGGAGGGGAGGTCGCCATCCCTGGGTATGGGATGCAGTTATCAGGGGCCATTTTATAGCATTAGCCACTGATTGTAAGCAGCTTCGATGACTAGAAGTACAGGAACTTGATAAAGAAATTCGAGAGCTGGAACAAAAATGGCTGCAGCAGCCATCCCGCCAAACTACTCTGGTGTTAACAGTGGCCAGAGGGCGCATGCATTATACTAGCAAAGCAGAACGCGCACTACTCCACCTCAAGAACTGAGAGTGCGTAACAGTGGACAAAGTGATCACTCCCCTAGCCTGACTTCTGAGAGGCAAAATAATATATACCGGAGATGGTATTGGCCCATGGGTCTCGGGTAGTAGAGGACGAGGGAAAATTTACGAATTCTGCACTTTCTATGAAAACCTCTATAGAAGAACCTTCCATGCACGGCAGACAAAGAGGCCTTCCTAGACTGGATACAGCTGTCCACCCTTACAAATGCCCTAAGGGAATCGCCAGAGGGTTTGATTCTCCCTGAGGAGGTCCGGTTATACCCAATTAGACTCTTTGCCCCTATGTCTTACGAATCAGTTCTATAAAATATACTCTTCTAAGTTGATTCCCAAATTCATGGCTCTATTTAACCACTGTGCCGCAGCAGAAGCTGTAACCCAAACAATGAGAGAGGCAGTGGTGACAGTAATCCCTAAAGCGAATAAAGATACTAAGCATTGTGCCTCATATCGGCCGATAGCCCTATTGAATACCTTTGCTAAGCTCTACACAAAGATCCTGGTGAGCTGAATGAGGTACTCCTACCCTGATAAACCTCTAATAGAGTGGTTTCATTCAGGGATGCCTGGCCCATGACAGCATATGAACAGCCTGATAGAGAAGGCCTCTGTCAAACTCATACCGGCAATACTATTTTCACTGGATGCAGAGAAGGATTTCGATAGAGTGGCTTGGTCATCATTACAGCTCATTTTTCAGTTCCTCCGGATGATATTCTCCAATTGCCCCAAACACGGCAGCTAGTGTCACTTTGAATGGGCATCTATCATGATCATTCCAGCTGACTAACCCACCAAGCAGGAATGTCCCTTGTCACAATTCCTTTTTGCACTATTCATTTTTTTTTTGTTGATCTGTTTATTAAAAGTTTTGTACAGAAAATAAAACATTTGACAATCATAGCACTTATCTTATGGAACCAGTAGGCAATCTGCTAGGCAAAATATGTAATGTAAATCAGCGACACAGCAACATGAAAACATCATGGTCATCAATCATACCTGGTTAATAACAAATGGCATACCCCATCTATCAATTGTCATTAACCTCCTGCAGCGTGGCTGTTTAACCATGTTATGACACAGTATAACTCCACTATGCATGTATATTAATTGCATATATACCTCTCATATGGCTTCACTCCGCCATGTCACATCAATCTACTTATTCAATCAAACAATCTTATTAATAACATCTAATGTAGTAATACAGTCAAAAGGGGGGGGGAGGGAGAGAAGCAGGAGCCCCATAGAGGTAGGTAAGAACATGAACCTCCATCAGTATGAGAAAGTACTGTGTCTACAATCATACCGTTGCATATCGTGACTACTTGGAAAATATACATAAAAATTTGGGGTATAAGGAACGATCTGTACTATCCAGCCTACAGCTCGGGCCATAGTTCAACACGTGTTACACAGTATTAATCAGTAATAGGAATATCCGGAGGGTCTTCCGGCGCCAGCAGCCCCTGTAGCGTGCACAACATTGCATTCCATACAGTGGAAATGGGGAATTTGCTAAGACCCAGCACATCTTCACATACCAAGGAGACCGCCTCTGCCTTAACCCAGTTCAATATTGAGTGGAACCATGCCTTCGTGGGTGGGGGTTCTTCCGCCTTCCACCAGCGTGTAATAAGCCATTTGACCACGACTAGGCCCAAATCCAAAAACCTAGAAGATGCTTTAAGTTTTTTGCTTCTTGGCAATACTCCTGTAATGCTTGCCTCCCATGTCTGTGGCACCTCCCTATCAGTGCTAGTGGCTAGCGCACGAATCACCCCGTCCCAGTGCGAATGTAGATCAGTCCAGGACCAGAGCATATGTAATAAATTCGCAGACAACAATTTGCAGCGAGGACAGCACGCATCCAGCCTATGAAAATACTTATTTATCTTGTCTGGGGAAAGGTATGCCCTGTGGACAATGTAAAATTGAATCAATCGAAACCGTGTGTTTCTAGGGATCTGTTTGGGACTCTCCAAGACTATGGGCCACTCCTTCTCTGAGTATGGTCTCTCCCGGTCTGCCTCCCTTTAGTTCTCAGCTGCGTTAAATCTGCCAGCGCTCTCGGATCGACTCCGCAAGCCACTTCACTAGGTGACACCCCGTGCCCATTACGTGCACATATTGCATAAGGAGATGTGTTGGAGGTTCCTGCGCAATATCACCCTACCAGCGCCGCATCGTGGCCGTCTAGGAAGCATGATTCAGAAATTGGCCCGGGGGAATCTCGTCCTCCTCCGTGATGGTGAGGAACGGCCATAATGTGCCCTCTCCATATAAGTCCCCCAGGGTAGTTAAGCCTGCTCCCACCCAGTCAGTAAGGTCCGTACTCTGGACTCGTCCTCTCCCTGTCGGCATACCCAGCAAGGCCATAACAGGCGCGTACGGTGTAACGTGCCCAGTAAGGCGCAGTGCCCTGCGGAAACATTTCTGCGCAATCTGTACCAATAATGGAAGCACTTTGTGTGATCCATTACAAGGATGAAATAAGGAGAGGATCCTGTCCCGGGAATATGGGGGGGTCTTGTTCCGCCGAGTCTGACAAATGTAGTTCCTCCACCCATTTTGCCACCCACAGTATATGAGAAGCCAGGAAGTAGTGCTCTAGGTTGGGTAAGGCCAGCCCTCCCCGTGACTGTGGTAGGTACAACTTCGTCAGAGCTACCCTACACCGCGTATTATTCCAAATAAAATCCCTAATAACGCCCTCCAGAGAACGAATGAAAGACACGGGTAGATAAAGTGGGAGGTTAGAGAAATAGTAAAGAAGACGTGGCAGCATGACCATTTTTATTAACTCCACCCTGCCTATAACCGAAAGGTTGAGCGTCTTCCAGAATTCAATTTGGTATTTAAGCGCCGTAACTGCCCTGGTGATGTTGCCGTCCATAAGATCCCGATCATTATGATAAATGCATATTCCCAGGTATCTGAACGCCACCGGTTGCCACTGCACTGCTGTCCCGTCCACCTCCCAACAAGGATCCTCCATTCCCAGGGTAAAGGGGAATAAACAAGATTTACCCCAGTGCACACCCAGCCCGGACAAAGACACAAAGGACCTCAGCGTGTCAGGGATGACCCGTGGGACCGTCTGGAGATCCTTGACGTATAGTAGAATGTCGTGCGCATAAAACGAGACTGCATGCAAGCCATCTCCAAGGTGTATCCCCCATTCCGATGCCGAGCTCTGCAGCACCATCGCTAGTGGTTCTATCACCAGGGCAAAGATCAATGGGGAGAGGGGACACCCCTGGCGAGTTCCTCTTTCTATCAATATAGGGTCAGAGAAAAGAGTCCCCAGCCGCACCCGGACCGTAGGAGCCCCATATAGCAATTTAATAAGACTTAAGATGTATGGCCCAAACCCGAAGCGATGGAGTACCGCAAACATAAAAGGCCACTCAACCGTGTCGAACACCTTTTCCAGGTCCAACACAACACAACCGGCTATGGGCCAATCCACTGCAGTGCAGCGCATCACCCGGAACAGCCGTCGTATGTTAAGGGATGTCTTACGAGCCGGCACAAATCCGTTTTGGTCGTGATGGACCAGTTGTGGAATCACAGGTACTAATCTGCTTGCCAGTTTGCCCGTTAGGATCTTATAATCGCTATTCAGTAGCGCCAAAGGGCGGTAGGCACCTGTGGAAGTGGGGTCCCTGCCTTGCTTGGGAAGTGTGATCGGAGTGGCTTCAGTCATTGAGGTTGGAAGGGAGAGGTTGTCGAGCGCTTCTGTGTATACTTTGATTGCGTGCTCAAGGGGTCGGCATACGACTTGTAGAATTCATGAGGAAATCCATCTGGGCCTGGAACCTTCCCAGGTGGCAGGGCCCTCATCGTACCCCTGATTTCCTCTAGTGTAAGCGGGACATCCAGCTCCATCCGCTGCTCCAGCGACGGGGTCGGAAAAGGAAGTCTATCTAGAAACTCCTCGATCGCCCCCTCAGGGGCCTTCCGAGCAGACCTATAAAGACGCGTAAAATGGGTGGACAGCTCACCGTGTATTTCTAGTTGCGTGTGTTTGAGTCTCCCATCCGAAGATCGGAGCGCAGTGATGGGCCCACCCGATTGTTCCTGTTTGATTAACCAGGTGAGAAGAGGCCCCGACCGGTCCGCCTTGGCATGCGCGGACGCTGAATGTGCCGCAAAGTTGAGACAGTGTTGCCGCTCTAACATTTCCGCATGCTTCTTGCGCGCTTCTACCAAGGAGATCATTTCCTCAACGTTTTCAACCGCTCTGGACTCCAATGGCAACTACTGTCTTTCTATACCTAGCTAGTCCGATGTCACCTGCTTTTGTACCCACAACCCAGTCCCAGGCACTTCCCTCGCAAGGTAACCTTTATGGCCGCTCATTCCCCTGACGAAGAGGAGGCTGTCCCCATGTTGAGCTCAAAGTATTCCCCTATAGCTCTCCAACTGCCTCCCAGAACCCCTAATCCTCCAGCATCACCGGCTGTGGCCTCCAGGTAGGGACCCTGGGAATGGCACCCTCCCAGGCCAGCGTGACATAGTGGGGGTTGTGGTCGGAGTGCGTACGTCCTCAATACTCCGAGTTTGAAAGATATGGAAGTAGGGAGGGGGATCCGAAAAACCGATCAAGTCGGACATGCAGGCTATGGGGTACTGAAAAGAAAGAGGACACCCTCTCCCCAGGATTACGATGTCTCCAGATGTCTACTAAGCCCCATCCATCTGCCCAACCATTTAACACTGTAGAGTTAGTCGTGGCGGCTGTGCCCCGAAGAGGGGGAAAGGATCTATCAATCCCCACCTCTAGTACGCTGTTGAAGTCCCCGCCCAATAACCATGGAATCTCACACCATTTCCTCATTGCAAGGGACAGCTGACTAAAGAACAGACCCTGCTCCACATTCGGGGCATACATGTTTCCCAACAGTATGTGCCGTCCATCTAGCCTGCCTTTTATGAGTACGTATCTGCCCTCTCTGTCAGCAAGGACCTCATCCATTGCGAAAGGCGTCCCAGGATGTATCCAAATGAGGGCCCCCCTAGCAAACGCAGAGTAATCCGTGGCGTATATTTTACCCCTCCATCTGCGTTGCAACTTGGCAATCTCTACCGCATTTAAGTGTGTCTCCTGTAAGAGTGCTATATGCACGTTATGACGTTTAAGATAGGAGTATACAGCATACCTGCTGGAAGGCGTTCGGAGACCCGGTACATTCCAGGTAAGTATCACGTGACCCATCTTAGAGCTAAGGTAAGTAAACAGAAAAAGATGACGATGTCCCAACCCTCCCGGATTCCATTAAGTAGCAGTCGGGTATGCAAAGCAACGTCTCCAATACCCCCCGAGGATTCCTGCAGTAAAGGGGGAAAGCGTGATAAACCAACAAGGGGAAGAAAAAACCTTTATAAGAGCAACCCTCACAACATTGAGGTGTCGCCCAAACATGAAATACAGCAGCACAACCACGTGTCCTACTGGTCCCCAATAGATGGGAGAAAAAGGGGGTTGTGTAACCATGCAGGGTAGACCATCATAAATCCCCCAGAATCATCTGACACATCACTATAAAGTATATATTAGAACAACCCCCCAGGACTCAGGGGCACTCCCAACACACTAACCCATTCCTAACCTGACCCTATGCAATTAACAATCTATAGTGATATCACCCACAGCAATTCAAATAGTAATGCTTATTAATGAATGTCCGGCTCAGCCACTTTTCATACAATATCATCCGCCATCTGAGCTGTAATGTCTGACATTCTCAGCGAACTTTTGTCTGATAAGTCCGCTATCGAGGAGCCCCCCTCCCCCGAGCAATGGGTAGAGATGTCAACTTTGTCCTCCGGCGGGGTGGCACGGCGGCACCTCAAGTGAGGGCATGGCCCAGGGATATGATGTACTGTGATACGATTAGTGATGCATATGCGTCCCTGCTTCCATTTGCCTCCCGCCCTAAAAATGTCTGGCTGCCACTCCGCTCCTATTTGCTATCACATCCGGAACTTACTGACTGAAATGTATCAAATTATGCTGGGATTGTTGGATTAGCTGACCGGTCCTACAGATCGGGAATGCCAAAATATTTCTGTTACATGAGCCTGTATTGTTGTTTTATTGTTAATGATCACTGAATTATCGATGCTATGTGTGGTCAAATGTTTTTGTCATTATTCGCCAATGAGTGGTTCGGGTGATCCACATTACGATAATGGTGTATTTTCTTTTTTCCTTTGTATAGTTTCTTGAAAAATGCAATAAAAACAAGTTTAAAAACAAACAAACTTTGTCCTCCGGCACTGCTGTGTCTGCCATCTGTTCCGCAATGCACCGCCTGTTGCTCCCTTCGGATCTGGTCTGGACCAGGTGCTGCCGATGACCCAAGGAATCGTCACCCCTGATGCCGTCGCCGAGACCCCTTTCCACCTGTCTCCCCAGACCATGCTGCAGCTATGCCCGGAGGCCGTGGTCCATAGTACTACCCCGACGTCTCCAGCCAGTCCCAAGTGTCCTGAGGAGTGTCGAAAAACCTTGACTTTTCATCGAAGACTACACGGAGTCTAGCCGGGAACAGCAGCGAATAAGAGATATTTAACTGTTGGAGTTGACGCTTGACAGGCAGGAAGGACACCCGCTGGCGTTGGACTTTCATTGTGTAGTTCGGAAAAAACAGCACCTTGGCATTCTCAAACTGGACTTCGTCTAGTTTCCTCGTCTCCCGGAGAATCACATCCCGATCCCTGAAGTGTAACATTTTGAAGATGAGCGGTCTTGCTCTGTCCCCCTGGGCTGGCTTCCTGCCCGGGATGCGATGTGCTCTTTCTATGGTGAAGAACGAGGAGAACTCTGTATTTGGCAAGATGGTCTTAAGCCAATGCTCCAGGAAGGTGACTGCGTCTTGTCCTTCCGGCAGCTCAATCAGCCGGACATTGTTCCTCCGGGAGGGGCCTTCAGCATCCTCCATCCGCTCCTCAAGGTATCTGATCTGGATCCCATGGGCATTCTGCTGTTTTTCTTGAAACTCTGTGGCTGGCTTCAGTTCAGCTACCTCCTGCTTCACAGCTGTGACCCGGTCTTTCAGGTTCCGGTGGTCGGCGTGCAGCAGGTTGAGGTCCAGGGCCACTTTATCCAACTTAGCTTCCATTGACACACGAGAGTGCTCAATGGCGTTCAGGATAGCGTCCAGGCGGTCATCGGGGACCTCTGCTTCACCACCTGTTACGGAGGGTCCGCTTTACTGGTGCCTTCAGCTTGCGAAGAGGCCCTCGATCTGGCGCCTCTGGTGCGCCCCAGTCTTCTCCTCACGCCCGGCCTCACCCACAGTATCCCCTGGGCTTCGAATCAGCAAAAGGAACGGGTCAGAGCACCACCTCAAATGCTTAATCGACTTTAGCATGCGATGCGTGGGGGTGCTGTCTGAGGCTATCCCCGCCGTCGTCGTGTCACAGGCCTACAGAGGCACGGCTAGTGCCCTACCCATGGCGCCGATTCCTTGTCTCGCTAGGTAGCAACGTGCGTCGACTGAGCACCTCAGTAGTCGGCTGGTGTGTCCTTGCCTCGCAAATGTAGACTCTTGGCATCCACACACTGCCGATCATACAGCATATTCTCTCTGCTGCCCGCTGGGTGAGCGTTGATAGGATCTGGCATCGAAGGGCCCCCCCGCACAGCTTTCCGGGCCTCCCAGTCCACCACACACGCACTCTTCACTAGGCCTCACTCATGGGCCTTACGCCGTTCCTCGACGCACACTGCCTCAGCAGCCGCCAGCGGTAACCACTCTCTTCCCTGCAATCAAAGGGGTACCAGGGTGCTACACCACTCCACCGGCCTTGCTTGAGTCACTCCTGCACTCCAGCACCGTAGGCCTGCACCTGGCCGTGACCCCCTCAATGGCCGCACCTCACATCAGCCTGTTTTGAGTCTTCGCCCCGGGTCAGCGCCAATGCTGCTTGCCCCACACCGCTGCCGGCTGGGTGTACTAGATCGGCCCGTACCTGCGCAGCCAGATGTCGTTCTCCAAACCGGTCTCCTTCCACAACCGGTCGCAGCCCAGCTCCGTCGTCTCTCTCCTGGCGTATCGTAGGCCCGCGGGGCTTCCCCACCTCACTTTCGGCCTCCGTTCGTCCAGCAGGCGCCGCCTCACCGCCGTCACAGCTCCTTGCGCTGCGGGACCGGGCCCATCCCAATCAGTGCCAATGCCCACAGCGCTCTCCAGAGGCTCACAGTCAGCACCCCTCACCACCTCCGACGTCCCGGGGGCCAGCCCCCCTCGCCTTACGACTCGCGAACCACTATCCCGCTGGACAGGTTTCGCGGGGGTCATAACCCAGGAGCCGGGGCCCAGTCACAGGCGCCACGCCTGGTCGACTATGGCCACGGCTCTCCGATCGCTCTCTAGCGCTCCGCTACAAGGCCGTAAACTCGCTGTCGAGGCACAATCTCGACCTCCGCAGGCCCCCGGGGGTATCACAGGGACATCAGGTACAGCCCTGTGTCAGCAAATTGTGGTGATGCGGGATAAATGTGCCGGATTAAGGGGATGGATGGTGGAGCGATGTTAAGACGCGTCCGCCATGCTGCCCCTGCAGGCCACGCCCCCCCTTCCTTTTTGCCCTATTCATACAACCATTTGCCTAATTCGACAGACAGACGCAGTAACAGGAATCAAATTTGGACCACAATAATTGAAAATATACCTCTACGGATGATGTTCATCTGACATTGGGAGCCCCAGACACCTCAATCCCAGCAGTGGTGAACCTCCTAGAGGTGTTAGAGACTGTATCTGCCTTTAAGATCAGGTACGATAAAGCTGAAATACTCAATGTAGCCCTCACAACAGAAAAGGCAGAAAGACTGGCCGACCCGCTTTCAATACTGGTGGGCCACATCCTCAATGAAATATTTGGGAGTCCACCTCACCCACACTGTGAGGGACCTTACTGCTCCCAACTACCCGCCTCTGGTCACTGCCATCACGAAACACCTCCAGACCTGGGGAAATCTGATGTTCTCATGGTTTGGTCGCATCGAAGCAATTAAAATGAGCGTACTGCCACACCTCCTATACATTTTCCAGGCCCTTCCAATATGGCTAGGTCCCCTTACCTCAAATATAACTATGACATTTATCTGTAGGGGTGGTTCACCAAGGCTTCTGCAGAAACTTATGACCCAATTGTGAGCGATGGGGGAGGGGGGATGCTAGTCAAGCATCTCACATTATTTTGCAGCCGCACAACCTTGGATGTTAGTGGACTGGTCCACTATGCTCTCTGAGAAACTGGCGGTAGATGGACCATGCCATAGTACAGAGACCCTCATGGGCCCTAGTGTGGCTGGAGAAATGAGACAGACCCCCAAATGTCTATATTAGTACCCCATTAGCCAGTACATTTAAGGCGTGGGATAGATATGTACACAACCAGCCTAGTGGCTTACCCCTCTCCCTATACTAAAGGCCACTGGAATTTTGTGGGTCAAATTATGTGGCAGGGTCGAGTAAATTATCCAGCAAGAAAAGGCAAATTATTCGGCATTGTGCAGCACATTTTGTGATAGTATTACTTCATTATTTTGTAATTGTTACACTTGTTACTGTCTGGGCATTGGCTGCACCTCATTAGTACCTGTTTAACACACACATACAGTAATAAACTACAGAAAGGTGACCAGTCAACCTTTGCAAAAGATCTTCCACTGCGCGCAGGACGCATTGCTGTGCTTTTAAACCGTTTGAGCTAAAAACATTTTTTTTTTGTTAAAATCTGCAAAATATGCAGCAGATGATAGATTATGAGGCAAATGCGCAAATCTACAAATATGTGAAAATCGCCGTGGCTGAACAATCTCATAATTCCAGTGACCCTGCTTATACCTCTATCCATTATAACCAGGCTTTGACATCCGCCCTCACGGGCAGTGCCTTTCAGATGTAGAGATGGTGGTTGCAAAATGATTGCGGACATGTATGATACCCTCGCACCAAAGATGTTCAGCAATGTGTGGCCACAAACTGCATCCCCAAAACTGAACGACTACACTACGCACAAATAAGACATCAGGTCACTCAACCACACATCCGGGCGGGAGCCACAAAAGCTCCAACCCTATTGGAACAACATTTCTCAAAATTACTCAGCATACAAGGCACCAGATGCTATACAAGCTTCTTTTGGTGCACAGCGCCCCTCAATCATAGCAAAACAATAGAGATTGGGTAAAGTATACAAAAAAGTTATAGATGGAATGCTTGAATTAATATCAGCCACTGGTAATTACTTGGGCCGCATCCCAATCCATTGTTATTTTGCACACCATGTCCCCTCAGATTGGACCCAGCTACGTGCAAATCAGTCTTGACCCTGCTCCAGTCGGAATAGTCCAGCCCGAACTGCCAAGCCAGGTGCTCCCTGAACCGGAACACAAGCAACCCGGGACCAGTTCCGCCCTAGTTATAGGCTCATCAGCTGGGTACAGCTTGGTTCCAGTGACACAGTGTGTACAAGACCCAAGTCTGGGCTTACCGGTCCCACTTAGGGTGACACACTAAAGTATACAAAAACATGGGGGATGGAATGTTTGAATTAATCTCAGCCACTGGTAATTAGTCATATCCACATCCAAATCCATCGTTATTTTGCACACCATGTCACCTCAGTTTGAATCCAGCCATTAAGATTGGGAACACAAGCTGGGAATCCAAGTGATACAGAAAAGTTGAGATAAATTGCAAAGGGACATACACTCCTCCTCCATTTCCTCTTTGAGGCAGGAAATTCATTACAAAGTATGTTCTGGATGGCACTACACCCCCCCCATAAATTAAACCACATGTATCGCAATGCTTCCCCTAGATTTTGGAGGGGGTGCAGATCTCTAGGCGAAGCACTCCATAAATGGTGGGAAAGTCCAGTCCAGTGCTCAAGCTATTCTGTGGGGCGGGGGGAGAGGGGGAGGAGGGCATAACTAAATTACTCCACAATGTCCTAACGTTTCTGATACCCTCTTCACCAGAAGCGGTGCTTCTTGGCCTGAAACCCCCAATTTGACACTACTGTGCCCAGTGCTTTAAATGGGCCGGTACTCACAGGTACTGAGTACCGGCACTTCTTATTTTTTTCCCTCTGAGTACCGGCACTTCTCTACTGCCGTGGAGAGTACCGGTACTCATGAAGGGTAGGCGCATTGGCCTCTAGTGGTGGTAACCTGTCTCTACGAGAGAGTCTCGTCTTCGTCTGTCAGATGCCTTCTCTGACAGACAGCCAAAGCACTTTTATAGCCCTGAGATGAGCCCCCGCTGAACTATTCAGCGGGGGATCATTTGCATGATATCCGGGTGTTCGCCGTCACGCTGTGTTGCAAGGAATCCAGGAAGCCCAGTGATAGCACAATGAGGAAAGCCATGGGAGGTAAGGAGGTTGAAAGGGCTTTAATCCGACCTGATTCTTTTGTGTGTGTCTGCTTATGTTTGTCTGCTTGTGCGTGCGTGTTTTTGTGTGAGAAAAGAGAAATATTACAAAATAAGGACGTTAAAATATCACTGTGTTTGTTTATTTTTGTATAACGAATTAACCTGTTTTGTTTATAGAAACACATTTCTCATGTTTTGGTATGTGCTGCAACTAGTATATAAATCAATAAGCTTCGCATGTCTTGCCTTTAGCCCCGCCCCTAGCCCCGCCCACTCGCCACATTTAAATGAGTACCTGCACTATTTTTTTCCCATTTAAAGCACTGACTGTGCCTGAATGCCACATGTGCCTTTAAGCCGCCAAATCAACCATAGCACACTAGTGATAAAAAACAGTGAGTGCTGCACCATTGTACTGAAAATGCCTATTTTGGTCTAAAAACACCAGAAACATGTTTAAAAAATAATTAAAATTGCAATTAAAACACTGTATAGAAAAACAAGTTTTGTTAGGGCGCACCTTTACATTGCTTATATCATTGCATGGAAGGCAGCAGTGTAATAGTGTTTCTACATATATCGCACTTTATAAACCGAATACAAATTTGGTGCTTGACCTAAAAGAGCACACAGGGCCAGTACAAAGAAGGTAGTCCATGGATTGCGCTTTACTGTAAGTGGCACAGTAAGCATATCTATTTGGCAACAATAATTCTATAACTTATCAAATAATTTCGTTCTTGTTTGCTGTCAAATAGTGTCAGTTTGTATCACACATGCCTATTCATGTTGCAATATTTAATAACGCAGTGATTTCTAAGTGCTTACAAAAGTTCTGTCTTGCACATCACTGTATAGTTTTGCATATATCCATATATTATACCAAGCCATCAGACTAACTTAGAATACACATAATCACGAAATGGCAAATGTAATAATATTTTGAGTTGAAATGCATGAAGAACGCCATCGTTCTCTTATCCTTTTATTTTAAAAACCTGCAATTTAAAAGAAATATAGTAACAACATACCTCGTATTGTTCTTCCCACCTGTTTGATAAAGGTTAATGAAAAGCTAATTTCACTACAAATGTCTATCCTCTTTTACGTTGAACCGAAGTAATGGGACAGTTTTTAGATAAGGTAGTGTACAAACTGAATGAAGTTTAATTGCGTGTGCTGTAATATGTTATGGGAGATGTGCTGAGACTGCCACAAATAACAATTTTAACACTTCTATCTCAAGACACCATTCAGATAATTTTGTTATTTATGAAGATAAAACGATATATGAACACTGATACTTTCAATGTTTATACAGCACACAGCAAAAATAAAGCCTTGAGGTTACAAGTAGGCTGGTGGATTCACTGCTTTTGGTTTTGATACTTAAGACACAATTACCTATACATCACTATTACCAATCAGTTGGCAGCTACTCCAATGTACAACTGCTGCATGAAGATTATATTGATGCCTAAACACTCAGAAGGTAACTACTAAAATGAACTACTTCCAAATGAACAAAATACATTGGGGCCAAAGCTCTCCAAAACAAATACAGAAGCAAAATAGTAGACTCCTCATGCAAAGTCACCCAGTTCCACCCAATAAAACACCAAGCAGTAATAAACAAGCAAAATGCCCGACTCTCTAAACACCCAGTGGCTTTCCTATGGGCTATACAAAAATGCAAGAAAGCCTGTAGCTGAAGGGAGCTCTGACACATTGCCCACGCTGTAGATGCTGTCCTGTGGGCTCACCCAATGTTTTATTGACATTCCAGGGGACCAATGGCTGAAAGAGGCTGACTCAAAGCATCAATCAATCAATGAAGAGGTCTACTCTAGGCTTCAAGTCTTGCAAAACACTGCTGCCAGACTTGTACTAAACCTCCCTTCAAGGTCTCCATCAGCGCCTAGTTTGAAGACCCTCCACTGGCTCCCTATTAGGAAGCGAATCCGTTTTAAGATCCTCTGTCTAGTGCACAAGAATATGTACGGAAATGGGCCAAGCTACTTCGCAAAAAAACTTAGCTGGTACCAGCCAACCAGGACGCTCCGGTCAAGCACCAAATCCCTTCTTACCCAACGTAAAATTCGTACCGCCAGGAATGGCGGAAGATCTTTCTCTTTTCTTGCACCCTCTCTCTGGAATAAACTTCCATTTCAATTACTCTCTGTAAAAGATCATAATCGATTCCGCAAGGAATTAAAAACCTGGTTATTTGATAATCTATTATGTCTCTTTATCTGACCTCCAGCTCCAGTGGAGTCGTACGCAAGCGCCATGAGACCCCCGGGTGATATGTGCGCTTAATAAATCTCCTTGACTTGAAGCCCCTTCATATATATAATGTGTGCATTATATTGTTGATTGCATGAGACTGCAGAGAGCTTTAGCTGTCTCCAGGCCTGACAGAAAAAGGGTCCAAAAGTTATGGAATGCTATTCTATTGCATGCTCTGTAAGATTTTAGTTCTTTAACTGGCTGGGTCAACGCGGTTGGGGGAAGAAAATTTGTGAATAAACTAGTACGAGTTAGGAAATATGGCAAAATGCCTATTCCTTTAGTATCATATCCCCACTAGCCTACACCGGCAGGATGCACAGTGTCATTGATTCATAAATGAAAACTCCGCCAGGTGTCATTTACTTAGATTGAAGGACTGGTCTATTTAACAATTGTATTGTCTTTTAATTTATGTGATATTGTTTCAGTATGTTGAATCATCATTGTAAAATGTATATATGAGATCAAAAGAAAAAAGAAAGAAAGAAAATAAGTTGCCCTTCAAAAAAGACATGATGAATGTCAAAAAACTGTTTTGAAAAATAACAAAATGAGTGTGAAATAAATCACAAGGGCCATCAAATTTGAAAGTGTGGTTCTTACAGCAAAACTTAATCATTTGAATTCAGCACCCAAACACCGAAACGGTTGATATAACTTTAAAAGGGGCTCAGTCTAGGTGCTATGAATGGGCCCAAACCCTCACTTTTTATATACTTTTAAAAAGTTGGCATTTTCTTGTCTCGACCAGTTGATGCCTGCAGCCTGTTTCCTTGGTCACATAACTGGCAGTTGGTGTTTGTGTATTGCTCCCAGACAGTGAGACAATCCCATAACAAGCATAGGTGTTGGCAGGATGGGCCATCTCTGACTTGAACGGGGGAGCTACCACCTACCACAGTTGCACATCACAAAGACTCTACCTGAGCACACTCACAAAGGGTTTTACACTAGTATTCTGTGACCCCAGACAAGCTGGGGCCAGGGCAGGAAGGCAGGAATTTCCAAATACCTCTGGGGTTGATAACCTCCAGAACCTTCTCCTACTTCAAAGTGGGTACCAGGTATAAATATTGGACCCTCAGACCCAACTCTTCAGTACACCACTGGACCTGTGGAAGACTCAGAAGGACTGCTGTGCTGCTCTACAAGAAGGACTTCTACTCTGTTCCCCTACTGCCTGAGTTTAAGGACTGGACCTTACTTCTTGATCCCAGGATCACCATAGTGACTCCAAGGGCTAGTTGGCCGGCCTCCTGATCAGAGCCTCAGGGACAGAAAAGGCTTCAACCATGTTGAACCCAGTACCTGGACTTCACTTGCTGTGAGTCTCGTCCTCCAAGTGTGCCACACCAGTCCTGGACCCTTGGAAGTGGGCCTGAATGTGCTCTGCCAGCCCAGCTGTGGTCCTGTAAGCAGAACCGACACAGCGCAATGCATCTCCTTGCAGGCATATTGGAACCACTGCAGTGTGACGCATCCTTGATGCTGGACCTTGCCTTGCAAACTGCAGTCTCCTGGGAACTGTCACTGCACGATGCATCCTCGACGCAGGCCTTCACATCGCAAGCCCGTTGTCGGCAGCATCCTTGGCAACAACGCAGGACTCCGCATCGCAGGCTCGCAGCGTCCCCGAAACCGCTTCAGTGCAACACATCCTCGACACACTATTTTCAGTTAAATCTTTAAAATTGCATATCTGTGGTCCTAATGATTGGATTTTTGTTGTTTTTGTGTTAAATGATTTATTACATTTTACTCTATTTTATCTAAATTGGTGTGGAATATTTCTTGTGTTGTGTTTTTACTTTATTACTGTTTGAAGTCCTGCATAAATACTTTACACATTGCCTCGGAGTTAACCCTGACTCCATTTTGCTACCAGGGGTGTAAGCACAGGTTAATTTAGGGTTTGCTTGTGACTTTACCCTGACAGAAGCTGTGGCTGCTGCTTGAGTAGGGTTTCATCCCCTCCCACCAGTAACTCAATTTCCAACAAATAGACACTGCCACAGTTCCATTGTTCTGTTTGAAACTTTGACATGAGGTAGGAATTAATCTACTAAAAAAAACTAAACTTAAAAGTACATCTCTTATAAAGAGTTAACAGAATTATTTTTCCAATTGTCAATGAGCTCTTGAATTTGTAAGAATTTCATTTTTTCTTGTACTAGTATCAGAAGTACAAAGTTGTCTTAAGTTGAAAGAGAATGTCTCTGTAGCAAATTCAATTTATTTTTCTGCATGGCCACCCAGATATTTTGCCTTTTTCTGGACACTATTTTTTGCTGGCTGTAGGACTCGGTGCACGTTACCACTACTAAACATTAGTAAAGTGCCTATGCTTACTCTCAAAATCGGTGGTTCATAACCTGTGGTCCTTGGACCTCTGGGGTTCCCCAATGCCTACTCCGGGTACGCAACTGCTTAGAAAATTTAATAATATTAACAGATTCATAAAGTATATATTAATCAAAAAACAAAGTTTAAAATTTGAAAGATTCTGTAAGCGTGAAGAAATTTAAAATTAGTGACTAAAAATTAAGATGGTCCTCCGATTGATTTGATTGATTGATTTGTATGTACATCAAAGCGAATATAGAATGGACGATGGGTAGCCTCAATTGAATTTAGAAAAGCGTCACCCTTCCTATTACAATGTAAAACATTTATAATTGTGAATTAAATACAATATTTCATCATTTGTATATTTTATGAATGAATGTTTCATTGTGTATTGTTTTGGGGTTCAAATTATAGAATTAGCTTAGGCCCGAGTCCCTGGTTTCCAGTTATGTCTCAATGGGGATCCCTGGATTCCAATAATGATTCTGTGGGGGCCCCCAGATTGCAGTAATGACTAGGTAGTGGTCCACAGAGTTCAAAAGGTTAACAACCACTGCTCTAAATCAAGTGCTGTACATTGTAATTTGGCCTATGTAGCTTCCCTATATGTCCATTATAAATGACACCTCAAGTGCACCTGTGGTATGAAAAGTTAAATGTCACACGAGAGCTTCAGTGTGCATTTAAAGCACCTACATATATGACAAAAATCTGTCTACCAGGAGCACCACTGTAGGGAAAGATTATATTATATATTCAGAAGTTTCCCCTAAAAGCTTGCCTTGTAAGCTCACAGGGCAGAATGCTAATATCTAAAAAATAGGGCACACTACACAGCGGGGTCAGTGTGCCCTCACAGCCAAATAAAATCTAAAAGCTATTTCTCTTTGTGAGCTTGGCTTGACCTTTCTCTAATAGTCCTAGGTAGGATAAAAATCGGTATTTCCCACCTCCATTTATGAAAGGGCTAGAAAAATGCCTCCACATTATTTCCTGCTTAGTTTTTAAAATCTGACATTCTGAAATCAGATTTTTAATAACTTAAGCAGAAAAGTAATTTGTAAAAATGTACCTTGGGCTGCCTGACCAAGAACTGGCTTAAAAACTGTTAAGTCAATCATCACACCTCCTTGTTGGGAACCTTCAACAATGGCTTGCCTCTGGGTGCAGAAAAGGCCATTGGGTGTTAACTGCTGACCACTTAGCTGGGATTCCCTGTTTGGGACAGGAACAGTTGGGAGAACAAAGGATAGCTTTAGCAGTATCTCTTTTGACTTGTGTTGTAATTATCCCTTTAAGTACTGATGATGCATCCAAGAGAATGTGAGGTACATCATCAGAACTCAGGGATAGTTGTACTGGGGGACCGTTATGTGATCGGTTGCCTGCCCGTGTCCTCTGGTGGTTGCCAATAAAAGAGTTGTTCCTGTTACCCTAAGTGGTCGATATCTTATTTTAATATTGGCGACGAATTGGCGGCCACCAATGAACCCTGCGTGCAAAGATGAGACCTGATGGCTTCCAATCAACATAATTGGTAATCTCTAACCCGGGCGGGTGAGTTACCGGGAAAAGGTCAGTGACGTTTTGGACACGGGACTTGGAAGATATGTATACTGAAATTTATATTATTGGGGATTAATGGTGAAATAGTTGAAGAGATTCACACCCCCTTTAACAGTACGCGTGTGAGCTCTATTCAAAAGAAAACTCACCGCGTGCTGCAACGTTCCGCTCGCACACTGAGCGAAGGCTCTTGCTGACGTCCTCCATTGCCGGCATGTGTGAGGAGAGTCGTGCCATTGTAAGCAGGCACGTATTACGTCGTTACGATTGAAAAGAGGAAGCTAGCAACCGAGACTTCCTTTTTCCGGTTTGTGAACAACTAGAGCGCTAACTTAGAGACTCTAGTGAGTTGCTTTTAAACGACATTTGAACAGTCGTTTTTCTTTTATCTGAGAAGTGATTCTTCAAATAAGATCTATTTTCAAGGTAACTTTTATGGTGGCAGTTGAGACAATTTAGGTTTATTTGGGCTGATTGTTTCTTGTTTATTTTCATTTTTTTTTTTTTTTGTCATCTCTTCGGTTTTGCTTGGTGAAGAAATTGAAGACACTAATTCCTTCGCTTTTCAATGGATCACCAACAGTAAGCCGCCATTTTCTTTAATTAATTATTTCACCTTGTTATGTTAGATTGTTATTTAGTATTTTTTGTGTTAACCTATTGTATTAATTTATTGTATTAGTTTATTGTTTTCACTTTGCATCCAACATGGCGTCAAGTGGCATGAGTCAGCCACCTCAATTTTTGTCAGAACGTGGAGAACCTATTCTTCCTTGAAAAAAATGGAAACCCCTTTTGACTCATATCTAATAGCAATAGGGTGTGAGAAATTTTCAGCTGCAAGAAAGCAAGCTGTCTTACTTCATAACCTTGGAATAGAAGGGAGGAACATTTATGATAGTTTGGACCCCATACCCATTGGAAGAGGAGCCGGAGAACCTGGAGACGTTTATGAGATGTCTGTTTTGTTACTGCAAAAACATTTTGGTGCCAGGATCAATGTTGCTATGGAAAGACACAAATTCTTTATGGGAATTCAAGCTAAAGGAGAGAGGGTTGGGAACTATGTAGCAGCACTTAAGTCATTAGCTCAAACTTGTGAATTTGAACAATTGACTGACTCTCTGATCCGAGATCAATTAGTCCGCTGCACCAACGATTCTAGAGTTCAAGAAAAATTACTAGCAAAGAACCCTAATCTCAAAGAGGCTATTAGCATTGTTGAAAGTTTTGAAAATACCTCAAGTTGGGTGAAAGAAATGCGGAGTGCTATAACTCCCAACGAGTCAGTAGCTGAACTGGCTCCAAATGAGTGTGGAAACTCTGTTTCTGATTCACAAATAGCTGCTATTCAAAAAACTTTTAGCAAACAAGACAAGATTCCAAATAAGAACGAGAAACCCAAATGGAATACTTATCCTAGTAGGGATCCTAAAATGAAGTGTTCCAAATGTGGTAGCCAAAATCATGGCCCGAACTATCCTCATTGCTTTGCTAGAAGTGTGATATGTAGAAATTGTGGTAAGCGTGGGCATTACGCACGCATGTGTAGGAATACTAAAGTAAATGTCGTTGATGAGGAGACAACCTATCCTCAACAAATCATTCACCACATTTCTGATTCTTGCAGTGTTACAGTACAAGATGTAAAGGGAGTTGATTCTGATGTGGTGACCATGCCTAAGTGTGAAATATCCATTGGTACTAAACATTTTTCCGTTTTAGCAGATTCAGGCTCCCCTTACACACTGATCAGTGACAAAATCTGGGATTCCACTTGTGGTAAAGACAATATCATTCTTCTTCCTCCCGATATTAATCCTGTAGGTTACGGTGGTCAGAGTATCGATTTAGTTGGATATTCCATCCAGTCTATCACATTTAAAGACAGAGTAACAGTGGGAAAGGTTTACATTGCAAAAAGAGGTGACAACTTGCTTGGATGGCGTCACCAAAGAGACCTTGGAATAATTTTAAATCCTAATGCTCGTGAGCAAGTTATGTTGATCTTGCAACAAGATGGAGATTTAGAGATTTTTAAGAAATTTCCGTCTGTTTTTAGTCACGAATTAGGATTACTAAAAGGTTTTAAACGTAAAATTATGTTGAAGTCTAAGGCACAACCTGTAGTTCATAAGGTGAGAAAAGTGCCTAATTTGAAGATCACAAAATTACAAGAGGAACTCAATAAATTACTTGATTCTGGTGTAATAGAAGAGATAGAGTCCTCTGAATGGTTGGCCCCAATTTTTTTGGCGCCCAAGGATAATGGTAAACAAATTAGAATGCGTGTGGATTTGAGAAGCCTGAACAATTGTATATGGGTAGACAGACAACCGTTACCCAATATCAACGAAGCCTTGGCCAAATTAAATAACGCTACTGTTTTTAGTGTGATGGACTTCTCATCAGCCTATCACCAGGTTCTGTTACATGAGGACTCCAGAGCTTTAACCTCTTTTGTTACTCCCTTGGGAGCTGCCAGATTTATCAGGATGCCTTTTGGGCTAACTTCGGCTGCCCCATGTTTCCAGAGAGTAATGAAAGAGGTTTTAGTGGGAATCGACTCTGTCTTGTTCTTCCAGGATGACATACTTGTCTTTGGAAAAGATAAGTCTGAGCACGACGTGACTCTGGACAAGGTTCTCTCGAGACTTGAAGAGCGTGGTTTGACTCTAAAAAAGGAAAAGTGTAAATTATGTGTAGGGTCAGTGTCAAATATTGGTCATACTATCTCTGGTGAAGGGATTAGTCCAAAAATCAATTTAGCTGAAGCTATTTCTTTAGCCCCCACGCCTTTGAACAAAGACCAGGTGAAGTCGTTCCTTGGGCTCTCTGAATATTACTCTAAATTTGTCAGGAATTTTGCTAGTGTTGTACAACCATTAAGATTGTTACTCAAAAAAGGTGCGGATTTTGTTTGGTTGGATGAGTGCAACGATGCATTCAATCAAGTTAAAGAGGAAATTTCCTGCATGCCAATGCTTGGACACTTTGATGTAACTAAAAAAAAACATATTAACCACTTTCCCAAATGTGTGATGGCCAAGAGAGGGTTGTTGGTTTCGCTTCACGTTCACTTAAGGGAGCTGAAGAACGTTACTCCGTTATTGAACGTGAGGCGTTAGCTTGCATGTGGGCCATCAATCATTTCAGATTTTATCTTTGGGGTTTACCTTTCTTAGTCAGGAGTGATCACAAACCTTTGGTCCACATGATTGCATGTAGGAAAGTAGAAAACACCACACCCAGGATCAAGAGGTGGATTGAAAGTTTGTGGGAATATAACTTCACTGTTGAATATTTACCTGGTTTGAAGAATGTTCCTGCTGATTTTCTCTCAAGAATGCCTCTTGACAAACCTGGTGCTAACAATGTGGAGCATTGGGGGGCGTGGCCAAGCGGCGAAGCTCCGCTCAGACCGTATCCCCCATGCTTATCCGTTCCAATAATCCGTGGCCCAAGGCACCCGAATTTGATCGGAGGGTGCCCCCAAACCGATCCAGATACTCCCGAGTCCAGCAGCCATTTGTAGCGGCTGCCGTGGGTCCCGCCAGTTCGCGGCCTGCATCCTTGCCCGCGCTGGGACCTGGAGTACAAACTGCTGCCGCAGAGGGAGCGAGTAGGTGCGGCGGCGGCTTGTAGCGAGTCCCGAGGTCGTGGCCTGTGCTCCGAGTGGCGGCGGCCGCGGGTTCCGCGACACCCGGCGGGTCCCCCCATCACATCGCAGCTGCAGACGGCGGACGGTGGAGACTCCGAGGGTGAATGCTGCGCAGCTATCGGCTCAGCCTGGGGGCCGAAGGGAGCTTATGCAGCGGCCATGACAGTGCTCCGGAGCGATCCTTGAAGTACAGTAAGGAGGGTCTTGGGAGTGCGCGGGGCCCGCGAGTTGCTTTCCCCCCCCTCCACTGCACCGAACAACGGGGGGATAGAGCGTGTCCCCCCACCCCCACCGAGTCTGCACCCGGGGGCACAAGACTACAGTGCAAGATCGGAGCCCCCCCACAAACTGTATTTGGCCGGAGGGCTGGGTGATGGCTTCCATAGAGATTGGTCTAATCGGCGGATAGTAGGTGACACCCGCTGATTCAGGAGGGAGGTGACTCGGGCCCTGCCCCGCCTCAGCCCCGTGACTCTGCAGCTCCAAATATCGGGGTGACAAGGGAGACTGAGGACCTCGCCCACGCGTTCCTGACTGCTCCGCTGGCAATAATGGAGAAGTCTAAAACGACGGGCATGAGGGGCCCCAAAACAGTCCAGACAAACAAATTGGTTCGCTACACTTTCTCCAAGGAAACGCTGCAAGATACGAACCTCCAAGGACAAATCCGCAAGTGACCCGGTGGGGGAAAGCCAGGACCTAACGTTGAAGGATGTGATGGAGGCAATTGCCGGGGTCAAGGCCTCACTGGAGCACAAAATGAACACCATGTCAATTGAGGTTAATCTTATCCGAGCGGATCTTACGAAGCTTAAAGAGAAGGTGAAACAGGTGGATCTCACCACGGCAAGTCTGGTGGACGATGCTTCGCAAGTCCGACGTGATGTCTGCAACCTACAAACCTTCCGCAAGTTCACCGAGCAGAAGCTAGACGACTATGAAGGGCGTCTCCGGAGAAATAACCTACGCATACTGGGAGTGCCGGAGAGAGCGGAGGGGCCGTCACCGGACCTCTTCGTAGAGGATCTCATTACGAACCACCTGCAACCTAAAGGCCTCAGTAAATTCTTTAATATAGAGAGAGCGCATAGAGTCCCAGGAGGCCGTCCTAAACCGGGGGCTCCTCCACGCCCCATGCTAGCGAGAGTGTTGAACTTCAGAGACTGTTGTATTCCGCTTTAGGTGTCCGTATATAGGTTTTCCTGAAACATGTCCTTATATAAGCACAATTCGCATTGCCCTTATATAGGCATAGAATCACAGTCCTTATTTAGGCATTAGCCGTGCACTCCAAATACAGGCATGGTCACCGACATCCGTCCACCCTAACGTCACAACGAGTTCTTAGAAACCAGACCCTTAAGCTCTTGGGAGTTCCCCTAGCACAGGATTATTGATTTCTCCAAGAACTCATCTATTATGCATGAACCGCTATACCTTAAGGGTTCATTCCTGACGTCTTCCTCTGTCCGACTTCACGTCAATGCTAACATTCCAAAGTACCTACCAGGTATAAATATACCTTCCCTTGCCCAAGCAAGTTAGAGGAGACCTCGACTTCAGAGGAGCCCGTATCCCGGCCTGACGCACTGACAAGACGCTGTCATCCCTGCTCGCAGAGAATACAGCTTCCAGTGATCTGACTCCCTTCGCGGGGTGTTAGAGTTCGAGTCCGGAAAGAGATTCCCACCTCTCTCATTCTCAAGGTATGGAGCTGACTAGAACCTAGAGGGACTCTTGGCATACTAGACTTAACATCTCTTAGTATACCATACTAGAGAATACTTCGCCTACTTCTTACCTTGCCCTACACCTAGACTAGGTTAGGTACATTGGGGTAGAACTAGCTTAGAGACGCATCGTATGAGTACTCGCATTTTTAGCTCATGTTATTTATGTATGTGAATATATGCTAAAAGATAATGCTAGCGCAGTATTATTTATTTCTACTGCTTACGCTGTACATGATATATCTTGCATACTGTCTTGTGATCATAACAGCGCATATCTCTTACACGAGAAACAAGACTGTTCAATAAAACCTTTTTATTGACACGCCCGTCTATTCTTTCTGTGTAACTCTGAGGAAACTAAGCATGCACGATTAGCTGAGTGAAACTGTTATCTATTGTTTCCACGATTCTGAGAAGTGTTCCGATTCTAAAGGGAAACAAAGTAGTCATGTTTATGCGGTTGCCAGAAACTACTCCCTTCTTGTTTTCAAGGAGTTTCTAGTGGCCTCTGAGCTAGCTGGCACAAAGTAATTAAGTTTAATATACTCGAAAGGGACATACCGACCTCAGTCCTATGTCAAGCCTATGGGTATATTATTCCAATGCGCAGAGCCTATTAGGGAAATAGGAACTACACTACATGGCGCCCAACCGTTTGGTAAGGCACTAATTTAACGCTAGATCCTGAGTAACTCAGTCGTGCTTTTCTCTCAGAGACCCCTACTCACATACTCCATAAGACGTCTGGAGTGGGTAGGGTTAAATATCCGCCAAAGCTAAATAGGACAAAAACCCTATATATTAGCTATTTTGGTTTGTTCAACGTTGAAGGATACAGTGTTCCAAAATATTGTGCACCTTATCTTTTGTTTCCTTGAAACTTGTTCTACACTTTTCAAAAAACAAATGTCCACCCGCGGGGACAATGACACCGAGAACGGTGTGGCTGCGGCTGAACCAGTCGTAACAGCTTTTAACTTTACAGGTTTAAATGAAACCGAGGAGGGTGTTATAGACATCCATCCAAACTTAAGAAGAGCCATCACTCTAAAACTTATAAAACACGGCCTACCACCAAGAGGCGGTAGAGCAGTTTTCGTGATAGAGGCACACGAATCCTTTCAGACAGAGGTATTCTATTCATGGATAGTATTCCCAGAATCAAATCCAGTAACAAAACTGTTTCACTTCTACAAAGAAGATGAACCACCAGAGGAATATATTCCTTTCGAGGATATTGAAATTCCACTAACATACCAGGAGCATCAGCTCTGGTTTAAAGGCGCCCTAAAACATCACAAAAACATTACCAGGCTCGGTCCACTAGGTAGACCAGGAGCAACATGGCCGATTCTAGCCGGCTACACTCCTCATCCTGACATTGAAGAGATGTCAGACGAGGAATTACTTACTCAACTTACAGAGTTAATAAAAATTTACAGACAATTGGTCCAATATGTGACGCGGACTTTTACAGTCCAACCACCATTGACCATTCCAAATCAAACCCCTCAACAGGGGAATACACTAAAAATTACACCACAGACTTTATACACAGTCATGGGTAAAATGCCCACAAAACGTGAGCAAATTCCATTCTGGATAGCTCAAAAAATTACTCAAATCGAAGCAGTATTTCCTAATACTAGCCCTTATGAGAAACACAGAATCCTAACAATCTGTTTACCAATGGGGATCACACCACAACTGGAAGACTGCACCACTTGGGGCTCAGTCTTTGCTGCCATCTATACTAAAACACATGGTGTTCCATCAATTGCAGTAATACCTGATGTCCTGAAACAAATTCAAAACGAATACGGGGCAGAGCCTGCTCTAAATTTAGGTATGAAATTACTGAAAAATTTCGACCAGGTCTCAACAATAATATTATCTAATATTAAAGGGGAGGCAGCATCAGTGGCGATCCGCCAACGATTAAGGGAATTTGATGTAACAGAACATCAAACAGAACTACCCAGAATAATAGAACAATCATATGCAGAATTAGGCAGAGATAGTTTGGGTGGAAGACCATTGAAGCCAAAACTATCTGAGAATCCTGAAAAGGACTCTATTAAACAAACTCCTACATCTTCTAAAAAGAAGTGGGAAACTAATAAACAAAATTCAAACGAGAAACGTTCTCAATCCTGAGGTAGGTCTCCTCAAAAGGAGCACTCTGAAAGGAGGTATAACCTCAGGAATAGGGATAATTTAAGAAAACCTGACAGGTATCAAGATACTGATACACGTTCCTCTCGTACCTTTCAGATATCGTCACAGACATCGGAAAGAAGAGGACGGTCAGAACATAGAGAAGAACGCGTGAAATCCAAAGACGACAAACACGTTCAGAAAAATAAATCAAAACCTCAATTCTCAAAAAAGAAGGTAGCAGGTCTGAAGATCAGACATGCCGAGGATACTGAGAACACAACTCAAGAACGGAGAATGGGCTCAGACAATGCTGGACAGTGCGGCAGAAGTCACAATAGCTCGCCAGAACCTGAAGGAACTTCTGGAGATAGTGGACTTGAATGAGTACATCACAGTAGAGACTGTAGACACCAGGGTTAGTACTCCACAAAAGTTATATGAAATAACACTCCGAATGGAGGGAGACATACCAAGAAAGGTGAAAACACTCTTTTGGGAGAAACTTTCAAGGGGTTATGATATACTTCTAGCAGAAAAAGACTGGCCACCACAATTTGTCAGGGAGTGCCCACATGGTGAGGACATTATTATGCCTGCCTTCTCCAACCATATTCCAATTCACCTAAAATATACTTATGCCAGGAAATGGGCAGTAGCCCAGGCCCCAGCATTATATAAAAATCATGTAGGATGGGATGAGGACTCACCTCACCATAAAATACATCTAAAGAATGAACCCACTGCACAAAGGCAGTACCCAATAAAGCAAGAAGCTAAAAAGCAGGTCAGGGAGATCTTAGATCAACTTGAATACCAAGGGGTGATTGAAACATGCACCTCCTCAATGAACAATCCTTTGTTTCCTGTATCCAAACCAGACCATACATATCGTCTAGTTTTGGATTACAGACACTTAAACACTTGTTCTAAAACATTTGCAGTGCAAAATGCACATAGTACAGCATTAATGAATAACATTGTGCGCAAAAAATATAAAACCACATTAGACATCTCAAATGGTTTCTTTTGTCAAAACATAGCACCTGAAAGCAGGTACTTAACAGCTTTGTCAATAATGGGGACCCAGCGTCAATGTTGTCGACTCCCACAAGGGTTCAAAAACAGCCCAGGGTTATTCTCAGCGAGGGTAACAGAGTTACTACAAATTTATGATAATGAGGCATTGTCATATGTCGATGACATCTATCTGACAGACGATGACCTGGATAGGCACTTGAACAGGGTGAGTACCATTATATTGGGCTTCGCCTCTGAGGGCTATAAATTCAACTTTAAAAAATCCAGAATTGCCCATCTCAATGTCCTTTTTCTAGGATATGAGCTTTCAAGTGAAGGCAAGAGCTTGGCAGCTAACTTTTTAGAAAAGTGTGCGCTGCTCCAACCTCCAAAAACGCTGAAAAATTTACAATCCATCCTGGGTTTCCTAAATTTTGGAAGAACGTACATTCTAAATTACGCAGAAAGGGTTAAACCTCTCTACGCATTAATCAAACCTGATTTTTCAATCAAAAATTGGACACAAGAACACACAGAAATCTTGCGTTCACTCCAAGCTAACATGTTAGCAACAAATCACTTACAAACACGCGTAAGTCAACGCAACTTAGTGATCCGAATAATTTCGGGTCAATGCGGATTCACCTACTTAACATTTAATGAGGGTGAAAAAGTACCAATAGCATACAAATCTCATTTGTATACACAAGCAGAAATGCGCTTCACTTCAACTGAAAAAATACTGACAGCAGTTCAAACCGCTGTAGCAAAAGAAAGAGCCCTAGCTCAAGGGAAACGCATTATTGTCGTAACCCCAGTACCAGCCTTAGAAGCGGTCACAAAAGCGAGCATTCCAAATGCAAAAGCTTTACATCCTAGATGGATACAATGGGTTAACTCTCTTGCTGCAACAGATGTTGAATATGTTTTTGATCCTGATTTAAAAACACAAGCGTTCCTGCAATATGAACATGAATGTCCTCTGCCCAGTGAAATTCTGCCTCTCGATCAGTACAAATTCATAATTTACACTGACGGATCCGCACAACCCGCTACAGGGAGTAAGCAAGCTTACAGTGCAGCATGCGCAATCGTTAAAGGTCGCATGCAAGATGGTAACTTCAGACCAATGGTCACTAAAACTCAATCTCTAGGAGATTGTACAGCTCAGCGAGCTGAACTACAAGCATTCAAACTGGCACTTGAAAGTACAGATCACGAATTCCCCACACTGATAGTGTGCGATTCCTTTTACTGTGTTCAGTCGTATAATAAATATATACAAAATTGGCTTGAAAATGGGTTCAAAGATGCAAAAGGTGGCACAATAAAGCATAAAACGCTTTGGGAACAAGTAGTTCAGTTAAAAAACGAACTACCAAAGGCTCACGTGATACATACACTGAGTCATCAACGTGATGGCGTTCACGTTGCAGGGAATTCATTGGCTGACGAAGCCGCAAAGGGGGCTGTTCACACGGCTTCCGTAGCTGCGATCACTCGTTCAAAAACGAGAATAGACAGTGAGATATTGTTGGCTGTCAATGCTTCAAGCAAAGGCAGTGGTGCAGCGTTACCAAAAAAGTTTCCACTCAAGTACTCTTATGTAATTGATGCGAACAACGTTCCTTTTGCTCGAATCCCTGGAGTGGGGGATAGGGTAATTCCAAACAAGGAACGTAGATTAGGACTAATCCTAGCAGCACATGAAGGGATAGCCTCTGCCCATGCAGGTATTTCTGCAACAGTATCTTTACTGAAACAAAGATATTGGTGGCCTGGCATTAGGAAACAGACCAAAAACTATGTTTTGGAATGTGAAATATGCCAACAGATGAAAGTCTCCACAGTGAAACGTCCTGCGCAGACACCCCTGTTAATTTCAGACAAACCATTAGCTTGTGTTTACCTGGACCACTGCGGTCCCTTGCAAAGGGACGGTAACTATAAATATATAATGGTCGCAGTGGATTCGTGCTCAAGGTTCCTATGGATATGGCCTCAGCGCTCGGCTGACGCTCGAACTGTTATAAAAGATTTGCGAGTCTTTATCGGCACATACGCAATAGGCACGCTACATTCTGACCAGGGCCCTGCGTTTAGCTCTCGGGCTTACAAAGAAGCCATGGCCAGTTTGGGCGTTGCATTGCGGTACTCCTCTCCGTTTCATCCTGAGGGAAATTCTGTTGTGGAAAGGAAAAACCGGGACATAAAGCAATCTATAACAGCTAGAGTATTAGGTACGGGTGATGGGTGGGTCAAACATCTTTATGGGGTCCAACGCTCATTAAATAATTTGCCAAGAAGTTCTCTAGGGGGGTCACTCCATATGAGGTCCTATTTGGGACAAGAATGTGGGTTCCTGATCTCGAATGTAAAGGCACAGTGGTGGAAAATAAACCCTTTGATATCAAAGATCGTTTGGCTGTTTTACAGGATCTAAATGAACTAAGATCGAAACAAAGCAACGTATTCCTGAAGCCAACCACCACTGGGGAAAAACCGGCAGTCCCAGCAAGGCCTGTCTGGATCCCAAAAGTTGGGGATCTAGTCAGAGAGAAGATTGCGGACAAGAAGGAATTTGGACCTTCTTACAGACAACCAGTACCTGTCCTAGCCGTTCAAGGAACAAGAACAGTACTTCTGCCGCCCCTTGCTGGAAAAAAGGAGAAAAGATTTGTGTCAATCGACCTCATCAAACCACAGTATGTGGCCAATACTAAATAGTAGGCCTCGTGGACTCCGACCTAGTAGCAGACGCACTCCTCTCGCTACTATCCAAGAGGTTCAGACTGAAAGACTGATAACCATCGAGAATTCAGCAGTAACAGATGAAGGACTAAGCAACAATGCTATGGAACTCATCCCTCTTGAAACTCAAGTAACAGTTCGTCCAAATACACCTGTCTACACCAATGTAACAAGTGATCAACTGGTTCCAGAGATTTCGACAAATCCTGATGCAATTCCAACAATTGACAGAACTGCTTCTGGCTATTTCATTAACTTTGATACGTTTTCTGAGGATCCGAGTGAGCCTGAAACGACGCCAGCATCGAAAACTTTCAAACAGCAAGTACAAGACTTTTTTCATTTTCTGAAAAAGACTTATCTGGTTTCACCATGGATTGAACTATGGATTATTTCTGGAATATTTTTCTTTCTGCTTTGGCTAGCTTTGGTTATGACTATCAGCGTGCTTATAAATGGCAGATACATCCGTTTGGATATTGAAAGTAAAAATGTGAACTTACTTTTGAAACCACACAAATCATCCCATCGTGAAGCAAGAGACTTGTCAGCAGTGAACATCACAGCCGTTCCTATACAGGATGGTATAGTGTGGGACAAAACTGATTTCGATATCTTCGGCCCTACGGAACTTTTGAACATTCCACATTTATTTAAAATTTCATTAAGTGATTTTATTTCGTCCAGTACCTATTCTGATGATTGGGACTTTGAGACTGTAAATGATATGATGTTTGATCTAGAAAGGTCTGCTGCATTTTCTAACAATGAATATTTAGAGGGTTCATCAGACTATGAACAGCTGTATTGCTATAACCACTATGGTCATCATTTTTTGCATAAATCTGCAACACCTAGAAATGTGTTTATGTTTAACCAATGGGAGCATTGTCCTACACCACCAAAAGGTAGTTCAAAAACGTTTGCTAAAAAGTTTCCCTATTTTTCAGGGTACAATACATCTGATCCGGAAACATTTTACTATAAAAATGTAAACAAAACAGGACAGAAAATTATTTTAACAAATACAAAACAGATTTACTCTGCAGCATTTATTGCCCAACTGTCTAGACATGGATTCGATTTGTGGAAAGACACAATAGACACAAAATCTGTCTGGGGTTCTAAAGATTGGCAAGTGCAGGGGATAGAAGCTTTGTTTAGAGCATGTATCATCCCTCAGCAAATAATGTTTTTGAATGACACTGTGCAACAAACGTCTTGCCTTGGTTTAGCCAAGATCAAAGACATGAAAACACCTTCTGTACCAACACCTGCCAGTAATAACAATACACAGGCAGCGGTTACAGTTGACTCAATACTACAAATCAACAGAACAAATCCTGATTGGAGAAAATGGTTGATCTGGCCCACAGACACAAACATCTGTCAAGAAAGATTCCTGAATAAAACACAGGGCTTTACTATTCATAGGCCAGACCCACGATACGTCCAAAGACAACATCCGGGGGTAGTAACAACATACAGTGTAGGAAAATTGTGCCTCGACTGGCTACAAAAATCTACACTTGAGGATGTGAAACAACACTTATCTTTACTTAAAGAAGACGCAGACCTTAGGGAATTCTTGCTAGGACCGAGAAAACCGCGTCAAAAACGTTTCATATATGCCGGCATCTATGCTGCTTATAATGAAGCATGGAAGGTTTCACAGGTAGAGGCCGCAGAACGAATACGTGAACTTGATCGTATTAACTTAGAGAAAACTCTCTCTGTGGTCGACAATGGGTTAACAACTTTGTCATCCAGAATTTATTCATTGGACAACATTGTATCCTCTGCTATTGACATACTGGAACAAGATTTAGCCATGTTACAACAAGGCCAATTTCAGATACGTTCTATTATGTTATTAGGCTGGATGCTGCAATCTTTGCGTGCGGTTTATGTGCCTTGGCGTTTTATCAACACGTCGGCTCTGTTTGCAGAATACAATCTGACTGATAAACAGATCGAACTGGCACAAAGGGGAGCAAAGTATACAGTGCTGAGCATTGAAAAACTGGAGAAATTACCATTCACTGTGGCAGAAAAACCAGCTACTGAATGGCTTGTTCATGGCAAAATCACTCTGCCTGTCACTACTTTTCAGTTTCAGTATTGCCTCAAACAAATGCAAGCGGGCAAATATGAAAGGTTGGGTAAAGAATACATTAAGACATCCTGGGATTTACCTTACGAATACAGATGTTGGAGTGGGGATCGTGAAGTGTTTCTTAGCGGTACACACTGTGAAAATGCACTAAGCGGTTCACTCATATGTCAAGACATTTCTTTACACGGGGCTTGTAATGGTTCTGTGGCAAATTTGTCCTGCCACCAGCAAGGTACACCAGCTGCTGTGATTAATCCAACGTTTGGCCAACTTTCTAATGGGAGTTACCTCATGTTGAATGATCAGAGTTGCTGTGGCATGTTGCCAGGCATCCCATATCTAGTAACGGTAGACTCCAGGGTCACTTGCTGTATGCAAGTATTGTTCCCCCAATAGACACAGTCAGGGAGTCGCCTTTATGGCCTTCATTGAATGTTTCTTTTATACGATTTGATACTTTAAGCAGAATGAAAGCCATGCTTATACAACAAACTGTGCCTCTGACCTCGGCCAAAGAAATCTATGATTTACAAATTGCAAGGACTTCGGCTGAGATACAGGCTTTAATTCGTACAAACTGCCCTATACATTTCGCAGAAATGATGGGACGTATCTTTAACATGTCTGATACGAGCGGAATTGTACATGTATTTAAGACCATCTGCTCGGGACTGTTAGCACCTTTTCAAGCAGTCCTCGGAATCATCCCAAACTTCGCACATTCGGTGTTTGGTGGTGTGCCATTAATTCTAGCACTTGTTGCAGGAATCCTATTTCTATTCCTACTATTACGCTATGGCAAGCCTATCCGCCGACATCACTCCGAGCGATGTGGAGAAAGCTCTCCTAGAACGGAAGTGCCGTGAGCGCATAGTGCAACTTTTGGGCATACCTCGTCTACGGGAACTTAATACAACATGGTTCCTGTCATTCAGACCAATCTGGCAAGATTGCATCTTACCTGTTCTACGCTGCCTGCTTTGCGGTGAAGAATGCGTGCTAGACACCTGTCTAACACTCCCATCAGTCATGCCAACGGATATCGATACTCTGCTGGACCCGATAACGGCCCATGCTCTGTGTTGTCCCCAGAGGCTACCAATCCTGATGACGGCATTCATTGAGATCTCACAGACGCTTCCTGCTGCTGCTGAGGTACGAGATGGATCAACAGGCACACAGGTAACAACGGACGCGAACATTGCTGCGGCATCTTCTGCTGAAGGCGATGTTTCTCATCTCTGTGCAGTTAACCTTCTGACACGAGGTGTTCCAAATGTCACCAACATCGGTTGACGATATTTTGTCTACGGAAATAGATGATTTCATGTTTACACCAGACCCATACACTGACTTTGATTAGGCTCACGGTGTACCAGTGACGCAATGAATTTGGCCTTCATGTTTTCAAAAACTTGGAATTCTTCCCAAAATTGAACTTTTTTTTGAAACTACATGGCAAATCAATCTGCTTACAGTAGAACTATTCTTATAAAACGGACTTCTTTGAAAAAACTTTGTCTAAAATTTCATTTACTTCCATGATATGAAATGGCTTTGATTTTTGAAATACTTATCAATCATTTCGTCATATGTATATATTACTGTTTATTCATTCATGTTGCATTTATTTCCAATATATGCTTAGCATGAAAACATTGCTTTAAAATGTACAGTACCTATTGCATTCAACAGTTTATTTTTAAACTTCTTTTAATATGCTTTTAGAAATGTTTTTAGCAATATGTGGTACTCAAATTTATGTTTAGCATTTAGTATTATCGTTCATTCGAAAGTGGAGTGGGTGTTGTATTCCGCTTTAGGTGTCCGTATATAGGTTTTCCTGAAACATGTCCTTATATAGGCACAATTCGCATTGCCCTTATATAGGCATAGAATCCCAGTCCTTATTTAGGCATTAGCCGTGCACTCCAAATACAGGCATGGTCACCGACATCCGTCCACCCTAACGTCACAACGAGTTCTTAGAAACCAGACCCTTAAGCTCTTGGGAGTTCCCCTAGCACAGGATTATTGATTTCTCCAAGAACTCATCTATTATGCATGAACCGCTATACCTTAAGGGTTCATTCCTGACGTCTTCCTCTGTCCGACTTCACGTCAATGCTAACATTCCAAAGTACCTACCAGGTATAAATATACCTTCCCTTGCCCAAGCAAGTTAGAGGAGACCTCGACTTCAGAGGAGCCCGTATCCCGGCCTGACGCACTGAGAAGACGCTGTCATCCCTGCTCGCAGAGAATCCAGCTTCCAGTGATCTGACTCCCTTCGCGGGGTGTTAGAGTTCGAGTCCGGAAAGAGATTCCCACCTCTCTCATTCTCAAGGTATGGAGCTGACTAGAACCTAGAGGGACTCTTGGCATACTAGACTTAACATACTCTTAGTATACCATACTAGAGAATACTTCGCCTACTTCTTACCTTGCCCTACACCTAGACTAGGTTAGGTACATTGGGGTAGAAATAGCTTAGAGACGCATCGTATGAGTACTCCCATTTTTAGCTCATGTTATTTATGTATGTGAATATATGCTAAAAGATAATGCTAGCGCAGTATTATTTATTTCTACTGCTTACGCTGTACATTATATATCTTGCATACTGTCTTGTGATCATAACAGCGCATATCTCTTACACGAGAAACAAGACTGTTCAATAAAACCTTTTTATTGAAACGCCCGTCTACTCTTTCTGTGTAACTCTGAGGAAACTAAGCATGCACGATTAGCTGAGTGAAACTGTTATCTATTGTTTCCACGATTCTGAGAAGTGTTCCGATTCTAAAGGGAAACAAAGTAGTCATGTTTATGCGGTTGCCAGAAACTACTCCCTTCTTGTTTTCAAGGAGTTTCTAGTGGCCTCTGAGCTAGCTGGCACAAAGTAATTAAGTTTAATATACTCGATAGGGACATTCCGACCTCAGTCCTATGTCAAGCCTATAGGGTATATTATTCCAATGCGCAGAGCCTATTAGGGAAATAGGAACTACACTACAAGACAGGGACGTGATCCTCCAGAGCGCAAGGGCAGCTCCCCCGCTCCGCTATGACAACGCCGTGATAACACTATTTCCAGACTTCACGCAAGCAGTGCAGAGACAGAGGAGATCTTTCCTGACGGTCAAGAAAAAACTCAGGGACAGAGGGTTTAAATACGCCATGTTGTTCCCGGCGCGCCTCCGGGTGGAGGCAAGGGGACGTGCATGGTTCTTTGAGCAACCAGAGGCGGCCGCCGACTGGCTGGAGAGCCAAGCGGAACAGGACTATCACCCTGATGGCCGAGGGGGCGAATTGGACACCCAGCAAAAAGAATGATCCACAGAAATCATTGCGTCCGCTTCTAGCTCGAACCCAGATGTCGGCTGGGTTCAAGGTACAAGGTGCTCATAATTGTTTAGGTCTGATGAGAATCTACTCCCAGTAACCAGCCTTAGACCAATGGGGACTACCTTGCCTTGGGACCTATATCGTACTGATCGAATAGGGGAAGACGGAGTACGGTGCTCCCCCCCTATTTCTTCTTTTAGTTCATTGTTTGGGCGACAGGCACTCTGCTAGTTTTACAATGGGCAGTTCTACGCCCAGAGGGCAGGGAAGCAGGGAGGGGGTAGTTGGGTGGGGAATCTTTATTTGTTGAGTGTTACGGTTTTATCATCGACCAGACATGTTAACATAGATACAGAGGGTGCAGGGAGTTCTCACTACAACAATGAGTGCGCATTGGGACAAAAGTGTTAAAATATTGAGCTGGAATGTTAATGGGCTGGGGGACAAGGTTAAACGCAGTGTCGTCCTACAATATCTTAAACGGCAAGCCCCCGACATCATCCTGCTTCAAGAAACACACTTAGTGGGGAACTACTGCAAGGCGTTGCATAGATGGGGATTCAAAATGGTGGCTCACGCGGGTTTCACGACCAGTTCACGGGGGTTGGCATCCTGATGAAGAACTCCTTTCCCCTCACTGTAAGCTCTACGTGGTCGGATGACTGAGGCCGGTATATAGGAATTACGGGTCAATGGGAGGGGCGCACCATAACATTTATGTCAGTGTATGTGCCTCCAGGCCTGCAGCACACTACTTTTGCGGACCTGGGGACTATATTGCTTTCATTACCAGAAGGACTCCTAGTGCTCGGAGGCGACTTTAACGCAGTGGTCTTGGGCACGCTGGACCGCCACCCCCCACGAGAGATAGGCCCGTCCACTAGATGGCTGCCCGACTTCCTCTGGGCTCTAGGGCTGGTTGATGGATGGAGGACGTACAACCCAGAAACAATACAGCATACCTTCCATTCCGGGATCCATCATAGCCTATCCCGCATAGACTACATCCTAACCCCGGCGTCGCAGGTCGCACACATACGCGACATTAAGCACTTAGCTAGAGGCATCTCTGATCACTCCCCGGTGTGGGTGCAGTTAGCTCTTGGCCAACCGGGAGTAGGGAAAATTGCTCCCATCAACCCATGGTATCTCAGAGACCCCCTAATCCGTAAAGAGCTGGTCAAGGCCATGAATCATTACTTTCAAGAAAACGTGGGTACTGTGGACTCCTCCCAGACCCTGTGGGAGGCTTTTAAATCAGTAATAAGGGGTCAAGCCCTGTCCTTCATAGCTGGGCTGAAAAAAGACAGACAGAAAGAGATCTTAGCAGTCGAGGGTGAGGTTTGCCAGTTAGAAAGGGAGTTGGAAACTGGGATTACACCCGAGAAATTGCACTTACTACGCCTCAAACAAAATGAATACAAAGCTCTAGCAACAGATAAGGCCAAAAGCCTGGGGAGGGAAACACTGGGTAGAATTTATGATCTGGGAGATAAGGCTGGGAAACTGATTGCATGGCTTGACAAGAAGGAGTGGGCTAGTCGCCTGGTTCCTGAACTCCGGGGTGAAGGGAATAGCTGCATAACTGACCCGCAGGACATCGCACATCAGTTTGCCCGCCACTTTCGCGCGGTATACACGACCGCCGCACCCTACACTGAGGGAGATTCTCACGAATTACTACATGACATAGTGCTCCCCACACTGTCCGAAGAAGACCGCAACTTCCTATACAGCGAATTGACTGCTGATGAGATAGCGCAGGCCGTTAGATCGCTGCACTCCAGGAAGGCCCTTGGCCCCAATGGGATCCCAATCGAACTGTACAAACTTAGGCCCGATAAATTAGCCCCCTATTTGAAAGCCATGTTCGAGGAGAGCAAGGAGTTGGGGACATTACCAACAGACCAGAGGGTGGCCACTATAGTTACGATCCATAAGGAAGGAAAGCCCAGGACTGACTGCGCTTCCTACAGACCGATCTCATTATTAAACGCGGAGCCTAAAATCCTGGCTATACTCCTTGCCAATCGGCTAATTAAGATTATTGGGAGCCTAGTACACCCCGACCAATCTGGCTTTATGCCGCACCGTAACACAGCTCTAAACCTGCGCAGGCTGCACAGGGTATTGGGTAGGGTGCCCATCATTCAAGAACCGGCGATAGTCGTGTCATTGGATGCGACTATGGCCTTTGATACTATTGAGTGGCCATACCTATTGGCAGTACTCGCCAAACTGGGGTTCGGGCCGGGTTTCGTTCAATGGGTGCGCCTCCTGTATTCGGAGCCCATGGCACAAGTCGTGGTCAATAATAAGAAGTCTGACACGTTTACTCTAAGTCAAGGTACTCGTCAGGGATGTCCCCTTTCCCCTCTTTTGTTTGCCCTAGCCTTAGAACCATTGGCGGCATGGATTCGGAGAAACCCAGTTGTGCGGGGTCTGCGCTGGTCCCCGGACTGGGAGGACCGCATTTCACTCTACGCGGATGACATACTACTGTATTTGGCCTCCCCTAGGAGGTCGTTGGCGGCAGTCCTGGATATCCTAGCAATATTTGTCAGATACTCTGGGTTCTCCGTTAACTGGGGTAAATCTCTCCTATACGTCCTTAAAGGGGATCCCCCCTCACCGCAGAGAAACTGCCCTATCCAAACTAGCTCGACAGGCTTTAAATACCTGGGGATTTTTATCTTCCTGGACCCTGTGCTCCGTTTTACCCGTAACTTTCTCCCGCCGCTGCAGAGGCTTAAGCGCGACATTGCCAGCTGGAGGGCGCTTCCTCTTTCACTACTAGGCAGAGCGGCTCTCTTCAAAATGATGTCGCTACCCCGGTTTTTATATGCGTTGCAAAACTCGATGGATATAGTCCCGATGACCTATTTTAGAGACATTGAAGGCCTTCAGAGGGAATTGCTATGGGACGGGAAGCCCCGTATTGCGTTAAACAAGCCCACACTAAACTGGTACGACGGGGGAATTAGCCTTCCTGATATTAAAAAATACTATTGGGCAGCACAGCTTGCTGCCATTAATCATGGCACATACGGTCGACCTGATGATCCTGGGTATCTCATGGACAGGTGGCTCTTACCGGGTGGGAACTATAACAGGGCACTATACTCCAAACCTAATCGGTACCCATTGACGGGCCCCACCAAACACTCTGTTCACAGTTGGCATGCTGCCACTAAAGCTCTAGGATGGGGACAGAAACTAACACTGGCCACCCCCCTATGGGATTCCGAGAGGCTGGGTAACCTATGGAAGTCGAAGGGATTTGACAAGTGGGACTTAATTGGTATTTCACAGATTAAAGATATATGGGAGAAAGGCGACATAAAGACATTTGCTTCTCTGCAGCAACAACACACGTTGGCCGACTCAGAGCGCTTTAGATACCTACAGGTCCACCATGCACTTCAATCACACCTCCCTAGCAGTGGCGTAGCGAGGGGGGGGCGGTGGGGGCGGTCCGCCCCAAGCGGCACTTTTTGGGGGCGGCCGCGCGGCACTGGTGGCCCGTTGCGGCGGCTTTTATAAAATATTTGGAGACACAGTGTCCCCCAAATAAATTATAAAGGCCGCCGCGGCTGCAACGGGCCACCAGTGCCGCGCGCGCAGCCCAATTTGAAAGTGCAAGCAGCACACTTCGCGCACCTGACATGCTTGCTTGTAGTAACTGCTGCGCCAGCGCCTGCAGTGCTGCCAAAATTGCCACCGCGACGTCCATCCCGCGTTTGTGCTTGCTTGACTGTTGGTCGGTCCCAGCCTCCAGGGCCGTCAATCTTGTAGCGCGCGAGCGCTACCAATGACGGCCCTGGGCATCATTTTGGCCAGCCCTCGCGATGAGAACGTAGCAGTGACGCGTCACGCGCTTCACCACTACGCGCTCTCGTGAGGAGTCAATTCTGGCCTGGGGCAGCAGTTAGTGGCAGTGCTGCTGGGCGATTTGCTGGCTGCTGCAGTGCAACAGAAGTGAACGAAGTTCGAACCAACCCCTGCCTGCCATAGAGACCCTGGAGCGAGTGAGGTAAGAGGAGAGCAGCAGGAGCTAGCTAAACGTTTTCAGAGGGGTGGCTGAGTCATAGCTGCCAAGGTTTGAGATTGCCAAGTGTGACATTTTCATAATTTCAGTGTAATTATGAGTGACATTCCAACGACTATGAGTGACACTTTTCGCGAGCAAAATCAAGCAAAGAAGACTAGGAAAACATATAAATATCAGCAATTACACCCATTTGAGCAACATGACACTCTAACAAGATGTTAAAACTGCTGGAAAGCACCAGAAACTGAAGCATCTAGTGCCCTTCTAAGCTGATCGTACTATTAACCAAAACGAGGACTCAGATCTGCACCACTCTCATTGACAGTGAGCGCCGTGCCACTAATAACAAAAGGACGTTTCTGTAAATTTCAGCAAAGTCAGTTATTGTAGTAAGGTCAGATTATCTGTTGCGAAACCGGCGCAGTGTGCCTGCCACTTGCTCACCTCGAGTACAGAGAATAACATGACTGCTGTGGCATAGCTGCCAAGGTTTCAAATTGCTATGTGTGACATTTTCATAATTAAATTGTAATTATGAATGACATTTCAATGACTATGAGTGACACTTTTTGCGAGAAAAACTCAAGCAATGAAGACGAGGGAAACATATATATATCAGTAATTACACCCATTTGAGCAATGAGAAACTCTAAGAAGACTAAAACTGGTGCAAATGTCTGCGGCGGCGGACTCATAATTACAATAAAATTATGAAAATATCACATAGCAATCTGAAAGCTTGGCAGCTATGCACTTTGAGGCTGCTCTTTACCAACTGACGTTGGAAGTACTCAAAACAACAATGTACAGTAGAACGCTTCTTACTGTGTATCATCTGTGACTTGTCCATGCACATCAAGGGTTGAATCTCTCTGGCAGTACCCCCATATAAGTCATGTAGATTGCACAATTTTCTTCTCTAATGTATAATTCAGATGTAGCTTACTCAAATTATTTTAACTTAATGTGGTAATATATTTTAATGGGCACATCTAACGGGGTCACAGTAGTATAGCACAATACAGCCCAACCCATAATCTCCATGATTATCTCATGTACATCCAGGGTTCGATTCCCTGGCTTTACATCCCTTCATTTTCAGTTTGATTGTTATTGTCTTCTTTAATTTAGTCATAATGTGTGGTATTATTTTGGCAATATATTTAAATAGACACACCCAACAGCATCTCATGTAAGTTTAGCATAATGCAGCCTACCTGGTTTGCTCAAGACTCACCTATGTACATCTACTTCCTTTAATCTAGATGTATTTCACTTGTATTTTACCAGCTGACAATCACACTTAACGTGCTTCATGTCGTCTTTGTCTTGTATCTATTTATTTGCCCTGCACATTTCTTTATTTCGAAACATTGACCATTCTTGGCCCACATCACTGTGGTAGAACATGCTTCACCACCTATCAAACATTAATCCCCAGGGCTTGATTCTCAGGTAGCATCTTTCAACATTCCATTGCATTGTTTGCTTTCTTTTATTGTATTAACCAAAACGAGGACTCAGATCTGCACCACTCTCATTGACAGTGAGCGCCGTGCCACTAATAACAAAAGGACGTTTCTGTAAATTTCAGCAAAGTCAGTTATTGTAGTAGGGTCAGATTATCTGTTGCGAAAACCGGCGCAGTGTGCCTGCCACTTGCTCACCTCGAGTACAGAGAATAACATGACTGCTGTGGCATAGCTGCCAAGGTTTCAAATTGCTATGTGTGACATTTTCATAATTAAATTGTAATTATGAGTGACATTTCAACGACTATGAGTGACACTTTTGCGAGAAAACTCAAGCAATGAAGACGAGGAAACATATATATATCAGTAATTACACCCATTTGAGCAATGAGAAACTCTAATAAGACTAAAACTGGTGCAAATGTCTGCGGCGGCGGACTCATAATTACAATAAAATTATGAAAATATCACATAGCAATCTGAAAGCTTGGCAGCTATGCACTTTGAGGCTGCTCTTTACCAACTGACGTTGGAATTACTCAAAACAACAATGTACAGTAGAACGCTTCTTACTGTGTATCATCTGTGACTTGTCCATGCACATCAAGGGTTGAATCTCTCTGGCAGTACCCCCATATAAGTCATGTAGATTGCACAATTTTCTTCTCTAATGTATAATTCAGATGTAGCTTACTCAAATTATTTTAACTTAATGTGGTAATATATTTTAATGGGCACATCTAACAGGGAGTCACAGTAGTATAGCACAATACAGCCCATCCCATAATCTCCATGATTATCTCATGTACATCCAGGGTTCGATTCCCTGGCTTTACATCCCTTCATTTTCAGTTTGATTGTTATTGTCTTCTTTAATTTAGTCATAATGTGTGGTATTATTTTGGCAATATATTTAAATAGACACACCCAACAGCATCTCATGTAAGTTTAGCATAATGCAGCCTACCTGGTTTGCTCAAGACTCACCTATGTACATCTACTTCCTTTAATCTAGATGTATTTCACTTGTATTTTAGCAGCTGACAATCACACTTAACGTGCTTCATGTCGTCTTTGTCTTGTATCTATTTATTTGCCCTGCACATTTCTTTATTTCGAAACATTGACCATTCTTGGCCCACATCACTGTGGTAGAACATGCTTCACCACCTATCAAACATTAATCCCCAGGGCTTGATTCTCAGGTAGCATCTTTCAACATTCCATTGCATTGTTTGCTTTCTTTTATTGTAATTAATTTCCGAATTACATTTGTGACGGTTAACCCTTAACGTTGCGCCGAATCTCTGTATTTCCACCAGAATCACAGGCTTCGACACTGTTACGGTTTTGGGTCCCCAGAGCACATCACGTTTGTGCAGGTCCCCACTGCTTTAATGGGGGGACCATGATGTATGGTCATTTAATGTCAGCTGTCGATGATGGATCCCTGAACAGTGTCATGTATGTGCATGTTTGCATTGTGCTGAGGGGATTACCAGGTAATTGTTCACGCAGCTCTCTGATGGATGTCACATGCGGTTTTTCTGAGTCCCCAGATAGATCATGCTGTCTGTGTGTTCTCTTTTGTACTGCCAGTCACTGGTGTATTCAATCGTGTAGCCTTGGACCGTGTCATGTATGTGCATGTAACTTGCATGATCGAGGTAACTACTAGCGGCGATACTACGTGTCTCTCGGACCTCTTTCAAGTGCTCGACGTCCTTTTTCCCCAGAACCCCCCCCCCCAGGGCGGCAATCTGAGGGATAGCCCCGGGCGCCACAAGCTCTAGCTACGCCTCTGCTCCCTAGAGGCTCTTCTCCCCCTGATTCCTCTCCGTTGGAAGACAGGCTGCTTGATGGTCATCTGCCTGAAAAAATCATATCCTTAACATACAAAAACCTAAACTGATAAATAATATGGGGGACCCCCTACAAGCCCTGCGGGAAAAATGGGTAAGAGATGGCATTGAGCTGGATGACGAAGAGTGGCAGGAGGCGGTCTCCTCCCCCAGAGTTGTAGCGATTCCAGCTAGACTCCGACTAGTACAGCTCAAAATTCTCCATAGAGTATACCTGACAGGGCCCCGTCTGGTACAGATGGGGAGAGCGGAGGGAGGAGAATGCAGAAGAGGATGTGACCAGATAGGCACACTTATGCACATATTATGGGAATGCGAGCACATACAACCCTATTGGCGACAAATACATGATATATTGAGCGAAGTACTCGCAACAGTTCTCCGCCCAGAAGCACGCCGATGCCTCCTAAATATTTGGGAGCCCACTGATCTAAATAGCTGTCACACACAATGGGTTACCTTAGGATTGATGGTGGCAAAGAGGAATATTGCACAATTGTGGGGAGCTACACACTCACCCTCTGTAGAGACCTGGGAGGGGGATCTTGACTGGTGCATGTATAGGGAAAAGACTGTCTACACGGCCCGGGGCTGTCCCCGAAAATGGTCCCGAATTTGGAGCCCGTGGAACTCCTATAGGGGAGATATCTGTAGCCCACCACGCAGCATTGATCACGAGGATCCCCCCACGCCGTAGTTGGTTTTATTTTGCACTGTTGTACCGAACTGTCGCACGCTGTATTTGCCAATATTGTAGTTTTTTGCTTCCTCTGTACTGTACAATTCTATTCTCGATGAATTTTAAATAAAAAGAATTCTAAAAAAAAAAAACAATGTGGAGAATTCTGTGTTGTGGGTCAAGGAACCAGCTCTCAAAAAGTCAGAGTGGGAGTTAAACATGGCTGAAGATGAATCAAGGAAATTAGTGATGGATTTTGTAGTAAATGGTTGGCCTGCGTTAAGTCTTGTTCCTCAATGTGCTAAAAGTTTCTGGAGTGTTCGAGACAAACTGAACATTTTTGAGAAGAATCTCTATAGAAGTGATAGATTAGTTCCACCTTCCAATTTATGTCAAAAAATTATCAATCTTGCACACGAAGGCCATCTTGGTCGCAGTTTAATCAAGTCCAGAGTCAGAGAATTCTATTGGTGGCCTGATCTTGATCGTCATGTAGAGGATGTTGTTAGAGACTGCATTTCCTGTGCCAATAATGACAAATCAAAAAAGATAAGAGCAACCCCTCTTTCACCAGTTGAGCTTCCGGAACGACCTTGGACAAAACTTGCTTTGGACATCGTGGGTCCTTTTGACATTTTGGCACCTAATGAAAAGTTTGTTGTAGTTCTTGTGGATTACACATCCAAATGGGTTTCTGCATGTTGTATGAGTTCGGTTGCCACCAAGAACATAATTGAGTTTTTAAAAGATATTTTTGTATGAGAGGGTATTCCTGATGTAATTGTCACTGATAATGGTGTACAATTTACATCTTCAGAAATGGAAGAATTTTTTAGAGATCTTTCTAATACACATCATCGCACTGCACTTTATTTCCCACAAGCCAACAGGCTTGTTGAGAGCATGAATAGGTTGGTGAGAGCCAGTGCTCAGTCTGCTGTGGAAATGAATATTTCTTTAAAGTCAGTCTTGAGAGAAAAACTGTGGGCACACAGGAATACCCCTAACAGTGTTTCTGGTGTGTCTCCTTTTAAAAGACTTAGAGGTAGATTAGCTGGAACAAAACTCACACCTCTATGGTTACGCGGAAATGGAAGTTTGGTTTCTAACCAGAAAATTAAGAATGATCAAACTATGTACAAACACAGATATGATACAAAGTCTGGAGTGAAAGAGAATTCATGGAATGTGGGGGATTTTGTTTTTGTAAAAAAAGCAACTTGGTCTCCCAAAGGTATGTCGAAATTTTTTGGTCCTAAACACATTATCAAAGTAATGAAAAATGTTGTAATGTTAGATGGTGGTGATGTTTGGAGCATGTCAAGACTGTTTAAATGCAATCGTGGAAATTCAAGGAATGACACTACAGCTCGTGACTATGTTAGTGCTAATAAAAGTCCGTTTGTGCATACTGACCCTCATGTTGAAACTCATTCTGATCATTTTCCTTTGGAGAAAAGGAGGAGGAATTACCCTTCATATTCAAATGATTATATTTTGACTTGATGTCTATGTGGGTATTAGGTTGTGATCTCAAGTACATTTCATTTTGATGTGCTGACCTCATGTTACAATTTATCTTGTTGTTCACTATTGTTCTCTTTAACTGTATTTAGGTTCATGTTTCATTTTGTTGATTTTGACTATAGCTCTTTTATCATTTTTTATTTTCTTGTTATCAACTATATTATTTCTTCTTCCTTTCATTGCAGTTCTGTGAAGGGAAGATGTGTTGTAATTATCCCTTTAAGTACTGATGAAGCATCCAAGAGAATGTGAGGTACATCATCAGAACTCAGGGATAGTTGTACTGGGGGACCGTTATGTAATCGGTTGCCTGCCCGTGTCCTCTGGTGGTTGCCAATAAAAGAGTTGTTCCTGTTACCCTAAGTGGTCGATATCTTATTTTAATAACTTGGTGATACCAAGTAGGGCTTCTTCTGTTCATCCCCAGGCCCCCCCCCCCGACAGGCTTCAGCCACAGTAGGAGGGAAAGCCAGTTTTGACTCTTCTGTTAGGTAGTGGAGTGGACAAGAAGCTGAAGACACGCCTGCAAGGTGGCAGCTGAGTCCCACCAGCTATGAAACGTGCCTCCTGGGTAATCTTACAGTAAGGCAATGAGGAAGTGCTGCAAAAGGAGGCAAATGAACTTTGTTAGGATTGGGCAGTAGGATTCTCCAATCACTGGCTAGTACACATACAAAATCTGGCACCACCACCTCCTCAGAATATTCATGGACTTGTAAGACTTCGTCTGCGGAAGAAAGTCCTGCTGGAAGAAGAATCTTGACTTTTGACTCCTGTTGAAAGAAAAGGACTCACACAAACACTCAAAGGCCACTGAATCCTGCTGACACCCTGAGATTTGAATTGCTTTATAAGGGTAAAGTGATTGCCCACCTCCCCCCCCTGTTTATCTTCTTCGGGGACACAAAACAGTAGAAGGATGTCTGACTCCAAGAGAGTCCAGCTGACTAAAGATAACTATACCCTGAAGGAAACCTGGCTTGAAAGTGACCTGGTGCCCAGAAACCTGCCCTGAGGAGCCAGGGGTGGCAGGACACACCAGAAAAAGCTTACCTAGTTGTTGGAGACTAAGTCTGATGGTAAAGCCTTTGACCAGGACAACTTGCTTGGTGTATCTAAGCATCCACTCTATCATGGTCGACCTGAAATTCAGCCTAGGTTTTGATCCACCGCAAACTGTTGTTTTTCCATAGTACTTGATTTCTTTCCAGTCACGTTTTCCGTAAAACTTAAAACAAAATCCATGGCTCTGGTTTTCCTTAAGATATTTTGTTGACCGTGGTGTCTTTTTGCTCATTACATTTTCTCTATTATTTTAAATTAGTTTGAGAATTTTATTGTGTTGTGTTCCGGACTTTAAATTTTATGGTACTATTTGAATTAGCACACGCTTCTCTGGGGATTACCTGCATGCTTATGGCACAGGTACTTGAAATTCCGTCAGAACTGTGTTTTGATCTACCAGAGTGTGCGTATTGAGGCTATAGGGGTGTTGCCTCTCCCAAATTAATAAACCCATTTCTGACCGTCACCTACATACATCAGCAGATGGAAATGTTTAGATCTGGGTGTGCTTGCAAACGGTTTGGTCAGTTTTGTGAAGCAACTAGGTGCAAAAAAGTGGCTGAAAGCCAGGTACATGAATGGAATTCCATTTCAGTGGATGATCAGAATTTATGTGGATGTTAATTAAAACAGCAGAAAGAAAGTATTTTTTCAGATCTATCCCCGAGGTCTGTTCCTCTGGGACAATGATATAGTATAGATTTATGACGGTTTATACATTGATGCGGCTATACAGGTCAAATTAATTTAAGTTCACAACTTCTTGTTTTTCTTTTGGGCCAGAAATATGCTGTTGAAAAAACGCAGATCGTTGACGGTTCAATAGATTTTTTAACTGAACGTCAACTCCTCTTATTCTATTCGTGAGACTTGTGAGACCAAAAAGGGAAGCGTGCCATAAGGAAAGGTTTGGCGGGGACTAGTGAAAAACTTTAGGAAAGTCTGAGACAAGGGTACTCCTGTCTCTGAACATGTGTGCGCTAGACATGGAGTCATTGGCGTGTTACTTCAGTACTCAGAGCTTTGACAGAGTTATCATCATATTCCGAGACAAACATATCATTTCACTAAATGCTGATGACGTATTGGTATGTTTACATGACCTGACGTGCCTCTTAGCAAATATCATGGAAATGGTTAATAAATGTGGTGTTTTTACCAAGTTGTGATAACCCATGCCTTGTCCACTAAGAGCTCCCCTTTGCAGGTCCAAATTCAACTGACCTCTCCATATTGATATGGGCATACTCTTTATTTTGTTCCCTTTGGATCCAGATACGCCACTCAGATGATGACCAATAGCAGTTAATGTACTCAAATGTCTGGGCACGATTTGGAGGGCCCTGCAATTCTCGAAAAGTTTACTGTAATCAATGATGGGGAAGGTGGCCCTTTCCAAGGTGATCATTCTTCTCCATCTGCTGTATTTCTTGCTAAATGTGCTGATTTCACAAATCCAAACATTTTAAAAAGAACTGAACTCCCTGATATCTGGACTGATCTGGAAGTCTGCACTCTGTCTGAGTTATTGACAGTAGCCAGTAACTGCTGGGCAGATATCAGAAGAGGACTGGAGGACTACTCACCTATGATTCCTCCCAGGAGGATGCCCTGGTTTATACAGTGGCTGCAAGTGTCAATATGTCTGCATGGTCAAGTGTATCCTTCAACAAGGTGAGTGACTTGAATAACTGCAGGAAAACACATACCTTTGATGATGTTAGGAATGGTTGTAATATTAAAAGGTCAATTCATGACTTATGGTCTCCCTACACATGCAACAAAGCTAACATGGAATTCTGGAATTTTAAAGCCAGCGACTCATAGACTAATGGAAGGACAGTTGTCCTAGGGATTAGGATGGACCACATTTTCGCTTATATATAGGCTGATGCTCAGAGGTGCTGGGGCACTTTTTTATTTTTATTTATTTCAAGAGTTTTCTAAAGCGCTAGCCAGACCCGAAGGTATCGGAGCGCTTCACAACATTGTCACTTGTAGGGTAGCATCAACATTTTAGTATGTACAGAGAATTAAGAGGCATCAAACAATACCATCGTATAAAACAAAATGTCACTTGAAGGATATAGTATCACATTGGTATGTACATTGACTCATGCTGCTTCCATTACTGTCTTTGTAGAGAGCTCAGTGACTCATGACGGGATGAGACCAGGGAGGGGGGGGAAGAGGAGGTGGTCATGAGGCGAGTGAGGTAGATGTCCTGGTATCAAGGGTGTCCCTGTGCTACTGTGGGCATGATTCGGTTGTTTGATTAAGGCTATCCATTTGTGAGAGATCTGTTGATGAGGAGGTCTTTGAGTTGTCTTTGCTGTCTTGCTAATCTGAATAGAAAACAGTCCATAAACATAGCGAGGGAAATAAAGGATGAGTACTGGTCCAGGATGACCATATATGTAACTACAGTGTCTTGAAATGCATGTGTCAAACTAATAAAGTTCAACTAGCTCCGTCACATATATTTTACCACAGATTGCGTGCACAGGATATTTGGCTTGGATTTATATTCTTGTTGCCATTCAAATAAAGCTACTTTATGCCCCTGGTATGGCTGTGTCTAGTGATCAAACCATTCTTGGTGAGAGTGGCCCTTCCCAAACTCAGCAGAAACTTGCCTGTTTAGTGGCACATGAATGTGAAGTGAAGGTTCACAGATGTGCCCCACTTGTTGACTAAGCACAGGGTGGCAGTGAGTTGGAAATTGGATCCCGCATCTAGGATTTGTGACTGAAGTAGTGATGTTTGTAGATGGGTGATCCCTAAAACCACAATGTTTCTGACTACTTCTACCAGGTCAAGGATAGTCAACCCAACAACTATTTGGGAGAAAATCCGATTTTTATTTGACGGATTCTTATGATAAACCTAATGAAAATGCGTGACAAAGTTGGATCAACATAGATGTATATGCTGATACTGAAGGTGCTTGCAAATGTAGAACAAGGCAGCAATCTAAGTTCCCAGCAATACTGTGTAGTGATAGTGGTACAGTCCATTAGATAATCAGGCATGTTATACTAAGACAATTGCAGTAATGTTAGGTCCAGAAGAACCCTGGGACTGGTGGAGAGACTCTTAGGCCTCAGGGAGACTTTCTAGAATTCCTACCATTTTATCCTGTAATATACAATAGTCTGACATACTGTCTAACACCCATTCAGACTATTTTTAACTTATGCTTTCATCATGTGTCTTTATGTATTCTTCTTCATGGACTGAAGTATGTACAGCTAACATACAGACTTTCATATTAACGTTCATACAGCATTGAAAGCCTGAATGTAAGTGGTCTTTAACTGATGGTTATGTAAGAAAATAAATAACGATTGGTGTGAAAAATAAACTCTGTACAGTTTGAAGTACCCACAAATCTGTCTTGATGTTGTTTTCCTGTTGTGAAGGAACAAACCTACAATCGTCACCCTCTTCAAGAGATGGTGGAGCCACACTTGCTTCAAGTGGAAGATTTTCTTGAGTCTATGTAGTCGAAAATGGAATACACAATCAGAGGAAATAAAACTGTTTTTTGGTCCTGGAGGTTTCCACTTGTACCTTGACCGACTGTTGTTGGCTTTATTATTTAAAGCAGGCGAAGTTTAAAGCAGGCGATACAGTGATAGTGACGTTTTCCGACCTTGGCAAAATTCTTGGTGGGAATAACTTTGATAAAAGAATTGAGATTTTAAGGCAGTAAACAATGACATATTTGTTCATTTCTCAAATAAAGTGGCCTTCTGCGGTGTCTTCACCTACTTTATTTGCACCCAGCGGATAGAATGAAAAAATTCTCTAGAGAAAGGTATCCCAAGGCAATGTCTGCCAAGTCAAGTTTTTTTTGTCAGGGGCCAGACTACATGAAAGTTTTTGTCCTGACGGGGGGACCATGCACAATCAGCACCCTTTTTTAAAACTCTTCAACTGTAGCATAGACAAATAACCGTTTTCAGACCTGTGACTTGCATACCTACCACCCTATAGGCAAGTGATGGTCTTTGGCGTTCAGTTTGTAATTTATTACAGCATAGGGCAACTAATACAACTGTGCCCTTATGCTATCACAAGAGTCCTACACTTAGTTGGATTTGAGTCTTGTAGAAAGCTATTGTCTATGCCCTGATCTATGAATTTGGAACCATTTCCTTTTCATTGCTTCTCTTTTGGCTCAGGGCACAGGAAACATCTGCTTGGTCTTGCTTTTTAAGGTTGGAGTTTTTTTTATCCTGTTTAATCTTTTCATATACTTTTTATATCCAATGTTCATGGTGCTGTCTCTTTAATGTTCTTGTCACCCTCGTAAATTAAACGTGGCCGTACTATCGTATTGTAAGTGGTTCCAGGGCCTGGAGACTGGGGCAAGAATTCATTTTTCACCTAGTGCGTGTTACATGTGGCCGCTGTCGGCAGATGGTGTTGGTGGGACCCGTGCATTCTTTCCATTCAGGTTTGTGGATACATTTTTCTTTTACGTTTTTTTCTGATGCAGCCACATAAGTTGCCTATCTCCATCATGAGGACCAGCCTTATTAAGAAGGAATGTGATGAGGAAGACCTTTAATCAGAATAAGTAGGGTTACCAGTCAGTAATAAGACCAATTCCTGCATCCTGGTGTAAATGTGGTCTTTCACATTCAGTGGGATTTGTACAAACTGATGATGATAAACCAGCTAATGATTTAGATAATTCTGATAACTAACAATGATGAATGCTACCAATCCTGATTGTAGAGCTTTCTGGTGTCTTTAGAGGTGTAACTAAATTCTCTACTAGCATGTTATTCTTCCCAAGCATTACTTGCTATGCATGGCTAGGTTTGTTTTTCATTATGTATGCTGAATCAGAGTTTATCAGGTTGGCCACTAGGGATATCCTTGTCTTGGACTGCAACTATCATTTTATTTTATTTTTTAAATTATTTTTATTGACAAACTTGGCGATTCATTTGAATATCATACGACAGATTACGGTCTTCATACATAAATAGGGATAGCATTCACTCTCATTACATTTATAATACAGTATTTCATTAATGAGTTCAATGTCATCCACAGCCCTCCTCCGTATCTTGACTTTAGTAAGGAACACTTCATGCATTATGAATGAATATTGATTCATGCAGGCCTCAATGTCCTCTATACTTCGTCCAACAACCCCATCCCATTTCTTAGGGCAACCTCTGCTTTGAAACACCACTTTTTCTGCCACACAGCACCAGTCCAGGTCTTCGCACCACTGAATCACCATTGGTGGTTGGTTCTTTCCCTTGTGCCCTTGCTAGGTTCCTTTTGGCTACTATGTCTGCTGTCTTAAGCCAAAGTGTTACATATTTAGGCCATCTATTTTCTCCTGTCACACATAGTATATGCCATTTGACATCCTTAGGGACTTCTTGTCTCACTACCTCAACCAATATCCGGGTTATTTCTTTCCAGAATTTTTGTATAAGGGGGCAGTCCCATAGCGTGTTGTATAAGGTGCCCCTTGCCCCACAACCCCGTGTACATATGTCAGTGTCACTACGGTTCATTCGGTATAAACCTGCTCTAGATGTATAAGATCTATGAAATATACGTAGTTGTGTGAGACGGAATCTCGCTCTTATTGCCACCTTTCTATGGCTCTATATCGCCTCTGCCCAGTCGTCTTCCTCCATTGAACCTAGGTCAGACTCCCATGCTGCTCGAAGAGACACTAACGGGTCTGGGGTATTATTCATTATTTTTTTATATATTAGAGAGGTTGCTTTGGACATCATAGGATCTAATAAAATTCTGTCCTCTAGGGATGTGTATTCTGCTATGTGTTCACCGTCTGGTACATGACGTCGCAGTGCATGCGTTAATTGAATATATCTGTAGTGTTCGGAATCAGGCATTTCATATTTCTTTTGTAGGTCGTGAAACTCGATCATCTTTTGCCCTCTCCACACGTCCCCCAGACTATCTATCCCCAACATTCCCCATTTTCGAAACCCCTGTAATCCTCCAACCTCCCTTAGGAGGTCGCTATCTCACAGTGGAATTTTCTCTGATAGTTTTTCCGTCCCAACCCCAAAATTTCTTTGCCTCCCTCCATATCCGAATTACCTGTTGGGTGTGTGGTGGCAGCTGCGTTCCCACCCGTTTACGGTATAATGCAGCTGGGTATCCCCTCTTCCCCATTGATAGATGGTCCACCCTATAGGCGAGTTCATCTCGCCCCATGAATACCCACTCATTGATTGTAACCAACTGCGATGCCCAGTAATATTTCCTTATGTCTGGGATTTCCAAACCACCCTCGAGCACTCCCTTCTGGAGTTTGTGTAAGGCTATTCTCGGGCATCCCCCTTCCCATAAGAGCGATCTTATTTCACTACCTACTTTCCGAAACAATTCCGGTGGCACCCTACATGGCATATTCTGCAAGTCATACAAAAATCGTGGCAGCGCCATCATTTTGAACAATGTTGCCCGTCCTATCAAAGACAGTGGGAGTTGTCTCCAATGTGTGATGTCCCCTCGAAGTCTATCTAATTGGGGCATTAAGTTGTCTTCTAGGAATTCTGTATCTGTTATTCCTAGGTATTTGAACTTAACTTTGACCATTAGTGCATGTGCGCTGGATGGTAGAGCCGGAACGGGTCCAGCAAGCACGTAGATTAGGGATTTATCTCAGTTTATTTGGTATCCCGAATACCCCCCAAAGAGATTAAATATATGGAGTATACGGCCTATCGATGATTTTGGGCTCGTGGTGTATAGGAGTATATCGTCCGCGTATAGAAATATTTTTTCATCCCATTCGTCACTCCCCGGGATACCCTGTATCATCGGTCACCTCAGACCCATGCCACTAAGGGCTCCAATGCCAAGGCGAAGAGCATAGGGGAGAGAGGGCAGCACTGCCTAGTACCTTTATGTAGGGGCAGTGATCGGTACGCCGCCCCATTTACCTTCACTCTTGCCATCGGATTGGAGTACAGTAGTTGAACCCAGGCGCAGAACTTTGGACCAAACCCAAAACGCTCCAACACCATGAATAAGTAACTCCATTCCATACTGTTGAATGCCATGCAGGCATCCAGTGACAGTAAAACTGCATTTTCTTCTGGTCTTAGTGCTGTAAGATATAGGACCATGTATTATCTTCTTAAATCGAGCCGAGTACTCCTATGAGGCATGAAGCCAGATTGATCAGGGTGTACTATGGACGTTATTATACCAGCGAGTCTTGTAGCTAAGACTTTTGCCAGTACCTTCACCTCCATATTTAGCAATGATATTGGACGATAGGAGTTGCAGTCTGTCGGGGGTTTACCCCTCTTTGGGATGACCACAATAGTAGCCAACCGTTGGTCCTCTGGGAGGCTACCTCGGACCAGTGCCTCCCTGAACACGGCCAACATGTGCGGGGCTATCTCAGATGCCATTCCTTTGTACAATTCGGCTGGGATACCATTTGGTCCGGGCGCTTTGCCCGATTGCATGGTTCCGATGGCTCGCCAAATGTCCTCAGTTGTAAGGTCCCCGTCTAGCACATCTCGTGCCTCTGAGGACAACACCGGGAGTCTAGCATCCTGAAGGAGTGCAACACTGTCAGGTCCTGTTCTGACGGAGGTGGAAGTGTATTGTTTCTCGTAGTGCATTGCAAATGCAGCGGCTATCTCCTACCCTGTGTTACAGATCTCCCCTTCTGGGGTGTGTATTTCAAGCACCCAGATTCTTGCTTTGTCCCTCCTGTTTAGCCAGGCCATCAATTTGCTAGATTCATCCCCGACTTCGTACAGACGATGTTGTGTCACCCTAGCCTGCGCTCGGGCCATCCCCTCTGCTATATCTTTCAATTCCCTCTGTTTAATTTGAATTTGGTATTTAACTTGGGCAGGTATCTCCTTTGCTCCTCCTTGTAGTGTCAGTTCGGCCTCTAAGGTATCATATCGGAGCCTTTGCTCTTTCCTCTTAACCCCGGCAATAGGCTGTACATGTCCTCTAATCACTGTCTTGTATGCTTCCCATAGCATGCATGCAGAGTCCACAGAACCCACATTGTCCTGATAGTATTGCTGTTTCCTTTCCCTCAGTTTGTTTCTAGTTTGTTTGTCTTTAAACAGCCAAGGATCTAAGCGTGGTGGCAGTGCAGTGTCTTTCATGGGTATATCAGTCGTACTTCTACTGGTGAGTGGTCTGATATGCCACATGCCCTATGAGTTGCCCCCCAAAACCATCCTGCCTCGGAGGATTGTGTCATTAAGTAGTCCAGTCGGGAATAGCCCCCATGTGGTGCAGAGTAAAATGTGTATTGTCTAACTTCTGGGTTGTGTTCCCTCCAAAGATCCACTAGTCCCAGGGCTTCCGCAAATGCTCTCAGAGGTTCTATTCCCACTCCCTCATCAGAGGTTGACACTCTGTCTATTTCAGGGTTCATTACCGCATTCATGTCCCCACCAGGATCAGGGTGCCGCTTGGCAGCTCTAGCAGTATCTTGCTGAGGGTCGGAAGGGTATCTGCATGCATATTGAGCATATGTTTATAACCTTTCCTTCCCACATCCCGGTCAGTGATACGTATCTTCTCTGTTGATCATTCCATATCTTACCTGGTGTGAAGGGCAAAGCGATGCGAACCAATATACCCGTTCCCTGTGACCCTGATGGGAATCCCGCATGTGCAAGGACCCTATATCCGAACCTATCGAGGACCTTGCAGTTATTGCCCTTTAAATGTGTCTCCTGTAGGAGCACTATATCTGGGGTGTCGCGCCTTAGATATTGCAGTACCATAGTATGCTTTATTTTATGACCAAGGCTGTTTACTTTCCAGGTCATTATTTTCAAATTGGTTTGATCCCGAGAAGGCCCCGGGTGTGGGTCTATATGGCGACTCGACCAGACCACAGACAACAGGACCGCCCTCAAGCACGCCACCCGCAAACACCACCAGCTGATCCGTGCCACCAAGAAGTCGGCACTCAAAGAACGACTGGACAACAACGCCCATGACAGCAAGGAACTTTTCAGCATCGTCAAAGAGTTCTCCAACCCCAGCGCCGGAAACAACGACATCACCCCTCGCAAGACCTCTGCAACTCACTCTCCGCGTTCTTCCACCGCAAGATCACCGACATACACAACAGCTTCGACGCACAAACAACGCACCCTACCGCCGAACCAACGCCCGCCACCACCACCCTCTGCAACTGGACCCCGATCAGCACCGAAGACACCACCCGCACGATGAACTCCATCCGCTCCGGATCACCAACCGACCCCTGCCCACACCACGTCTTCAACAAAGCCGACGCCACCATCGCACCCCATCTCCGGGACATCATCAACTCCTCCTTCCACACCGCCACCTTCCCGGAGAGCTGGAAGCACGCCGAGCTTACCGCCCTCCTGAAGAAACCAACGGCGGACCCCACCGACCTCAAGAACTACCGTCCCATCTCGCTCCTTCCGTTTCCGGCCAAAGTCATCGAGAAGACCGTCAACAGACAGCTTGCCGCCTTCCTCGAGACGAATGGATCCTCGACCCCTCGCAGTCCGGGTTTCGGGCCAACCACAGCACCGAGACCGCCCTTATCGCAGCCACCGACGACATCAGAACCCTAACCGACAACGGGAAACAGCTGCCCTCATCCTCTTGGACCTCTCCGCGGCGTTCGACACCGTCTGCCACCGCACCCTAGTGAAGCGCCTCAGCAACATCGGAATCCGAGAGAAAGCACTGGAATGGATCATCTCGTTCCTCGCCGGAAGAACCCAGAGAGTCCGCCTCCCCCGTTCAGATCCGAAGCCACCGAAGTCATCTGCGGCGTTCCACAAGGATCCTCACTCAGCCCAACCCTCTTCAACGTCTACATGAGCCCCCTCGCAGCCATCGCACGCCGACACAACCTCAACATCATCTCCTACGCCGACGACACCCAGCTGATCCTCTCCCTCACCAACGACCCCACCACCGCCAGAGCCAACCTACACGACGGGATGAGAGACGTCGCCGACTGGATGAGGAACAGCCGCCTTAAACTGAACTCAGACAAGACGGAAGTCCTCATCCTGGGCTCATCACCCTCCGCCTGGGACGACTCCTGGTGGCCCCCGGCCCTGGGCACCGCGCCCAAGCCAACGGACCACGCACGCAACCTGGGCTTCATCCTGGACTCCTCCCTGTCGATGACCAGACAAGTCAACGCCGTCTCATCTTCATGCTTCAACACCCTGCGCATGCTCCGCAAGATCTTCAGATGGATCCCCACTGAAACCAGGAAGACCGTCACCCAGGCACTCGTCACCAGCCGACTGGACTACGGGAACACCCTCTACGCCGGAACCACAGCCAAACTTCAAAAGAGACTCCAGCGCATCCAGAACGCCTCCGCACGACTCATCCTGGACATCCCCCGACACAGCCACATCACCGGACACCTGAAAGACCTGCACTGGCTCCCCGTCAGCAAGAGAATCACGTTCAGACTCCTCACCCACGCACACAAGGCCCTCCACGACCTGGGCCCAAAGTACCTCAACGACCGCATGACCTTCTACACGCCCACACGCCAGCTACGATCAACCAGCCACGCCCTCGCCACCGTACCACGCATCCGCAGAACCACCGCCGGAGGAAGATCCTTCTCCTACCTGGCAGCCAAGACCTGGAACTCCCTCCCCACTCACCTTCGGCGAACCCAGGACCATCTCTCCTTCAGGAAGCAGCTCAAGACCTGGCTGTTCGAGCAGTAACTTACCCCTCCCCCAGCGCCTTGAGACCCTCCCGGGTGAGTAGCGCGCTCTATAAATGCCGTGATTGATTGATTGATTGATGGCTCGTCTCTATCGGTCTGTTTGGCTCCCTATGTATCTGTTCCATTGCCATCGGCTGTTACTAGTGGCTACGGTGACTCTTGTCTTTTTTCACCTATCTGACCCTCCCCTGTTGGAATATTAGCCAAGCAAAGTGTCATAAATAACTTCCATTCAACCCTCGTCAACCTTGACAATTCAACACCGCACCCCCCCCAAGTCACCCCTCCCTGCGACCCTGCACAGTGAGCATAAAACCACCCACCACCCCAACCAGCAGAGTGTCTGTCGCCCCATAACTTTAATACCTGAGAACAGGCGGGCTTAAGCCTCGAACAGTCTCGCCGCCACCCCAGCAGCTCCAAGGCCGCCGTGACCTCTTCCACATCTTTTACTCGGGGCCCCTAAATTTCGCATGTCCACCCTCAGCAGGGAGACCTGAGTCTATTCTCCCGGCCAAATCGGTCTTGACCCCTTCAATGGCCGCCATGACGTCTGACAGCGTGGGTTCTGGCATCGCAGCCGAGGGCAGTGAGTCCGCCGTTGCCTCCGTCACCTTTGTGACAGTGCTTGATGGTGGACCCTTCGTTAAAGTATATTTATCCAATTTTGTTCGTTGAGAGGCTCGAGGGCCCTTGCCCCCTTCATTTCGGAGCCTCTTCTCCTCTTTGTGCTGCAACTGGTGTCAGGGTGGGGGGGAGAAGAACGAGACCGAGGGCCATAGTCACCGCTGCCTGCCCAAGCGTGGCTCCCCTGTCGGCCTTTTGGGTTTCCGACCCCTGGCTCCCAGAACGTCCCCCTCTAAAGGTGTTCAAATGCAGAGGTCTTTGCTGCAGCTCACCCACGCTGTGTTGTGTTGCTTCTGGGGACTGATTTGGGTTGTCTGTCCACAGCCTCCTGAATATGTGATGTCTCTGTCAGTCCCCCTGACCAAGCACCAGGCCTGTTTGCCGAGTTAGGGGCTGGAGTAGGGGGAAGAGTGTCTTTATGGCTCAAGGTGGCCTTACCTATTAGTGTTGCGGGCGTAATTCTATGTCCCTGACTAGGAGGGGGGAGAAGGGAGGGCACAGGGGGCCTCCATCACTCCCACTGTTTAATCGGCCCGTTTGCTGTTTCGCGGGGCCCCTCGCGGAATCACTTACTCCGATGGCACTGTTGGAGTATCCCAGGCTGCTTCACCGCCGCTCCACCGGTTCTTTTAACGCTCCCCCTCACCTCACCCGGCCACTTCTGCGATCATTGGCGCACAGCTATGCAGCGATATTATCCGAGTTCCGGACGGCACCTCTCACTTTTCTCTGGAGCTCCGGCTCTGATTCTGTCCAGCGCCGTTGGCCCCACCCTCTCACGCCGCGTGCCAGAAGTCGAGTCCGGGGATCGCCGCTGCTCTCAGGCCACTTCAGCCGGCTTCGGTAATCAGAGCCCAGGCCGGTTCGCTTGTCTCAACTGTTCTGTACTTGCCTTCCGGGCCCCACGCGAACCTTGTCCTCGGTTTGGCAGGATCTTTGTCTCGGATATTTAGGGCTAAACCGGGGCAGTTGGACGTAGTCGCTCTACAGTGCGGCCATTGCTCTCCGCAGCAAGCCACGCCCCAACCGAATCTATAATTTTTATGTCAAGCCTACTAGACAGTGCATTTTGCAAGACATATTGTGATTTACCAAGAATATACAGTGCCTTGCTTACCATTGGTTGACCTTCTTGTCAATCTCATTTGCCTGCTGCTTATTCATGTCCCAGCTTGACAATCTTGTGTTTGTCCCTCCCATGGAGCATATGCTCTTTACCGTCTCTTTTGATTGTCTGGCTTCTCTGTTTTTACTGCTAACTATTTAAGCACTACGTTTGTCTTTTGTGTTAAGAACTCCTTGTGAATGCATATGTTTTTGAGTTGTCTACCTCATGTACTTCTCTCCTCCTGCACTCTGTGTTGCTCTCAGTTACCCACATGCTTCTCCCAACCCCCTCACTGTTGTGCTTGCCGGCATGCTTTTCCCATTTCTTCCCTGTGCCGTGTTGCTTCTCCCCACCCACACCCTCTGCTGCTTTCCCCCAACCTGTGTTGCTTTCGCCCCCCTCTTGCCCTCCACTGTTTTGCTTCTGCATCCCGTGATGCTTCTGCATCCCCTTGCCCTCCCCTGTGTTGCTTCCACAGCCCTTGCCCTCCCCTGTGTTGCTTCTGTGTCCTGTGTTGTTTGCACCTCCCGTATTGCCTGCATCCTGCGTTGCCTCCTCTCCGATCACTTCATTAAAAAAAATAAAAATGCTTTTGCACATTTTATTGGCATGCACACACTTGATGCGCACGTCTGCAGAATGACGCCAGCAGCTGCATCAAAGGGCTTTTTTTTGTTTTACAACTTTAGACATGCTGCACTGCATGGTAGATGCTGTGCAACTTGGCTAAAAACCATTGGCAAAGCCAATGGATTCCAAAGGCGAGACCTTTTGGGTTTGCCAGTGCTTGTCATCTTAACCTCTTCCGTACTTGCTCAACAAAAAAACATGGACACTCCCGCTATAGCGATCAACAGTGTCTGCTGGCACATATATAAGAAAATCAGGATTTGGTAGGGCTAGTATTTTGTTTTGTGTATTCAGTGTATAATTAAATGTGAAATTACTAAACCTAGAACTAAATAACCATTTGTTCTTAGGTCTGGCTTGACAGCGCAGCTTTCTGATATACCTGTTGTTATCAATTTCTTTGAATATACATGGAGTGGGCACAGGCTGTTTGATGTATCATTGCACCTTGTATCGAGTGCTGGCATTGCAATATATGAGGGACTATTTGTATCTCAAAAGTGCAGTCATCACACATTATATTACTTATCTCATAGATACATTGGATAATCAAACCAACACTTTTTCTTTTACTTCTATAGGCTTTGCCAATGCTTGAGACTTTAGTTTAGTACTTTAGTTGTTCATGTCAGATCAGGGTCTCTTACTACCAGTTCACAGAGCTTAGACCCATGTTCCTGATAACAGGTTCAGCAGTCAGTGTGTCACATCTGAAATAGAGGAGCTAATTGGACACACATACATCATGTCTTAGAATTGTGTATATCTCTTAACATTGAGAATCAAAAACAACCGAAATGATCTTGGTCGTTATACGATGAGCAATGGTGTTTTAATCTGTATGTGTATATCCCAATTCCATTTTGCTACATTGTGCAAAACAGTGATTTGCTACTTTGTATCAAAGATGATAAATGGAAACTGAAAGAAATATTTTACCTCCTTTTTTAGAGTCCATAAAAAAAGGAATTGTCATTTCACATACATGTTAGCACTAATTTTCAAAAATATTTAGCTCCATATTTCAACTGATAGAAAACTTGCCCTTGAATGAGATGGTGATGCCATGTACCTTCCTTCAATTAATCAATCAGTCATTTATAAAGTGCTGCTCTTCACCCCTGAGGGTATCTGGGTGTTGAGGTTTCACTGGTCTCAGTCAAACAGCCAGGCCTTGAGACCCCTACTGACATCCGTGAGGGAGGGTGATGTTCGTAGGTCGAAGGGAAGGCCGTTTAAGGTCTTGGCGGTGAGGTAGGAGAAGGAAAGGCCTCCGCTGTGGCTGGTACGAATGCAGAGGGTGCGTGCGAGGGCCAGAGAGGTGGAGCACAGGTGGATGGCGGGTTGCTGGAAGTTCAGCCGGTGGTTGATGTACTCGGGTCCCTGGTCATGTAGGGCTTTGTAGGCGTGTGTCAGTAGCTTGAACTGGCATCTCTTCTGAACGGGGAGCCAGTGGAGGTTCTTGAGATGAGGGCTGATGCGGGTCCGTTTAGGGAGGTTGAGGATGAGTCTGGCTGCTGCTTTCTGTATGGTCTGGAGTCTCTTGACGAGCTGGGTGTTGATACCGGAGTAGAGCGCGTTTCCGTAGTCTAGCCGGCTGGTTACGAGGTCCTGGATGATGGTCTTTCTGGTGTTGACAGGGATCCATCTGAAGATTTTTCGCAAAATGCAAAGGGTGTGGAAGCAGGAGGTGGCGACTGCGTTGATTTGGTGCTTCATGGTGAGTTTACTGTCGACGATGATGCCAAGGTTGCGGGCGTGGTCTGTGGGTCCGAGTTCGGAGGGCCACCAGCTGTTGTCCGATGGGGAGGCATTCTTTCCGAAGATCAGCAGTTCCGTCTCGTCCATGTTGAGCTTCAGGCAGTTGGTCTTCATCCAGTCAGTGACACTGGTCATGGCATTGTGGAAGTTTGTTCTAGTGGTGGAAGGGTCTTATTCCTACTGCTGGGACTATCAGACCCCTGCTGCACCCTCCCTAAGCCTGCCTTGTATAGACCCAGCAGTATAAGTGAGAGGATGAGTTGTGTGTCGTCTGCATAAGATATGATGTTGAGTCCGTGGGGTCTGATGTTGTCAGCGAGGGGTGTCATGTAGGTTGTAAATAGGGTGGGGCTGAAGGATGATTCTGGGCGTACGCCGCAGATGATGCTTTTGGGTTCTGAGATGAAGGGTGGAAGGCGGATTCTTTGAGTTCGTCCCATGAGGATTTATGCGATCCATTTGAAGGCGTTTTTCTTGGACATCGATGCGGCTGAGTCTTTTGAAGAGAGTGTGGTGGGATACAGTGTTGAATGCCGCTGAGAGGTCAAGGAGGATGAGGGCTGCTGTCTCACTGAGGAGAGATCTGATGTTGTCTGTGACAGATCAGGGCGGTCTCGGTGCTGTTGTTGGAGCGGAAGCCAGATTGGGAGGCGTCGAGCAGGTTGTTTTTTCCAAGTTGTTCGGCGAGCTGGTGGTTGATGGCCTTTTTGAGGACTTTGGCAGGGAATGGAAGCAACCAGATGGGGCGGTAATTTTTGAGTTTGCTGGGGTAGGTGGAGGGTTTCTTCAGGAGGGGTCTGACCTCAGAGTGTTTCCATCTGTTGGGGAAGGACCGCCATGGTGATGGAAGCGTTGAGAATGTTGGTGAGTTCTGTGCTGATTTGTTTGGTTCAGAGGTTGAAGAAATGGTGGGGGCAGGGATCCGTGGGTGTTCCGGAGTGGCTAGAGGACATGATGTCTGTGGTGGACTGCGTGGTGAGCCACTTCAATGTGGTAATCGAGTTGCCGGTGTCTGTGGGGAGGTTGTTGAAGTTGTAGTCAGTGGGTTGGGGGTCGGAGTTGGTGGCTATCTTGCTGTGGAAGTAGTCTGACAGGGTGCCACAAAGTTCTTTAGTAGGGTGAACCGTGTTTTCGGTGGCTGATCGGTATGAGAACTCCCGGACTATGTTGAAGAGTTCCTTTGTGCGGTTGGTTCTTGTTTCGATGTAGTCTGTTAGGGCATCCCTTTTTGTGTCTTTGGTGGTGTGCCATTGTTTCTCTAGTTGCTTGCAGTTGCGCTTGATGGTTCTGAGTTCTAGTGTATATCAGCTCACTTGTCTTGAGGCTCTGCAGGTTTTTGCTGGCCTCATGGGGGCGACTCTACCGGAGCATTTGGGAATCCAGTCGGAGAAATTCTGGACGGCCTGCTCCAGGTTTGACCTGGCGTCAGGTTGGATGGTGTTGTGGGCCTCTGTACACTGGGTCTCAGTCACTTTGCTCCAGCTGTGGTAATAGGAGCTAGGGGGCTTGGTGGTGGTGTCCTGGGGACCTGTGATGGTGAAGTGGATGATGGCGTGGTCGGTCCAGGTGAGTTTGGTATAACAACAATTGATGGACAGAATGCAGAACAATGTCATACATTCACCCCAGTACAGAGATCTGGGCCTAAATCCATCGTTTTTTTGCTCACCATGCCATTCCAGTTTGAACCCAGCCATATGCAAATCAGTCTTGACCCTGTGCCCAATGGGAACAGTCCAGCCCGAACTGCCAGGCCAGGTCCTCCCTGGACTGGAAACAAGCATCCTAGGACCGGTTTCGGTGTTTTACCCCTCTTCAGCCAGGATAGCTTGATTCCAGTGGCATGGAGAGCACGGGACCCACGTCTGGGCATACCCGTACCACTCGGGGTGGCAAATGCAATAACAACAATTGATGGACAGAATGCAGAACAATGTCATACATTCACCCCAGTACAGAGATCTGGGCCTAAATCCATCGTTTTTTTGCTCACCATGCCATTCCAGTTTGAACCCAGCCATATGCAAATCAGTCTTGAACCTGTGCCCAATGGGAACAGTCCAGCCCGAACTGCCAGGCCAGGTCCTCCCTGGACTGGAAACAAGCATCCTAGGACCGGTTTCGGGGTTTCACCCCTCTTCAGCCAGGATAGCTTGATTCCAGTGGCATGGAGAGCACGGGACCCACGTCTAGGCATACCCGTCTCACTTGGGGTGGCAAATGCAATAACAACAATTGATGGACAGAATGCAGAACAATGTCATACATTCACCCCAGTACAGAGACCTGGGCCTAAATCCATCGTTTTTTGCTCACCATGCCATTCCAGTTTGAACCCAGCCATATGCAAATCAGTCTTGACCCTGTGCCCAATGGGAACAGTCCAGCCCGAACTGCCAGGCCAGATCCTCCCTGGACTGGAAACAAGCATCCTAGGACCGGTTTCGGGGTTTCACCCCTCTTCAGCCAGGATAGCTTGATTCCAGTGGCATGGAGAGCACGGGACCCACGTCTGGGCATGCCCGTGCCACTCGGGGTGGCAAATGCAATAACAACAATTGATGGACAGAATGCAGAACAATGTCATACATTCACCCCAGTACAGAGATCTGGGCCTAAATCCATCGTTTTTTTGCTCACCATGCCATTCCAGTTTGAACCCAGCCATATGCAAATCAGTCTTGACCCTGTGCCCAATGGGAACAGTCCAGCCCGAACTGCCAGGCCAGGTCCTCCCTGGACTGGAAACAAGCATCCTAGGACCGGTTTCGGGGTTTCACCCCTCTTCAGCCAGGATAGCTTGATTCCAGTGGCATGGAGAGCACGGGACCCACGTCTGGGCATACCCGTACCACTCGGGGTGGCAAATGCAATAACAACAATTGATGGATAGAATGCAGAACAATGTCATACATTCACCCCAGTACAGAGACCTGGGCCTAAATCCATCGTTTTTTTGCTCACCATGCCATTCCAGTTTGAACCCACCCATATGCAAATCAGTCTTGACCCTGTGCCCAATGGGAACAGTCCAGCCCGAACTGCCAGGCCAGGTCCTCCCTGGACTGGAAACAAGCATCCTAGGACCGGTTTCGGGGTTTCACCCCTCTTCAGCCAGGATAGCTTGATTCCAGTGGCATGGAGAGCACAGGACCCACGTCTGGGCATACCCGTGCCCCTCGGGGTGGCAAATGCAATAACAACAATTGATGGACAGAATGCAGAACAATGTCATACATTCACCCCAGTGCAGAGAACTGGGCCTAAATCTATCGTTTTTTTGCTCACCATGCCATTCCAGTTTGAACCCAGCCATATGCAAATCAGTCTTGACCCTGTGCCCAATGGGAACAGTCCAGCCCGAACTGCCAGGCCAGGTCCTCCCTGGATTGGAAACAAGCATCCTAGGACCGGTTTCGGGGTTTCACCCCTCTTCAGCCAGGATAGCTTGATTCCAGTGGCATGGAGAGCACGGGACCCACGTCTGGGCATACCCGTGCCACTCGGGGTGGCAAATGCAATAACAACAATTGATGGACAGAATGCAGAACAATGTCATACATTCATCCCAGTACAGAGATAAACCCATGATGCTTGTTTCCGGTCCAGGGAGGACCTGGCTTGGCAGTTCGGTCTGGACTGTTCCCATGAGGCACAGGGTCAAGACTGATTTGCATATGGCTGGGTCCAAACTGGGGTGGTGTAGTGGGCAAAAGAACAATGGATTTAACCCAAATCTCTTGACTGGGGGAGAATGTTTGAATCATTCAGCATTCCGTCCATCATTTGTTGCATTTACACCATGTGAGTTTGGTGACATGGCTGTTCTTGACTCTGTCGCTGGATGTGAAGATCAGGTCTAGTGTGTGTCATGCGCTGTGTGAGGGGTCAGTGACAGGATGGGTAAGGCTAATGTTGCTCATATTTTTCAGGAGATTGTTGGAGTTGGCGTTGTTGGAGTCGTTAAGTTGGAAGTTGAGGTCGCTGAGTAGGATGTAGTGCTTGGATTCAATAGCCAGAAGGGCGATAAATTCGGAGATGGCATCACAAAATGCCTGCCACTGTCCCGGGGGTTTATAGGCAAGGGTGCCTCTGATGGTCGTCCTGGCATTGGTTAGGAGTTGGAAGTTGAGATGATTGTTCCATGATTGGTGCGGTGTCGTCTTTGGTGGTGTTGCATCGGATCGTTTTCTTGTGGATGATGGTGATGCCCCCTCCATGTTTGTTGGTGCGGTCTTGGTGTATCATCTTGTAGCTGTCTGGCTTTGCACTGGTGACGTCAGGGATTGAAGAGGGGTTGAGCCAGATCTCGGTGACGAATTCACGTCGGGTGAGGTTGGTGATGGTGTCCCAGATTTCCGTGGCATGTTTGCAGAGGGACCAGGTGTTGGACAGGATGCACTGGAGCTGTTCCGGGGTGTCCACGGGCGGTGAGGTGGGTGTGGTGCAGGATGCTGTACGGGGGAGGTCCCGCGGTGCAGGTGAAGTGGCAGCAGCGGCAGATGAAGGGTCCAACCATTGATCGAGGAGATGTGATGCAGCCATTGTTGTCCCAGCGTCTGGGGTCCGAGGCACGGAGCTCGATGGTGGAGTATCTGTGAATGGCAGGGGCCAGGATTTCTGGTGCTGGGTGTGGTCCAGGAACGGATGGGCACAGACTGGCTTGCCTTTGCTGCGCCAGTGGCGTGCCCGATGTGCGGCTGCGCTCGCATTCGGCCTCCATTAAGGGCCTTCCCCAAGTAAGTTAAAGTAAAATACAGATTTAGTTACTGAAAATGCCGTAAGTCTGAGTTTATTTGTTACTTTTTATGCATCGAGTCATGGATTAACCGTTACTTGAGGTTGCTAATGACTAAGGTTGGTAATGATCGCCTCCTTTATCATTGTTACCAATTCGGATTAAGCGTCCTTCTGTATCAGTAGTTCATACTAGATGGAGAAATCTTGATTTCGTTTTTTCTCCCAACTTGAGATTTGCCAATTACCCAGTGACCCCATACCTGCACCCACAAATGGTCGAATGAGCAGTTTTATCTGGGATGTGGGAACCAGGATCGGAGAGGAAGGTTTTTCTAATCTGTGAAAGTGTTTCTCTTGGAGTTTCCTATGACCGTACAACATGTCAGAACCACCACTTGTGAACCTCTGGCTTTTAACAGACGACATGTTATCACTTTTATCAGTAATAAATCCATCTATGCACCCTGGATCTGGAACAAAAACCTGTATCCATCTGGCCCGCCCCAACACTGTTCCAATTTAGGAAAGAGTTGAAGACTCGCCTCTTTAAAGAACGCTACATCACAATGCATTAACCATCCACAACCCAGCTTTCTCTGCTCTTACTCATTGACATTTTGCTTGTCTTTGACCATATAAAGGCGTACTGCAAAGCGGTTTCTTGTACTGGGATCTCGTGGAATCCTGTTGATGTCATACTGCTCGCGGATGACATCGAGGGGATTCCACGGCGGTTGAGAGTCACAGGAGTTAATGGTGCCTGACGTTTGGTCAGGTTGCTCACGCCAATAAACTTACGCGAGGAAACTCACCAGTTCAGTGTCTTCGTTATTTTCCTCACATCATTTGGCGCTCGATGATGGGATCGCGGTGATCAGGCACCCATTGAGATCTGTTGGGACGTGTTGGCTGAACAACCTGCAGTGGCTGTCAAATGCGTAACTCAGTTTGAGGCCTGCCCTGCCTTTCGTAGTGCCTCCCCAGTGTCGTTCAGAGCGGCGGCTGTCCCGTGCTTCAGACATACCGTGTCCTACTTTCCTCAGAGCGGCGGCTGTCCCGTGCTTCAGACATACCGTGTCCTACTTTCCTCCCTGCTGTGACATGTGGCAGCGCTGGGTCGATTCTTCCTGTCTCCCGAGTGCCAGCCGGAGCGGTTGTGCCCTGTTTTTGGCAGAGCAGTGCCGATCACACAGCGTCTTGGCCTTGCCTGCCGCCATGTGGTGAGTCATCATCATTACGTGCACAGCAGCTTATGGAAGCCTGGTTCATCTTGGAATGCTTTTTAATGTGCCTTGGTGAGTAGCTACGTCACGTTTTGAAGGGTGACACTCACTTTAATAGGGCTGGGACAAGGGAGCATTGCGCCGTTGTTGCAGTTTTGGAGGTTTTTTTTTGCAGTAGTGGGCAGTTTTTAAACTTACACTAAGAAAGTATACAAGAATGGGACACACGTATTACCTGCTCAGCATCCTGTTGCACCAGGGCTACCTGTTGTCAAGTTTTGTTCTCATCAGCATTGCCCAGCAAAATGAATATTAGCCAGTCAATCACTGTTCCACCATCATTTTTGTCGCAACAGGGGATCCACCCTTCGAGAGGGAGGATTGGTCTGACATATTTAACAATTATATATTGGCTTTAGGAGGTACAAATCTTTCACATGCACAGAAGAAGGCAATTTTGATGGGATGTTTGGGCACTGAAGGTCAACACATTTTTCAATACTTACCTGAGGCACATGAGCAAAATGGTGATGTCATAGAGGATGTTTTCAAGGAGGCTAAATTGAGATTACAAATTAGTTTTGCAAAAACTGTAAATAAAGTTATGAGACGACACAAGTTCTTTACACAACCGTAAAAACCTGGTGAATCCATCGATGAGTTTGTTGCCTGGTTGCATGAACTTGCAGCTAAGTGTAAGTTTGGTCCCATGACTGAGGAAATGATTAGGGATCAACTCATCGTTCAATGCAGCAGCAAGAAGATCCAGGAGAGATTGGGGCTACGTGTGACCCGACTCTGAAGGATGAGATAAAGATAGCCAAAATTGTGGAGGAGTTGGAGAGGTGCATGAAGGAAATGCAAATGGGGGATGTCAAGTCTGATGGCGTTGTAGCAAAAGTAGATGATGAAGACAAGTTAGTTAATGTTGTAAGGAAAAACTCTATTTGAAAAATGTGAGTTCAAACAAATCCTCAGTGAAAGGTGCTCTGGAGAAATCTTGGTCCAATGTGAACTTACAAAAAAAAAACAAAGTGCCCGATCTTGTCATATGTGTGGTAGTTTCTCGCACTTGTCAGACTCAAAGAACTGTTTTGCTATGGGTAGGGACTGTCATAAATCTGGGAGAAAAGGTAATTTCGCACAAGTTTGCAAAGCATCAGGCAAAAGGTTTGCCTTCCTGAAAGAAGTCGATGATGAGGCGGAGCACAGAGTGTTGATGGTGAGTGATGGGGATTACCAAACGGGAAAAAGGAAAATACAACCCAAGGCTGAATTTAGGATTAATGGCAAAATGTCTGTGTTGACAGCGGATTTGGGCTCCTTGTACACCATCGTTCCTAAGCACATGTTTGATGACTTGTGGCCAAAAGAAAAGTTGGAAATATCGGATGTGATCTTGAAAGGCTATCAGGGAGCTTACATTGGCGTAATTGGTTACTTCGCAGCAGAAATAGTGTTCAAAAGTCGTTCGACAAAGAGGAGAGTATATGTGGCAGCCGAGGGACCTCCTATATTGGGGTGGTCTCATCAGTATGATCTGCATATCATTGTGAATCCCAGGGCCAAGGAACAAGAGATGGTCGTTGAAGAAGGAGAGTTAGAAGAGTTGTTCAAGGGGTTCGATAGAGTATTTGAAGATCGTATTGGTGAAGTCAAAGACTACCAACACAAGAAAATACTGAAAGAGAATGTCCTTCCAGTAAAGCACTGCCTTAGGAAGGTTCCGCTAGCTGCTCGTGCTGAAGTCAAGTCCATCATTGATCAAATGCTGAGAGACAAAATTATCGAACCTGTTGAAGCATCGCAGTGGCTGTCTCCGGTGGTTATCACCAAAAAGGCAGATTCTTCTCTTAGATTCTGTGCAGACTTGCTCAGTCTGAACCAAGCGGTAGTGATGGATTTCTTTCCCTTTCATAATATCAATGAATTGATCTCTTCCGTATCAGACTGTAGATACTTTTCCAAGTTAGACCTTAAGTGCGCCTATCATCAAGTGAAATTTCATCAAGACTCAAAGCATTTGACATCCTTCATCACCACTGGAAGTGAATTTCAGTTCAATAGATTACCTTTTGGACTCTCCTCAGCTGCAAGTGTGTTTCAAAGGCTCATGAAACGCTTGTTGGCTGGGATCACAAACGTAGTTTTCTTCCAGGATGACATAACTATATTTGGTAAGGATGTCCCTGAGCACAACAAAATCTTGCAACAAGTGTTAAATCACATAACAGATGCAGGCATGACTCTGCTGAAAGACAAGTGCAAATTTCTAGTCAGTGAGGTGGATTACCTAGGCCATTTGATTACTGGGGAAGGTTTAAAGCCCTTCATGGTGCTCCTTGAGTACTGTTCAAAGTTCGTGAGGGATTTTGCTGAAAAGTCTATTCCATTGAGGGACTTACTGAGAAAAGTAAAGAAATTTGAGTGGGGGAAGACCCAGCAGATGTCGTTCGAATGACTTAAAATGGACATCGCGGAAGCTGATTTTTAGTTCCATTTCAATTTGGGTTAAGAACTATTTTAACTGTGTGCAAATGGTATTGGAGCTGTGTTGTCTCCAGTGCATGAGCGATCTGAAAGAACAATAGCTTTTGTGTTGTGCTTGTTGACTGAGGCAGAAAAAAACTACTTGGCCATTGAGCGAGAGGCGTTGGCGGCAGCATGGGCTACTAACCATTTTTGGGTGTTTATACGAGGTGGAAAGGTTATTCTGAGTCCTGATCACAAACCGTTATTACAAGTGTTAGGACCTAATGGTTCAACCAGATGTTCAGGTCGTCTGGCAAGCTTGGCTGTGAAGTTACAGGAGTATGATTGCAAAATTGAATATCTGCTGGGTTGGAAGAACAAGGTAGCAGACTGTTTGTCTCGGTTTCCAGACAAGGCAGCAGACAAGTGCACTCTTGAATCGGAAGAGGTAGTAGCTGATGTAAAGGATGTGACCGAAGGTTTACAGGGATGTGTGTCCATGAGTAAGTGAGGGGTAGCCATGGAGTGTGATGAAGTCCTTAAAGCGGTGAAGAAGTTGCTCAAAGGTCAACTGAGGAGGGAAAGCACACTACCGCAGGCAGTTAGACCTTATCATAACATCCTGGGGGAGTTATCTCTAGTGAGGAATAGGTTAATCATGTGTAATGAAAGATTTTTGCCACCTGCAGCTGTGAGGGAAAAGACTCATAGGTTTGGCCCATGAAGGACATTTGGGCCAAACTCTAATGATTAAGAGACTTAAAGACTAATTTTGGTGGCCTGGGATGGATGTCCAAACTAAGGCATGGGTAGAGAAATGTGTGACATGCAAGAATTCAGAGGAAAGGCTGAGAGTTGGACTAGGGGTGATTGAGTGCAATCAGCATGTGGTTGAGGCTTAGCACGTGTGGGGAAAACTGTGTTTGGACTTCATTGGCCCATTTGTCACCCGTCCGGAGCATGAAAGGTATGCGGCTGTTATAGTAGATGTCAAGTCTCGGTGGTTGGAGATTGTTTTTATGAAATCCATAAACACCAGAGCTACAATTTCTGTGTTGGGGGAGATATTTAGAAGGGAAGTCATACCCTCTAAATTAACTGATAATGGCACACAGTTGACCTCCAAGGAAATGCAATGTTTTTTAAGTGGTTTGGGTATTTATCACTTACGCCTTTCACTTTACAACCCACAGAGCAATGGTCAGGTCGAGAGACTCAACCGGTTGGTCAAAGGCACCATGGAATTAGCTGACAGCGCTCAGCCAGGTGCTGGAGGGGTGGGCATTTTCTCCACGCAGGCTGTAATGCAGCCTGCATGGAGGACATGGTATGTGCGCATGACTGTTTTGGGTGGCCCGATAGGGCCGGCCAAGCACTCATGCTCACATAGGGAGTGCAAACCACTCCCTCCCCCCCCCGCTGCTCTGAGAACAGCCCCGCTCCACAAAGACGCCGCAACGGGGAAAAAGAAAAATTATAATAACCCAGTTATCATTTTATTTTTCCTTTTTTACACTGCAAAAAGCAGTGGGATGACGCTCCACTGCCTTACCGGAGGATCTGCCACTGGTGTATACTACCTCTAATTCATCCCACCATGGATTGTTGATACTTTTGATACAGTACCCACAATTTGTTTTAACAGCAAAGAAAGCAAACATCCATACAATAACCAAGGAATCGTTTCAGTTTGAATAGCAATAATTGTAAGGACATTAATGTTGTGATTATAGAACTGCAACAAGATCAGTTATGTACAGTTGAACTAATGCAAGGAGTTGCTACCTATATAGAAACGAATTGAAGCTCAGCCACCACTTGAGAGATAGAGTGAGAGGTTGTAGAAAGGGGAATTGGCTTGGCAAATGCATACGGGGTAAGAGGGTATTTGCAACGTTAAGTAAACTACTTGGAGAGGGTTCTGGGGGTTTTGGAGTGACAGCCCTGTGCAGCTAGGATAAGCGGCAGAAGGGAAGCAAGAGCTGGTTAGAGCCCATGACAGATTAGATCAATAGGGGCATACACTTATCACCAGTGCCTTCAGAGGGATAAGGCTAGTAAATCCATGTCCAAGTTGTTGAAGAGGGACACCCCTACGCATATATTATTACACATCAAGGGAGTTGATGTAGAATATGTAATTAACCATTACGGAAATGTAGATGGGTAAAACCTCTGGCACAGATCAACTGCCCATGAAGTTTTATTGCAGCAATTCTGCTGTTTTGTAGGTAAGCTACTGGAAGTTTATAACTAGGAGTTTGAATTGCGATTGATCCTCCCTACCACTTGGAAGCCCGCCAGGACCCCACTGACTGCGGGGCGTAAAGCCAGCTCTCTATGCTTGGCTCACACATTACAATCCTGAGTATGATTATTGCAGGCAGCTCGCTGCTGGTGATGTCTGTCCTGGAATCCGGATTTGTCCTACAGAGACAAACAAGGCTTAGTTTGAGACTTTGGCGCACTTGAAGGAAATTAGGGTGACTACACTGCCATCTCAACAGAGCTCGAAAAGATAATTGACACAGTGGGGTGGGATATTCTATTTGCCACCCTGTGCTGCTATAACTTTGATCCTCATCTGCTGACCTGGATCAGGCCAATCCTCACGACACCTGTAGCACGAGTGAAAACTGGCAGTGTACTTCACGGCAATGGAAAGCTGAGAGGGACACCAGGCAAGGGTGTCCACCGTACCATATCCTCTTTTCCTTGGCAATAGAACGATTTACACTCACAGTTAGAATTACAATGAGAGATTTGGCTACAATTAAAGGCATCTTCACACGTTATGTCTGTCTATTTTATGCCCTGCTCTTTTTATAACACACTAAGGAAACATTAGTTGTCTGGGAGCTCTGCTAGACAGCATCAAATTCGCTCTGTTTGGCTAATTTTAATATTTTATGTTGCAATAGATGGGCCTTTAACTACCTGTTATGTATCTACGTATCTAGTCTATGGTTTATGGAGGTATGCCAGAAAATAAACTTGGAAACGGAGATCTACTTCTATCCTAGGAAAGTGGTGCTTTCCATGGAACATATGTACAGAGCACCAATACAAACATCAGTCGTAGCTTCACACGACCTGCAAGAATAAACGCATCCATGGACTCTCCAAATATCCCACAAACCATGGGTTTAGACTTGCATGTCCATGCTATTTTCTATCCGAAAAGCCAAAGGCATGAAGCCCAACCTTAACTCGCAAGACCTCTTTTGCTGCTCTCATTGTTAAGTTCCTATTGTTAGAGGTGGACATCCTTAAACACTTAGTGGGCAGCCTGCCAGCTCTGGTGCCAGCATCAACCACCGATTAAGGTCGAGGGCTTCCCAAGTACCTTAAGCTATGCAGAAGGTTGGTGGCCTTGTATGGTGATCCAATGATGTGCCCCACTTACTGTTGCGGTTTCTGGTCTCCAGTATTCTCCTGCCTATGGACAGAATCATCTTACTTGGAGTATGTGTAAGAAACTGGCTCTATATATACTACACCAAAATGAGGTATAGTGTGTATAGGGTCCAGGTGATTCCAGAGGTAGGCAGAGGTTAAAGTTAGATAGAACCTTACTCTCTAATAGTGGTACCTTGGTCGAGCAGTAAGGCAGTATCAGAGGACAGTGTTAAGCATTTGATGTACAGACTCAGTCAGCAAATGAATTCACGCACTCAAGACCTGAACTCTAGGCCAATTGTTTTTGTATAAAAATATATTGTTGTTTTATTTTAGAACCAAGCAAGCCTGGCACAGGTAAGCATAAAATACTTTGTAGTAATAAGTTACTGAATGTCGAACAGTTTGAAAATGCAATGGAAATTGTACTTTGTTTGATTTACAGCTCCTAGGGTTTAGGTCAGGGCAATTGGGGAAACAAGTTGGCACAAAAAGTGCACCCTCAGCGGCACTGGGGCGGCCGGGTGCAGAGTGCTGTTTCGGCGTCGGACGTCCTTTTGTTTTCTATGGAGAACCTCCGGTTTGAAGAAGCACTGCAGGCTCGGGGACGAGGATCTTCTGGGTGCGATCACCACTTCGAGGGGTAAAATGGGATATCTTGGGTTGGTTAGGCACCATTGGTTTGGGCACAGAAGGCCGTGGGGCGCCGGGTGCGGGGGTGCCTTTTAGGGTCGGATTTTCTTACCCGCTCTGGTCGCGGTAGAGGGCATCCTCTGGATTGAGGCTGCAGGCGTCGTCTGGAGGCTTGAGGCAGGTCAGGAGTCGCCGGATCTCGGGTCAGGATCGCCGGGGTGACCTCCTCGTGGTGTTTTTCCACTCGAGCTCGGGCCGGGTTCGGCGGGTGCAGAGTGGGCTGGATTCGCGGTGTCTGGCCGGAGCCAGAAGCTGCAGTTCACGGGAGAAACAGTCTTGGAAGTGAAGGCAGGCAGGTCCTCCGGGGTTTGTGAGGTTGCTGGCTGCTGGACACGCCAGAATTTCGCAGGAGCAGGTTCGAGGGGAGACAGGCCTGTAGGGCTGGGGCCAAGTCAGTGGGCGTCGTCCTCTTGTTAGCTCTGCACGGCTCTTCGTCCTTCTTCTTCTTTTCTTCTTGTAGGTAAGCTGGATCTGAGTTCTTGGTTCAGGGCTGCCCCCTAAATACTGTATCTAGGGGTCGTTTTAGGGGTCTTGAGGTCAGTAGCCAATGGGCTACAGACCTTAGGGTGACTACACCCTTGGTGTGCTCACCCCATGTGGGGGAGTGAGCACAATCCCTAGTCCTGATTGGGGAGTGCCTGCCATCTGCAAGATGGCGAGCACTGGAGAGTGGGCTTCACCTCGCCTCCCCCACATGAGGGGTGGAGTTGGCAGAGGTGGGCACACCTCCTGGGCTGGCTAGTTTTTCCCGCCTGTCTTCCCGCCGAAAGGGAGGGGAGACAGGAAGGGGGCCTGCTCCTGATAGCAGGAGATGCTGGGGGTTGCATTACAAAGGCTGCCAGGCCTTTGAAGCTCCCCTGCCACAGATGGCTCTTCCTGGCCTGGGGGAGGTGTGAACACCTCCGCCCAGGAAAGGCTTTGTTTCTGGGCTCAGGGAGCATAGGCTCCCACCCTAGGGGTCCAGAAACATGTCTCGTGGTGGCAGGCTGGTGTGTACCAGTCAGGGAACCCACCAGAGGCTGGTCGTTTTTCAGGGGGCATCTCAAAGATGCCCTCTGTGTGCATTTTTCATTAAATCCCACACTGGCATCAGTGTGGGTTTAATGTGCTGAGAAGTTTGATACCAAACTTCTCAGTTTTCAGGGTAGCCATTATGGTGCTGTGGAGTTCGTAATGACAAGCTCCCAGCACCATATACTCTTAATGGCAGCACTGCACTTACAGTGTCTAAGAATGGACTTAGACACTGTAGGGGTACAGGGCTCATGCACCTGTACCCTCACCACTGGAATAGGGCACCCAGCTAGCGGGGTGACTGATCTATGCCAGGGCAGTGGGTTGTAGGCATGGCACACAGGGATGTGTGCCATGTCGACTCTTCCCTTTGTTCTGCACCAAAACACGCAGCCTGCAAAGGCAGTGTGTGTGTGAAAAGGTACAGGGCCTCTAAGGGTGGCACAATAAGTGCTGCAGCCCTTAGAGGTCTTCCCTGGTCACAGTGCCCTGGGTACCTGTGGTACCATTTACCAGGGGCTGACCTGTGGCTAGAGATGCCAATTGGGTTAGTTTTGGGGAAAGAACACAGGCCCTGGGAACCTGATTGGCAGGGACCCAGGGCACATCAAGTCAAAGTGCATCAGTGGTCTGGCAAAAAGTGGGGGGGGGGGGTTACTGCAACAGAAACCCACTTCCTTACAGTATGTCTTTGGGCTATGTGCTACCTAGGCAGGGCTCCCAGAGTAAAATACCCCGAGAAGTGCTGAAATCCCCCTCTGTCTCTCACAATCTCGCTCTCTCTCCCATTCTCTCTCTATCTCTCTATCTCTCTTGTCTTTGAATCACTATGGAGCAGACTTCTATTCCTCCTTCTAAATTCCCAGCCAGTCTCACTTGCATATCAGACTTACTAACAACTAATCACGCTAAGACCGGCTCTATTCTTTCGTTTGGGAAACCCTACTAGTTAATTTCACCCTCTAAAGTCGATGCCATGGCACTGCCACCCTAGACCCTCAGAGCATTGTCACTCTCACTACCTCTACCCACCCAGGTGTCCTGGTCACAGCCACACTTCACCCACATGATCATCAGAATTATGGGGTGAATGACTTAGAATGGGTAAGAGGGGGAGTGGGGCTACAGACTGTCCCAGTTGTGGGACCATTTCCAATTTTATTTATTTGTAGAGCAAAGCGTACAGTGAAACTTTATCATGGCACTTGGACGTCAACAGACAACACACCAAGCAATGTTCTTATCTGAACTTGGTTCCTAGATGTTAAAAGAGGAATATGAAATACATATCTATATCTATAATATATATATATATATATAGATATATATGGATATAAATATCTATATCTATCTATATATTCACAGAAAAACCATAGGTTTCAGACACGTTATAGTTAGAAATTAGCATTTAAAAAACCTTTGAAATTCACTGAAAAAACCATAGGTTTTAGGGACAGTTATAGTTAGTTGGACATTGCACTCATACAAAACCCGTGAAATTCCCCCGTTATAGTTAGTTCAGCTAACTATAACTCGCGCCCCGTAATGCACTGCTGATGACGTCACATATTACATCACTCATGACATGGTCAGTGACATCACTGATGACATCACTGATGACATCTCAAATGACATCACTGATGACATCATGCAGTGACTGTGTGTTTCTGTAAAGTTTAAATATTTTTAATATATATAGGGAAAGGCGTATTGAAGAATGAGTGGGTGTATAAGTGTCTGTATGGATGATTTAGTAGGTGCGTGACTGACTCTATAAGTGAGTGATTTAACGTATCTTACTGAATGCATGGGTTAGTGACTAAACTGGGTGAATGTCTGTATCCGTCTGTCTGTTGCTGTGTAAGTGGCTGCATGTGTTTGTGAATAGCTACATGAGTGTCTATATGAGTTATTGAATGGTTGTCTGAGTATCTGTATGGGTGCCTGAGTGTTTGTGTGGGAGGGGTGTGTGCGACTCTGTGCATAGATGTGTGAGTGGGTGATTCACTGGGTGGATGGTTTCAAGAGTGCATCTGTGATAGACTGTATGGGTGGGTAAGTGTGTGTAAAAGTGTGTTAGTGAGTGAATGTATGTCCCAGTGGTACATGTGTGAGTAACTACATATGTGAAAGGCAGTATATATGTGTGTTGGAGTATATAAATAGCTATAAGCGAGAGTGAGTGATTGTGATAGTGGCTGTATGGATGAGTGTGTGCTTGTATCAGTGATTGTATAAGAGCGTAACAATGTGCTAGTATTTGTATGATTAAGTGAGCTGGTGTGTGTATAAGTGTATAGGTGAGTAAATGGCAGTGTGTTTAATTATTTGCATGACTGACTAGGTGTGTGAGTACCTCTATGGATGAGTGGCGGTGTTTGAGTGTCTATATAGGAGTAAGAGTGCATATGATAGTCCTGTACTGAGTGACCATAAGTATGAGTGACTGTACGGGTGAGTGAGTGGATGTGTGTGTGTAGACCTAAGAATCAGTGAGTGGGTATGTAGTTATTGGTGTTGGAGTGTCTATGGTTTTGCGAATGGCAGTCTGTAATTTAGAGTGGGTGTATCAAAGGTTATATTAGGGTGTGAGGAGGTGCATCAGATTATCACGTGGATGATGTCATCAGTGATGTCATCAGTGATGTCATTTGAGATGTCATCAGTGATGTCATCAGTGATGTCACTGACCATGTCATGAGTGATGTAATATGTGACGTCATCAGCAGTGCATTGCGGGGGCGCGAGTTATAGTTAGCTGAACTAACTATAACGGGGGAATTTCACGGGTTTTGTACGAGTGCAATGTCCAACTAACTATAACTGTCCCTAAAACCTATGGTTTTTTCAGTGAATTTCAAAGGTTTTTTAAATGCTAATTTCTAACTATAACGTGTCTGAAACCTATGGTTTTTTCTGTGAATTTCAAAGGTTTTTTAAATGCTAATTTCTAACTATAACGTGCCTGAAACCTATGGTTTTTTCAGTGAATTTCAAAGGTTTTTTAAATGCTAATTTCTAACTATAACGCCCCTAAAACCTATGGTTTTTTCAGTGAATTTCAAAGGTTTTGTAAATGACAATTTTTAAATGTATTAATTGTTATATTTATTTTTTTGATACTGATTTACTACATTTTTTAAAACTATTTATTTTTAGATATTTTATTTATTAAATTACATTGTAATTACATTATACATTACATTACAAAATATACTTTCTCAGAATGAATGACTTTAGTTTAAATAGTTTGCAAATAGGCAATAGAGTTTTAAGTACAGTAGTTACAGTTGTTGCAATGGGCAACACAATTTCAAACACAATGCAACATTGAGCTCAATGTGAATTTCTAGTTAAATGCAATTAGTTACTTTATGGATTACTTTTCTAACCACAGGACTGGATCCTAGATTCAGTCCTGGGACATCTCCTGTAAACAGTTGAGTAAAAGCGTTTTGGTTACAGTAGTGATTTTTAAGGAATATTATTGTATTTTAAAAGTTGACACTTAGAAACTTTTTCACATAGAATCACCAATGTTATCCTATGGGAGGAAATTCACTTAGCAGGTAAGTAGTGTTATCGTTACTTTTTCATACTCAGTGTTGGATCCTGGATCCAGCACTGGTGCATCTCCTGTAAACAGTTGAAAGAATGCGTTTAAGTCATACATGCGATTTTTAAGGAATATTTGTAGTTTGTGAAAATCGACACTTTGAAACTTTTCTGCTGAAAACCAGACAATGGATTCCTATGGAAGGAAATATAAGTTACTGGTAAGTACGGTTAGAATTACTTTTCAGGGTCAGTGCTGGGCTAAAAGATGCAGCACTGGGTTCTCTCCTGATAACAGGTGAGTAAATCGGAATTCGTAGTTCGGTTGATTTTAGAGGAATATTATAAAGTTTCAAAAATCGACACTTAGAAGAATTTCCAAGTGAAACCAGTCAATGATATCCTATGGAAGGAAATTCAAGTTACTGGTAAGTACGGTTAAAATTACTTTTCAGGATCAGTACTGGGCTGAAAGATGTAGCACTGAGGTCTCTCCTGATAACAGGTGAATAAATCGGAATTCGTAGTTCGGCTGATTTTAGAGGAATATTTGTATGTTTCAAAAATTGACACAGAAACTTTTTCAGCAAAAAGCAGACAATGATATCCTATGGAAGGAAATTCAAGTTACTGGTAAGTACGGTTAAAATTACTTTACAGGATCAGTACTGGGCTGAAAGATGCAGCACTGAGGTCTCTCCTGATAACAGGTGAGTAAATCGGAATTCGTATTTTGGCTGATTTTAGAGGAATATTATAAAGTTCCAAAACTCCACACTTAGAAGAATTTCCAAGTGAATCCAGTCAATGATATCCTATGGAAGGAAATTCAAGTTACTGGTAAGTACGGTTAAAATTACTTTTCAGGATCAGTACTGGGCTGAAAGATGCAGCACTGAGGTCTCTCCTGATAACAGGTGAGTAAATAGGAATTCGTAGTTCGGCTGATTTTAGAGGAATATTTGCACAATGGTGAAGGGAGGGGGCGGGGCCTGAGGTGACATCTGTGCAAACGTGCCCCGTGGCGCGTTTTAACTTGGGGGATTAAGGCCCCTTGAATCATGAGGGTCCCTGGGGTCCAACTAGCCCACCCTGTACCTCCAGTATGCGCCAGAGAGCTGCGTTGCAGAGAGGTGTTCAGAGGCCACGCCCCTTTACACCTCTCTGCAACGCAGCTCTGTGGCGCTTTAGAAGTACATGGTGGGCTAGTTGGCCCTCAGGGACCCTCAGGATTGAAGAGGATTTAATTCCCCATCTTAAAACGCGCCACGGGGCCTGTTTGCACACATGTCACCTGAAGCCCCGCCCCTCCCTTCACCACTGTGCAAACGAGCCCCGTGGCGCGTTTTAAGTTGGGGGATTAAGTCCCCTTCAATTCTGAGGCTCCCTGGAGTCCAACTAGCCCACCATGTACTTCTAAAAAGCGCCACAGAGCTGCGTTGCAGAGAGGTGTAAAAGGGGCGTGGCCTCTGTACACCTCTCTGCAACGCAGCCCCTGGCGCATACTGGAGGTTCCTGGTGGGCTAGTTGGCCCCCAGGGACCCCCAGTATTCAAGGGGAATTACTTCCTCTTCTTAAAACGCACCAGGGGGCGCGTTTGCAGAGTACTGCAGGGAGGGGGCGGGGCCTCCCGGCACGATGCCGCTCGTTTTTTTAAATTTTTTTGTTTTTTTAATGGGAGGGGGGCTGCGTGGCCCCCCTTCCCTTGGCCACTTTTGGCCCCGGGGACCCCATCCCCCGGGGCCTGAGCATTTTATTTTATTTTTTTAAATGAAAAAAAAAAACGGGAAGTGGGCCGCGTGGCTCCCCTTCCCTGGGCCTGTATTGGCCCCGGGGACCCCATCCCCCGGGGCATGCCCTCGATTTATTTATTTTTAATTTGGAGGGGGGCTGTGTGGCCCCCCTCCTCAGGCCATTTAAGGCCCCGGGATCCCCATCCCCCGGGGCCGGCCTTTCCTTTTTTTTTTTTTTAAATTTTGCTTTTGTTTTTGGGGAGGGGGCCGCGTGGCCCCCTCCCGGGCCACTACTTGCCCCGGGGACCCCATCCCCCGGGGCTGGCCCTCTCCGTTGGGGACTGTGGGGGGTCCCCAATCCCCCACAGTCCCGCCGGCTCCCCGCGTCCCTTGGGAGCCGGCATTGCTTTTCCACATGGGGAGCTGCTAAGATGCAGCTCCCCATGTGGAAAGCAATGTGCTTTGGATATTGGAAGAGAGAGCAGGTTTCCCTGCTCTCTCTTCCAATATCCAAGCAGTTTGCTATGACAGGACGGGAGCCGCGAGGCTCCCGTCCTGTCATAGCAAACTACAGTGTCCCGGGGGTAGGCACCCCGGGACACTGCAGGAGCCGGCCCTGGGGGTGGCGGTCCCCAGGGCCATGAAGGGCTCCAGGAGGGGGGCCGCGCGGCCTCCCTCCCTTGAATTGCACAGCTCCGGGGAGGTGGTGGTCCCCGGGGCTCTGGGGGTCCGTAACGGACCCCCACATTTATTTTCTATGTGCCCCGGGGAGGTGGTGGTCCCCGGGCATGTGGGGGCTGGAGCCCCCCACACGTTATTTTAAATTTAAAAAGAAGCCCCGGGGGTGGCGGTCCCCGGGGCTGCGGGAGGGCAGGAGAGCCCTCCCGCACCATTTTTTTATTAAGCCCCGGGGGGTGGCGGTCCTCGGGGCTTGGGGGCCTTAGAGGCCCCCATATAAACAATAAACCCACCCCGCATGCCCCCGGGACTTGGGCCACCCGGGGAAAATTTGCATCGAAGCGCGGGAGACCGCACCCTGAGCGCATCCTGCCGATTTAAAAAAAAAAAAAAAATGCTTTTTTCTGCCCAGGGGTCCTTGTGGGACCCCTGAGCAGACCTAGGGGGTCAGGGTGTTTCTACCCTGCCCCCTTTGTGCGTTTTGCGCACTTGTTTCTGTCCCTCGGTTCTACCGAGGACAAAATGGCTGCTAACACTTCCTGATTTGGAGTGTTGACAGCCAATTAGCATGCAGCTCGTGATCGGGAGGGTGCGCGAATCCGACGCGGCCATAGATATATATGTGATTTTCATTTTGATTTTCTCAGGAACTACTGAACGGATTTACACCATTTAACAAAAGGGTTCTTTCTGAACCAAGAACTACCTCTTTGCCAAATTTGGTGTAATTCCGTTCAGCAGTTCGGGCTGTAGCCGTGTCTAAAGTTTCCTATGGGAAAATAAATGGGGAAAACACGCTTTGGGACCCCCTTTTTCTCGGCCCCCGCTTGACGAATCACCCCGAAACTTTCAGGGTAGGAGCAGACCGGAGCGGCCCATAAAGTTTGAAAATTTCGCGAAGATTCGTCAACCGGCAAGAGAGTTATTTCAAATAGAATGTCGCGGATTTCCTATGGAAAATAGGTCCTAACTATAATTATCTACTGGCGACCGCCAGTAGATAATATATATAGATATATATGTATACATATATATATATATATATATATATATATATATATATATATATATATATATATATATATATATATATATATATATCGAATATTAAAAAATACCCATAAAAATCCTCTGCTTTTCTTGTACTTCCTTCCTTCATATGGATTTATTTGCCCTAGGCAAGGGTGTAAAATTCAAGATCTACCTGGGTTGTCACTATGTGAGAGGTTGTTCATGTGTTGCTGCAAGCCCATGTACTGTAGGGTAGTTTATACTTATATACAGTGTGTGCAGGGCAAATTAAACTGATGGGGAACTGTGAGCATGATGAATTAAAAAAATAGCAAGATAAAGGAGAGAAGATGGCAAAAAGAACTAGAGTAAGAAAGGGATACACTAGTAGAGAAAGGAAAGAATGACAAAGTAAAGAAACCATAAAAAATAATATGAAAGTAACAATAGATAAAAAAAACAAATTGAAAAAGATTCGGGCTAGAAAAGGACAGAAAAAAACCCAAAGAGGAGATAGCATGAGAAAGAAGCCGAGGAAACAAAATATGTATAGAAAAGGCAGTGCTTAATTTGTGAAAGAAAAAGTGCTGGTGCCGCAGCTGTGCTCAGAGACTTGGGGCCAGTGCAAATAAACGTCAGCTTGCCGAGTGCCAAGGCTCATTGTCTTAAACCCACTTAATGCCTCTTTACCATTACCTGACACTTCCTTACCCTTTATCTAACTCTTGTAAGTTCCAGTAGTCTCCCTTTTCGATGGTTTTCCCTTCCTTGTCTTCCTCCATCTTTCGGGTCTGTGTGTGTTGTACTCGGTAAGTGTTAGAAATGGGGGTCTCTAGTTGGCAGAGGTAGGTACCTTTGTCCAAGTAGGGACCCTTCTTCCTAGTCAGTAAGGGGGATACACTTCTAAAATAACCCCTGCTCACCTCCTTGGTAGCTTGGCACGAGCAGACAGGCTTATCTCAGAGGCAGTGTGTAAAGCATTTGTGAACACATACAGTAATACAGTGAAAACACTACAAATGGACACCACACCATTTTAGAAAAATAAGTAAACTTTATCTAAACCAATAAGACCAACAACGACAGAAATCCAACATACAATACTCTTAAAAATAGTTACTGTGCAAAATAACCTTTAAATTGCAGGAAAACACAGTTCCTTCGACTTGGTAGCTCCGTCTGGGGCTACCGTGATACTGAATACGACAGAGTCTAACAATTCCAGCCAACCGCGTTGATACGGGTTAGCAAAAGTGTCGACAGACTCGGAGACAGTACCTTTTGTTGTTGCGGCCGACACGATGGTACGGGCCGGTCCGGGGCAACCGTCGCAGTTGCGATGTGAGATGGAAGCGTTGCAGCGTGCAATGTCCTCACGTCTCGGTGCAGGCAGCGGCTCGTTGACGTAGTCGGTGAGACCAAGGCTTGTGTTGCAGGGTGAGACGGTGCTCGATGCGGTGCTGGCAGGTCACGATGCGGCGAGGGAGCCGGTCGATGTTCGAGTCGGGCAACGACGGAATCGAAGACGTCAGTGCAGCGTGTTGCGAAGCATTGCAGGGTACGATGCCCACCGGACGCGGTGCAAGCAGCGGCTCGTTGACAGAGTCGGTGAGACCAGGGTTGCGTTGCGGAACGAGGCGGTGCTCTCTACGGTGCTTTCAGGAAACGAAATCTTGCGACGGACTCGATGACAGAGTCGGTTACCCTTTTCTTCTCCAGGCAACTGAAAACAGCGGTTCCAGAGACGGTGCCCAGAAGTTTGGTGAGGTCTTTGATGTTCCTGAGACCTTGTGAACAATTCAAGCCCTTGGAGATCTTCCTCAAGCAGGCGACCAAGCAAAGTCCTTTCTCCTTTCCTTGGCAGCAAGTAGCCACTGCAGGCCAACCCCAGACAGCAAACAGCACAGGGGCAGTATTCCTCCTCAGCTTCTCCGGCTCTTCTCCTTGGCAAAGGTTCCTCTTGATTCCCAGAAGTGATCTAAAAGTCTGGGGTCTGTGCCCCAATATTTATATCCCAAAATCCTTTATTCTCTGGTGGCAGAGAAGCCCTGTGCTTGGTCAAAACCGGTTCTGTCCTCTCTGGTGCAACTTCCTGGCAGGAGGTGGAGGCAGCATTGTCCTTGGCAGACCAGGCCCATTCAGGTGAAAGGAAATTTCCTCCCCCTACTCTAAATGCAGCCCAGGTCTATTTAGCCCAGCCCTGACTCATCAGGCTCTCTGGAGCCACTGCTCCTCCCCAGCCCCTGTCATCCAAAAGCCAGACATGTAATACACAAACCAGGCAGAGGCATACTGGATGGCTAAGCAAGAAAATACCTACTTCCTAAAAGTGGTATTTTCAAACACAGAATGTAAAAATCACCCTCACTAAAAGATGCATTTTAACATTCTGAGTTCAGGCATACTAAACTTTATTTTCCTACCTTGTTCCCAGGGGTAGTTAGGTTTATAAGATGTTATAAACAAACTCCCCATTCTATCCTATGGGAATAGGTAGCCTTGCAATAGTGAAAAGCTAAATTGGCAGTAATTCACTATCAGGACATGCCACACACACACCAGGGCATGTCCTACCTTTCACATACACTGCACCCTGCCCACAGGGGTACCTTGGGCCTACCTTAGGGGTGACTAATATGTAAGAAAAGGGAAGGTATTTGTGCATTAGTTCCATTACCTTTATTGGAGGGATCTCTTTTAATTCAAATTAGGACAAGAACCCAATGCAGAATGTAAGTGTTCACATGGGATGCAGGATTACCATGGGGAGAGGAGTTTTTCAGTGATGCAATATTGTCAACACTCTTTATGAGTCGTATATATATCTCAAGAGTGAGTAAAACATATGGATCTACCAAAGATTGATATCACAGATTACATCAGATACACATAAGACGTTTAATTAGCTCTATTAATCTCTTATAGAAATAAGTCATATCTTCTTTTGTAGCATGATCAAAAGCTTGCCATCCTTACTGAAACTGAGTGAATGTGTATTGCTTTAGTGAGTAGGAAGTACAGGGAAACCATTACAGGGAGCACACTTACAGATTTGACTTTAGTTTATATTCAAGTTTTAACTGCAAATCAGCCCATCATATACAGTGACCACCACAATATTCACTCCAACTTGATCCTCCATGTTGATCCTTCTACTGTACTACCAATGACCAACAAAACCCCACACAGGCCATGTTGTTAATTAATGGTCTCAAAGGACTGCCAGTGAGCAAATTACCAATCAACTCTATAATGAAAGTAAAACAGTTTTTGGTTTCTCCAAAGCTTTCAACAAATTGTTCTCCCTCAAGACCTCTTATTGCCCACAATACCAACTGGGGACTGGTTGGTTCTATAAGGACATAATACCTTGAAGAGAGTACACTGACGTCTTGAGAAATAATGGTGAATGCCCCCAAAAAGAGCTAACTCCAGCAACATTTGAGAATATACAAATGTTCTGTCTCTAAAGCAGCATGACAAATCATGGAGTCTCACAATATCCTCTCTGAATTTCAGAATCGAGAATGCACTGCTCCCAGGATCCCCCCCACTAGTAAGGCCTCTGCGATGCACTAGCACTCCACTGCATCCTCGAAGGCAAGAATATGGAAAATTACTTTCTGAGCAAGGTGTATGGTAAATTCTCAACCCAGGCCCCACCACCCATGAGATTGTACGAAGTACAGTATCTGTTCCTACCTTCCTTCAAACTATACTTAACAACCAGTTTTGAGGTACTCATAGCAGCCAGTTGTACCAAGGGATCAACAGCAGAACTGTATCCACCACAGATGTTTATGAGCATCCTCGTTACCACCTCTGCCTCCTTACCAGCCTAAGTCATCATTGATTCCAGCAAGTATCCCAATGATCACAGGACCTCCAAGTCAAGCTCATCCTAAGAAACTGGGACTCAGTCCAATATACCTGTCCAGATTCTAGCCAATCTCCTTGGCACACTCCTCTGAAGATCATCCTGCACTCAGATTTCAGCTTTCTTTGAAGAAAACAACTTTGTCTCTGATCATCAAACAGGATTCATGCAAGGAAGAGGGATAACATCTTCCTTGATCACCATCGAGGATGGTTAAGATCCAAACAGAGTTGCTGCATTACTACTACTGGGCCTCTATTCTGTTATTAACATGATTCAACCCTCACCCTACTTTAGAGATGAGTGAACTTGATATTCATTCTGCCATACTGGACTGGATTTTCTCCTACCTCTCCAGAAGATCAAACATAATTTTGCTTCCACCTTTGTCCTTGGCTCCTTTTCACTTCTACGCCTGCATCGCCAAATCTTCCAACATGCCCCTTCCATATTCTATAGGCTATGTCAGTAGCTATTCTGTTAATTAAGTGGGCTCACCTGCAGTTTGTACTTTTGGGAGATACATCCTAGGATTTTGGCGTTACCTCCGAAACGACCTAGAGTATTTGATTCCTGTCTTATTAGCTATTACAAAGGGGTGAATGGATCCGACCTGCCTAGACATGGGGGCTCCTGAGACACCATTACCTGGGCTTGGAGAGCAAAGTGTGGCTCTCTTACCACCTTAGCTGCTGTCCTTCCCATCTTGTAGGAATTCCTACCTCAAATATTCAAGAGTTCTGATTCACACAGACAACATGACTACCAAAGCTTATATCAAACTTCTGAGTGTCACCAGATTCATGAAGCTGATCTCAAATACATCATCAATCCCTCAATTGAATCTTATGTTATATATCTCTTTGAAGTAAATGTGAGAAATGTGAACACTTGTCAGGTGTATGCTTTAGCATGCACTTTTCCTCATCTGTGGACTAATATTTCCCTTCTGAGAATCTCTAAGCCTTTTTCTAAGAGGTTTAGATATTTTAGATTGGGCTTGATTGACTCCTGGGACAAATACTTGCTACCTTGGTCCAAATGCCTTGAATGAAATTTGCCGTCAAGACCATGATCATCATTGATCCTTTTTGAAAACTGGTTTGTAGCCAGATAGGTGAGATCCTTGGTTTAAGATGAGCTTGAGTGTTGCAGTTTCAACTGGATTCTTTTAACAAAGGTTTAGTAGCCTCTATCCCAAGTGTTTAATTGTTGCCCATAAGTGACTTAAGTAACACTGATTCAGGTTGGAAGAGCTGGAACTTTGTGACACATCTACAAAAGGAATGGAGGATGAATAGGCCTCTTTATCAGAGTCCACTTTTTGAGCCCTTGAAGGGGACTGACTTAAATTCTTGTTAGTAAAAGAGGGAGAAGGGGTAGTCAGGCTATTTATAGCTCCTCTCTATAGGTTAGGGGATCAGTCAGGGGTTTAGTAGCTAAATTATTAAAAAGCAAAGTGTACTCTTTTGCATCTGCCAACGGCCAGCCACAGGCACTTAGGCCCATAGGCCGCTCACACACAACTTAGTGGCCATTGGACCTGACCATGCCCCCAAAGAGCAACCACAGTCAGACACACTCTAAGCCGGTGAATTATAAAGATTTATATGCAATGTAATATATGGAACAAAGTACGCCCTGCCATACATTATAAGGATATGGCAAGTGACCAAGGAGTTCCATGACCATATAGAGGAACAAGACTGAAGGCCAAGTTCTTTGATAAGGTTATCGAACTTCAAGGTGGCTTGCAATATGCTTATCATGTATGGAAGGGAGTACTTAAATCCTTGGTGCATAGCTCTTTCATAAGACAGAGAGCATGTTTGCAAACATGAAGAGCAAAAATAGAATCTCTACTTAAAAATTAAACACATCAACAAAGCTGTTCGATATTTGTTGCAAAAAGATATTAGAATTGGTTTAATACAAATCGTTTTTTTTTTAAACAAAGGCGCAGTCAGGGGCGGCTCATCCACTATGGCGGAGGAGTGTCACCCCACTGCTTAAAAGCAGTGCAGAAGCAAAAACATAAAATGATAATAACTTTTAGTTATTATCATTTTATGTTTGGCTGCTTTGCTGGCGGGGAGGCGGGTGGGCGGGGCTGATCTGCGAGCAGGGCAGTGGAGAAGTGGTTTGTCCACTCCTAAACGTGCGCAGTGACTGTTTGGTCGGCCCTCTTGGGCCACCCAAACCAGTCATGCGCACTTTCCCACTTCTCCATGCATGCTGTATTACAGCCTGCATGGAGAACATGCCCACCCCTCCAGCCCCTGGCTGAGCGCCTTGTCACGGTGCTCAGACCAATCACAACGCTGCAATTGCAGCGTTGTGATTAGCTTAGGGGAGGGAGCCTGGCTTCCTGCTTCCTGATCCTGAAATCGGAAGCAGGAGAGCAGGAACAGCGATGCGGGACCGGGTGGCGGGAAGGTAAGTGATTATTTTATTTTTTTCTTCTCCGTCCCGCAATCACGACCCCCCACGCATGACCCCACATTCCCCTGCACCACTCCCCCACCTGCGCCCTTACCCACGAGTCATGCCGGCTGCTGCTGGACGCAGTCGCTCGGAATGTGTAGTAACATGCATAAAGATTCTAACTTGTATACAGCTACCTTAGGAGTGCGAAAAAGAAACATGTTACCATACATTTATAAACTTCCCCTTTCTGCTTGTCATGGCATGAAAGAAAAGCAAGGCTTCATTTTTATTCTTTAAACAGCTGCTTTAATTATGCTTTGTAACCTGACCTGCGTTTCCCCTTGGCTTCTGGCTCTGGCAGCAGGCATTGTGATGTCAGAACTCAACTGTAATAGGTTATGACAGTTGCGTTCTTATGTCATTTCTTTATCATCAGTGACTGGGTGAGTCACAAATCACGCAGTATAAAGAAATTAGAGAATGGCTTTCAGTATAGGGATTTCAGAATCCCATATATTATAGATATTTATGTAACTACAATCTTACTCTCTTTGGAATCTGTTTGAATGAAGTCTGTAAGTGATCTATTGATAGTCACTTACAAGTAAGAAGCCGTTTTTCTCCTTCTGGAATAAAGGTGTTGCGAAGTAGTTATGTAGCAATGCTCCTGGGGGGGTTATAAGGTTGCCTTATGTTTGAATATTGTCATTGATTAGAACACTGACCGATACTGCTCTACTACAGAGTAGTGAGGATTTGAAAGCATGCTTGCTCTCAAACAGAGCTCTGCATGTAAGCGATCTACATACAAATGCCATGCATTTCAGGTGACCCAGTGTGCTTCAAAGGCCAAGACATGCTCAGTTTCTGCATCTTTTTATCACTGTTACTCCAAGAGTCTGAAGCTGTATAGTGCCAGCTTCAGACTCTTGGACTAATGACTCTCGGATTGATGAGAAAAAGGTGGCGGACAGCACTTGAATGCCTTTGGGTGAGTCACTGCTGACAATAATGGAAACAGTGTTGTTCCTGTTTAAGGTCTTATGGAGGTGAAAGTAAGGAAAAGTAAGACCACTGATAGAAATCAGAGTATGAGTAGCGTCACAGAGGGCCCCAACCATGTTCCTGAATTGGCATTGATGAAAGCAGAAATGGATCTGAATAGATAGTTTCAAGACATATGACCTATTAATTATTGATGGGGAGTAGCCCACTCATCTGTTAACCATACAACTTCTAAGGACAGATACGGCTTATCATTCCAGTATTATCTATGAGTGGCTAACTCTCAGGAATGCAGTTTGGTCTGGGTTCAGAGTTGACCAGATAATACTGGAAAGTCTTTGTGTTAAGACCATCAAATTAAGCTTACTGTCTTGGTCAAATAGAGATACAGGCCTAAATTTGATGTAGCATTTGAATACATTCCCTTCTTTAGCGACAATGTTAGAAATTGGGTTGTTGGCTGAGTAGTATGCTAGACCTGCTTAATCAACAGCCACAATCCCTGGTAGGGTGAACCACAAGAGTCACTGAATTAACCTCTGCTTAACCCTCTGGTAGTTTACGCCAAAAGCAGTCAGGCTTAACTTAGAGGCAATGTGTAAAGTACTTATGCACAAAACCACTAATAAAGTGAAAACAAAACACAGGAAAAATCCCACACCGATTTAGAAAAATAGAATTTTTTTAAATAAATTGTTAGACACCAAAACAACAAAAAATCCAATCAATAGAATTGTAGTTATGAATTTTTAAACTTTAAGGTAAAGACTAGCATCTAAATGATCAAAGCACCAACTGCAGACATCTAGTTGTGTGAGATGGGGGTCAAAGTCGAAAATGTGGCCAATCGCGATGGAGCGTTAGTCGAATACAAAAAGTGAATTGGGCAAGGTCGGCGCTTACCTTCGGACTTAGAAGAAATTGGAAAAAAAGTATTTTAGAAGGTAGAAGTTCAGCGGGGTAAGGCTGCAAGTGGTGTCTGAGGAGGAGGCGTCATCATCAGGGAGCTGCTGGAAGAAGTTGCGGTGAAGACTTAAGCTTGATTTAGATCTTGGCGGATGGGATACTCCATCACAACAGTGACGGATATCCCGTCCGGCGAAATATAAATCCTAAAGGATATAATGGGATTCATATTGCGGCGGATGGCATATCAGTCTCCGTTGTGATGGAGTAACGCATCAGCCAAGATCTAAATCAGGCCCTTAGTTTCTGTTTTAGAAGTTAAAAGTCTCCAGCAGGACAAGGCCGGAGGCTGTAGCTGATGAAAGTTCCACAAAGCTGGATACCCCTTTGGCGAAGGACCACTGAACAGAATCTGCTGCTGCAGAGAAGTACGTAGTGGGAGTTGCCGCAAACTCAGGCCGACAAGCGATGCACCTTAAGCAGATAGACTATCAGGTTCATCCCAATCTCCTCACGGTTCTCAGAGCAGTTTTTAGCCAAATATTTTGGATTTTGGCTATTTGGTGCTTTTAACACCACCAACAAGGGTCTAGGACTAGAAGGGCACCACTTGGGGGGGGTTAGGAACCACATCAGGCTGGATCTAGGTATGGATTCAAGGTGGCTGGAGCCTTTTCTATCCTTGAGGCTTTGATCAGGAGGCCAGCCAACTAGCCCTTGGTCACTCTAGTAGTCCTGGGTTCAAGAAGTGGAATGGGGCTCAAGCAACAGGGCAGGCCTCATGCAGCAAAGCAATCCTTCCCGGTGCAGCAGTCTTCTGAAGTACACAGGAGGCCACAGCAGCAGGCAGTCCTCTAAGAGTTCTTCTGAAGATCCAGAAAATGAACTGAAGAATGGGTCTGAGGGTCCGATTTTTTATAACTGGTGGCTTCTTTGAAGAATGAGAAGTTTCTAGAGAGTTCCCCCATTGAAGTGCTTGAAGTTTCCTGTCTCCCCTGCCCTTGCTTCAAGCTGGCTGCACGAACAATGCAAGGGTGACAAGTCAGTTGTGTGAAGGCAGAGCACAGCCTATTCAGTTGCAAGTGGGCTGTGCCCAGCTCCGCACCCCCATCCTGCCAGTTGATGGCCCAGCCAGGCACAACTAATCCCTCCATAGTGTGGCTGTCTTGGAGTAATATACAAAGTTCAACTGCCAACTGCTCCCAGTCATGTGACCCAGGAGCAGGCACCAAACAGGGCAGTAAAATGCCAACGTTCTAAACGTGGCATTTTCAAAATTGTAACTTAAAATCCGACTTTACCATTAAAGAAGATTTTTAATTATAATTTCTCAGACACCAAACATGAAATATTTACCTGTTCCCAATCAAAGGTTAGCACTTATTAAATGTAATATGGCAACCAATGTTATCCTATCGGAGAGGTAGGCCGCACAGTAGTGAAAATCGAATTTAGGAGTTTTTCACTACCAGGACACGTAAAACTTAAACGTACATGTTCAATCTTTAATTACAATGCACTCTGCCATATGAGCTACCTAGGGCCTACCTTAGGGATGACTTATTTGCAATAAAAGGGGCATTTAAGGCTTGGCAACGGTGTTAAATTGCCAAGTAGAATTGGTAGGTTAAAACTGCAGTCCTGGGACACTTAAGTGGGTGGGGCAATAAGTCCTGCAGGCCCAATAGTAGCTTTTATTGCATATAAGTCACCACTAAGGTAGGCCCTAGACAGCCCATAGGGCAGGGTGCATTGTAATTAAAAGGTTGGACGTGTACTTTTAAGTTTTCCATGTCCTGGTAGTGAAAAACTCCCAAATTTGTTTTTTTACTACTGTGAGGCCTACTTTTTCCATTGGATAAATTTGGGTTACCTTGTTACATTTAATAAGTGCTAACTTTTGATTGGGAGCAGATGGGAAATTCATGTTTGGTGTCTGAAAAATTGTAATTTAAATCCTCTTTAATGGCAAAATCTGGTTTTAAGTCACAGTTTTGATAATGATACATTTAGAATGTTAGCATTTTGTTGTCCTAACTGTTTGGTGCCTACAGCCTGTTCGTGGGTCACATGACTGGATGTAGTTGACAGTTGGCTTTTGTATATTCCTCCCAGACAGCCACATAGTAGAGGGATTAGATGTGCCTGGATGGGCTATCACGGCCATGATGGGAGGGCCAAGCTGGGCACAGCCTCACTTACAAGTCAATAGACTTTGCCCTGCCTTCACACTAGCTCATTGAACCTACAGCCAGGCTGGAACCAGGGCAGGAAGGCAGGAAATTCTAAGCACTTCAAAGGAAAATTTCTAGAAACTTCTCCTACTTCAAAGAAGGCACCAGGTATTAAAAATAGGACCCTCATAGCGGCTTAATCACTTTCTACTTCATCCCAGGCAAAAAGCTTTCAGAATCCATAATCAATGGTCCTGTTTTGTCTGGAAAGAGTTAGAAGTTGGCAAATTCCATGGGATGTTTCCTGAAGTGCCCAATGCAGAAGCTAACGCATAGGAAACTGGAGTGAACTCAGAAGGAAGCAGTAAAATAGAAGAAAATGTATATAGAATAAATAAAGAATGCCCAGTTTACAGCTGTGCGAGGGATGAAGAGAGCACTGGTGCCTCACCCACTGCTTCTAAAGGGCAAACTTTCACTTCAAACATTAATTGCCCTGGGGCAGGTATCCATATGCACTTGTCTTGTGAGTTGAGGCTGGGCAGGTACAGGATATGACAGTACATGCTAGAGACACACATGCATGAAAAGGAATGCTCATACACTAGCAACAATTTGAAAGGTGAACACATCACAAAGAGCAACCTAGCAATATCGCAAAACATTAAAATAAATAACACAAACACTAGAGCCGATTTGACTGGCACACCTACAATCGGACCTGATTGCATAGCATCACTACTCCAAACTCCACCCAGCATCTAGCATTGCCTGCAAGCCTGAGATTAACTCTGCCCGACAGATGCATCATGTGTCGAAGCTACAACCAACAGTGAGTTCCAGTGCTTGGCCATGTCATAGCACAACCAATTGTTGGGTGGCCTCCATAGTGAAAATGTGTGCAACCGTTAAGCCGAGTATCAGATGGCAGCAAACACACCTTTTTTCTATTTTTAGGTTTCACCTACAGACAGTTTTGTGAAAGCCCATTGCTCACCATTCTTTGGCTTTCTTGTCATTCTAGTTTCCTTTATTCTTATTCAATGGCTTTCCTTCCTATTCTTCTATCTGTCCCTCCTCTGGAGCATAGCAGTTTTGCTATTCTTTTAGCTGGATGACTTGCATCCTTCCACTTCTCTCCTTTAGGAAACTAATTGTTCTATTTCTTTCTGCATTCCATGAAGGTGCATGTGTTTTATTTCTGTCTCTATCATGTGCTGGTCCCTCCACAAATACCCATCCCCATGCGCTCCATGCTGCTCCCTTCTCGTAGATAATTTGCTGATTCCCCAAACGATGTCTAGCTTTTTTTTGCTTTTAATTTCGTTTTAATTTCTCTCCTCTGCCTCAAGCTCCTCCTTTGCTCAACCATCATTCTGTGTTGCTCCCCCCAAATTGACTTCTCCACCCATCACCTCCTCCGTTGCTCACTCACTCACCCCTCTCGTCTCTGTCTTTAACAGTTTTTTGGAGGCCCTGCAATTTGTTGTCAGGCTGCTCCTTTTATTAAATGCGCTTTTCGAATATGTTTAAATATTTTTATTTTATTTACCCCTCCATGCAGCAGATTTTACGGGGTCTGGATTCATTCGCCACTCAGTAAGCGATTCCTGTGAATAAGTAAAGCTACACCACGGAGGGTTCACGTTTTCATGCAACGTTATTCATGTTTTATCTGAATAGTCTTGCTTTTTGCCCCACAGATTCAGTTGTTGATCCTACAGGTGAGTACCGCTGCATGAGGGTTATTACTTCGCTCTGGCATCCTAGAATTTTGTTCTAGTCCTGATGAAGTTGACAACCCAGGTAATGAGGACCTAAACTGACGTACTGTTTTCATTACATACATGCCTGAATCTGCGCCTTGTTCAGACCACTGAATTGTCTATTTGTTCTATTGCTTTTATTTGTAAAAAGCACACCTTATTATTGGCTTGGTATTGTACACCACGTGACCACATCAGCACAGAGCACTTGCTTGTAAGCTTATTGTTGACTCAATTATATACTTTATAGCATTTAATTGTTGGGTCAAGCTCTCTGTTATTGATTATGATGTGAAACTATTTGGCTCCCTGCAGAAGCCACCTTTTTGTTGTATAATATGCCCCTGATTCCAGGTGGTTTTTAGGCTGCCCCTGTTCCCAACCATATTTTTAAAGGAGCACATGGATTTCAGACCTGTTCTGCAGCATCTCACCACAGAGGAGATTCGAAATCTGCAGGTGAAAAAACACAAAAAAGACCAGGGAAACACACTAGGCAGATGGAGATCCTCACATAAGATAACAGTGTGTACACTGCGTATAAACTCCTTGTGCTCTACTGTTGCATACACATGTCACAAAGTGCTGTTACGGCATATATATATACTTACACGAGCCGCAAATGTCCAGGCAAGTGCCCCTACAACGCTTGCACACACTGGTAGTCAATGTGTTAAACATCACCATCAAACTATGTAGGTTTTCAAATAAATTATCAAGCCTTTTTCCATAGCAGGCACTCTAAACACATGTAAGATCCTTACGGAGATGCGAAAAAGGTCAGGGCATATGGTGTAGTGAACAATAATAAACCATGTTTGCTCTGCAAAACAATTTCGGCAAGGATCTAATTATAACGCACAATTGGTCTCACACCTGGGAATAGCCATCTGCTCCAAGATGCCATAGAGTTGGAATAAATGCTTGTTTATTAGGTAAATACAGTAGATAAACGCACAATGATGCACCTTTATGAAACTACACAGAGAATAGAAGGCTTGATAGGAAAAATAATGGAAGTCATGTGGGACTTTTTTCGGACTCAGGTCTATGTTCTTCATATACAGTACAGTGTATGTTGGATAAAATGTATGTTATGAAAATATATTTCCAAGGGTGTGTCTGTTTCCGGGTTTGTGTAACAGCTTAGGAAAAACAAAGCAATCTGAGGAGCATAAATGCATAACTAAGTTCTGAACAGTGGATTCTTCATTACACGACAAACCTCAGACAACTTATTTACCATTTTATCTCTTAACTCACTGTTGGACATGGCCCTCTCTGCAGGGTCACCCCCAAACCTTTTGCTTTTTACCCTCTGTTTTTTAGTCAATTCATTTTTGTTGGCCTTAGGACTCTGTGCACTTTACCACTGCTAACCAGTGCTAAAGTGCTTGTGCTCACTCCCCTAAGCATGGTTTGATTGGCTTACACCTGATTGGCATATTTCATTCACATGAATAGGACACGTCACAACGCAAACATTTACAACGCATGCTTTTACAACGCGGTTTTTACATCGCAACGTCCATTACAACGCATGATTTTACAACGCATGCCATCACAACACATTTTTAGAAACTACATTTACAACGCATACCATTACAACGCATACCATTACAACGCATAATAGCTTTAGGGCAACAGTAGGGTAAGTGTTGGATAGTGTAGGGGTAAAAATTACTATTCCCACTCCAGTGAGTGCAACAGTAGGGTAAGTGTTGGATAGTGTAGGGGTAAAAATTACTATTCCCCATTACTTACCTTATAATGAGTTGTAATAACATGCGTTGTAGTGACATCCGTTGCAATGGCATGCTTTGTAGTGACATGCGTTGTAATGACATGCGATGTAAAGGCAGTTGCGTTGTAACAACCGTGTTGTAAAGGTAGTGTGTTGTAATGACTGCGTTGTAATGGATGTTTCCCCATTTACATATGAGCCCCTTGTAGAGTGGTATACCATATACCCAGGTCCTGTACATTAAATGCTACCAGTGGGACTGCAAAAGAAACAATCGATGGACGGAATGCTGGACAATGCAAATTTTCGCCCCCAGTTACAAGGATCTGGGTTTAATCCATCATTCTTTTGGTCACCACACCACCCCAGTTTGGACCCAGCCATATGCAAATCAGTCTTGACCCTGTTCCTTATGGGAACAGTCCAGCCTGAACTGCCAAGCCAGGTCCTCCCTGGACCGGAAACAAGCATCCTGGGACCGGTATCAGGACATCACCCTTCATCAGCCAGGCTAGCTTGAATCCAGTGGTGTAGTGAGCACGGGACCCACGTCTGGGCATACCCTTCCCACTTAGGGCGACATATGCAAAAGAAACAATTGATGGACGGAATGCTGGACAATGCAAACATTCGCCCCCAGTCACAAGGATCTGGGTTTAATTCATCATTCTTTTGCTCACCACACCACCCCAGTTTGGCCCCAGCCATATGCAAATCAGTCTTGACCCTGTTCCTTATAGGAACAGTCCAGCCAGAACTGTCAAGCCAGGTCCTCCCTGAAGCGGAAGCAAGCATCCTGGGACCGGTTTCAGGGCATCACCCTTCATCAGCCAGGCTAGCTTGAATCCAGTGGTGTAGTGAGCACGGGACCCACGTCTGGGCATACCCTTCCCACTTAGGGCGACATATGCAAAAGAAACAATTGATGGGCGGAATGCTGGACAATGCAAACATTTTCCCCCAGTCACAAGGATCTGGGTTTAATCCATCATTCTTTTGCTCACCACACCACCCCAGTTTTGACCCAGCCATATGCAAATCAGTCTTGACCCTGTTCCTTATGGGAACAGTCCAGCCCGAACTGCCAAGACTGCAGCACTTATTGTGCCACCCACTTAAGTAGCACCATAAAACATGTCCCAGGCCTGCCATTGCAGTCTGAATGCAGTTTTACAATGCCATTTTAACTTGGCAATATAACACCATAGCCAAGCCTTAAACTCCTCCTTTATTGCACATATGTCACCCTTAAGGTAGGCCCATAGGGCAGGGTGCACTGTAATTAAAAGGTTGGACACGTACTTTTAAGTTTTACATTTCCTGGTATAAAAAACCACACAAAAATGTTTTTCACTACCGCAAGGCCTACATGTCCCATTTGATAACATTGGGTTGCCTTATTACATTTGATAAGTGCTAACTTTTGATTAGCACCAGTTAGCCAGTTCATGTTTGGTATCTACAAAATATTGTAACGAGAAATCCTCTTTAATGGTAAAGTTAGATTTCTAATTACAATTTATTTTGAATATGCCACTTTTAGAAAGTTGGCATTTTCCAGCCTGTAGCCCTTTTGTGCCTGCAGCCTGTCTTGGGCCACATGACTGGGTGTAACTGACAGTTAGACTTTATGAATTCTTCCCAGACGGTCGCACGATAGAGGGATTAGGTGTGCCTAAATGGGCCATCTGCTGGCAGGATGGGGGCGGAGCAGAGCACAGCCCCACTTGCAACTGAATAGTCTGTGCTTTACTGTTGCACAAAGGAATTATCATCTCCACATTGCAGCAAATCCTGTTCAGTGGTCCTTCGCCAAAGGGGTGTCTGAGCCCCTGGAACTGTCTCGCCTCTTCCCGCTGGAGATTTTTGACTTAAAAAGAAAAAGACTGAGGGCCTGATTTAGATCTTGGCGAGCCGGTCACTCCGTCACAATGGTGACTGATAGTCCGTCCGCCGAAATATAAATCCCATAGGATATAAAGGGATTTATGTTTCGGAGGACGGGATATCCGTCACCGTTGTGACGGAGTAACCCATCCGCCAAAATCTAAGTTAGGCCCTAAGTCCAAATGTAGAAATCTTCACTGGGCTTCAAACCACGGCTCCCCGATGATGACACTCCCTCCTCGGACACTGGCTGCAGCCTTGTCCCACTGAATTTAACCTTCACAGAATACTTTTCTCAAAATTTCTTTGAAATCTGAAGGTAACCGCTGACCGGCCCCAATCCACTTTTTGTATCCGTACTGAGCTCCATTGCGGTCGGCCATATTTTTCGACTTAGACCCAGTCTTGCACAACTAGATAACCGCGTTTGGCGCTCTGATCTTTTAGGCTCTACTTTTTACTAAAAAATTCATAACTCGGGTTCTACTGATTGGATTTTTGTCGTTTTAGTGTCAAATAATTTATTAAAATTGTCTCTATTTTTATAAATTGGTGTGAGATTTTTCTTGTGTTGTGTTTTCACTTTATTACCATCTGTGTGCTGCATAAATACTTTACACATTGCCTTTAAGTTAAGACTGACTGCTTTTTGTGCCAAGCTACCCAGGGTTAGGCACAGGTTATTTTAGTGACTTTTTGTGGTTCATCCTGCAAGGGAGTGTGACTGTTGCTTCACCAGGGCTCGTACCCCAGCCAACCAAAAACCCAATTTCTCACACTCATTAACGTATGCTATTTAAACAATGTGACTTTTCCAACACAAAGCAAAGTGATGGCAACAAAGCATTAATGGTGTAAAGGTGGCACTGCATGCCATAGTGCTTTTGATGACAGAGTACTGAGGCAGATTTTACACATATATTTGCTACTTGTATCATGATTCAGAATTATTGGAATATGGTGTTCTATCCATTAAATCGATTAATGAGGATGGATATAGTCTGGGATGCGAAAATGATTATATTAGGCCATTCATTAATGAAAAGGAGTAATGCAGGGGTCTAACATTTTTCATAAGAGCACACCACTGATGCTACCAAAGGATGGGGTTGCTGAATACCAAGGCTGCCTATTCTTGATTCCATACCTGGCCTCTTTCTTCCACCATCATTCACTTCCTGTCTCTCTATCTCACTCAAATTCAAATTCATCTTTATTCGGTTTTCAAAGAAAAAACATAAAAGGCAATGCAATACAATCAAATACAATATAAAACCCAGTAAAAACAAACTTCACAAATAAAAACACATTTTTCTTTTATAAATTCCATTGTTGATCAATGAGGGGGATATTTCAGTGACTATGGTGAGGTGAGGTGATTTTATTTCAGTTAATAAAAACCATATTGCATAGGTAAAAACATTAAAAAATATACTACTATCTTTTGAATCAGTTTTTAACAATTTCCTTTAAGCATCAGAGAAGTTCATATTGTACTCTGTTTGGATAAAATTACTGTAGAGCCATCTTTACGTTGCATTCATCAGTCTTTTTTGCGGTCAGTAGCCGTTCTGCTTTAAGATCAAATTTGATGAAAGCAGCTATTATTTGTGGGGACTCCGCTTTCATGCAGAATAGTAAAGGGTGCCGACATGATCTAATACCATACGTATTAAAAACTCTTTTCAATAAAATTGTTCTGTATATTATTTAATAGGATTGGGCAGATTGATGAAATGTGAGTCAAGCTTTCTTCATGTAGTGAGCAAAGTCTGCACTTTGTGTCCAAAGGTTGCGGTTGCCATTTGGGGATATATTCTAGTGTTTGGCATAAACCAAAACGTAACTGCAGAAGCTTGTTTTTATAAAATGATCTAAGTAATGTCGTAAGGTATTTATGGGGGTGAGGCTCCCTGTAGGTGTCAATCGTTATCCATGCGTGCCTTCTTTTTCTGAACTCTTCTTTATCTTCGAACCATGACAGCCTCCTCGTTTGCCTATTAATGACTTTTTAAAAAGAGTCATGCAGAAGTGCCATGCCCTATAGCTCTTTAGCTTTCAGCGTTGTTAATGCCTTGTTGAGTGCTCGAGCCCAGTTGTTCGAATTTTAATGCATGTTATTTTGAATTTCATTCCATATCAGAGCTCACAATGTGTTTTCATCGGAGGATCTTACTAATTACATTTATTTGATCAATGACCATAGTACTATCCTAAATACACAAGCGGGCATTTGATTACACTAAACAAAACAGCATACGTAACAAAGACAGAATGATAACTCCGAAAAGATCACATTTTATAAAAATCCTAACTGCGTAAACCATACACTATGAGCAGAGAGAGAGGATACCTTAGTAAACTCTCCATCGATTTCCTACATCTGGCTGCTGCTATAAAAACCCAGCAAACTCTAACACACACATCTGGAGTCCCTAAAAGCTGGAGATAAAATAACAAAATTCAAGATGCTTTAAGATTGGTTTCAGGTAAAATAAGAAAAAAGATCTATAAAATGTACAAAAGACATAAAATGCAGCAGGGCAAATCGAAACAAATACGATATCTCCCATCATGAGAGGAGTAGAGATAGATCAATTGCCAGCACCTCAGACATGCTAAGCATGATGTGCTCCTTAACTAAACTTTTGTTGGACTCGGAGCACAATGTATTGGAATGACGAAAATGATTCAACCTAGCCTTTTTATATTGGCTGTTGCCTCTGCTGTTTCTACACCAGTGCAACATTGATGTTACTAGGCGGGCCAACATGGAACTGGTGCCCCAGCTGTACTGCTTCTGCTCCCTCCCTTTGTGCTGGGTCATCATGACTGCCAATGCCACCACTGTATTACCAGCCAGACTGCTAATAGAAAGCTGAATTGCATCATGGACACTATGAAAGAAACACACCTCAAGTGTCGTACATCTCATATTAATGATTCTAATCACAGAATCATTCATTTAGGATGTCTGGCTTGTGAAGTGGGCATTTCCTTCATAATCTCGTTTGAAAGACAAGTTGCAGTGTGAAGAGATTTTGTCTGTGTTAACGTCAAGGACAAATAAAGTGGGGCATATTTACAAGGGCTTATCGCCACCAGAATATCACTTTTTTTGACGTTCTGGTGGGGATAACCCCATCGCCTTATTGACAAGGCGGCGTTAAACCATTTAATGTGGCTTAACGCCGCCTTGAAAATAATGCCCCTTTCACACAGGTCTTAGCCTAAAAGGGGCAGGTAATGGGTGTTACAGTGGGAGGTCCGCCACAACACTCATTGCTTTTTGACGCTGCCCCCTATTTACAAGACTGGCGTAAATATGGGGCAGTACCAAAAATAGGACCAGGGAAAACCTGGTCTTAAACTGGCGCAACGAGGAGAAATTATTAATTTCTCCTCGTTTTTGCTGTTTCTATGTGTGCTGCATTCTGTAGCACACATAGAAAGAGCAAATCGCCACTAGTGATTGTTCATGTGTAGGAAGGTGTACCTTCCTGCACATAAACAATCATTAAATAATGACGAGTTACAACTTCTGTATGTGCTGCATTCTGCAGCACACATAGAAGTTACAAATCACCATGTTTGATTGTTTATGTGCAGGAAGGGACACCTTCCTGTGCATGAATAACCATACCCTGCAACGCAGGCACCCTTGCACTATGGTGCAAGGGTGCTGCGTTGGTGCTAGGCAGCTAAATTCAGCACCAGCACTAGGGAAAACGCAGGGGTGCACCGTATTATTGTAAATATGGCGCATCCCTTCGTTTTCAGAATGTCAGAGCGCGGCATCACCAATTGTGGCATAACACCGCGCTCTGCCATTCTGTTGTAAATATGCCCCAGTGTTTATCGTTATTCTGTAACTTACCCGTCAAAGTTACAGAAACAACATTGGTTATTCACACTTTGCCAACTGGCTTGTGCTTCAGATGTATACTTTGCTTTGTTTTCTAAAAACTGCAAAACGTTTGGTAAAATTTCAGAAGAAAAGAAATTCTATAGTGATTATGGATGTGAGCAGCGTGGCGGTGCTCTAGTTAATAGTAGAATAGACCTTAGCAGAGCACATTGCGGCTCGGTCTCACCCCTCCTTTCTAAAGGATTCATGCCAGTAATCTCGCTTAATGGTATTTTCATAGCATAGTGATAAGGATTTCATCTCACATATAAAGTCCCACCGTAAATGTGCCTTACATTACTGGAATGTGTCATTCTTTAGGAAGTGACGTTGTATCGTGATTACAGTATTTCTGCTGAGAAAATGAAAAGCACATTCCTCAGATATATTTGAAGAGTAACCCTTAAGAACAGCCTATTAAATGCAGGGATTTTTCTATCTTCTTTTTTTAGCAATACGTGGTGTCAGAGGTGTCTTAGTGGTCCTTAAAAAAAATTCTAGGTACACCTCTGCAAGTAGGTTGATGCTGCTTTTCACAGCACGCATCACTGGATGAAGACAAGCCGACACGGGAGTTTTTGGGTGCTGAGATGCCCCGGTGCCTGACTGTTTCTAGGGGTGGGCAGAGCAAATTTCTACACCGGGTGCATCTCCTGGGGAGGACGCAGAAAGAGCTAATAGTGCCCATTATACCTTGAGATGGGAACACATATGCGTTCTAGTTGCCTACCGTCCTCACTGGGACTTGAACCAGGGCAATGAGCCCGCTTTAGCCCGTGTTAAAGGCTTTAGTTTGGCACAAACATGCCTTCAAGCACTTGGAGAGAATCACATGATGCTGCAGGCAGCAGGCGACTCTGCCCTGCTCTGTTCTGCCGCTATCTGCGTTGAGGAACAGACGCCAGACAGCAGCTGCCCAGATACGTTTTAGTCCTTCATTATGGTCTGGCTTGACAGTGCAGTTGTCACCAGACAATTATGTGAGGATCACTAGAGAGGGGCTTTGGCCGCAGGAGTACATTTTGGATTGGGCATAAGTTGTGTGCTTTCACAAAGAAAGTGCTTGTCCTCTACACAACTGTAATCGTTTTGTTTATTTATCCAGCTGCCTGAGCTTGAACTTTCAGGGGCACAGACATGACGTTGTAATGCTGTTAAAGTATCTTTGATAACTAGATAATGTATGGTGTTTTTCTGTGGCAGCAGCACGGACGGGAGGGGGGCAGCCATTAACCTAGAGGGATGTTTAGGTCTCGCTTGAAAGAGCATCTGTCACCTGACCTTTTAACCATAACCAATATTTTTCTACATTTCTTTGCTTCCATACAAATACATATCCAGTTCCATGCCATTTACTTATAATGTTTCACATTACCATACAACATTCCTTTAAAGCCAGACCTACTGGCATTGCCATTTCTTGTTTTAAATGTGAGTGAAACCAAAATAAACTTTTCTCCCTAGATGCATTTGAAGGAGGGAACCAACCAGGTACAGTATTGTGAGGAGTATTTTGTAAAGTGTCACTTGTTTTGTAATTTTAATGACGGAGTGCTGCATACGTTATCAAGAATATGCATTGTCTTCTGAAATAGTGGTGTAGAAATCTAGTTTGCTGACACTGTATTAAAACCTCGGAAGGGTGATATTCTGGTCTACTGTTGCAAATTATACATCTGTCAAATATAAAGGTAACTCTCTATTCCCTCATTCTAATCTGTAAGGGGATGTGCTACATTGTGTAATTTTTCCATGAAATTTTGCTAAATGCTTTTCTAGTGAAATGTGGTTTGCCGGTATCTTATGTCTCTGCATCACATTTTCTACAAACCACTCTTTCTCATTAGAGAGGCAAATTATTTCCCAGAGGCAAAGTATTTCCCTCATTAGCATGGGTGTGGCCTCATGCTAATGAGGGGAATATTTTGCCTCTGTGCTCGCACCCTATTATGGATGTGGGCGCAAAAGCAAAGAGGCCATCAGGAGGTGCACTGATTGTGTGCCACAAAAAGGTGGCCCTTAGTCAGTGGGTCCCCTGAGTGCAACCCCTGCAGGGGGAAAAGGCATCTCATAGAACCCCCCGACATCCCTCTGCAGGAGGGTGCAGTCAATCAAGGCACCTGCTTGCAGGGGGATCTCTGTCCCCTCTTTAACGTGCAGGCGGGAGCCACCTGCAAAAAGAAAGATGTAAGAACTGGTTCAAACAGCCACTCCATATTTCACTAATGTGCTGCCCTCCGGGCTGCACATGTTTGTGGCTGCTCAGAGACACACTTGCAATAGGGTGCACTGTTCCTATGTGTGCCTAGTGCACCTGGTTAATGGTGTGGCGTGGCGCAAATAGGGACAGTGCACCCATTCTATAATATGGGCGCTGGTATTACTGAATCCATGAGTCTCAGTATTACTGCTAGATCACAATCTGATCCCCTATAGACCAGTATGGGATGGGGAATAATATGCAGGAATTGGTATTTCTGCACAAATTACATCATTTGAACCCGCCATGCTGGGCACTTTACAGAGGGGAAACGTCCTTTAGTTATGACATGGTGATTTAGAACCAGTAAAAATGTGGGATTGCTGCACCTGGGAATAAGCAATCCAGCAAGCCTGCACCACTTGGGCTTTCCGATCAGTCTGGTAACTCCCACAGCCGGCAGAACTGGGAAAACAGGGCCACTTGCCCTGAGGGCCTGTGTGTCTTACTGAAGCCTGATAAAATCTTTTCACTATACAACAGCCATACTAATTGTTTAAGATGCTCCTGTTGTCAGTGTTTGATCGTGCACTAGGAGGTGTTTTTTATCAGTGGGTCCATCAAATGTTTGACCCGTTGTGAAAACTGTTTTTATAGTGCTGGAAGAAAAAAAGTAAAAAATGTGTCATTTCTGGTCACCTGGCAAGCTAACAAGCTAAACCAGTGTTTCCCAAACTGTCGGTCGTGATCCACTGGTGGGTCTCAAGCCGCTTTTTGGTGGGTCATGAAAGTCCAAGCAATAAAGCAATAAATAAAGATGCCTTTAAATTCCGTATTTATCTTGCCAAATTTGCTGCGCTTCAAAGACAGAAGTCGATTGTCAGACTATTGGCACCAGCACACCATTTACGTAGAGGGTTTTGCTAATGGTATTAGGGCAATTCCTATTCCCACATAGCAGACACTCAGGTTACTTACACAAGATGGAGAAAGGTTGAGTGCCTTGCCGGGACCTAAGCGTAATTATTTATTCAGGGGACTCATGGTTCAACCCCTCCCAGGTGGTGAGTTCGGCCCCTCCTTGTCGGCCTTGTCATACAGCATCCCTTCCCACCATGAATCATTACAGGAACAACAGATTATGGTGCCTCAAAAGGCCGCAGTTTATTTTCAAAACATGGATTATACATCTTGCAACTTACTGGTTGGTCATTTGCATACATTACATTCATGTAACACATTGCCCTCCCCGATGGTTTGTCTGTGTTCCTGGCTGACAGCACTACCTTAGGCTCGGGCCCCCTTTCTGCAGGTGTCTCAGTGTTCTGCGGGGCTCTAGGCTTCCCTTGCTACCGACTATGGTGGCTGTCAGGTCCAGCCCGGGCTGCAAGGGCCGTTGCGCTTGCCCTGGACCCTTGCTGGCCACTCTCCTACTCCCAGTGCCCCTGCCGTGTGGCATCCCAAGGACACTGTCTGAGCAGCTCTTCTACTCTAGCTGTGGTTGTGTGCTGTCACCTGCTCACCCTGTGTCCCTGCCGTGAGGCATTCCAAGGACACTGTTTGAGCAGCTATTCTACCTATGTTCCTCTCCCCTCTGGGTATCTCTCTGGTCTGCCTCCACCCTCCCTTTTCCCATCAACCATGCGGATTCCTTTCGGTGTGGGTGGGTGGGTTCCGAGGCAATGGTCAGCTAGTGAGGTCAAAGGGAGACCCGTGCCCCTTTTTAACCTCCTTGCCCCGCTCAGCCCCCTTCTCTGTTATTGAGTGGCTTGTGGGTTTCAAAGGGCGTGCCCAATCCCTGTGTGTCCCTTTTTATGGGCTTTCTCCCCGGTTGCTTCCGTCCCCGGGAGGCTTTCCCCATGGGCCCCTACTGAGTCCGGCTTCGCCTTCCCCGGCCAGTGTCTCATCTCCAATATTGAGTTACCACTGAACAAAAGTAACAAACGGCTAGAAGGGACCCACTGGTTCTGGACTCCAGTTTGTAGATCGCGCTCTTAAACTGAAGAATTAAAATATCTTTCTAAATAAATGGCGAACTGAAGCATTCCTGTGTTACTGTAAACCATATTTCAAATGGTGGGTTGGTACTTAGTCCGTGCTTAAGAACTGTTCTGTGTTTGTCAGTAAGAAGATTACTAGGACAGAGAGAGCGTCGGTGGATATTTCAACCAACCAGCCAAGGACACAGAAAGACACCTGCAGCTCATAGCTCTCGCATTAGATAATTCTTCAGGGATATTAATAGGGTGTCTATAATGTATGACAGGCGAGTCTATATGCTGTCTTGGAGTAACTATGCCGTTTATGTCGTCGACCATCCGTTGGCATCAATGGCGGGGAACACCCAACAATCCCCGGCAGATTACTAGCTAGAGGTGTCATATTGGGGTGTAGAAGCCCAGATGCTTGCATATTACTGAAATGCAATACATGGAGTTACAGGGGTTAAGAGACTGAATTGCAATGCAGGATCACTCATACAGGGCAACTTGCGTGTCAGTTCACCAAAATGTCAGGGGTAGCGGAAGTGACAGCACACGCCATTTGACCTTTACTTTCACTCAAACACACATGCTTTAACACATAAACACACATTCACTTATACACACATTCTCTCTTATATATGCACACTCTCACCCGCAAGCACACACACAAAACACATTAAACATTTTTTTTACTTACCTCAGCTGCCAGATAGGGTCATATTCCAGCTAGCTGTACTCCATTTCTTTACTACACTAATACTGAATAATATGATATTATTTACTATTAGTGTAAAGTGGCACCTTAACCAACATTCATAAGGACGAGCTGCCCTGGTGTTCCTGGCACTGACTTTGCCACTTCTGAGGCCAGGCGTTGCAAAGGCAGTGCCAAGGGTCGCAACTGGCAAGCCAGGGGTCGCAGTTGCGACCCCTAAATGACGTCCATGCTGCATTTTACACAGCACAAGTTATGTCCCATCTTACTGTAACTGTGACCTATATACCGTCCACGGCTGATGACAGTGACAAGGTGTACAAGTGAAAGCCCTCCCAAGCAGGATACTGGATGAGGTAACTGCATAGGGGTGTTGAGGCACAAATCCTTGCTTCTAAGGGCTGCTCTTATGATAGCACTCACTGGAATACAATAAGCAAAGTTACAGTGGTAAATAGACTGAAATTGCAATGGGGGGACCATTCATATAGGGCAGCTTGCATGTAACGCAGCACAAGCTATACGACGTAGCGGCTTCTTACTTATTCTCACCTCCGACTTTTTATATAGTATTCAGCTTTGCAAGAATATTCCTCACAAACTCTGTTTCAACCTGAGTTCCATTCATAGATATCCTAAGGATTTCTAGGGTCTTGGGCTGACGCATTTTGGGGTCCCTTGCTTGGAACAACTTTGAATCTATTACCCATTTTCAACGAATCCAAACCCTGGTAATGACAAACAATAGGAAATTAAATACTAAACTTTTCGAAATGGTGGCAAGTAAAAACAGTCAAAAGCTCAGCTTGTCTGCTATCCATGTAGTACCAAAGGAAGCATTGAACAAGTGCTGATACAACCATTTCATTTTCAACGTGAATCTAGATTTTTGTTTACTCGTGTTGAGCCAGCCCTTACTCCCATTTTAGGAAATACACTGCAAGGATCACATGCTGGATATTAAATGGCCTAGTGCACAATATTAAAATAAGTCATAAGCGCAGGGCTTGCAGTTATAGCTGCAGCTGACGGATATTCATAAGCACAGATACATGTCTCTTCACTACTGGCTGTTACATTGAAAATCAAAGCGCTCCTCTGAATATATGAATATATATATATATCATGTGATCAAGGCTCCCGTGAGAGCTGAAACGCGTTATGCCGTTTTTGCACTGAATAAAGGATTTTGCACTATACCGTGGTCCGGATCCGTTGTTTTGAAAGATTCAAATCGATATACGGTGATGTATTGATATATATATCTATATATATAGATATATATATATATATCCAAAGAACCAAAGCTTGCCGCTTGTGAGGACGCCACTCTCGTTGGGTTTACTCTATAAGGTGAGTGCAGGACACACAGCTCAGCCACATTCTCTCAAGCCTGCTTTCGATGGCCCAACGCGTTTCGAACTTTCGTTCTTTTTCACGAGCCTCCTGAGTAAGACAACAGCAGCGGTTTGTGAGGCACCATTCAGCTTTATTAAAACATGGCCTCAGTGGGCGTATCTTACTGCTTCAAACGCGCAGTGCATTCTGATAGATGTAGTGCTCACATTGATAATATCCAAGTGGATGCCGCCGTATACTTAACAATAGTTCAAAGTTATTACCCCAGTGGGTTGCTGAAAGATGTTTGCTTGGCTGCTGCCAAATGCCAAATCACTCACTCTTGAGCCCTCCGATCCTATGTCTGTTGCTCCAACACCGTCGGGCATCAAGGATCCGCTTCGATGCGGCGGGGCATCCTCGCAACCCGGCAACAGGCCGTTAAAATCCAAAGAACCAAAGCTTGCTGCTTGAGAGGGCGCCACTCTCGTTGGGTTTACTCTATAAGGTCAGTGCAGGACACACAGCTCAGCCACATTCTCTCAAGCCTGCTTTCGATGGCCCAACGTGTTTCGAACTTTCGCTCTTTTTCACGAGCCTCCTGAGTAAGACAACAGCAGCGGTTTGTGAGGCACCATTCAGCTTTATTAAAACATGGCCTCAGTGGGCGTATCTTACTGCTTCAAACGCGCAGTGCATTCTGATAGATGTAGCGCTCACATTGATAATATCCAAGCGGATGCCGCCGTATACTTAACAATAGTTCAAAGTTATTACCCCAGTGGGTTGCTGAAAGATGTTTGCTTGGCTGCTGCCAAATGCCAAACCACTCACTCTTGAGCCCTTCGATCCTATGTCTGTTGCTCCAACACCGTCGGGCATCAAGGATCCGCTTCGATGCGGCGGGGCATCCTCGCGACCCGGCAACAGGCCGCTAAAATCCAAATAACCAAAGCTTGCCGCTTGTGAGGACGCCACTCTCGTTGGGTTTACTCTATAAGGTGAGTGCAGGACACACAGCTCAGCCACATTCTCTCAAGCCTGCTTTCGATGGCCCAACGCGTTTCGAACTTTCGTTCTTTTTCACGAGTCTCCTGAGTAAGACAACAGCAGCGGTTTGTGAGGCACCATTCAGCTTTATTAAAACATGGCCTCAGTGGGCGTATCTTACTGCTTCAAACGCGCAGTGCATTCCGATAGATGTAGTGCTCACATTGATAATATCCAAGTGGATGCCGCCGTATACTTAACAATAGTTCAAAGTTATTACCCCAGTGGGTTGCTGAAAGATGTTTGCTTGGCTGCTGCCAAATGCCAAATCACTCACTCTTGAGCCCTCCGATCCTATGTCTGTTGCTCCAACACCATCGGGCATCAAGGATCCGCTTCGATGCGGCGGGGCATCCTCGCGACCCGGCAACAGGCCGCTAAAATCTAAAGAACCAAAGCTTGCCGCTTGTGAGGACGCCACTCTCGTTGGGTTTACTCTATATAAGGTGAGTGCAGAACACACAGCTCAGCCACATTCTCTCAAGCCTGCTTTCGATGGCCCAACGCGTTTCGAACTTTCGTTCTTTTTCACGAGCCTCCTGAGTAAGACAACAGCAGCGGTTTGTGAGGCACCATTCAGCTTTATTAAAACATGGCCTCAGTGGGCGTATCTTACTGCTTCAAACGCGCAGTGCATTCTGATAGATGTAGTGCTCACATTGATAATATCCAAGTGGATGCCGCCGTATACTTAACAATAGTTCAAAGTTATTACCCCAGTGGGTTGCTGAAAGATGTTTGCTTGGCTGCTGCCAAATGCCAAATCACTCACTCTTGAGCCCTCCGATCCTATGTCTGTTGCTCCAACACCGTCGGGCATCAAGGATCCGCTTCGAAGCGGCAGGGCATCCTTGCGACCCGGCAACAGGCCGCTAAAATCCAAAGAACCAAAGCTTGCCGCTTGTGAGGATGCCACTCTCGTTAGGTTATATATATATATATATATATATATATATATATATATATATATATATATATATATATATATACACATATATATATATATGTATACATATATATATATATATACAGATTTCACTTTAAAAGAATTACAAGAAAGATACAGCAACCTTAAAATATGAACATACAATGCAATTGAAAAGCTAAAGTGGAGAATACGATGAGAAAGCAAAGAAGAGGGGAGGAGTCCGTATAACCCTCTAGAGCCTGGGCTACACCACTAGAACAAGAACTATGAAAAAAGGCTCTAGTATCAGTGGCGGCTCCTCCGCTTAGGGGGAGGAGCATCGCCCCACTGCTTTTCGCAGTGGAAAAAAAGGAAAACTAAAATGATAATAACTCTATGTTATCATTTTATTTTTCCTGCTGTCTCAGGGGGCGGGGAAGATCTGCTCTGCTCTCAGAGCAGGGGGATGAGTGGTGGGCACTTTGCATGTTCTCCATGCAGGTTGCAGTACAGCCTGCATGGAGAACATGCCCAGCCTCCCATTCTCTGGCTGAGCGCTGATCCACGGCGCTCAGACCAATCACAACGCTGCATTACAGCATTGTGATTGGATAATGGGAGGCTGGGTGCTGCCTGCTTCCTTTGCAGAGAAGAAGCCAGGAAGACGATGCAGGAGAGGGGTGGTAAGTGTTTTTTTTTTAAACCCCTCCACATCCCCTGCTTCCCTTTTCCCCACCACACTGCTGCTTACTGGGAACAGCCGCTACTGTCTATCAGGATAGATATATTAGGTTTAGTTGGGAGGTCAACTCGCCTCTGTAGTGCTAGTGTCACCTTTAGGGATAAGTCTTAATTATTGTGACATTCTGTATTCTGTTTGAATTAGAAGCATTGCTGTACTAGAGTCATGAAATCCACTGACAGTATGACCGCAATGACAGACAAATGCACCATTAATAAGGCAACAAGAATAAACCGTCTACAGGTAGAAACATGAGATAAAACAATGGCTGTATCCTTGGTCTATAATAACATTCAAATTCAATATGTGTTCTTCGTGTGTGGTTTTGATCTTGGGAGATGTAGGTTAACGCGTTTCGGCATTATGCTTTGTGACCTCTGCAGGACAATGTGGAGCAATTATCACCCGAGCGTCTGCCAGTTGTAGAATAACTATTGGGTCAAAAACTTACCACAATATGTATAAAGACAGCCACCATGCCATTCTCCTATAGAAGTAAAGGAGAAGCTGGCTTCTAGAAGACGGGACCCTCTATTTGCTGAAGCCGGGTAAATGGAAACAGCCGGTGTCCCAAGGGGCAGGGCTGCAGGGATGCCGGTTATGAATCCGTATTTCTTGTAAAGTACCACCCAGATTGCATTGATGGGGGTCAGGAGCTGGTTTGGGTCGCTGGCGCGGTCGGCAAACCGGTGTGTAGAGGAGCTCACTACGCCGGGCTGTGTGCTGTGCAGGGCTCATGGCATCCCTTCTTTGCTGCCGCTGCTGCTCACAACCTCCAGATCCAACTGAATCATAGCATTTTTCATAGATTGTTATACAGCAGCAACCTCTCCCTTCTCATGCAGACTTCTATACAGACTTTTGTTATATGGCCATTAGGGTCATTGTCGACATTGCCAAGTTAGCATGAGCTCTGCCGCCATGATGCTGCTTTTGTGCACGTTACTACATGACTTTGTTTTGCAAGACTCTGTTTGTGCCTTTCACATGAGAACTATCTGCTTTCTGCGTTCTTTGCCTATTCCTGGAGTTTAGTCTGAACACGATGTGCAAGGTCGATAAACAATGCCCCTTGTTATTCTTTTCTGGTCAGTCCCTAGCATCTAGACAAAACATGCTAACACAGCTGCGCTAATGGGAACTCGTGCTTTGATATTACGGGGATGCATGATGTTCTGATACACACTTGGAGAGGGTCCTTTCCAGGGAGAAGAGCTATGCAGTTCCTATGATGTAAAGCTACCATCTAGGCACTAAGGTATGGGGTCTGCTGACTAAGCCCAGAGATCTTCTTTTATATAATAAACTTCACCTTACCAAGGGGAGGGTGGTTAGGCCTTATAGTCCTTATTCCACTGTCTGTATATGATGACATCCCCCTTTATATTCTATGGAATTGTAACAATGCTAATTGTTCTAGGTTTATGCATTTCGCTGCTGGTAGTGGCTCGTATACTGCATTATAGAGCACGATAGTTAAAATAAACATTTTGAACTATAACAGTGACTCTGACCATTCTTATTGTGGACAAGTACGAGTGAGCGAGCGAAAGGGTATGTCTTGCTACCGCGATTCCTGAGAGAGTCTGGAGTGTTGTGTTCTGGGTTGTCTAATCATTTGTAGCTTTGTGATTATGTAGGAGAACGAATGAGACACTATAGCTAGTCGGTTTTGGGATTTTGGGTACTAAGGTGGTAGGTTGGTACACCCCTATACACTGAGGTCCTGTTTTCCTGCGCATAGTTCTGTGTATGTCCAGAATACCCGCAACATGGTGCCCAATGTTTGGTCTGGTACTTAACTGCGAGACTCCTGAGTAGTGCTTGTGCTTGTCCACAATCCCCTCACATTTGTTTCCGGAGACAGTTGTGACGGTGTAACCTCCTATATTAATGTTTTATAGGTTTTTCAAGCTTGAATTTTATAAGGTCTTTCTCTTTCTAGTTAGCCCGTTATTGCGCTGCCACGCATAGGTTGTTATTCTCTGCTATTGATTATGCCGTTTGTCATTGCACCGCCTAACCGGGCTGCAGTCACAGCTTATTTGACTCAACATGGGGTCCCTAATGCTGGTGTTGCACTCATTTTTGTTGTAGAAGCGGATGCAGCTTACCGCTTCGAAGTGTTTTATTCTTGGGTCACCTTTCCGGCAGTAGGTGGAACAGATAATTTGTTTCACGAATATACTGCCACAGCCCTTCCTCAGAATTATCGGCCTTATAGGTCTCTTGAAGTTCCGCTAACGGCTTGCCAACATCTAATATGGTTTAATGGCGCCCTTCCTCACCCAATAACGCCGGTCCGTTTAGGCCCTTTATCGATTGATAGGGCCACGTGGCCCGTTTTGGCTGGGTATACCCCGCATCCAAATTATCTCAATGCTACATTCGCAGAGCTCTGCGTATTACATACTTCGTTGATACGTGTACATAGAGCTGTTATAAGGTTCATGTCACGTAACTTCCAGGTGGGACCACCTGGCGTTGCTGCGCAACCACCTGGACCGGGTGGTGTAACCATCAGTCCTGTCATGGTTAATTCAGTGATGGGCAAGCGTCCGCAAAATAAAGATGAATTCCCTTATTGGCTTGCTGAAAAATTTGGACAACTCAAAGCTGTTTTTCCAAATACCACTCCTGTGGAGAAATACAGGATCCTGGCCATGAGTTTACCTAAAGGCCTAGCTCCCGAATTAGTGGATTGTAACACTTGGGGTAGAGTGTTTGCAGCAGTATATTCGATGTGTTTGGTCACCCCCTCAATGACCGTACTCCCTTCCGTGATAAAGCGTGTTCAGGATGAACACGGGGCCGAGGCGGCTCTGGAGTTAGGGATGAGACTGGTGGGGGTGTTCGACATTGTTTCCGATATGATCCTTGCTAATGTTAAGGGTGATGCTGTAAGCCTGCAAGTGGCACAACGCTTGGAGGCTGTATCAGATGCAGACAAACAGCGGGAATTGCCAAAGATTATTGCTAACTCCTATAAAACCTTAGGGCGCAATAGTCTGGGAATTAAGCCTTTTACTCAACCGCAACCTCAAACTCAAACTCAACTAAAAGCCCAGACTGATAAAGATGGGTGCCCGTTCTTTCCTAAAAGGAACTGGAGGAATAAAAAGCAGGGGCAGCAACAACAGAAGCAGGGTTTGCTTGCTGGTTCACCGACACCTGAGTCTTCTGAGCGTACTTATGACTTGCGCGATCACACGAAAATTAAGACTTCTGATCGATTTCACGTCCCTGATCAGCGCTCTCCTTGTTCTTTATAGGACACATCGGACTCTCAAGCCGGTGGTGGGGAACGCCAGGCTTGTGGCAAAGGACCGACCACACAACAGGGAGGGGATCAATCTCGACAGTTTGACGTTAAAGCCAAACAATAGGAGCTGCCTCGTTTTCGACCCCCGTATCAGAAGAAAAAAGTTGCCGCTTTAACGGCGAAGTATGCCTCAGACGATGAGAACGCGGCTTCTAGATTGGACTTGGGCGGTGACTCTGCTCGACAGCGCAGCGGAGGTTACCATAGTCCTGGAGGCACTGCGTCCCTGTCTGGAAGCATGAGCAACTGATACATTTATTACTGTAGAAACCGCAGATACCCGGGTTACCCCCCCGGATAGACTCTATGAGATTGTCTTCCAAATTGAAGGTGATTTACAGCGTACAATCACAGCGGTTTTCTGGGAGACTCTCACCTCCTCATACGACATTTTATTGGCGGAGGCAGATTGGCCTCCACCATTTGTGCTAGCCGTTTCTAGAGGGGAGGACGTGATACTTCCGAGTTTTTCGCGTAACGTCCCTGAGGAACATGCAAAGGCTTACGCAGCTGAGTGGGCTTTGGCCCTTGCCCCAGCGGTGTACCGTAATCAGGTGGGCTGGGATATTGATTCACCGGCGCATGAGATACCATTACGGTCTATGCCACAACCACAACCGCAGTATTCAATCAGACGTGAGGCTAAGGCCCCCCGTTTGTGACATTCTAACTCAGTTGGAGTATCTAGGAGTGATTGAATCCTGTGAATCACCGATGAATAATCCTCTTTTTCCGGTATCAAAACCTGATGGTTCATATCGCATTGTATTCGATTATCGAAATTTAAATAGTCACGTTTGCGGTACAGAACACACACAGCTCTGCGCTGGTGAATAACCTTGCTCGTAAAAAATACAAAAACTACACTGGATATATCCAATGGTTTCTACAGTCATAATGTGGCTCCTGAGAGCCGTGACTTGACAGCATTCACCGCCGTCGGAAATCAGATAAAATGTACGCTCTTGCCTATGGGGTATAAAAACAGCCCCGGGGCTTTTGCTGCGCGTGTTGTGTCTTTATTGCACAGCATAGATCCAGATGCGTTCTCGTATGTAGATGATATTTATCTGACGGACGACGAACTAATGCTGCATCTTGTCCGAGTCGACAGCATCATTTTATCTTTTGCCGACTACGGATACAAATTCAATTTTGCTAAATCACACATCGCTCATTTTGCGGTGCTCTTTTTGGGCTATGAGCTCAATAATGAAGGTAGGGGGTTAGCACCCCACTTTCTGGAGAAATGTGCACAATTGCAACCTCCCTCTACGCTGAAGAAACTTCAGTCTTTGCTGGGATTTTTAAATTTCGGAAGGACATACATCCCCGATTATGCCCAGCGTATCAAACCGCTTTATGCGTTGATACAACCAACATATTCTTCTGCCAGCTGGCTTCCGGAACATACCACTATTCTACAATCTTTGCAATCAGATATGCTTGCGACTAACTACTTGTTGACGCGTGATAATACCACGAACCTCGTGATATGTATAGTACCGGGGACAGTAGTTTTCACTTACTTGACGTTCAATGAGGGTGACACAGTTCCAATTGCATACAAATCACATTTGTACACAGCGGCAGAAATGCGTTTTTTGAATGTTGAAAAAGTTTTGACGGCTGTCCAGATGGCGATTCTAATAGAACGCTCGCTGGCGCAAGGAAAACGCATTCTTATGGTCACGCCTTTCCCTGCTTTAGAAGCAGTGTCTAAGGCAAGTGTACCCAACTCTAAGGCACTACATCCCCGTTGGATACAATGAGCTACTTCTTTGACATCGTCTGATGTCACATTTATCTTTGATCCTGCTCTTCAGACACAGGATTTTTTACAGTATGAACATGTTCATATCTCCTCCGTCTGCGCCAAATTGACAAAGCGAATTTAGAAAAAGTCCTTGCAGTGGTAAACAATAGCATTAATACACTGTCTTTACACATTTATACCTTGGATAATATTGTTTCATCTGTTGTTGATATTGTTCAGAGTGATGTGTCTGTGTTGTATCGTGGTCAAGGTCGGTTGCGATTTGTAATGCAGTTTGCATGGACGTTAAAATGGGAAAAGTACCTTGGGATTACTTAAATGCTTCCGCTTTGTTTTTGCCATTTAATCTAACTGATAAACAGAGATTTATGTTCATGAAAGACGCTACATACACACTATTACACATTGAACAATTAGAACACTTGCCATTCTCTGTGGCGGAGACAGATTCAGCTGTAAGGTTGATTCGTGGGGTTGTCTCTCTCCCTTTTTCGCTGTTTCGGTTTGGATCTTGCATGAAATGTTTCCCGATTGGCCGCTTTGAGCCCCTTGGAGGTACTTTTCTCCATGGGTTGTGGTACCTACCTTTCGCTTACAGATGTCATTGGGAGGATAAGGTGGTTTTCCTAACAGGGGAGGACTGCGATTCCACAGTGGGACACTCCCTAGCTTGCAGACACGTTGAGTTGCACGGCGCTTGTAATGTTTCCGCGCCTAATCTTGCATGTTTTTTGAAGGGGAGTCCCGTCCCAGCAGTGGTTCCCGCTTTTACATTGCTTGCTAACGGCGGTTGTCTTGTTTTGGATGACCACGACTGCTGTGGTTTACGGGCGGGAATCCCGTGTATAGTAACGGTTTCACTACGTGTTGCTTGTTGTAGCGGTGTGCTTTTTCCGACCCGCATGGGAAAGTGGATGGTTCGATTTTGCCTTCCATTCCAACTTTGAAAATGGATTTCAGTGAATTGAGCGGACTCGGAGCGCTGTTGTTTCGGCGGGAGGTGGCACTCGCTTCGGCTCGAGAGACCTTCGAATTGCAGGTGGCGGGAGCTTCTGGCTAGATTCGGTCACTTCTGAACGCGAACCTCCCACTTCACTTTGGGGAACTAATACATCAAATATTTAGTGCGTCTGACACCGAAGTCCTTGCTCATTTTTTTGAACTTGTGGGATCCGGCCTTGTGACTTTTTTCCAGACGATATTTGGTGTAATGCCGGCCTTTGTTCATTCTATTTTTTCCAGCGTCTTCGGAGGATTCCGATTAATACTGGCGCTAGCTGGTGGAATCCTGCTGCTTCTGTTCCTGCTACGCAATGGCTGCTCATCTTGTGGTACTGCACAGGCCAGGCCAATTGCAACTGTACCGTGACCGAATGCAACAACGTTTTGGATGCTTGCCATTAGCGACGCTTAGTGTGAGTTATGGACTAACTTTTCGCTTTGCCTACTTCACTTGCGTGCAACCTGTATTCTGCTGTCAGCGGTGCCCATTCTACTGGGCTTGGGATTTATGCCTCTCCAATACGTCATGTTCGGACCCGGATTATGACCAGTTAATGGATCTCTTAGTGGCCCATGAGCAGACCTGTTCTAGGGATGGACGTATGGCGCGTGCGGCTGCACTTGGAGTCTTGGCTGAAGGGGATATCTGTGCAGCTTCGCAGAATCTATTGCGACAGAGCTTCATCGAATATCACGCAAGTTGCCCGGTTATGCTTTTGGAAGCATCTGATTATGGGGAACACGTCTGTTCCTTCGGCCTACTTGATTGGATGGCATCCCTTTTTTCTACTAACGATAACGATGGTCTTTTGGAACGAATTGCATTGTTAGGTTCACGTGCTTGGATGGATTCCCCACCTCCATATTAGTCACGTTTTCCGTGCAACGAAAAGTTTTAAACAACATGAAAATTATTATTATTTTTTTATTAGAATTTTTCCAAACTGGTTTTTTCGAGCGTATTTGAACTCTGCTTACCCTTGAAATCTGTTTTGATCTTTTGTCTATACACTATGAGCTTACCAAGGGGAGGGTGTTATATGGCCATTACGGTCATTGTCGACATTGCTAAGTTAGCATGAGCTCTGCTGCCATGATGCTGCTTTTGCGCACGTTACTACATGACTTTGTTATGCAAGAAAGGGTATGTCTTGCTACCGCGATTCCTGAGAGAGTCGGGAGTCTTGTGTTCTGGGTTGTCTAATCATTTGTAGCTTCGTGATTATGTAGGAGAACGAATGAGACACTATAGCTAGTCGGTTTTGGGATTTTGGGTACTAAGGTGGTAGGTTGGTACACCCCTATACACCAAGGTCCTGTTTTCCTGCACATAGTTCTGTGTATGTGCAGAATCCCCGCAACAACTTCCCTTTAAAAGAATTGCAAAAAGGATACAGCAACCTTAAAATAGGAACATACAATGCAATTGAAAAACTAAAGTGGAGAATACATCATAAACATTTAGGTGAAGTGTTATAATGCACAATGAAACACCTGAGTGAATAAACCTTTAGCTACAAAGATAGTTTGCTACTTACTTCCTACGGCCTATACATTCAGTTCACATCACACATAATCTTTAAGATTATTTATCACTTCTCAAGTCACACAAATATTTAGTTCCTACATCCTCCTCTCTCTTATTATCTTCACACACTTTCCTTCCAAAAGGAGGAAGTTTCACAACTGTTAGAAATGGGATTTTTGGTAGGCTAGGGCATGTGCCAAAGCCAGGCAGAAACCACCACTCTAGTCGGGATAAGGGAGTTACACTCCTAAAATAACCCCTGCTCACCCCCTTGGTAGCTTGGCACGAGCATTCAGGCTTATCTTAGAGGCAGTGTGTAAAGCATTTGCACATAACCAACAGTAATACAGTGTAAGCACTACAAAAGGACACCACACCGGTTTAGAATAATATCCAATATTTTTATATACTTAAGACAAGACCAAAAACGATAAAAATCCACAATACAGTACTTAGAAATCTTCAGTTATTAAAATAACCTTGAAAAACAGTTCCTTGAAGTCGATAACTCCGTCCGGGGCTATCACGGCGTTGTGAACAAACAAATCCAAACAGTTCTGGCTGACCGCGGCGTCGCGGGCCAGCTACGGTGTCGGGAAGACCCGCAAACAGTACCTTTTAGAAATGAGGGCGTTGGCGACCTCTTGTTGAGCTTCCGAAAGCACGGCGTCCGCAGGCGTCGGTTCCGGATGTCGGTGCAGGAGTCGTCGGGGCCCTCGAAGTCACACGCGTTGCAGATCGAACTCCTTTCTGTTGAAGTCAGGAGCGCTGGCGTCGGCAGGCGTCGGGTGCTGCGGGGCGAAGTGCAGCGGTGCGGAGTGCGGTGACCTCAGGTCGTGGTGCGAGCAGCGGCTCGGTGGCGGCATCAGATGGCGTCGTCGGTGAGACCAGGGTCGCGGTGCGAAGTGAATGCGGTGCTCCTCGCGGTGCTGGCAGGTCGCGGTGCAAGCAGCGGCGGCGTCGTTGCTGGAACCCTGTCGTCTGGAATCGATGGCGCCGGCGTCGGTAGGCCAAGGCTGCAGTGCGGGATGAGGGCGGTGCATCGTGTAACTTTACAAGCGGTGCCCTCGAACCACGGGGCAAGCAGCGGCGTCGATTTTGGCGTGGAGCGGCGTCCTTGGGGAGGCCAAGGCGTCGTCGCGAGGCGGTGTGGAGTGCGGTGCCCACAGGTCGTGGTGCAAGCAGCGGCTCGGTGGTGGCGTCAGATGGCGTCGTCGGTGAGACCAGGGTCGCGGTGCGAAGTGAATGCGGTGCTCGTCGCGGTGCTAGCAGGTCGCGGTGCAAGCAGCGGCGTCGTCGTTGCTGGCGCGCTGTCGTCTGGAATCGATGGCACCTGCGTCGGTAGGCCAAGGCTGCGGTGCGGGATGAGGGCGGTGAGTCGTGTAACTTTACGAGCGGTGCCCTCGAACCACGGTGCACGGTGCCGCGTCCTTGGGGAGGCCAAGGCGTAGTCGCGAGGCGGTGCGGAGTGCGGTGCCCACAGGTCACGGTGCAAGCAGCGGCTCGGTGGTGGCGTCAGCAGGCGTCGTTGGTGAGACCAGGGTCGCGGTGCGGTGTTGCGGCGGTGCCCTCTGCAGTGCCTTCAGGACACGGAGTCGGCAGCGGCGTCGTAGACGGCATCAGGTTGCTTTTTCCTCTGTTGCAGCACAAAACACACAGTCCCCAGTGCTGAGGGCAGAAGAGCTTGAAGTCTTTGCTGTTCCTGAGACTTCTTGAACAGGGGGCAAGCTCTACCTCAAGCCCTTGGAGAAACTCACAAAAGTAGATTGCAGAAAGTTCAGTCCAGTCCTTTCACTGCCCAAGACAGAAGCAGCTACTGCAGGCCAACACAGCAAAGCACACAGCAAAGTGGTAGTTTCTCCTCACAGCTTCTCCCGCTCTTCTTCTTGGCAGTCTTCTTGATCCAAAAGAGTTCTAAAGTTCAGGGGTCTGGGCCCCAATATTTATATCCCAAAATCCTTTGATCTCTTAGGCAGAAAGTGTCTGTGCCCAGCCAGAACCAGTTCTGCCTTCTCTGGGGTGACTTCCTGGCAGGAGGTGGAGACGGCATGGTCAGAGGCAGACCAGGCCCTTTGTGGTGCAAGGAAATCTCCTCCCACTTCCCCAATTGCAGCCCAGGCCTATTCAGCCCTTTCCTGACCCACCTAGACTATCTGGAGCCACTCCTGCTCTCCAGCCTTCTGTCATCCAAAACCCAGACAGGCAATCCACATTCCAGCAGAGACACACGGGATGACTGAGCAAAAAAATACCTACTTTCTAAAAGTGGTATTTTCAAACACAGAATGTAAAAATCACCTTCACTAAAAGATGCATCTTTAGATTCTGAGTTCAGGCATACTAAACTTTATTTTCCTACCTAATTCCCCGGGCCAGTTATGTTTATAAGATGTTATCAACAAACTCCCCATTCTGTCCTATGGGGAACAGGTAGCCTTGCCATAGCGAAAAACTAAATTGGCCGTAATTCGCTATCAGGACATGCCACACACCAGGGCATGTCCTACCTTTCACATACACTGCACCCGGCCCACAGGGGTACCTTGGGCCTACCTTAGAGGTGGCTGACATGTAAGAAAAGGGAAGGTGAGGGACTGGCAAGAGTGTGCACTGGCCAAGTCGACATGGCAGTTACAAACTGCGCGCAGACTCCGCAATGGCGGGTCTGAGTTACCTTTTGAGGGCTACTCACGTGGGTGGCACAATCAGTGCTGCAGGCCCACTAGTAGCATTTGATTCACAGGCCCTGGCACACTCAGTGCACTTTACTAGGGACTAACAAGTAAATCAAATATCCAATCATGGAAACACCAATCCATAACACAATTTACCACATGAGCACTTGCACTTTACCACTGATCAGCAGTGAGAAAAGTGCGCAGAAACACTACACCAGCAAAAACAGAGTCAAAACCGGGAGGTCAGAAAGCAAAAACTCAGGGGAAACACGCCAAAAGATGCCAAGTCTAACACATGTCCCCTCCAGCTGAAAGTAGGGACAACTACCCACCCTCCTGGGAGTTCTCTTCACTAAGGCGGAAGAACCTGGACAGACCATCTGCATTGGCGTGTTCTGTGCCAGGGCGTTGTTCCACCGTAAAGTCCATTCCCTGTAGGGAGATGGACCACCTCAGCAGTTTTGGATTCTTACCCCTCATTTGCATCAACCATCTGAGGGGCCTGTGGTCTGTCTGAACCCGGAAGTGAGTCCCAAACAGGTATGGTCTCAGCTTCTTCAGTGCCCAGACCACAGCGAAAGCTTCCCTTTCTATGGCACTCCACCTCTGTTCCCTGGGGAGTAGTCGCCAGGCTAAGGACGATTACAGGCTGGTCTAGGCCCTCTTCGTTCAGTTGTGAGAGCACCACTCCCACTCCATGCTCTGAAGCGTCAGTCTGCACGACCAATTCCTTGGAGAAGTTGGGTGCCTTGAGCATAGGTGCCATGCACATGGCGGCCTTCAGGGCATCAAAAGCCTTCTGGCAGGACTCAGTCCAGATCACCTTCTTGGGCTGCTTCCTGGAAGTCAGCTCTGTTAAGGGGGCAACAATGGTGCCATACCCCTTAACAAACCTCCTGTAGTACCCGGTGAGTCCTAAGAAGGCCCTCACCTCTGTCTGGGTCTTTGGGGGCTCCCAAGCCAGAATGGTCTCAATCTTGGGTTGTAGGGGCGCCACCTGGCCGCTTCCTACCTGGTGTCCCAAGTACACCACCGAACCCTGCCCGATCTGGCACTTACTGGCCTTGTTCGTGAGGCCTGCCCTCTGCAGCGCCTTCAACACTTCACCGAGGTGCTGCAAGTGTTCTTCCCAGCTAGAACTGAACACTGCGATGTCATCCAGGTAGGCGGCACTGAAATCCTCCAGCTCAGCCAACACCTGGTTGACCAACCTCTGAAAGGTGGCTCAACCCAAAGGGCATCACCCGGAACTGATAATGTCCTTCTGGGGTTGAAAATGCTGACCTCTCCTTGGCCCCATCGGTTAAGGCAATCTGCCAGTACCCAGACATTACATCAAACGTGCTGAGGAACTTGGCAGCTCCCAACCGATCAATGAGCTCATCAGCTCTGGGGATGGGGTGTGCGTCAGTCCTGGTGACGGCATTGAGCCCACGGTAGTCCAAACAAAACCGCTGTTCTGGAGTGGCACCGGGTGCAGCAGCCTTTGGGACCAAGACCACTGGGCTGGCCCAAGGACTGTTGGAAGATTCGATCACCCCTAACACCAACATCTTAGAGACCTCCTCTTTAATGCTGGCCTTGACCCGGTCAGTCAACCTGTAAATCTTGTGCTTCACAGGAGGGCTGTCACCGGTGTCCACGTCATGGGTACACCAGTGAGTAACACCTGGGGTCAGGGAGAACAGTGGGGCAAACTGTCCCAACAACTGGTGACAGTCGCTCTGCTGCTCTGGAGTCAGTGTAGGGGCGAGGATCACACCTTCCACTGACCCATCGTGCTCCTTGGTAGACAGGAGGTCAGGGAGAGGTTCACTCTCCTCTTCCACCCCATCATCTGTCGCCAAGAGCATGCTCACTTCGGACCTCTCGAAGTGGGGCTTGAGGCGGTTCACGTGGAGGACCCTCAAAGGGTTCCGTGGAGCCTGCAAATCCACCAGGTAGGTGACATCACTTTTGCGCTCCACCACCTCAAATGGCCCAGTCCACTTGTCCTGCAAGGCACAGGGTTCCACTGGGGCCATGACCCACACTTTTTGCCCAGGTTGAAATTCGACCAGAGTGGCATTCTGGTCATACCACTTCCTCATTTCTTCCTGGCTTGCTTCTAGGTTCGCCTGAGCGAGTTTCCTGAAGCGGGCAGTTTGGTTTCTGAAGGCCAGCATGTAACTGAACACATCCTGGGGAGTTTTCCTGGGAGCTGCCTCCCAGCCTTCCTTCACCAAACTCAGAGGTCCTCTCACAGGGTGACCATACAGAAGCTCAAAGGGACTGAACCCAAGAGACTTCTGTGGTATCTCCCTGTATGCAAAGAGAAGGCACTGCAAGAGGACGTCCCACTTACGCCTCATGGGTTCTGTTAGACCCTTAATCATGCCCTTCAAGGTCTGGTTGAATCTCTCCACCAGACCGTTACCTTGTGGGTGGTAAGGGGTGGTGAACTTGTAGGTTACACCACACTCCTTCCACAGGGATGTCATATACTTGGATATGAAATTGGTCCCCCTGTCAGAAACCACCTCTCTGGGGAACCCCACTCGGGAAAAGATCCCCATTAATGCCCGGCCCACCACTGGCGCCGTCGTTGTCCTGAGAGGGATTGCCTCCGGGTACCGGGTGGCATGGTCCACCAAGGCCAGGATGTACCTGTTGCCCATGGCTGTCTTGGGATCCAGTGGCCCCACAATGTCCATCCCTACCCTGTCAAAGGGCGTTCCAACCACTGGAAAAGGTTGGAGAGGAGCTTTGACCTTCCTCCCACTTTTACCACTTGCTTGGCAAGTTTGGCAAGACCTGCAATGTCCATCTGACTGCCTTCGCATTTGGGGCCAGAAGAAGTGGGTGACAAGCCTGTCAACGGTCTTGTCCTGCCCCAAATGTCCTGCCAAAGGCACGTCATGAGCCAGACCCACTAGGAAGGTCCTGAAGCGCTGGGGCACCAGCAGCACACGGGCTGACCCAGGCTCAGCGACCTTAGGCTCACTGTACAGGAGATCATTCTCCCAGTAGATCCAATGTGAGCCGGACTGATCACCAGCTGCCTGGTCTGCAGCCTGCCGCCGCAGACCCTCTAGAGAAGGGCACTCTTTCTGCTCCTTGCAGAATTCCTCCCTGGTGGGACCCCCTTCTTGCTGCCAATGGGTCAGCTCAGAGATGTCCCCCAGTTCAGCTACCTGCTCCCCTGTAGGCACCGGGGCGTCCCCCTCAAGGTCTGCCTCCTCCCGGTACGTGGGAACGTCAGGGGCCGGTTTCCCACGCCCCTTGCCCTTTCTCTTGGCAGGGACTTGGGCCACTGTTTCAGGCTCCAAGTCCTCTTGATCACCCTTTCTGGCCGCCATTGACCGAGTGGACACGCATGCCCACTCTGGCAACCCAAGCATCTCCAAGTGAGACCTGAGCTCAACATCCTTCCATAAGGACTGCTCCAGGTCGTTACCTAGTAGACAATCTACAGGCATGGAAGGGCTCACAACCACCCTCAAGGGACCTGAGACCCCCCCACTCGAAGGGAACCTGCGCCACCAGACACTGGCGCTCTGAATTGTCCACCGCAATTACTTGGTGGAATGCCCCTGGGACTACCTGCTTCTCAGAGACCAGGTGACACCGGACTGAGGTCACACTGGCTCCAGTATCTCTGAGAGCCTCTACCCTTTTCCCATTGATGGTCACCCAGGTGCTGTATTTCTTTGTGTTAGGGGGCACCGGGTTTCCTGGGACCATATCACTGTCCCCTAGTGAGACGAGGGTCATTTCTGCGGGGTCCCCACCCTCCTGTGGGTACTCCTCCTCCCCAAGTGCTACACTAGCCAACACCTTGGACTGCACACCGGTGAGTGGCTGTGCCCACTTAGGGCACTTGGGGTCCCCCTTCATGTGACCCACCTGGTCACATGCAAAACACTTGCGGGGGCCGGTCTCAGCAGGCTTTCCTGACGAGACCCCTTGTTTCTTATGTCCTGGGGGATGGGAACCTTTACCCTGGGTGTTAGTTTAGGGCCCTTTAGAGAACTCCTGTGTTTTACCCTTGTCCCCCCCACTTTTCTGCTGGGGACCCTGCCCACCTTTGGCTGAGTCTTCCCCATATGCTTTCCTGTGGACCCTGGTACTCACCCAGCGGTCCGCCTCCATAGCAAGCTTCCTGGGGTCAGTCAGCTTACTATCAACTAGGTGCTGGCGCAGATCTGCAAAACATAGACTAGACCAGTGCTCCCATGCAATCAAATTGTAGAGCCCCTGAAAATCTGTCACATTACTGCCCTTCACCCAGCCATCCAGTGACCTGCAAAACATATCTACACATTCCAACCAAGTGTTGGCATCGGACTTCTTACTGGACCTGAACTGATCCCTGTACTTTTCAGGAGTGAGACCATACTTAGTGAGAAGGGCGTCCTTCATGTCTGGATAGGTGAGGTGATACCCCTTATCCAAAGCTATTAAAGTATCCCTTGCTTCTTCTGGGAAGAGAGGCCACAATCCTGCTCCCCAATTCTCCTCAGGGACCCCATTCATGTGTATCGCTGCCTTGTAACCCTGAAACCACCTTTGTATGTCATCCCCCTTCTTGAATTCTTTGCCTACATTCTTAGGGATGTGCAAAATCCTGTCTGCCTGTCTTGACGGGTTGTTGCCACCATCTGAGCTGGCTCTACTCCTCTGATCCAGCTCCTTTATCCTGAACACATGCTCTAACATCATCCTTTTCTCCTCCATGGCTAACTTAAGCTTCTCCAGTTCTACTGCAACTCTCCTTGCTTCCCGCCTGTCCTTCAGCTCTCCTGGGGACAGGTCACTGCTGCCTGGGCTGGAGGGTTCCCCCCCTCCCAAAAGCACATCCACCCTAGGAATAGGCTCCTCCGCCTCTCCACTGAGATCACCAGACTGCTCGCTGGCATGTCTGGCTGCTACCCAGGCCCTCAGCCTTTTGCAAATTGATTTCAATTCCCTAACATTGTAGGATTCCAACCTATCCTCCTCAAAGGCAATTTCCAGGGATGCAACAGATGATGCTCTTGATTCAGGCATGATGGAGTAGCGAGTTCAAACTGGCAAGATCAAAAATAGGCCAAAAAGAAAAAGAACCAGTATGTGGCACATAATTGTCTGCGATATGGTAGTAGTGCACACCAATCACTGTAAGTCAAGTGCAAACGCAAGTCCTATCCTCACCGCTGACAACCAATGTTAGAAATGGGATTTTTGGTAGGCTAGGGCATGTGCCAAAGCCAGGCAGAAACCACCACTCTAGTCGGGATAAGGGAGTTACACTCCTAAAATAACCCCTGCTCACCCCCTTGGTAGCTTGGCACGAGCAGTCAGGCTTATCTTAGAGGCTGTGTGTAAAGCATTTGCACATAACCAACAGAAATACAGTGTAAGCACTACAAAAGGACACCACGCCAGTTTAGAATAATATCCAATATTTTTATATACTTAAGACAAGACCAAAAACGATAAAAAACCACAATACAGTACTTAGAAATCTTCAGTTATTAAAATAACCTTGAAAAACAGTTCCTTGAAGTCGATAGCTCCGTCCGGGGCTATCACGGCGTTGTGAACAAACAAATCCAAACAGTTCTGGCTGACCGCGGCGTCGCGGGCCAGCTACGGTGTCGGGAAGACTCGCAAACAGTACCTTTTAGAAATGCAGGGCATTGGTGACCTCTTGTTGAGCTTCCGAAAGCACGGCGTCCGCAGGCGTTGGTTCCGGATGTCGGTGCAGGAGTCAGCGGGCCCTCGAAGTCACACGCGTTGCAGATCGAACTCCTCTCTGTTGAAGTCAGGAGCGCTGGCGTCGGCAGGCGTCGGGTGCTGCGGGGCGAAGTGCAGCGGTGCGGCGTGTGGTGCCCTCAGGTCGCGGTGCGAGCAGCGGCTCGGTGGCGGCATCAGATGGCGTCGTCGGTGAGACCAGGGTCGCGGTGCGAAGTGAATGCGGTGCTCCTCGCGGTGCTGGCAGGTCGCGGTGCAAGCAGCGGTGTCGTCGTTGCTGGAGCGCTGTCGTCTGGAATCGATGGCGCTGGAGTCGGTAGGCCAAGGCTGCGGTGCGGGATGAGGGCGGTGCATCGTGTAACTTTACAAGCGGTGCCCTCGAACCACGGTACAACCAGCGGCGTCGATTTCGGCATGGAGCGGCGCCGTCGGGGAGGTCAAGGCGTCGTCGTGAAGCGAGGCGGTGCGGAGTGCAGTGCACACATGTCGCGGTACGAGCAGCAGCACAGTGGCGGCATCAGCAGGCGTCGTCGGTGAGACCAGGGTCGCGTTGCGGCGTTGCGGCGGTGCCCTCTGCAGTGCCTCCAGGACACGGAGTCGGCAGCGGCGTCGTAGACGGTGTCAGGTTGCTTTTTCCTCTGTTGCAGCACAAAACACACAGTCCCCAGTGCTGAGGGCAGAAGAGCTTGAAGTCTTTGCTGTTCCTGAGACTTCTTGAACAGGGGGCAAGCTCTACCTCAAGCCCTTGGAGAAACTCACAAAAGTAGATTGCAGAAAGTTCAGTCCAGTCCTTTCACTGCCCAAGACAGAAGCAGCCACTGCATGCCAACACAGAAAAGCACACAGCAAAGTGGTAGTTCCTCCTCACAGCTTCTCCAGCTCTTCTTCTTGGCAGTCTTCTTGATCCAAAAGAGTGCTAAAGTTCAGGGGTCTGGGCCCCAATATTTATATCCCAAAATCCTTTGATCTCTTAGGCAGAGAGTGTCTGTGCCCAGCCAGAACCAGTTCTGCCTTCTCTGGGGTGACTTCCTGGCAGGAGGTGGAGACGGCATGGTCAGAAGCAGACCAGGCCCTTTGAGGTGCAAGGAAATCTCCTCCCCCTTCCCCAATTGCAGCCCAGGCCTATTCAGCCCTTTCCTGACCCACCTAGACTATCTGGAGCCACTCCTGCTCCCCAGCCGTCTATCATCCAAAACCCAGACAGGCAATCCACATTCCAGCAGAGGCACACGGGATGACTGAGCAAGAAAATACCTACTTTCTAAAAGTGGTATTTTCAAACACAGAATGTAAAAATCACCTTCACTAAAAGATGCATCTTTAGATTCTGAGTTCAGGCATACTAAACTTTATTTTCCTACCTAATTCCCCGGGCAGTTATGTTTATAAGATGTTATAAACAAACTCCCCATTCTGTCCTATGGGGAACAGGTAGCCTTGCCATAGCGAAAAACGAAATTGGCCGTAATTCGCTATCAGGACATGCCACACACACCAGGGCATGTCCTACCTTTCACATACACTGCACCCGGCCCACAGGGGTACCTTGGGCCTACCTTAGGGGTGGCTGACATGTAAGAAAAGGGAAGGTGAGGGACTGGCAAGCGTGTGCATTGACCAAGTCGACTTGGCAGTTACAAACTGCGCGCAGACTCCGCAATGGCGGATCTGAGTTACCTTTTCAGGGCTACTCACGTGGGTGGCACAATCAGTGCTGCAGGCCCACTAGTAGCATTTGATTCACAGGCCCTGGCACGCTCAGTGCACTTTACTAGGGACTAACAAGTAAATCAAATATCCAATCATGGAAACACCAACCCATAACACAATTTACCACAGGAGCACTTGCACTTTACCACTGATCAGCAGTGAGAAAAGTGCGCAGAAACACTACGCCAGCAAAAACAGAGTCAAAACCGGGAGGTCAGAAAGCAAAAACTCAGGGGAAACACGCCAAAAGATGCCAAGTCTAACAACAACCCTGTTCAAATTCCATATCTTTTGATCTTCTTTGTGTACAGTATTTCTCTAGTCTTCAATTACTTTCATAGGACAAGAGTATTTGGAATGAACATTACTTGTCCTAGGATTTCTGATTTTTACCAGACACCACTCTCCACCCCAATTCTCTTGGTTGTTTTGCGACTGTCAATCCTTTCTTTCCTCTCTTTCAGTTTTTTTCTCTACCGCTCTCCAGTCCTCATATGTGTGACTTTCTTGAACAACATTCATACATTTGGCATTCACCAAAGCTGTACATATCACAAGGTTGACTTTCTTATTCTTAAAGAGCTCAAAAGCAGTGACACCCATGGTGGAATGAGGGGTCAGTCTATATATCTACATATAATTGGCTAAATCTCTTTGAGTTGTCTTAACCGTTACACCATACCATCTGCTTCAGGATGGTGAAGAGCAATCTTTTTGTGTTTGGTTACTCTTTCTGACAAAAACTCTTCTATTTCATTTGAAACAAGCTGTACTCCATTGTCTGTTAAGATTGCTTTAGAAAACCTTCCCTACTGGAAACCTCATTCAAAAATCAAATTACATTCTGTGACTCCACTGTATTAGTATGGTGAATTCAGGCCAGCGTAAAAACATATCTACCAACACAATCAGGTACTTATCTACCCTTGAAATCTTTATAGGACTCACAAAGTCTAAAGTGACATCTTTCCACTGACCTATGGGTTACCTCTTTATGACCATAGACTGTATCCTGCACTTAAGAATGTTGTCACTGTTGAGACATTCAATGCATTCTCTCACAGACCTCTTGACTTTTATGTCCATACCTGGCCACCGATACATACCTCTGTGTCTTTCTTTAGTTTTAGATATTCCCAGATGACTTTCATGGGCAGTGTCAATTAAACTTTTTCCCAAATTTACCAGAGGAACAAGTCTTGGCACAGGCATCACCAACCCATCCTTCTGTGTAAGTTTGTCCCTAATGTTCCAAACCCCTTTATAGTGCTTGTCACATTTCTCATATCCTTTCCACTTTTTTAATCTTCTTGAGTACCTCAAGCAACACAGAATCATTGCTAATTTCACTCAAGCACTCATTCTCCCTAATAATGCCTTCCTTAAAAGCATCATAGTGCTCCTCATCATTGTTTTTCTCTTTGTCCTCTATGTCCTCGTTTCCTTCTACAAGTCATGAGAAACAATCCGCCAGACAGTTTTTGCACCTGGTACATATATTCCAACAAAATTAAACTCTTGCAGCAACACTACCCATTTTTTGATTCTCCCTGAGATGACATCAACCCCTTTCTCATAAATACCTGGCCCACAAAAAGTTTCTTATTTTTTTATGGCCCAATGGACAGCCAAAGCCTCTTTTTCTATTACAGACCTCTTTTAGTTCAACATGTTTCAAGCCCCTTGAAATAAATAGAATTGTTTGATCAGCACCTCCAGAATGTTGCAAAAGAACAGCACCTAAACCCTTTGGACATGTATAGGCCTTTGTCACTGATTTGTCACCTGGTTCAAAGCTCTGCAGATCTCAAGTTTTTTCTAAATTCAGTTCCATTCCAACTTAACAAGCTAGGCCGACTCAAAACCTTAGTGTTTCAAAAAGATGTGACATTAACATCTGCCTGAGAAACCTTTGAACTGCAGGTTGCAAGGACATCCAGCAAATTACAGTCTCTCTTAAGCACAAATCTCCCATTGCATTTCGGCAAGCTTGTACATCACATCTTTAATGATTCCAATGCCACCTGTATAGCGCACTTTTTTAAAACCATTGGGACTGGCTTAGTCTGTATCTTCCAGAAAATCTTTGGAGTGATACCGGCCTTTATACATTCTATGTTTTCCAGTGTTTTGGGGGGCATAGCCTTGGTGTTATTCCTCATTTGTCGCATTTTGGTTCTATTTTTGCTACTCCACAATGGATGTTCCATTTCGAAGACCACTGGTAGTGGAACTACCACTGGTTCAGCTGTGCCATGAGCATATGATACGATTCTTTGGAGCCCCTCTGCTCCAGGAACTGAACACTGCCTGGTCATTGTCATTCCGACCCGCCTGGTTTATCTGTGTACAACCCCCGTTTCATTACCTATGGTGTTCATTCGTGTGGGCACTTGGTGTTTGCCTTGCACTGCATTTGCCTGTTCCGAAGGACATGAACCTGTTGATGAGTCCAATAAGGACCCATGTTCGGAGTTGTCCCATGAACTTGCAGCTGCCTCAAGATGCATCAGCTGATAATGACGATCATGTCTGATCTGTGGAGCTTTTGAATGGGGCAATCATCGTCAGCGGAGACTGAATCCGTTCTGGGTTCTCTAAACATTTATCTTGTAGAAGAAATCTTGGGTACCTCCAGCTCAACCTAATTTGGCCCCCTTTTCAAAATGTTTGTTTCATTTTTATTATGCCTATAGATTTGTATATTATGCTTATTAGCATTGTATTGAATTTGCTTAGCTTGTGCTCATTTATAATTTTGCTAGTCGCTAAGTTACTTTCCTGACAAAGGAGGGGGTGTAGTGATTTCCCTTCTGGACGCACATTGGTTCTCTCTTAGTTTTGCGTATTCGACTTTTTAGACTGCCTTTGCTTTGTGCAGTCATACATAACACTTTTGTTTTTGTGAAATATTTTAGAAATATACTATACATTTTGTTTTGTTATTCAGTGACTCTTCTTGGGATTCAGTCTGACCATTTCATACAAAGTCGTCTATAATACATAGCAACATGATGTAATGTTTACTGCTCGGTCAGCAACAGCTCCCAACGCTTTAGACATAACACGGTTGCACGCCTGTGGCTTTCCAACACAGTAGTTCTTATCATATAAACTGCATCTTGACCCCATGAGGGCAGAGAGGAGAATTCTGGCAGACAGACCTGCCCTGGAACGAATGCCTGCATAGCCTAACATGCAGCTTTGCGTAAACTGAGTTTACACCTATGATGCAGACCACTTAACTACATACTCCAGGTATGGGGTCTGTTGCCAATCCCAGAGATCACTAACATCCCCGTGCTCACATAGTGAGGGTATGCCTAGACAGATGTATCATTTGCCATGGTGGGGATGTTTATTTTATACAGCCTCTTTGAAAAACCAGACCCGCAGATATTTTCCCAAATCACATCCTCAAAAATGTGAATGTTCCATAAGGTGTCACAAAGGCTGTTAGATCCTGCAACTCATGATGCAAATTCACTTGATGGCACACAGAAGTTAAATCTAGTGACGAAAAACACATAGCACCCATAATCATTTACAGCATTTCTGAAATGGTAGAAGGGCGATAATTATCGACTACAACATTTTTATTCAGTTGCACACAAGTCCACGCACAGACTGGCTTCCCCATTGGTCTTACGTGCCATAATGAGAGGAGTCAGCCACTCTGCTGTGTCTACCTCTTGATTTACACCATTAGTTTTCTGTTTTTCAAGTTCATTGAACATTGCTTCACTCACCATCATGAGTACATTTCTAACCTTCTCAACATAGGTTACAGAGATTTTCTTAAACGTAATCTTATGAGCATAGCCTTTGAGTTAGCCCAATCCCTCTGAAACATCTCATGAAACTCTTTCTTATACTCGGGTCTACCCACAGCAACTTGTTCTATATCTCATGCCCCTCTTAAACTAACTGCATGAGCTTCATTGATGAAACCAACTTATTAAGGAGTCTCCTCTAACTGAGACATATATTTTCCATGTGGCATATCTTCTTGTGAGGTGAATGCACCCTACAAAATAACCCAACAATTTGATGAATTCACCTCCATAGCCTTTGAGACTAATATTGGGCTTGTATAACCTTACCTTTCCTCATAATTCTTTTCGAAAAACTTCTACAGGTATCAATGAGATTTTAGCTCCAGAATCAATCTACATTTGTAACAATACATTTTTAATTTGAACCTCCTCAATTGGACCCCCCCATTCCACTATCCATGACTTGAAGAACTATTTCATCACAAGGAGGTTTCTGAAAATCATCATAACAAACCTCCCTGACAATTTTTTTTTTAGTTCTGGACCTACAGCATTTTCTTAAGTGACCTTTTCTACAATACATCTTGCACACGTCTTTCTACCTGGGGCAGTCCTTGTTGTTTGCCATATGCTCATGTGCTCCAAACCTAAAGCAAATTCAATGAAAATATCTGAAATTCTTAACTTGACCCTTTTCTTGTTTCCTGTACTTTATTATGTGTACCATACCATTATTTTTGGATTTATGAATACTGTCCTTTTTACTACCTCCACACCAGCCTGACCATGTTCAAATGACTTGCCAATAGTTACCACTTGCGTGAAAGAAGGATCAGCTTTTTTTTCAAAAACTTTCCTTCACTTTCTCTATACCCCACCCCAGCTTAAGCTGGTCTCTTAAAAGTTCTTCATTATTCATACCAAAATTACACATTGACGCAAGCTTTATCTGCTCCGTTATAAATTCTTGTACTCTTTCTCCACTGCTTTGCATTCGTTTGCCAAAATTATATGTTTTCAACATGGCTGAATTTTTGGAAAGAAAATGTAGACCTCGTTTTTTAAACAAACGTCATACTCATTAAACCCGAGAACCTCCTCAGATGACAAATCCGGTAAATGTTGTAAAAGTTCCTGAACTGCCGCTAAGCAATGCATCAATAATGATGTTTTCCGTTCAGCGCTCAAAGAAGATCCAAAAATCGTTGTATAATGAGAAAATATTTATTCAATTTGCCCTATTGCAATACAGGTTCCACTGGATTTGAAAAGAAGAATGGGGAAGGATGAACATTCTGCATTTTCATTGACATTCCAAATCACTATACAAGCAAGAATGCACCGTTATCTGGCTTGATACCCAAGGTTACAACCCACCTGAAATGAAATGTGAGTATAAAGTACTGAACACTTAAGATTAGTGTAAAACACTAATTTCACTATTTGAGAACGCCATAAAATGGTTGCCATTTGTTGGAAGATTACTGCATTGTTATATGAAGAACACCATAGCACATTGGTTTTTGCTGCTTCTACAACTGCCCTACAATTGCGCAGAATCAAATTTTAGTGAAAGCATGCACCAACGCTTGTCCAAAGATACTTTCCCAAATCGAAATGGCAGTGGCCTTTGCGCGTCAGGATGATGTCAGGACGTTGAGGTTTGAAGTGCAGAGCTCCTTCTTGCCTGCATGAGTGTAACCCAGGAAAGCTCGAGTGAAAGAACGCCACAGGTCGTGGTGACACATCTTGGCCACAAAAGAAGGTAGTTTGTGATGTGATGCTATCAGGCCACAACAGAAGGTAGTTTAAAAGATGCCGTGATGAGATATGTGTTTAGCAAAGTTTTGAAAACTTTTTGATGCAAAACGTCTTACTGAGTAAAGATGTCGGATTCTGCTCTTTTAACAGGGAAGTACAGTATCTCGAGGTGTAACCCCCTTTAACATAACACCCGATTACAGGCAATTAATTGGAATAAACTGGTTGAGTTTTAAATAAGCAGCAACGTAGTCGGTGCAACACAGAGTGCCACAACTCCTTTAAGTTTTAAGCACAGATGAAAGAAAACGTTTCTTACAGGCAGATTTCTTTGTAGTGTTCATAAAACGATGTTTGCATGGCTTGACAAGAGATGTTGAGGTGACTTAAAAATAAGGTTCTTGCTCCTCGTCGCCAGTGTAAAAAAGTAGTAGACATCCAATGGAAGATCAAAGAGGTATATTTAAGATTCATGTATTTCACTTCAGCCATCCCTTCTTTGTGCTGCTTCTCACAACCTCCAGCTCCAACTGAATCATACAATTCTTTAAAGAATATTGTACAACAGCGCCCTTAACTTTCGAATGTGGAAGAAAACTTAAGAGACTAAGGCCCTCATTAAGACCTCAGGTCGGAGGTTCCGACCGCATTATTTGTATGCGACCGCACATGGTGCGGTCACAAACTTTCATTTTTCAATGGGAGCTTGTGCTGCGGCTGAAACCACCTGCAGCACAAGCTCCCATTGAAAAATGTAAGTTTTTAAACATCCCTGCACCGTGTGGCAGCAGGCACCTCACGGTACCTGCCACACGGTGCAGGGATGTTGAGGGGGGCTAAATGTGGAGGGACAGGCGGGAAGGGGGCCCTGCTAGGGGCCCCTAAAGTCAGTTCCCAACAGCCAATCCATGTCAGAAAGGCCGACATGGATAGGCTGTCGGAAACCGATATCATAATCCCGACGGCGGAAACGCCATCCTTAAAGGATTATGAGGGCTTTCCGACTGGCCGACGGGCTCCTTGAGCCCGTCGGAAATACGCGGGATTCCCCGGCCAGTTTAAATTCCGACCACTGTCATCATAATGCGGTGGTCGGACTTTAAACCTACAATGTAATTGGCCCTCAATGATAAAAGGAGTGGTAGAGAAATAAAGGTAGTGACAGAGTTGAGATACAGGGAATAGAGGTAGAGAGAGAAATGAGGTGGAAACAAATGGTGAGGTTAATCCAGAGGTTACATAGAAGGAGAGAGTTTTAGAGTCTGAGAGATATGAGTTTGAGAGAGACATGAGAAGGAAAGAGCGGATGGGCAGAAAGAGAGGTAAGATATAGAGATATTTAAAGAAAAGGTGGAGCGGTGTGTTATAGAGTGATATTTTCCAATAACCATTTCATCTCTGTTAAAGAGTTTCTTCCACTTACATGGTCCGACCATAAAGCAGTTCTTTTTGAACTGACAGTCTCCCTCCCTAATTAAAGCAGGAATGTAAATTCCAATCATTTGCCATTTTATCTCTGGTCAAAAACTAATTTCGACATTTTGAAACAACACCTGTCACAGCCAACATTTCCCCAGCTGCCTGACTCGAATCAGGCCACAACTGCCTATACCAATTGGCTCAACTCTGCCATCTCTAAAGCTGTTCCAAAAAAATGCGGTAGCATACACAAACTTAAACAATCCGCACCTTGGTATACAGACGCTCTTCGTCTTCAAAAACAGAAATGTCGAAAACTGGAAACAATATGGAGATCAAACTACAACCTTTCTGACAAACTAATATATAACCATTTCTAGCCAACTATAAAGCAGTCATCACCAAGAAAAAGTCGGCCTTTTTTACGCAGCAAATAGAAGCATCCAAGAACTCTGCCAGAGAACTCTTTCAAGTCATAAACAAACTTACTAAAGTCCCTGAGACTAAAGGTAGCAACATCAGTCAATCTTTCTGTGAGGAAATAGCTTCTCATTTTCGCAATAAAGTTGAACAAATCTACAACCAGTTCTCTGCCACCAGTGACATCGACCTTAGCGTTAGTCCAACGACAGCCCAAGCTTCGACCAGTTTAAGTCCCCCATCTAACTTCTACCAATTTTCATCTACCACTACTGCAGATGTTCTTAAATTAGTTAACTCTACAAAGTCAGGATCACCTTACGACCCTTCCCCCCCTCCATATTAAAACATATTCTGGCTCCAATTGCTTCATTTCTAGCCAAAATCTTTAACGGGATGTTCAGCACCGGTACCTTTCCTGATCTGTGGAAAATAGCCTCTATCTTGCCACTCCTTAAGAAACCAACTTAGACCCAGATAATCCAGCAAATTACCGTCCGATTTCTAGGTTACCATTCCCAGCCAAAATAGTGGAAAACTGATTAACACACAATTAACACAGTTTATTCAGGAAAATCATCTGTTGGATCCTTCCTAATTCGGATTCAGGGCCGAACATAGTACTGAGACGGCATTAATAAAAACCACAGATGAATTAAGAACTATCTTGGACAAAGGAGGCTCCGCAGCACTTATTCTCCTTGACTTGTCGGCGGCCTTCGATACGGTCGATCATGTCACCGTTGTCGGCCACCTCAAAAAATTGGGCATCGCTGATAAAGCCCTTGCCCTACTCCAATCATTCCTAACAGACAGAAGTCATTCAGTTATGTTGGAGAAATTTTCATCCAACTCCTTCTCTCTTCCATGTGGGGTCCCTCAGGGATCCTCCCTAAGCCCTCTGCTCTTCAATGTTTATGTTTCAGAATTGGCCTCCCTGATTAGATCTTTTGGATTTTCCCCTACATCTTATGCAGACGGTACTCAAATCGTGGTGTCGGCCTCTAATAATACAGAAGTCACTAGCTCTCAGTTTCACAACTGTATGAGAGCTGTTAGTGACTGGATGGGAAATCATTGCCCCAAATTAAACTCAGAGAAAACGGAGGTGTTACTTTTTGGTAATAACCCTCAGTTTTGGAGCCAAGCATGCTGGCCAGCAGAGTTGGGAACTCTCCCAACCCCAGTCCAAAAAGCCAAAAACGTAGGCATAACCATAGATGACAAACTGAACTTTAATAAGCATATCAGTTCAGTTGTCTCATCCTGCTTTAACACTTTGAGAATCATCAGGAAGATTCTGGCGTATGTTCCCCCCACTTCCAGAAAAACAGTCATTTCCTTATTAATACTGACGAAGCTGGATTACTGTAACAGACTTTTTCTTAAGCTCCAAAAACAATACGCAAAGAAACTCCAAAGCGTGCAGAATGCGGCGGCCAGGCTTATTTTTGATCTCCCCAAATTCCATCCGGTTACAGCCTTCATTAAGGAACTTCACTGGCTCTCAGTGACTAACCACATTAAATTTAAGGCACTATGCCTTACGTATAAAGCCTTGCATGAATTTGGTCCTAGCTACCTCAAACAGTCCCTCTCCTGGTATATACCCAATAGAGACCTAAGATCAAAAAACTCCCTGACGGTCCCTCGTCCCAGTTTTAAGAGACTCAAATGGGGAGGCAGTTGCTTTTCCTCTGAAGCCCCAGCCCTCTGGAACAGTCTGCCTGTACATATTAAAGCAGCTCCCACATTATTGAGTTTTAGGAAACTAATAAAAACCTAGCTTTTTAACCTCTAGTTTCCCCCTGCTCTCACCTTTACTGATATTCCCAACCAGCGCCAAGACACCCTTGGGTATTCGAGCGCTTTAGAAACATTTTAACATAACATAACATAAAAGTGATATGAGGTTGAGAGAGAGAGGAAGTGAATGGAAAAGAGATATAGAGATGTCGAAAGTGAACAGAGCAGTGGGGTGCAGTTTGAGTGGTGAAGTAGAGAAGGTAGAGGTAGGAAGGAAACATATAGCCATAGGAAAAGAGAGTGATACAAAGATAGGATTTGGGTCATGAAAGAGATAGAGAAAGGTGGAGTAGAGAAAGGACTATTGAGATCGAGGCGAGGTAGACATAGGTGAGGAAGAGCGAGTTGATATAGAGAGGGGGCGGGCACATGAAGATGCAGTGGTAGAGAGAGAGAAAGAAATAGAGAGAGAGAGATGAGTGAGGTAGAAAAGGTAGGGTGAAGGAAGAAGATGGATATGACAAAAAAATATTTTTTACATTTTTGTTAAATTAGAGCAGGCCAGACAAGCTCACTTGGGTACTCATTATAAGTGGGCCACTTAATTCTGGCTCCTGGGCAGACACCTGTTTTTGCAGGAGTCACAATTATAAGTTTGTTGTGGTTTACAGCACCCGGTGATTATCAGATGCAATGAAGTCCAAGCTTCTTTATACCAATGTTGAATTTTACCAAGTCAGATGTACCAAAATTGAATGGGTTAAAAATTAGTGCTAAACGACACGACATTCACATTTTATTGCACAAGGCATCGAAATCTACATGTTATTCCCCATTCAAATAGGAAAAACTTGCAATAGGAGCTATTTATCAGCTCGAAATAATACCAATCCCTGTGGAATTGACATTTGTCAAGGTAGATAAACAATGTATATCTCACTAGAATACTTATAATGAGGGCTTCAGTTTCTCTTGAGTATGCCTAGCATTTGTTAATCTGTTTTTCATGCAAATCGTTATTATGACAGGACTGTTGACTGCTCCAGACACTTTTCCTAGGGAACATGTAGGCATGGCCAACTGCCAACTTTGCGCAATCCTTAAAATATTTCGGATTCCCGTTAAAGGATCTTGAAAAAAGAAAACCGCATAATCTCCCTGGAAGACGCCAGATGAAAGAGAGTCGCACGGAGTAGTGTTTCGACTGCATCTTTCAATAATCCTCGCTTCCCAGACGGTCCAGTATGCTTAGCGTCCAGATGGCAACGTGGCATCAGGGAAGGTCAAGGAATGCCACAGAGACGAACTGCTTTTTGCACTACTTAGTTAATGGAAATCAGAGTTAGTTTTTTTGTTCTTTTGTTTTCTAGATTAACGTTTTACACACCCGGATCGAGAAGGAACTATTTGTAAGTTCTTACTTATGGTATAAGGATTGGATATTGGTGTTCGGAATGTACTTATATTTTCTAAATGATTAATATTTGATTAATCTGGCAAAAACGAGGTTTTAGGTTAGTATGATGCTTGTGAGCCAAAGACTATTCATAGCATCATGTTGATACTGAGAGAGTCAAGCACAGCCCTTAATGTAGTTATAAAGACAGAAGCTAGCTGCGCTTAGCAGGAAATATTTGCAGGTTTATAAGGTTGTGTGCACGTTTAACTATTGTTGCTTTTGATCAATATACATATAGATACATCAAAAGCATCCGTTTTCTAACTTAAATCACAGAACCTCACTAATGACACAACGGATGGGCCATTATAAATGACCAGAGGACGATAGTTAGCGTTAAAGGAAGTTGCCTTGACCATAATTGATTTGGTTGGGGAGGAAAAGGTTTAATGGAACCCGAGAGTCAATTAAAATTGACTCTAATCTAATAAAGATATGTTTACATTTTTTCAGCAAAAGTCTTCCAGTCTTCAGGCGAATCTCTCCAGCATGCCCGCAGCAAGAATCTCTAACGGGACTCCAATTGAAGGACCTATTGAACTGGAGGTGTATTCAACTTGTGCAAGGCAACCTTTATACAGGACCACAACTCATGTGCACCATTGCACTCAGTGCCAACAGCAATGTGGCATCTTCTCAGCTTCCCACGTGCAATTGTGATACATGGAACTGTAAGACACTCCACTGCCGCCTGTTTCCCTAAGAGACTAGCGGATTCTTTTTGTCCTCTTAGACCTTTTTAATGAGTTCCTCAACTTGAGGCAAATGCAGCTTCTAGACCAGGAAAGGCAAAAGTAGCCAAGCGCTGTCAAAGCTTGCAATGACGGTAGCATCGATTTTAGTGCTATTTTAGTGTCAGAGCTCTCTCTTGCTATAGGTCGCATAAAAACTGCTTTGCCATTCCTTCCAGTAGAAGCAAGTTGCCTTCTAACTCCTGATCCAAACTGTAAAAAAAAACCTGGACAACTGTAGGCGTAGTAGAGAATATGCAGCATGAGACCCTTTACCAAGCACTTAACTATAGACGCATAAAAGCTCTTTCGCCTGTCGGATGTGAGTGTGCAACTACTTCCATCTCCTCTGAAGAATTATCTGTAAGATTTGACGATAATGAGTCTACCAATGCTTCTTCCTGAAAAGCTTCTAAAAATACTGGTATGATCAGTGCTTAATTTGAGCTTCTGCTTGCAGGTGGGGCCCACCCACACTCATGGAGACCAGCAAATATTTACTTGTTATCAGACTTTGACCCAGAGCAACAGAGAGAAAAACACACAAAAAGGGGTTAGAATGAGGAATATAAAAAAACAGAAGACTGCGGCAAAGGGATAAAGCAGAGAAGAAAAGTAACCTGCACAAGGGCCAAGAAGTGTATGGTGGTGGATGAAAGAGGCATGCGGTAAGATCAACACTACACGGACTTTGTATTTGGCAATTCTAACACTCGGCAACAACGCTGCAGGTTTCTGAGACATCTTTAGGGCACCAGCCCTTATTCATTTACAAATTAAGCCTTAGGCATACTAGGTAAGGAGGGATGGTAGAATGAACATCTACTAACATCAGGGAACTGCTTATATTGTTGCACCAAGCCAAGGACGTCCTCTCAGTCAAGGTGTCAGAAGTTTGAAGTTGCTGTAAGTGTGATCAAGTGTTCCAATCAATTCTGACTTTCGAGCATATTTATCCTCCCTTCAGTTTATATGTGATGCCAGAAAAATCAGCGCAAACAGGAGCTGCCTCATCTAACTGGGGTTTCTTCGAGCTGGGAGAATCCCTTGACTTGGCCTTAAGTACAGATGAGAGTTTTCACAAGTGAGACAACTTCAAACTTTAAGAAATGGCCTGACCACCATCCTTAGGATCCCTAGTAACCATTCATTTGGAGCTACTTTGCTACTCATATTCGTGGGGACATTCCTGATCGTCATCACATGCCACGTGTGCCACAGATGAGGACATACGTAGAAATACTTGCTCTTTTTATGCCACTCAGATGTCGGAAGTGTGTTGAAAGCTCATTGCTGACAAATGTGGTCATCTGAAGTGCACACGTAAAAATCCAGCCAGGGAAAGGGTAGCAAATGCCATAAAGGACCATTCCCTCGCGTCTCAATAACAGAATTGCGGTGTCCCTAATGTCAGCTACGCACTGGCGCAAGAGCAGAGGATTGCACGTTAGGATTAAAAGGGTGTTAAAACTCTCCAGCTGAATAAAGTGCAACTGCTAGACCTGGGACCAATGAATAGGACCTGCAATAGAGACTTTATAGGAAATTGGGGCAACTATTTAACAGTCTGGGATAGCATGATCTCTACATTTAAAAAAAACCATTTTGTTATTAACAGGCCGCAAATCCATTTCCACAATGAGTAAATGTGTGATCCGCTCCATCATCACAGCTACCATCAGCTGGGACTCTCCTTCCAGCCCCATCAATGGCAGGCATATCCATCATGATTCAACCCCACGCTTGGGCAACTTCAGGTTGCTGAATACCCCTCCTGACCTCTTTTCTAAGCACTGACTCCTCCCACTGTGCTCACTTCACCTTAGAGTACCATTTCAGACACCTGGGACCAGCTGCACTTTTCCAGCTCAAAGACATCTGTTGCTTGGCCAGGACAAGAGGAAGCTCTGTAAACCTAGCAGGATCGCTACAAGATGCCAAAAACAATAGTAACAAAATAAAAATGAAAGAGCATTGGACTGAACTAGGTATCTGAAAGGGAGCAGGGAAAGGAAAAAGGTAGGAGGCCTGAAATAAAGTGCGCGTCCTACAGTAAGAAAGGTTACGGACAGTTTACTAATATGTGCAAGAGTAGGAAAAAACTCAGGGGCCGATTCACAAAGGAATATCACCTGAGAACATACTCCACACATCCAGGCCGGTGGGAGAATAACATTTTTGCTGCAATGTCTTTTATAAAGTCTGTCCAGCCAGTGGAAAATACAGTATTTTTCGAGTCAGTGAGGATAATATCTCTTGCACCGTCGAAAGGCAGGGAGACTAAAGTGCTACCTCTCAGACAGTACTTTTTGAGGACAAGCAGGGCTGACTCTCCTGAAACAACTGGAGATAAACAGACGGGATGAAGTGTCGACGCTGTAATAAGAATTGAAAAGTCATGTTTTTTAAGGAGTTCAAACGAGTGCCATCTTGAAAGGAGCGATTGGCCTGTTTAAATCATCATTTTAAAAGGGTCTTTAAGAAGTAATAAATCTAACTAGTGTGATAAAAGCTGATAGAGGTAAACACGATTTAAATGTGGCAATTAAGAGACGTGGGTTGGACTGGTGAGTGTGAGGTCATACTCAACTAGTTAAGAGATGCTGAAGCTGAAACCTTCACTTTCAAAAACCCTAAATAATTTAAGGATCCATTTCTTAACTTTCTTTTCTTCGTTTTTGGTCTTCACTTGAATCTCCAACAAGCCATTCTAAATCCTGTTTATATTGTATATGTTTCCATTGTTATGGAACAGGAACAAAGAACCTTTTTGTGTCTGGTGATACTCTATTTAATTTTCTGGCAGATGTGCCTTAATTACTCCTGTCTCTTGTGGCTCCAAATATTTAATACAGCAGAAAAACACAACAGCATGAAGTTTAAGAAAGTCTCTGCTGGCAGAAGTGATCCATGGCAAGGAGATTCCATAAACTTAAAATACACAAACATCATATTACGATTGCATCACAAAACTGGATAATAGATAATGTTATCATCATATTCGTCCATTCATTCATTTATGGTGATTATCATGTTACTAAAAATTATCAACATATTGTGTTTTCAAATTGAGTTGAAATTAAATTAGTAAAATTATTTAACTGCAAAACACAATTTAAAAAAAGCAATTTCACCATGTTACGATGGTACAAATACTTTCAAAGCTGTGGGAGAACACATGCAGGAAGATACCATTATCCCTCCGTTCCCACAGACCCGTCTGTCATGTTAAGAAGTCTTGCTTCATATTATGGTGAACTCTTTACCTTTCATACATGAAAAAGGAAGCAGCTTGTAAAAAAAAAAAAAATTGGAGACCCTTTATTCGAAAGTTACTCGAACTCTCTGATACTTTTGACACAGTGGATTATTGAGTTGAAGTTGACATATACATTGTATTTGCTTATCAAATCTTCTTCCAATGCTTCTGAATACATTCAGTGTAACTTCATTTATATGTGCATACACTCTATCCATTATAACCACGTACCTTTCATTTTAAGGTGGTGATGATTCCTTCTGGGTGTAGGCTTTAGATTTTGCAGATAAACTAAGTCTGCATCTTTCCTTTCTAATAAAAAAACCTTTGTGGTGCTCTGCAGGATAGGCTCCCGTTTGGTGAATTGAATATATTATTGGTAGGTTGGATATTTTTAGGGTTGTATGTCAGAATATTGAGGACAGAAATATTATCCTGCAAAAGTATTGTGGAATGAGTATCGAGATCGGAGCATTGTGAAGGGAGGTGTATATATAGTTAAATATAGATATTTTATCTTTATCTCCACATTGATGATACATACAGATGTAGCCATGTATGTAGAGTTCAGTATAGCAAACCTACACTTATATATACTTACCTTCATGATATTTTGGTAGTCGATATTTTAGTCCAAGATACATTTATGGACTGATATTTCTTCCACAAAATGCCAGTAGCGTATAATTTTTGGGAATGAAGAGAACCATGCCAGTGTTGTCTGTGCAGTTCCTATTTGCTTGATGATGATAAATCGAATGTTGTGGTCCGTTGTTTCAACGCAGTTGACATAGCCAGGTATGCTGGTACGACTGACACATTGTTCACGAGTAGAAGGCCTCTCTTCTCATTGAACTCTGCTGATTTTGCAGGATCTTTGGTACTACATTGAGTCCAAATTCATCCACTTCCAAACTCACAGAGTCAACCTCACTTTCTTTCTACAAAGATTGTTATCTTTTGGAGAACTCCACACTGACTCAAAGTCATAAAATCCCATGTCATCTATTTTTATAATGAAATATATAATAAATCCCCACTTCATTCTATGTGAACGATCGAAGCCACCACTGCATTTACTGGGCCGGTTTGTTCTTATTGCCAGAGTACTTGTGTGTTTTTTGCCAGGATAACATTTGGAAACACAAATATACATGTTTGAAAAACAGAAAACGAGAAATAACGGGCAGGAAGTGCATTTCCTGAAAAAGCTCACTACAATTCTCGGATAGGGAATTACAATTTGCCCAGATAAAATGTGACCCAAATCACCACAATTCCTTCTGTTAGGCACTACAAAAGGGAAAACATTTTAAAAACCGTCAAAAAGCACAGATGTTTCAACAGCTACGTTTCTAATACGCTCGCTATTGCTCTCTCGGTACTGCCTGTGAGTTTCTCTTTTAAGAGTAGTAATGCTTTGCAAAGTGGCCAGCCTGGGCTGTTGAGTGGGAGCCCATGAAGAGCTGTGCAAAGGGGGATGACGCACCGGATGCAAAATAATATTAAAGAGAGCTGGCGAAAGCACGCACTTAATAGGGAGCTTGCATGAAGGTTTTGGGGGAGGCAGGAGAGCTGGTGTAGCAAAGGGGCTATGGAGCTTCTCATTTAAAAAGTAAAAGCAAGCAATGGTTACTTAAAGGACATGGGCTGCAGCGACATATGGGCCATATTTATAGCAGCGATTGATTATGATGCGGAAGAGGGCAGGGTAGGTATGGGGTGCAGGAAGAGAATGCGATGTGAGGAGGTTAGATGTGGCACACAGTGGAAAAAATAAGTGTTTTACAGTGTTCCGCCAGAACATCATTCTCCTGATCCAGATGGGAAGGCCAGGCAGCTGTAGAAGCAAAGATCTGTACATTCTGTCCTCACCACTGTGTCCATTTCCACTTATATTAGAAGGAGAAAGGAAAGAATGCTGCTTAAAAATTCAGGATGGAAACATCTGGCCAGCATTTTATTGCCAGAGTACATTTACAGCTTGAATATTTCGTTTCCTTTAATTGTAATTAGGGGCCTGATGTACTCGCAATATGTGCAAATTGCACACAAACTGTTTTATAACTGGGTCAGCAATTTGTGTGACTGATAACTTGTTTAGTTGCATCGCAAAATGCTAATTCAAATGAGTTCACAAAACGGCCTATTACGTGAATGTTAATGAGGCAGACGGCTACATGCGACCCCCCCATCAATGGTTGTCAAAGGAGGTTGGTAGCCTACAAGCCGACAACCACATGCATCCCTATTCCCAAACAGAAAACGTTTTTTAAAGTAGAGCATGCCCCTTCAAGTTTTCCATTGGCAAAACATCAGAGGATGGGGTAGTGTTAGAAATGGGGCTCTCTAGTTGTCAGTGGTATACACCCTGTCCAAGTGGGGACCCTTCCTTCTAGTCAGGATGAGTAAAGTACACACCTAAGTTTGCCTGTGCTTACCCTCCGGTGCAAAAAGAACAGTTGATGGACAGAATGCAGAACAAAGTCATACATTCACCTCAGTACAGAGTTCTGGGCCTAAAATCATCGTTTATTTTGCTTCCCATGCCATTCCAATTTGAACCTAGCCATATGCAAATCAGTCTTGACCCTGTGCCCAATGGGAACAGTCCAGCCTGAACTGCCAGGCCTTCCCTGGACTGGAAACAAGCATCCTAGGACCGGTTTCTGGGTTTCACTCCTCATCAGCCAGGATAGCTTCACAGCGGTGACCACAGCGTCGGTGCAGACACCGGCATCGGAGGCGGCATGGGGAATCTTTTTCTTGAGGTTTGCAGCCCACCCAATACCTCCAGTAGCCAATAACTGGAATTGGCACCAACTGGCAGGTCAGAACTCCCAGCAGAGGAGTTCAGGGAGGCTGCAGGTGAAGTCTTTGTGTCCCTCAAACGTCTTAACAGGAGGCAAGCTCTACTACATGCCCTTGGAGAATCTTCTTAAGCAGGATACAGCAAAGTAAAGGTCCAGTCCTTTCCACTGCCCATAGACAGAAGCTGCAACTGCAGGCCAACCCAGCAAAGCAACACACAGCAAAGAGGGCAGTACTCCTCCTGGCAACTCTTCAGCTCTTCTTGTTGGCAGGGTCCTCTTAGTCCAGGAGTGTTCTAAAGTTCTGGTTAAACTACTACCAGCCTTTGAAGTATGCAGGGTTCAAAGAAAGTCTCTCTTGCTTACTAGAACCAGTTCTGTCCTCTCTGGTCCAGCCACACTACAGGGGGTGGAGACTGCATTGTGAAAGGCAGACACAGCTCTATTCAGGTGTCAATGACAACTCCTTCCACCACTCTAGCCCAGGAAAGCCCATCAGAATATGCGGGGCACACCACAGCTCCCTTTGTGTGAGTGTCTGGAGTGAATGCACAAACATCCCTGTCAGTCTAAACCAGACTTTGTTTCCACAAGCAGGCAGAGGCACACAGAATGGTAAAGCAAGAAAATGCCTACTTTCTAAAAGATGTATTTTTAAATTCTGAGCTCAGGGAGCACAAACTCCAAATCTCTATCTCTTCCCAATTGAAAGTTACACTTGTAAAATGTTACAAGGCAGCGCTAATGATAACCTATGGGAGAGACAGGCCTTGCAACAGTGAAAAACGAAATTGGCAGTATTTCACTATCAGGACATGTAAAACACACCAGCACATGTCCTACTTTTCACATACACTGCACCCTACCCACGGGGCTACGTTGGGCCTACCTTAGGGGTGCCTTACATATAGTAAAAGGGAAGGTTAGGGCAGTGGCAGCCGGCATGGCTCGCGGGTGGCAGGGTGGGTTGCGCGAGGGGGGGTAGAGGGAAAACAGTGCGCAATGTAAAAAAAATAAAAATAAACACTTACCTTGCGGCGCCGGGTCCCGCGTCTCTGCTTCCGCTCTCTTCATCGGACTCGAGGCACAGGAAGCACAGCCAGGCTTGCCTGACCAATCACAACGCTGCAATGCAGCGTTGCGATTGGTCTGAGTGTGCTGGTTCGACGCTCAGCCAGGGAATGGGGGCCTTGGCATGTTCTCCACGCAGGCTGTAATGCAGCCTGCATTGAGAACAGGGAAAGTGTGCATGAATGTTTTGGACGGGCCGAGAGGGCTGGCCAAACAGTCATGTGCAATTAGGAGTGGGCAAACCACTCCTCCCCTGCCCTACTCTGAGAGTAGTTTTACAAAATGGAGAACCTGGCAACCGATTTTCTTATGCTGCTATTTATTTCAGCAGGCTGAGGGTCAATATTTATAATCCTTGGTCCTGGCTACATTATTTCGCCATGATTTATACATTTTTAAAGAAATTTTTTTAACAGTTATATACGTCCGAAAACAAGGAGTGATACACTTTTTAGTTCTAAATCAAAATTGCTCTGTGCTGATTTTCCAAATGGTCACAACATTAAATATTCATAAACAGTGCTTTTGTCAAATGAAACAATTGTGCTTAAATTCAGTGCCTATGTAAATCATACTAACATTTGTGAAATTACACCAGTAAATATTTTGTACATCTATTCAATTAAGGAGCACTCTCATTAAACCCAATGGGTTTCCTCTTTTAGAGAGTTGCTCTCCTTGAGGAGAATATTCGGTTTCTGTGGGGTTAAATCAATGTTCATGGTCCCTCTACAGATTCTGCGATTAATTTAATCAGTCTCCATCAAGGTGGAAGAAAAAGAAAGTGCTGACACATTTCAAATCCCTGTTTTACTCAAGGGATTATCTTCAGGGCAATAACACGGTGTAATCTGGAATTAATAAAGAGAAAATAACAATATTCAGTGTTTTGTGTCCCTTCTCTCTATCACTGTTTATTCTATAATGTTTCAAATTCTAGTACCTGAGTTATAATGGTAAACCGTCTTCCTGACTGGAAAGTGAATTTCTTTTAAGTGTTCCAGTTTTTTGAATTGCTGTCAATTTTGAACAATCTGAAATAATGAACAGACTGTGTTGTTTGTTCATGTATTTGTACTGAATGAATAAAACATTTCACAAAAGAAGGAATTTCGTTTTGGCTTACTTTAAGGATTGTTTTGTGACACAGCGGGCCTCTCGGTTACGCTGTGAGCTTGTTAGACCAGAATTGCCGGTTCGTTTTATGCTCTAGTTCTGCAATAGTGGAAGGCAACATTGTATCTCAGTACTGATGTTCCGACTAAAGCGAGTTGTTTAAATAAAGAATGAAAGTCAGGTCTCGAAAACTTACTCAAAGTTGTGACATTGTGTGCGAGTTCTGTTCTGTTCTGTCATGGGCCCGTTGAGCCCGCTGTGACGCGTGTAAATTAAATCTGGAACGGAAGAAAGAGCATCATTTGTGTAGCCTGCTAGTCAGGAATACGGGGGCCTTGTAGATTTGCGACCTCCATGCACTTACTTTGGATTTACACAATGAGCTTTACGTGTCATGGGTGGAAGGAACTTTTCAGCAATCTCATGAAGGTTACATGTATGACTGGCTCACCTGAGCATGTATAATGTTATTTGTAATGCAATGGTTTTAGGTTGGTATCTTTAATGTTTTAAAACATTGTGTTATTCATCATTCATCATTTTGTGGACATTGTGATTGCTAGAGACACTTATTGTGATTGCCAGACACTAAGCCATGTGCCGTTATTGAGCATTATCAGTGCGATTCCCTGTTCATGAATAAGATCATTGCCGTTGGAAGAGGCAGCTGCCGAACGTTATCACGTGTGCACGTGTAAACTGCTTAAACATGCACACATGTGGTTAAGAAAGGGAGCGGAGCGCTCAGGTATTTAAACCGCGCTCGCTCCTGCACAATTCGCTTCACTTTTTGGGTTTGCAGTGCTCACCTGGTTCCAGCCTGCTCCAATGTGCTCCAGCGTAGCTCTCTTCATTCCTCGGCTTCTGAAAAGGTTCCGGCTCGGTGCCTCTTCAATTCTTGTCCTCCGGCGTTCTTCCGGTCTCTGGGGAGAAAAAAGGAAAGTTGAAGATCGGTTGCTTAGCAACTGTTAAACAAGACGGTAATGAGAAAATTAAAGTCTTTCAGCATCGCAGTAAGATTATAAAAGCTATTTGACTATTTCCAGGACATTTTAGTGCATTTCTCAGCATTAATCTTCGTGGAAAGACTATTAAGCATTGAAGATTGTCAGAACTGTTAAATTGTGTTTGAAAGCGACGAGAACACTTTAAATGATACGAACTTTACAAAGGCTTTAGTTTATTATTTTTAATCTCCCAGAACAGTTGTTGCATCGTGAGTGTTTCAGAATTCTTTATCATTGTAAAGTCAGTTCTTGCAGTGAACTCAGGAAATAACACGAAAGCAGTGTTCAAAGCATGGTACTTGTAAATGTGCCTATTGTTCTTTTTGTTTGTTTGTTTTATTTTAGTTTATGAATCGTTTGGAACGTAATACAAGACACAGTCAGGTATGTTGGTCATGTCTAAAAAGCGATCTAATTAATGCATTTAAGGTCAGATGTGTACATATTAATGATACTTGAATCTTAATGTTGTGCCTTAGATTATTTTCTCTGGAGAAAACACATTTGGATAAAGTGTGACTACAGACGCCTTATATCTCTGAAAAGTTTGCATAGATAACAATCGGTAGGCATCTAAGACATACTTAAGTAGAAGAGTAATGTAGTGTCTGTAAAAGTACAGTGTAAGTAAGTTAAATTTAATTGTTTCTTTTTCGTTAGAGTATTTGAACAACAACATTCCAGAAGATCCTCCTTGAGACCAAATTCCTTTCCTTCCACCTGAAAGATCTCCTGAGAGACATTCCAGAAAACCAGTTGAAAGAAGAGGATTTAGTCTTGTGTCTTGTTTCTCTTGTCTCTCTCTCCCATCCCCCTTCCCCCAGGGAGTTATTTGAGCGGCAAGCTTGTACCTTCCTTGCCATTCTTATAATTTCCGGAGGGATTCGGGAACAGTCAGCATCAAGGAAGGAACAAACTGGAGTGCAGGTGAGTGACTGTCGTGACAGAAAGCGAAGCCCTCCAAAAAACTATTCCTCCCTTGATCCTGGATTATGGAGTTAGAGCAAGACAATATGGACTCGTCACAATTGACTGCTCTGATTCAAAAATTAACCGAAGAAATGCAAGAACTTAGGCAGGAAAATCAGGCACTTAGACAGGAAGTTGCACAAACTAAATCTGAGTTCACAAGTTGGAGAGATCCTCAACATTTAGAACACCGGCCCATTCTTGCTCCACCTCAATTTGGTTCCAAAACCTTTTATTCCTCTACAGCTTCAACCCCAAACACAGACCAGAATCTCCAGGTTACTGTGGTGTCCCCTAGTCCTGTTCCTCTGGCAAATCCAGAAGGTTTTATGGGAGACAGCAATAATTTTGCGTCTTTCATGAGTCAATGTCAGTTGCATTTCTTGTGCAAACCACAGGTTTTTACCACGGACACAACAAAGGTTGCTTTTATAATCTCCTACTTAGGAGGAGTAGCAGCCAACTGGGCTATGCCTTTGGTTAATACTAATGACCCTTTATTGCATAATTTAGTGGCTTTTAAAACTGCTATGTCACGTTTATTTGCAAAACACATTTTCATACAAGCATCCGATAATGAGTTGCTGAATTTACGTCAAGGGTCAAAAGATTTAATAACTTACATAACTAGCTTCAATAGATTATTATCGGAGACACGTTGGCCTGAAGAAAAAATAATTTCTTTATTTTACTGAGGTCTCAGGGATGATTTAAAAGACTCTTTAGCACATATTGTAGATCTACCTGACGATTACACTGAATTTCTTGATTTAGTGGTAAAGCTTGATCATAGACTTGGAGAAAGAAAGAGTGAAAGACCCAGAGGAGAACCAAGAGTTTTACATTTTAAAATTGAGAAAAATGAAATTGAAGACAAAAACAATAGCGTAGAACCAATGCAAATTAGAGGCATAAAGGGTCCGTTATCTTCTGAAGAGAAAGACAGGAGACGCAAAGGGAACCTATGTTTGTACTGTGGCAAAGCTGGCCACTTTGCAAAAGAATGTCCTGTTAAGCCAAAGAAAAAGAAGGTTATTGCCATCACAGACAAACCCTCGGTCGAGTTGGAAAACTAGGATTCTCGAGGAGTTGCGAGGTCGTCTCTTCGAGAACCAATGTCTCACAGATCTCACAATGTGCCACAAATATTATCAATCTTATTCCTAAACATATGACAATTAGGCTAACTTTTATTATTTCTGCACAACAGAGACAGTCTTTCTGTTTTAATTGATTCAGGTGCCACTGGCAACTTTTTTGATTTGGAATTGGCCAGAAAACTAGGAATAACACAAATTCCAAAAACAGAACCGGAGCCAGTCAGAGCTGTTGACGGCTCGGCGTTGTCTTCTGGTTTAATCAAGTTCCACACGGTACCACTGACCTTAGTTGGAGAAAATGGACATACTGAGAATACTGTTTTTGAATTAATAGCCACAGCTACCTTCGGAGTTATTCTTGGAGTTCCTTGGTTAGAACTACATAATCCAAAGATTGACTGGGTAAAAAGAACAGTAACATTGGATTCATCTTTCTGCAGAACACACTGTTACTTGGAAACTCAAGATCCTATAGTTCCTTTATTTTGTTCAGTCCTGCAGAGTAGTTCTCCACAATTACCTACTGAGTATCAAGATTATTCTGACGTTTTTGATCCAGTCCAGGCTACCCAGTTACCACCACACAGGGTTTATGACTGCAGAATAGACATAATTCCTGGTGCAGTCTTACCCTGTAGCAGGATTTATGCTTTAACCGAGCCTGAGAACCAATACTTGAAGACCTACCTAGACGAACTATTAGATATTGGTTTTATCAGACACTCAACCTCGCCCGTCTCTTCGACACTTTTTTTGTGGCTAAAAAGTCAGGCGATCTTAGGGCATGCATTGATTATCGTGCAATTAACAAAGCAACAATCAAAAATCGATATCCACTGCCCTTAATTCCGGTACTGCTAAACCAAATCAAAGGGTCTACCATCTATACAAAATTAGATTTACGGGGCCCGTACCACCTTATTCGCATAAAAGAGGGAGACGAATGGAAGACCGCATTTCGCACGAAATACGGTCTATTTGAATACACGGTCATGCCGTTCGGTCTCTGTAACGCCCCGGCTGCGTTCCAATATTTTATAAACGAAGTGCTCCACGATTTACTTGATATTTGTGTCATTGTTTACATCGATGATATATTGATTTTTTCCAAAACAGAAAAAGAACATACACAACATGTCCGTGCTGTTTTGCAAAGACTAAGAGATCATTCCCTGTTTGCTAAGCTTGAAAAATGCGTCTTTAACACCAAAAGAGTTGAATTTTTGGGATATTGGCTCTCTCCTGAGGGCATTACCATGGACCCCAAGAAAGTAGAAGCAGTTTTAAATTGGCCCACACCAACCTCTGTAAAAGAAATATAGCGAGTACTAGGTTTCGCAAACTTCTACAGGCGCTTCATATCCAAATTTTCCGACATTGTAACACCTATCACTCAGCTCCTTAGGAAAAGTCAGCAATTTCAGTGGAACACAGACGCTGAAAACGCTTTTAACAAATTAAAACAAGCATTTACTTCCGCACCCATCTTGATCCACCCTGACAATCCATTTTTTGTGGAAGCAGACGCTTCTCAAACTGCATTAGGTGGAGTATTAATGCAGAAAAATTCTAATACAGGACATCTGCACCCAATTGCCTTTTACTCACGAAAGTTATTACCCGCCGAACAAAATTATACAGTGGCGGAACGTGAACTGTTAGCAATTAAGGCAGTATTTCTAGAATGGAGACACCATTTACTAGGTGCAAAACACACCATAACTATATTCACAGATCACAAGAACCTTCAGTTTTTTAGTTCCGTCAAGGTACTTACCCCCAGACAGATGCGCTGGTTGCATTTCTTCAGCGAATTTGATTTTTTAATTACGTATCGTCTGGGACAAAAACAACTTATATCTGACACCTTGTCTAGAATGTCTTGTGAAAACTCAGCAGATGACAATAACCATCCTTTACACATAATCCCACCAGAAAAAGTAGTGGCAGTTACCCACGTAGACACTTTTTTAAATTAAGGTAAAACAGAGTGTTCAGTCTTTGAATCAGCTAAAATGGCTAGCAAATAAAAATAACACCATTTTGGATGGTTATTTCTTTCATAATAACAAACTTTATGTTCCACTAGAATCTCTACAACAACAGATACTAAAATGGAATCATGATTCAGGTATAGCAGCTCATCCTGGTGTAAACAAAACATTAGAATTATGTTTACGAAATTTTTGGTGGGAAAATATTAGACGGGATGTTCAGCAATATGTCAAAACATGTCCAGTGTGCGCTAGACAGAAATCATTACATGTAGCCCCCACTGGTCTTTTGCAACCTTTGCCCATACCACCGATCCCCTGGCAGACCATCAGTCTAGATTTTATCACAGATTTACCTAAGTCTAACAATTTCACCACAATTTTAATTGTAGTTGATTTGTTGTCCAAAATGGGGCATTTTATTCCTTTAAAGAAGCTACCAACTGCAACTGAATTTAGTGAAGTTTTTATCAATAATGTCATGAAACGCCATGGCCTGCCAAGTAAAATCATTTCCGACAGAGGACTTCAATTCATTTCAAAATTTTGGAAACAGTTATGCTCTCAATTAGGAATAGAAATAGCTTTATCTTCAGCCTGTCATCCACAAACTGACGGCTAGACAGAAAAGGTCAATCAGTACCTTGAACAGAGTCTACGTTGTCTGACCACCACAGTTACATCGCAATGGGACTTAGTTTTGCCTTTAGCAGAATTTTCTTATAACAATAGTCTCCATTCAGCATTAGGTTGTTCCCCCTTTTACTTTACTACAGGATATCATCCACGATCCCTTCCTACCCCTCCTCCCAATCTCGTAGACACAATGCCAGCAGTCAAAGAAAAGTTAGCACTGTTACAGGAACTACAAGAAAAGGCCAAGATTAGTTTAGCAAAAAATAAAATAAACACTAAGATTACAGTGGACAAACACAGAACACCAGAACCACCCTATAAAGTAGGAGATCTAGTCTGGCTATCCACCAAGAATATTCAATTAGAAGGTCCTAAAAAACTAAAACCAAGATACATTGGTCCTTTTTCCCATTAGTAAAATTCTGAATCCGGTCTCAATGAAGCTAGACTTACCTGAAGAATATGCCATTCACCCCGTTTTTCATGTGTCCCTTCCTAAAACCTACGATCCTTCCACAAGAAAGGATGATGCGCCCCCACCGATAGTAGTAGGAGATCATCTGGAATATGAGGTACAACGTATAATAGATGCCAAAAGAATACGCGGTCGATTACAATATTTAGTTGATTGGAAAGATTATGATGCCTCAGAACGATCCTGGGAACCTGAGTCTCATGTACATGCCCCAAGACTGGTTAGAGCCTTTTATGCTCTGCACCCCGGTAAACCTCGTTCCCTAAAAAGACCTTTGGGAGGGGGAACTGTCATGGGTGGAAGGAAATTATCAGCAATCTCATGAAGGTTACATGTATGACTGGCTCACCTGAGCATGTATAATGTTATTTGTAATGCAATGGTTTTAGGTTGGTATCTTTAATGTTTTAAAACATTGTGTTATTCATCATTCATCATTTTGTGGACATTGTGATTGCTAGAGATACTTATTGGGATTGCCAGACACTAAGCCATGTGCCGTTATTGAGCATTATCAGTGCGATTCCCTGTTCATGAATAAGATCATTGCCGTTGGAAGAGGCAGCTGCCGAAAGTTATCACGTGTGCACGTGTAAACTGCTTAAACGTGCACACGTGTGGTTAAGAAAGGGAGCGGAACGCTCGGGTATTTAAACCGCGCTCGCTCCTGCACAATTCGCTTCGCTTTTTGGGTTTGCAGTGCTCTCCTGCTCCAACGTGCTCCAGCGTAGCTCTCTTCATTCCTCGGCTTCTGAAAAGGTTCCGGCTCGGTGCCTCTTCAATTCATGTCCTCCGGCGTTCTTCCGGTTTCTGGGGAGAAAAAAGGAAAGTTGAAGATCGGTTGCTTAGCAACTGTTAAACAAGACGGTAACGAGAAAATTAAAGTCTTTCAGCATCGCGGTAAGATTATAAAAGCTATTTGACTATTGCCAGGACATTTTAGTGCATTTCTCAGCTTTAATCTTCGCGGTGAGACTATTAAGCATTGAAGCTTGTCAGAACTGTTAAATTGTGTTTGAAAGCGACGAGAACACTTTAAATGATACGAACTTTACAAAATAGTTCATTATTTTTTAATCTCCCAGAACAGTTGTTGCATCGGGAGTGTTTCAGAATTCTTTATCATTGTAAAGTCAGTTCTTGCAGTGAACTCAGGAAATAACACGAAAGCAGTGTTCTAAGCATGGTACTTGTAAATGTGCCTATTGTTCTTTTTGTTTGTTTGTTTTATTTTAGTTTATGAATTGTTTGGAACGTAATACAAGACACAGTCAGGTATGTTGGTCATGTCTAAAAAGCGATCTAATTAATGCATTTAAGGTCAGATGTGTACATATTAATGATACTTGAATCTTAATGTTGTGCCTTAGATTATTTTCTCTGGAGAAAACACATTTGGATAAAGCGTGACTACAGACGCCTTATATCTCTGAAAAGTTCGCATAGATAACAATCGGTAGGCATCTAAGACATACTTAAGTAGAAGAGTAATGTAGTGTCTGTATAACTACAGTGTAAGTAAGTTAAATTCAATTGTTTCTTCTTCGTTAGAGTATTTGAACAACAACATTCCAGAAGATCCTCCTTGAGACCAGATTCCTTCCCTTCCCTTCCACCTGAAAGATCTCCTGAGAGACATTCCAGAAAACCAGTTGAAAGAAGAGGATTTAGTCTTGTGTCTTGTTTCTCTTGTCTCTCTCTCTCTCCCATCCCCCTTCCCCCAGGGAGTTATTTGAGTGGCAAGCTTCTACCTTCCTTGCCATTCTTATAATTTCCGGAGGGATTCGGGAACAGTCAGCATCAAGGAAGGAACAAACTGGAGTGCAGGTGAGTGACTGTTGTGACATTACGGGCTTCTTCTGGGATTCACTTTCACTACCTGCTGATTCCTTCGTGTCTGCTTTTCCGGTTTGCAGCGCGTTTTTTTCCTTATTTCTGCTCTTGGACAGGAAGTGCTTTGTTTGTTGGTTTCTGGGTGATGTAGTATCAAAGTGTTCCTTATCTTCCGCTGGAGCTCTCTTGTGATTCATTCTTCCTTTTGTTGAGAGGTATGTTGCTAATTTGTGGTTTTACTTAATTCGGACATTTCGTTTAGCCCTTTCTGGGTACAGTTGAATTTAAAATTAAATATGCCTCTTTTTTCAGTAGCATGGTTTCAACATTGCCACCCCGTGGCGGTTGTTTCAGTGCAGATAGCGCAGTCCATACAAAGTCTTTTTCTGAGTGTTTCTTTTCAAGAAAATGAGACACCAAAGGCGCCGTCTGGACCTGCTTTTTAATCCTGGAGCGATGTTGTACTATCCTTTGGTTTATTTGCTGGTTCGTTTTCCCTATATATAGTTTAGGGCATGGGCACTGGATTGCATAAACTGTATTTTTGGTTTTGCAATTTGAAAACTCTTTGTGAGTCCATTTTATTGACTCATGCGTAAATTCATGACCTTCAATTGTATTTTCGCAAACTGAGCAATTGCCACATTTGTGGTGGCCCTCAATGGGTCTCATGTTCCATTGCGCTCTTAAGTCTTTTTTCTTGGTGGACGATGTGAGATCTGCTCTTATGATTTTTTGACCTATGCTTTTACTTTTTTTTTTATTGTAAACAATGGTCGTTCAAGTGGGCATTCTAATTGCGTGAGGAGATGCCAGTTTTTCAAAATCATCTGTCGGAATTTGTTGGTGTGTGGGCCAAACGTGGAGACGCAGACAAGTTTGTCTATAGGTTTCTTTTCTTTTTTAATGAGCAACTCTTCTCGTGGCGTATACCATGCCCTTTTTGTCACATGTTTAAGCATTTTGCTGGGGTAGCCTCTCTCTTTTAGTTGGTCACAGAATACCCCTGCATTGATCATAAAGTCTTCTTTTCTTGCACAGTTCCTTCTGATCTGTAGTAGTTGGCCATAAGGGAGGTTATCCCTGAGATTTCTTGGATGGGAACTTTGGTAGTGTAAAATTGTATTTCTGTCCGTCGGTTTGCGATGTAGGGTAGTCATCAATCTTTGTTCATATGGAATAACTTCAACATCAAGGAAAATCAGTCACGTTTGGCTTTTAGAAATGCTGAATTTGATGTCACGGTTTCTTGTGTTTAGCCATCTATGGAATTGTTGAAGTTCATCTTCTGTGCCATTCCAGAGGCACCAGATGTCATCTATATACCGATACCATTGCTGGATATGTTTTCCAAAAGGGTTGTGGTTGATAATAAATTTGTCCTCAAAGCGAGCCATGAACAACACAGCCATTTCTGGGGCGAAGGGGCACCCCATTGCGGTCCCTTTGATCTGCATGAAAAATGTTTCATCGAACTTAAAGAAGTTTTTCTTTAGGGCTATTGCCACTAGCTCGAGTATGAAGTCAGTTGGTACTCTGTGGGGCCTTTGTCTAGTTTCCAAATAGTATTCCATTGTTTGGAGAGCTTCCTCTTGAGGAATCTGGGTATACAGTGAGATGACATCAAATGATAGCATCCACTGAAATTCAGGATCAAATGTATGGCCTTCTATTTTGTTTATGAAGTCCGTCGTATCCCTTAGATAAGATGGTACTTGATCCATAAAAGGTTTTAGGAAGACGTCGACATATTTTGTGATGGGTTCCAACACCGGGTCACAACCGGAGACGATTGGTCTTCCGGGTGGTTGTGTGAGGCACTTATGAATTTTCGGGAGAAAATAAATAACTGGAATCCTTGGGTGTGTTTTATTGAGGAAATCAAATTCCTTAGGGCCTAAGACTCCTTGCTCTAATCCAACTTTTAGTTTGGTAGAGATCTCTCCTTCTATTTGGCATGTAGGGTCTTCCTTGAGCTGTCGGTACCATTCTTGGTTCAAAATTTGGCTCTTTGCTTCAGCTAAATACATTTCTTTTGGCCAAATGACAAGTGCCCCATCCCTATCCGCTGGCTTGATAATTATTGTATCATCTTTTTGTAGATCTTGTATGGCTTTTTGTTGTTCCCTATTAATGTTCCTTTTGATGTACAGTTTTCTGTTTTCCAATTGACTAATGGAGGACAAAACCGCCTGCTCAAAGGCGGTTACTTGTTTTGGAATACTGTATGGTGGAGGATTAAAATGAGATTTTTTGGTTAATCCTGAAAGTTCAGTGTTGCTCGTATTTTCTTTTCCATGGAAAAACACTTTAAGGCGGATCTTACGAAAGAATTCCAATGCTTCAATTTTCAAGTTTGCGTAGTCTGTATACTGACTTGGAACAAATTTCATTCCCAACTCCAAAACCGACTCTTCTGCTTTGGACAATTGTTTGGTTGACAAATTTATTATTGAAATTTTACTCAAGTTTTGTAAAAATTTCTCCTTGTCCTCATTTCCCATGGTTACTGTTGTTTGAACCTTACTCGGTATCTTTGATCGTCTTTCTCTAAAAAAGAGTTCTGTCTTTTTGAAGGGCCTTCTCTTGGATCTGAATCACCTGTCGAATCCGATGATGATGAAGATTCTGAGAATGTTAAAAATCTGTTCTTAGATCTGCCTTGATACTCAGATAAGGCTCTACGCGAGTAGACTTTTGTGTAATAGTCGTCCTTCAGATAGGGGTAGACTGTCTCTATATTGAAGGATTTTGAGTCTTTTTCAAATTTGGAGGTTTTGAAGTTGATGGTGTTGTCTTTGAAGGTCTGAATCTCTTTGTCTATTTTCTCGAGTTGTGCCTTTGCTTCTGTCACATTGTGATTGTTTTTGATTGTTTGAATTAAGTTTTCGAGTTCCTCGACCTCTTTTTGGCAAATTCTTTGGGCAGTTTCTATAGTGTGGACCATGAGGTCGCGACTGCATTTGGTGCTTATAAAGCTAAAGCCTTTTTTATATTCAGGATCATCAATGAATATTACAGGAACATTTTTAATCTGGAGGCCCCAAGGGATAGTGCCTGCTTTTAAATGCTCTAACAAGAAATGTCCGTGCAGCTCAGTCCTGATATGCTTCTTGTTTAGACGAATGAGTTTCTCCGATTCATTGTGCTGCTTAGCTGTGGTGCTCAATGATATTTACGAGAAAGGAGAGGGTGTGGAAATTAAATTCTGAATGTGGGTTTCTGAAAATGAGAGTGTATCTTTCTCAGACATTATGTTTTACAGGGAGGGCGGTGGTCCTGCCTGTGTGATTTAATCTTAATCCTTTAAGGAAAGCTCAGTCTACCCTCGCGGGATGCCCCGCCCTAACTTGTGTAGCTAATGAAGGGGTTACGTCCTATATTGGTGGCCAGGTGGGGTGTAGATAAAGTTTTACAAAAAGTAGAACCTGGCAACCGTTTTTCTTATGCTGCTATTTATTTCAGCAGGCTGAGGGCCAATATTTATAATCCTTGGTCCTGGCTACATTATTTCGCCATGATTTATACATTTTTAAAGAAACATTTTTAACAGTTATATACGTCAGAACACAAGGAGTGATACACTTTTTAGTTCTAAATCAAAATTGCTCTGTGCTGATTTTCCAAATGGTCACAACATTAAATATTCATAAACAGTGCTTTTGTCAAATGAAACAATTGTGCTTTAATTCAGTGCCTATGTAAATCATACTAACTTTTGTGAAATTACACCAGTAAATATTTTGTACATCTATTCAATTTAGGAGCACTCTCATTAAACCCAATGGGCTTCCTCTTTTAGAGAGTTGCTCTCCTTGAGGAGAATATTCGGTATCTGTGGGGATAAATCAATGTTCATGGTCCCTCTACAGATTCTGCGATTAATTTAATCAGTCTCCATCAAGGTGGAAGAAAAAGAAAGGGCCGACGCGTTTCAAATCCCTGTTTTACTCAAGGGATTATCTTCAGGGCAATAACACGGTGTAATCTGGAATTAATAAAGAGAAAATAACAATATTCAGTGTTTTGTGTCCCGAGAGTAGAGCAGCCCCGCCCAACCGCCCGCCCGCCTGCCCGCAAAGCAGCACGGAAATATAAAATGATAATAACTCAAAGTTATTCTCATTTTATGTTGCCAGGCCCCTGGGTTAGGGCCTGGCAAGTGGGTGAACTTGCCAGGTCAACATGGCAGTTTAAGCATGCAGAAAAGTTGAAAAAACAAAGAACTAAAAGAAAAGAAACGGTGGGGGCACTACAAGTGTTTGGACGAGAACCCTCACTCACCTGAGGGTGACATGCTTCATCATTGGGTCCCTCCACACACCGGGACTGCAAGGTACCCAGTGTGGGCTACAACTTTCCACAGGAAAGGAGCGGGAGTGTTTTGGTAGCACGCCTAAGTTTAGAATCCTCAAGGGTGAAAGTGAGGGTCAGAGTGCAAGTGAAAAGTGATTTAAAACTATCTTAATAAGGACAAAACAACTTTATTCCTATGTCCTCATGGATAGAGGTTAAAAGCATAGTGCCGCAGGGTTATGGATGTTCACCCTGCATACGGTCAACATGTTTCTGCCATGTGTGACTTAGATGTTCCAGGCATTCTTCAGGACCATAATGTATCGTCACCCTGCTGTATAGATATGTGTATTGAAATTAACAAAATAATCAAAAGGTATACTCAGGCCTATTTCTTGACCAGCATTGCACAATGGCAACAGGTTGATGAATAGGTCAGATGGCCCTAAAAGAACATAAATAAATAGATGTCAAACAATTGCATCACTGATTGTTCCGATTTGTCATACAACCCTTGATTAAACTTATCGGTTGAGACTTTTTGTATCCACACATGGGCCCCTGTCTCCCAGTACTGGCTAAATTAAATTTTACTTGTTGAGACCCCTTAAACTGACACAATGGCTCTAAACACTGCCCTTGGGTAAGGTCTTTATTCCTTTGGGAATATATATACACGTTTTTGAGGTGTTGGTGCACACTGGTGTCGGAATGTATTTTGATGCAATTGTTTGACATCTATTTATTTATGTTCTTTTAGGGCCATCTGACAGGGTGAACATCCATAACCCTGCTGCACTATGCTTTTAACCTCTATCCATGAGGACATAGGAATAAAGTTGTTTTGTCCTTATTGAGATAGTTTTAAATCACTTTTCACTCGCACTCTGACCCTCACTTTCACCCTTGAGGATTCTAAACTTAGGCATGCTACCAAAACACTCCCGCTCCTATCATGTGGAAAGTTGTAGCCCACGGCAAGATGGCGGCTGCGTGACCTGTGTGAGAGTCACTCCTCGACCGCTGTGGTCCTTTTGTGGGGTTAATGCCTAATTGAGCCTGATGGTTGTAGAGGAATACAGCAGAAACGGAATCGCAACCTCCCTCATTCTGGATGACTATCTTTCAGGAGATTTACACCTCGTGGAAACGTGCGGCGAGGCTTGGTTTTAGCGTTCTGCTAAGTCGGACGTACCTGAGGGCTTGGCGGGCGTGCTTCGCCGGGAGCAAGCAGCTGTGTGAGAGCGAGAACGTGAGAGCTAGCCAGAACAGGATGGGTCCACGGAGAGCGGCTCCAAGGGAGGGAGCGACTGGCTCCAAAGCTGTTCCAGTGCCCAGAAAGCTGCCTGTATCAAAGGAGTCTGAAGTGGCTCACACTCCCATTCAGGGAAGAGTGGAGAGGGCGGGGAGCAACGGCGGGTCTGCCGGAGCGGAATACAATCTTCAGAAGGAGTTGTGAGAGGGAAGACTCCGACGGTTCCAGCGATGTTCTCTGGCAAGCCGGTAAGCGGAAAACAGATTAAGCCGCTGTTGGAGAAAATGTCAAACAAACTGATAAACGCCGGCACTGGCTCTGACACTGCTACTAATACAGCTTGTAACAGTGTATCTGATGTGACTGAGATCGCTACATTGGATCCTCTCAGTTCTGTTGAAACTTGCATTTTGCCTAATGTCCCTGAGGTTTTAAACACCCTAGCACGGGGAGCAGGAGAAGAAGTTTCTAATTGGAGGGAACATGAGGGGGAACGGATGTAATCACGATCTTAGCCCCTACCGAGTGTGTTGGCGAGCAGCAGGAATTGGGGGACATTGTGCCTGGTACTCCAGACGGGGAAAACTTTTTTCTTTGGCAGAAGAATCTGATCTCAATAATGCCAGTGATCTTGACAATACGGATATTGATGCCTCGGGGGATGACAGCGATAGCCCCCTACGACTGCAGATACATTAAGGAGGGCTACTAACCGATCGAATCGTGCTAGGAAGAAAAGCCCCGCGGGCTTACGACATGGCAGCTCTCACTCCGACACTAATGAGCACCTTCAATGGGATTACTCTACTACTAATTTGGTTGCTGAGGGGGAGCAAGGGCCAGGATTCCAGGCGGAAGCTACCATTGTTTCGGAGAGTAAATTGGAACCGGTTCCTTCAATTGGTTTAATTTACGCAACGCTAAAGGCTATGCAAGTAGAGGCTCGCCAGGAGCATAAAAGAGCTCAACTCGCTACTACAAAAAATCCAGGGCGCTATTCGTAAAACTACAAAAGCCTGTTCTGACATTGTTGTAAGAACTGCCGCCCTGGAGGAACGTGTAGTAGGATTAGAGGCCGGGTTGGAGAGCACCGATCAAAAAACCAACGCCAACGACGCAAGAATGATGGATATTTTGTGGAAACTTGAGGAATCCGAAAATAGGCAGCGGAGAAATAACTTACGTTTGCTGAGTATTGAAGAGAAAGCCGAGGGGAGTGATGTACGAGGTTTTGTACTTAAGCTTTTCAAATCCGCTTTCCCAGAACTATCATATTGGAACTGGGAAGCTGAGATTCAGCGGGTACATAGATTTCCCCTAATGGTAAAAAGCAACCCCGGCCCTAATCCTAACCCAAAGCCTCGAGCAATTTTAATTTTTTTGGGAATTTTCTTTTGCGGCAGGCGATATTCGAAAAGGCAAGACCGGACGCAAAAAAATCAGTTGAGGGCCAGACATTTTTTGTACGGCCAGATTTTTGTCACACAACTGTGGAGAGAAGATGGCGGCTACGGCAGCTGATAAGCCCCTTCCAAAAACTTGGATGTGAAGTGTATTTGATGAACCCTGCTCGGCTGAAAGTTATTTATCAGGGGAGGGTTAGGGTGTTCACTTCTGTGATACAGGCGGAAAATTACCTAAAGGAGGTTAATGGTGGTTGAATGAGTCTGGGATTTTCTGAATTTTTTTTCTTCCTTCCTCCTTCTGTCTCCCTACGAGTGAGCAGGTCGGAAGTAAATGATGTGATATATTGTATGTACATGGGTGATTACGGTATTTTTGGGCTGTTCTAAATTTTAATTGAGTTGGTTCTATCTTGTTTGGGTTTTTAAGATAGGTTGGGGAGTGACAGGGGTCTCACACTGGAATGCGGGAGGCATCACAAGGGTCTGTGGACCTTTTTTGCCTTATTGAGGGGTGTGGGGGGGGATGGGTGGGGGCGAGAGCGGTGGATCGTATTTGGGAGAAAGGGGTCTGTATGTGGGGTAGGTTTGGATTGCTTTGAGATGTATTTTGTAATGACTTGGGATATTAGGTATCTAGATTTGTTAGCCATTTATAATGGGGTGTATTAGGATTGCTTCTATGAACATTTGTGGTTTAAATAACGCGGTAAAAGGCGTAGAATAAAGGAAGACATTCGCTTCTTGAAGGCAGATATCCTTTGCCTCCAAGAAACACACATAGAAGCTAGCAGAAATAAAATTATGGAGTTTCAGGGGTTTCAATTAGTCTCATGGACCAAGCAGGAGGTCAAGACTAAAGGTGTAGCAATATTCGCACGCCGGGGCATGGCAAATTTTACTCGTTCTCTTTCCGATAAATATGGTAGATGGGCTATTATACAATGCTCAATTGATAATAGTTTGTTTACATTATGTTCCGTTTATGGACCAGTAGTGGATGATCCTGAATTATATAATTGGTTGAGTTTAGAACTGGTGGGCTGGCCATCCCCGATTATACTATGTGGTGATTTTAATATAAATTTGGGCTGTGTAGTATTTAATCACCCTGGTATAATATATCAAGGGCGGAAACCGAAGGTTTTTAAGTCTCTTTCCCAATTAAAAGAGCTGCATGGGTTAGTTGATATCTGGGCACAGTTAGAGGGTAACGACCCAGGGTTTACTTATTTTTCTGCTCCGCACAGAACTCACGCAAGACTGGATTATTTTTTTATTTCTCAATGTCTGGTGCAGGGCAGTAAAATCACTAAGTTTCCTAGGGTAATGTCTGATCACAGCCCTCTGGTACTTGAAGTGAATATCAAATGTAAGAAACAAATAACCTGTTGGACTTTTAATAGGGCTTTGTTGACTGATAACTTCTATAAGGAGCATATGGCAATGTGGATCACTAGATTTTTAAAGGAAAATATGGGTAGTACGGGTATTCAGAATGTCTGGGATACTTGTAAAGCAGGGATCAGGGGGGAGACCTCGCAGTTTGGGTGGGAGACTCAGAAGAATGAGAGGAATAAGATCAAGGAGCTGTACGAAACATTGGGGAAAGCCGAGACTAATCTTGCTAAGGTATTATCGGAGGGTGGGGATGCCGAAACAGCTCAAACTAAGATTATAATTGCGAGATCTGCTATAACTGAAATCTCTTCTGCTAAATCGGTGGGTAGATACTTAGCCTGGCGGTCTAAACTCTACGAGAGCAATGAAAGGGTCGGCCATATGTTAGCGGTCCGGATCCGAGAAAAAGTGGCACAAACTCAGATTACGGGTATTCTCGATCCAGATATTGGGTTGGTTACTGATGCAGGAGCAATTCTCTTGGCTTTCCAGAAATTTTATCAGACGTTATACTTGGAGGATATAAGTGATAATTGTGGGATTCAGGATGAAATTAATAGATATCTTAAGGCGGTTAAGTTGATTCAATTGACTTCTGCAGATCGGGATAATTTGGATGCTCCGATTAGCCAGGAAGAAATACTTAATGCTATTGACTCACTTCCATCCGGCAAAGCTGTTGGGCCTGATCTTTCACCTGGCGAACTTTATAAGATTTTTTGAACACAGGTGGCGGCAATACTGCTTGAGATATTTCGTTTGGTTCAGAGCGGGGACACACCTCCAGAGTCTTGGAGGTTAGCAAAAATTGTTATATTTTTAAAGAAAGGGAAAGTGGCGACCGACCTAGGGGCATATCGGCCCATAACCTTGATCAATGGTGATGTTAAAATTTATTCCAAGATCTTAGCAAATAGATTGGCGAGAGTCATTAAAAAAATGGTATTTCCCCAACAACATGGCTTTGTGCCCGGTCGGGAAACTATTGATCATATTCGTCGGACAATAACACTGTTTGATTATACCAAGGTTACAGGAGACCCTATGGCCTTAATTCTGCTTGATGCAGAAAAGGCATTCGATAGGGTCTCCTGGTCTTTTTTATGGGCCGTCATGAAGTATTATGGTATAGGGGATGGATTTATAAGAGCAATTCAAAGTATGTACAAAGATCCAACTGCGACAATTGCCCTGATGGGAGCACAGTCGGGGGTAATCAATATTAAGCGTGGAACGAGACAGGGCTGTCCGTGTTCCCCTCTCTTATTTGCTATCTACATTGACCCTTTAATTAGGAAGATTCAAGAAGACCAATTAATTCAACCTGTGCATGCTAGAGGGGGTGACGTTAAAATTTTGGGCTACGCGGATGATTTAGCTATTATAACAGCCGCTCCCCGCCGGGCTTTAGATGAAATAAATATTCTAACATCGCAATTTGGCAAGATCTCCGGCTATCATTTAAATGATTGTAAAACCCAAATTGTTATAAATGATAAAGCTATATTAGTGGATTCACGGATAGTTGCAAGTGCCAGATATTTAGGTATCGAAATAAGCTCCAAACCCGAAGATATTGTTGATATTAATCTGAAACCATTAGTGCAAAAAATTAAATTGGATTCTCGTAGAATGAATAACTTATATCTGACATTAATTGGTAGAAGCAATGTCATTAAAATGATATTTCTGCCCAAAATATTATATTGCTTTAGAGCAATTCCTTTAGATATAAATAAAATTTGGTTTCAGAAGTTAGATCAGGTAGTCTCATGGTTTTTATGGGCTGGACAGCGCCCAAGGAGGGCTTTTAGATATATGACTCTACCTAGAGATAGGGGAGGGTGGGCCGTCCCTAATTTCCAAATTTATTATTGGGCTACTGCACTGAAACAGATGGGGGAATTGTTAAATGGGGAAGTTCAGGATGTGTTGAAATTTCGATCTATCATTTAATATATGGGACTGCAGCCAGGGGACTTCTCATGCGCCATATAGATTTTGCCTATTTTAAGAGGGTCAAATTTAAGGTTCTGCTAGGTGCTTATAGGGTTTGGACAGCTGTCAGGAAAAAGTTTGGGATCGGGCGGATACATTTATATTCACCTTTAGCAAATAATGCTCTATTTCCGGAAATATTCCAAGATGTATATTTCAAAAATTGGACTCAAAAAGGCATTTGGTGTATAGGGGATCTTAAAATCAAAACAGAAATGCTTACTTTCAAGGCTATTAAAGAACGATTCGGGATCGAGAACAAATATTTTTTTAAATATCTACAGATAAGGGATTTCCTTACTAAAAGACTTTGTCAGTGGGATCGAATCCCTTTATTAGACTTAATTATTCAGGGTCGATCTACAACATCCTCTTTATATAAATTGGTAAATGAGAAGATGGGCAATGATTTAGCCAAACACTATGATCGATGGCAAATGACTTTACAAGCCGGGCAGGGTGAATGTGAAGATTCCCTTTTGTTTAGCCAAACGCCATGTATTTCAGCTAATCTGCAGGTACAATGCTATAAAACATGGTGCAACTTATATATGACTCCTGCGCGTATTCACCGATGGGGTGGGACTTCGGGGATACATTGTCCTTGGTGTGGGTTGCTGGCTGCAGATAGTATACATATGTTCGCCACTTGCTCTGGCCTGTCTCAATTGTTGGCTAAAATTGAACTGCGCTTAGAATGTATATTGGGATATTCAGTCCCACTGACTTCCCAGGTTATTATATTAGGGATTTCTAATCAAGAAATGGAGGAGGCTGATAGGAAAATGTTATATATAGCAATGGCGGTATTGCGGTTGTGTTTGGCCACGGTCTGGCTTGATCCGAACCCTCCCTCGATACATGTTTGGTTTAGCAAATTATTATTTATTTACAATTGGGAGATCTCCGTGTTTAGGAGAAGGGGAAGTAGGGCAAGGACCAAAGGGGAAAAGATTTGGGAACCTTTAACTAAATGGTTACATAAGGATGAATTGTTAGTATGATTGAAGTATCCCCTTGCTATATATTTGTTAATTTTGTTATATTGATATATTGACGCATCTTTCCGGGATCCACCGCGCAGGGGGGGTATAAATTCAAAATTTGGGCATCGTGTATGGTCTTTTTTTTTTTCTCTTTGTTTCTCTTTTTCTGTGAATTTATGTCACATTGTATTTCATGCTGATGTCCTAATAAAAATAAAAAAAAAATTAAAAAAAATTAAAAGGAAAGTTGTAGCCCACACTGGGTACCTTGCGGTCCCGGTGTGTGGAGGGACCCAATGATGAAGCATGTCACCCTCGGGTGAGTGAGGGTTCTCGTCCAAACACTTGTAGTGCCCCCACCATTTCTTTTCTTTTAGTTCTTTGTTTTTGCAACTTTTTTGCATCTGGCTACTCTATACTCTGTGTGAGTTTAATAATTCTTGGAAGTAGTATAGGACCTGCGGTCTAATTTAGTAGCGTATACTTCCCTTGACCCTTTGTGTGAGACACAGTTTAAGCATGCACTCAGGGGAGTAACATACTCCACAGCCCCCGCAGTGCAGGGGTCCCCCAGTCTTCAGTACGTGTAGGGAGGCCCCCTCAGCTCAACTGTGCAGAGCTGTGTGTGTCTGGCTCTAAAGCAGCTGCAGTGTGCAGCCTGCTCTGAGTTCCTCGCGCTGACCCAGGACTGAAGAGAAACAAAGTAACAACTTACTTTATTTCTCTTCAGTCATAGCCCGCCAGGACCCTGACAAGGGTGGGGGTGGGGGCCCTCAGAGAGAGCCTTCTCCATAGGGCACTGTTCATCTGTGAAGGGACGAGGTAGCACAGAGCTGACTGGGGCAGGAGAATGTTTGCAGCTCCAGGAACAGGATTCTGCTGGGACGCATTGGGAAGGTACAAAATCAGGGGCAAAGCTATCAATGGTGCAGCTGGTGCAGTGGCACTAGAGTTCAGGAGTGAGGGGGGCCCACATTGCCTGTGTAGACTGCATTTATTTTACTGGTTGGCTGCTCAGATCAGTGTGTTTCCTCATATCTGCCCTGCGCCAACCTCTGTTTCTACTCGCTGAAGAGAAACTGGAAGGGAGAGGTAAGGGAAGGTAGAAAAGCAACAGACTGGCCGTAGATAGGCATCAGACATGAGCAGTGGTTTAATTTGCTGATTATTTCTAAGAGCGAGGCTGTATTTCGATGGTGGTCTGGCTGCTTGTCGGGAGTTGTGGTGCTTTACAAGTGAGTGACTGCAGCATCAGCCATCCAATGAAAGAGCAGTTCAAAATCAAGACACTTTAGAGGAGGTGCTGAGAAGGCACAATAAGCACTTTCGATGCTTGCTGTTCGTCACTCACCACTACCAAGCAAAATTGCTATATACATATTATCCTCTAAAAGGTAGAAGAACTTATAAAAATAAATCAGTAGTGGAAAGTTCTAAGGAATACAAAGTGATGTGCTAGGATGAATGAAGGTGAGTGCTTCTGTTCTTGTTCTAGAACATAGACGCTTACTTGGCATTACAAAAAGTTTGTTGCCTGTACATACAGTCCCTCCTGGGGTGCAAAGTCTTTTCCATTTTTTGAGGGGATTCCAGGGCTCATTAACAAAATGTTATAAATGTGCTTAGATTTACAGCAGTCCATTTGGGTGCAGCACTTGTGCTGGAGAAAGGTGCCTTGACCTGAGCTCCATAGTAGGCACTGCAGAGATCCCAAGCACACAAAGCGCCGGCCAGTGCATATTTGAACGTAGGGGCAAAAATGCTGTAATTTGTATTCTTCATATGGCATTATGTTGTTAAAACCGATATGCAGTGTTATATTAGCGTGCTGTCTATCCATGAGGGGCTGCAGCCCTTGCAGTTATTTTACATATTACTCCGGTATGGGATTCTAACCTTATTTTATATTTTCATTCTCAAGTGCAAAGTGAGACCTCTACACATAAAGAAGTTTGAACTCTCAGAGAGAAATATAAGGGACACAGTGGAAGATGAAATTAGAGCTGAGAGCGCGTCAGTCAGAGCAAGAATAAGAGAGAAGGGAAAAAATGTGATTGAGAAGTGTAACAATATGAGGGGAAACAAATGTTAGAAGCCAGAGAAAAAAAATGAGGTGATGGAAGAAGAAGAGCATAAAGAATGAAGAACAAGTGAGGGAGGAAAAACAGAAAGTGAAACATGGGGAGTAAGATAAGGAGATAAAGGGAAAGAATGAGAGTAAGCAAGATAGGGAGGGGGAGAGAGAGAGAGAGAGACAGAGAGAGACAAAAAGTGAGCGAACTAAGAAGAGAAGAAGAAGCCTGAGAGAGGGAAAGTGAAGATATAGTGAGACCAAAAGAGAAGACATGTTTTGTGATCTGTTGTTCATGAATTCGAATCTCAAATATGCCAAGTCATAGTTTCAACTATTTGAGGTTGGTAAATTTGTACAGTAATACCTTTGAGACTGTAGAAATGCAGAACAAAGCACAATGTAAAAACACTTTATTATAAGAGATGCCTTGAGGTGAAGAGGGCTATCAGAGAGTTCTGAAGACCAAAGGAGGGTGAAATAAGTATCCAGTGATCGAGAGTAGCAGCGAAAATATAAGACCACAAACCTGAGAAACCTTGAAGTACCCCCAGATGCGAATATATAAACAGAGAGGAAAAAAGTAATCTTTGAAGAGCACAAATATGTGCATATGAGAAATGAGAACAGGGTTAGAGCAATGGAAAATGTATTAATTTGCACAGAGGAAATAAACACTCTGGCGTATGAAAGAGTACAAGAACAAAAGGTGGCAAAGAGCCCCAAAGAGAAAATATAAAATGAGAAACCCAGAGAGCGACATAAAGAGTGAAAGAGACCCACAAGAGCAAACAAGGCCCCCTTCAGAATGAGGGAGAAAGGCAGCTAAGCCACGAGAGCATATGAATTTCTGAGTTTTGTACGCCTCACTGAAAAACAATACGTTTTCTTTCTGTTGAACATGATCAACGTATGTTGTGCATAGAAAATGAAAGAAGCAAGAGATGGTAGATTGTGTTGAGTGGACCGGTGTCTGGGGATAGATAAAGAGAAGGAGGGGGTGGAGGAGCAAAGAGAGAAAGGAAATGTTAGATTATCTAGGAGAGAGTAAAAGAAATTCCTTCAAATAGATTGAGAGATGGGTCGAAGAAAAGCCGCTGTGGGATGGATGAAGCAGGGTCTCAGAGAGCAATAGTACGGGGCCCAAGGGAGGCAGAAAGGGTGAAAGAAACAAGCTCAGAGAGAGGTGATAAAAAGTGTTAAAAAAGAGAAAGAAAGAAAGAGCTCCAGAAATGTAGGGTAAAACGATCCCAAATAGGAAAATGGGTGGAAGAGACTGGGAACCCACAAAGAGAGTGAAAAAGTAAAAGACAGAGCCAGTGAAAGACAACAAAGGTAAAGGGGTGAAGGCTTCTGAAAAGTATTAAGACTTAACAAAAGAGAGAGAAATAATGCGGAAGGAGCAATCCACTGAAACAATGGATAAAGGAGACACACAGGAAGAAAATTAGATGAAGGAAACACCGTAGGGAGAGGAAAACAGAATTCCCTTTACATGAGTTGGTTGTCAGAGTTCAGTGCATGTGTGATGTGCTGGATTGTGAGCACAGAGTTTGAAGCTCTCTAGTTAATTGTAAATAGTTAACACTGGTCCGATCAGCCACTTCGTTATTCCCCAACAGTGCTACCTTCTCAGACTGCTCACCGCGATCTAGGTTCATTCATTAAGGCTCATTGACCACTTCTGCATATTCCTTAATTAAAAGTCAACTCTATGTATGGGATTAAACTTTCCAAGCTCATAACTCTCAATACATTGATGATTTGACTTTTAAGGCTCACGTTTACCATCACACTAATCGATGTGAATGTATTTTTCTTCAATTTTGTTGCAATTAGAATATCTTTGTTTATAAAATATATAAGTAGTTGGTGGCATATTTATTCTGCTTGATATAATGAGGTCTTGGCTTTTTCCTAAAACATTTTAATTCTGTTCATTCTCCTTGTAAATAGTGCTTCTTATTGATGCACACCACTTTGAATTTTACATGTGTTGATAGAATATTATTTTAACAATGTTAAAATTTAAATATTTTGCAGAGCCCATGCTCTTTTATGGTTCAATTCTTTTTATTAATTTATCCGGGAACAAACAGCCATGAATCTGGTAGGCTCTTCACCCATGGACTAGGTCTGTACAGGATTGATGGAGATCATAGTGATAGATGAGAAAGCACTGGAAGCGCTAATCGAGGGACACAGCAAGAAAGTATGTAGGAAAGAAGTCACGAGGTGCTATAAGGAGAAGGTCAGCTGGAAACAAAACTGTTAAGGAAGAGAGGATGGGGTATAAAAGAGAAAGAGAGAAAAGAGAGGTAGGGAATGGAAAGGGTGAGAAAATGGATGAAGGAAATACAAAGGGGATAGTATAAAAGAAGAGCAGAGAAAGGGCTAGAAACACTGCACAGGAGATAGGAAAAGCATAATGAAAAGATATTGATGGGATTGGAGTGAAAAAGTAGGAAATAAAAGTGACAAAGAATAGAAAGAATAAAGCTGAGAAAAGAATGGCGAAAAGATAGGATGGTCAGAAATAATGGAAAGGAAGAGATAGGAAGCAAGAGGGAGGAAGGAGGTGTGAAAGAGAAGGAGCAGTGGGCGCACTTTTGGCAAAACTGAATGATGAGTGGGCCCGATGTTGCATATCCTGACTGGAGTCTGCCTCAGGAAACCCACCTAAAATAGGATAAACTTCCCCGGTTTACTGATGGCATGGACTCTTAGAGTGGAGAGACCGCCACCTATGATAGACTGCCAGCAGACTGAGCCCAACTATTAACTCCACCATCCAGAGTTACTTATAACAGTCGTATTGGTAACAGTGGTGTAACAATAGCCCCCGCAGCCCCTGGCCTGAGAGCTCCTGACTGGCTCACAGCATGGGGGGGCCCCCTCCATGTACTTTGCAGGGGGGCTCCCTCAAGTTTTGTTCCGCCACTGCCTACACTCACGGACACTGCAATGGTAGGCCCGAAACAAGTTTACAGGGCTACTCGTGTGAGCGGCACAATCAGTAATACAGGCCCACTAGTAGCATTTGATTTACAGGCCCTGGTCACACCAAGTGCCCTTTACTAGGGACTTACCAATAAATCAACTATGCCAATCATGGATAACCAATCAGAATTGCAATTTACACAGAGAATGTATGCAATTTAGCACTAATTATCAGTGGCAAAGTGCCCAGAGTCCTACAGCCAACAAAACAAGTCAGAAAAATAGGAGGCAAAAGGCAAAACATTTGGGGATAAACCTGTAAAAAGGGCCAGATTCAACAGCAGCATATGATGGTCACCTGGACTAGTATCTGTTCCACCCGAGGCCACAGGACATGAGCCACACAGGGCAAGCAGTCTCACAAACAGGAGCGTAACACAGGCCCCCGCAGCCCCCGCGGTGCGGAGGCCCCCTCAGCACAGTACTCAGTCCTGAGAGCTCTGGATTAAATCCGGAGCGGGCCCCCTCTGTGTACCTTGCAGGGAGCCCCTTCAACGTTCGTTACGCCTCTGCTCACAAATCAGCTATCGTCCCAACTCGGGTGTCCGTATCTGGTCAATGGTTTGTGACTGCATTTGCAGGTGCAAACTACTGATACATTTCATTGTGATACAGAAGTTGAAAGAGATGCCCCTTTCACCCTAACCCTACTAACTGCAATTTGTAATGAGTCGCAAAAACCCTTTCACAAGTCAGGAGACTTGTCCACTCCCTGAAAGGGTTTAGTACATCGCAAAACACACTTTGGTGTTGCAAACCATGTGATTTTGTAAATAGGAGGGCTTGCAGCAGCAGAAGTGTTTTTTACCTTGTGCCCAAATAAATCCTCTGGCCAGCTGGATGGTATATTTTGCTATTTATTCGAATTGGTTATAATTATATCCTATCTATTCGAATTGGTTATAATTATTATCCCAGAAAGAACAATCAACACATATATACAAATTGTAAAAGCTGAATCAGACTGCACAAGTGGACTGTGGTGGCGTCACGAAATCGCAAACTTGAAAAGGGTAAACGTCATTGTTGTACTTGGTAAAAGGCAGGCGCATGGGGTTATCGTGAAGCCCCAGAATCCCCTATGACTTGCAGAAAATGTTCTTCATTAATGCTGTATGTAAATGTAAAATGAAAATTCAACAGTTGTTTCTGGAAAAGGGCCAAGGAAAGTCACAGCAGCCGTAACGAGAAGTCAAAGCATGTTCTACAACTAGCAACAGTCATGGCATCAGCAGAACACCCACCCACCTGTAAAACATTTTTACAATGGAGATTTCTTACTCAGGTTTAAGGCAGGGTGGGTGGGGTCAGCCTGGAAAACGCAGCAGTGCTGACAAAACACTTGGGGCCATATGTATGAAGCTGTTTTGCGATCGCAAACACTGCGAATCGCAAAAAAACGGTGTTTGCAATCGCAAAACAGAGCTCCGCTATGTATGAGACACATCCCGACCGCCAATGTGCGAATCGCTTAATTAGCGAATAGCAAATTAGCGAATTATACAAAATAGCGAAATAATTGCGAATTCGCAAAATGTGAGAAAACATTGCAAAATTCGCAATTGTTGAGTTCACAATTAGCGAATTCGCTAAACAGGATGCATGACTAATTCTCAAATTGCGATTTCACGAAATTCGCAAAATAGAGAATCGCAATTACCACCAAGTCTGAGCAGGTGGTAACCAGGTGCAACCTATTTAAAGAGACCCACAATGCAACTGATGTTTGCCACAATGTCTGGGCTGTACGTGATAGCCAGGAGGCTGCGACTCAGAGCTGCTGCACAGAGAAGGAGATGCCAGGAAAGGATCTTTAGAGCGCGCATAACCCTGTTCCAGCGGACTGAGGAGGAGATCCATACAAACTACAGGCTGGATGAAGAGAGCATCCTGGAATTAATAGCAGAGCTCAAACCTATCCTTGAACACCCCACACGCAGGACACACACAATCCCCACCCATATACAGGTCCTGTGCTCACTCGACCTCTTGGCGTCAGGGAGCTTCCAGGGGGTGATAGCCACAGCAGGAGGGGTCTCACAGAGTGCATTGTCCCGCTTCTTCCACGCGTTCCTTGATGCCATGGTACAGAGGCTGCATAACCACTTACACTTCCCCAGCACACCACAGGCACTAGACCAGACCAAGCAGGAGTTCTATCAAATTGCACAATTCCCCCACGTCATTGGATGCATAGATGGGACCCATGTCGCCATATCCCCCCTCTCCCAGAACGAGTATGTGTTCAGGAATCGCAAGTCCTACCATTCCCTGAACATACAGGTGGTGTGTAATGCCAGGCACATCATCACCGACATCGTCGCTAAATACCCAGGCAGCACCCACGACTCATTCATCTTCCGCCACAGTGGGATACATCGCTGAATCACAAGTGGGGAGTTTGGTGAGGGATACCTACTAGGTAATTGCATGTGAAATAAGGACACACTAGTAATGCACAGCAGTGGCAGGACAGTGTTCAACCATATTTTTCTCGCCCCACAGGTGACAGTGCGTATGCGGTCCGGGACTACATACTCACTCCTTACCTTAATCCTGCCAACGCTGGGGAGCAGAGGTACAACAGTGCCCACATAGCAACCAGATGTACCATCGAGCGGACCTTCGGAATACTCAAGAGCCGGTTCCGATGCCTACATAAGAGTGGAGGGGCACTTCAATACAGCCCCCAGACCTGTTGCAAGATAGTGGTAGTGTGTGCCATGCTGCACAACATCGCCACCAGGAAGGGCACACCAGTGGAGCTCACTGAATCGGAATCATCAGATGAGGAGGGGCCAGCTCCTGGACGCATGCCAGCCGGTGTAATTGGTGCAGCTGCTGGGCGCCAGAGGCGAGATGAGATCACACAGAACTATTTCTAGGTGAGAAAAGATGACACAATGCTAAAGATCTAATACAGGACTGTGTTTAATTTCCTTTAGTACAGGATATATATCGGCACACAGCCTGTGTGGCACACAATGTATTGTTAAAAGTCCCGCACATGTGTGATTCACAGTGCAAATTGACTCTCTTGACCAAGTGTCTGTGTGCACTGGGTTGATGCACCCACATCCATGCCTATGTCTGAGCGCCTCAACTGCGGCGCTGACGGCCTGTAGCCCCTCGCTGTGGTTGCACAGTGCCCTCTTCACCTGTCTCAGCAGCCCTGCTGTGACGCACACTACGGCGCCTGTCCGGTGGGGGCGGTGGTGTAATGCTGCTCCTGCTAGATTAGGCGTCCTCGTCTGTTGGAGTGAGGACTCCTGGGCCAGCAGTAGCAGCTGCCCGCAGCTGATCCACAGCACATGTCACCTGTACCAGACCCCTGGCCACGTCCTGGCTGCAGCGTGACACCTCGTGCTGCATACTGATGCTGCGCCTTGACAGCACAGAGGTCGCTGAGGAAAGGTGGTTGACTGCCCTGGTGTAGAGGTCTAGGCGGGTGTGTAGGCGCTGCCTCTCCCTGCGCCTAGCAGCACGGTCCGCCCTTAGTTCAGCACAGAGTGCCTCCAGGGCACCCGTCAGGCCCATGAAGCCAACCCTGATTTGCCTCTGGATTGGCCGTGTGTTTTTTGCCTGCAGGCGCTGGACCTCCAACATGTGGCCCTCCAGCCCTTGGAAAACTGTGTTGTCTCCTGTGACTGCTGCACTAGTGGATGCACGTGGTGCCCTGCGCCTGGATGGATTGGTGGTATTGGGTCGGCACGTGCTCGAGCACGGGGTTGTGGCTCTGACTGTCCCTGGACTGTTTGGACATTAACATCGGTGTCCTGGGATTCCTCCTCCAGTGGTGGCAATGGTGGCACTGCAATCCGCCTGCGGCGTATTGGAGGGATAACTGGGCTGCCCTCGTCTTCCTCTTCCTCCTCCTCCTCTTGCCCTGTTGCCTCTGGGCTGGGGGATTCATCCTCCCCTCCACTGATTGTTCCCTGTGTTTCTGCTGGTGCTGTGGACATAAATGCACACATTAATTTACTGTCCTGCCTTGCATTTGTCATGCATTAAATATCACTGTTTGGAGTTACATGGGTCCTATCTGTCTGTATTTTGACTTTCATGATGCAGACATACTGTTTGAGCCTGGCTGGGTGTCATTGCTCCACTGTTCGGTGCATGTAACTACATCTCCCATAATGCATTGCTGTGTGTGCTTGTGTACCTGCACTGGAATTATAGTTTTGTTGTGCCCCTGTGTCTCTCCTGGGTGTGTGGGGGTAGTAGGGAGGTATCAGGGGTGTGATGGCATGCTTCTTACCTTGTCTTAGTTGTGTGTGGTCGGAGCTGTCCAGGTCTGACACGCCCACTGCACTCTCCGGAAGCAGGGTCCCCTCAACCATTTCTTCGAGTGGTGTCGAAGCGGTGGCAGTGGAGGTCCCCCCACCGGTCTTGTTGGCCTCCTCCAACCTGGCAGCAACCTTCTCCTTTGAGTGCGCATGCATGTCATACCAGCTCTTCTGTAGGTGTTTGACGCTTCGATGTGTGACGCCAATTGCGTTGAATTTGCACTGGATGTCTGCCCATATCCTTCTCTTGCGTGTCTCTGGCACACGCAGGGACTTCTTGCCAAACAGGAGCTCATGGCTCACAACCATCTCCTGTATCAGGGCCTCCTGCTCACTTTCTGTGAACTTTGGTTTTCTTATTCTGGGTGTCTCCCCCTGCTGCTTGTCCTTGCTGGCCATGTCTCCACTCTCTCCAATGTGTGTAGCACTGCAGTGATGCTTCAGCCTCAACTCCTACTCTCTCACTCTGCTTCTGAGACTCAGGTGCAGCATGGGTAGTCACACTTCCTGGTTGTGATGTCATCAAGCTGCACCTGGGTCTCCGATTTGTAGTTCGCGAACTTCGCAATTTTGCGATTTTCGCAATTGTGCGAATTTTGCTAAATTGAGAATCCACTACTAATTAATTGCTATTTGGCTCCTCGCTATTCATTTTGCGATTTCTAACGAATCGCTAATGTTTTGCGATTTTTTTGTTTACATACGGTTTTGCGAATCTCTAATGGCGATTCGCAAAAAATCGCTATTTGAGAATCGCAAAAGGGAGTTTGATACATATGGCCCTTGGCTTCTTTGTTTTTACTTAAACATGTGCTTTTGACTTGCCATTTTTTTCTTTAGTTTCAATTCTGGCCTCTGTGCGTGTATAAAGAAACCGGTCAGTCTGGTTGATAAAACAGGATCTTCATTCATTCAGCTCCAAGACTGTACTGCTTTCCAGATTTCTAGGCGCTCCGAGTACCTCATGTGCCCTTTCCCCAGGGTTTCACAGTCTCCTAAGTACACGTGACCGAGCTCGATATTTCAGATTCCAACACCTGTTTCGTAAAACAAGGTGCACAAGTTGTGACACAAAAAGGCGGACTTACCCTTTTGTATACCCACTCCAATCTTTACTACAATTCAATGTGGTGCGCTGGCATTTCATGCAGTAGAAATCTTAGTGTAAAAAAATGGGTATGACTAAAAAATGCTAAGTGGTTTCAAAATACAGACTACACAGAACAAGGGCAAAGCTGCATTTACATCGTTTTAAGGCTCCGAACTGTAGGTCTTGTAGTACAAAGTATTCAGAAAAGTCTATACTTTTAGGAGCAACCTCAAAGATATGTGACTGCACATTTGCAAGGGTAATATGGCCGCCATTTTGTTCTCGCTCCTTGTCCACATTCAGAGGTCTGCGTCTGTGCTGCCTCAAAGTGGGGTAAATCACAAGGCTGACTCCTGAGCTCACAGTGTCGGGATGGCCCCTATAAATAACAAAGGCATCCCCAGCATGCTGCTCTGTTGTGCATGCATATGGCTGTAATGATGAGGCAACTGATGCCAGCGGGCTCCTTGCACACACCCACGTCACCAATGGGATCACATTGGCATGGAAGGACCTAAAAGGCCCCGAACACGTTATTGTTTTGGTTTAAAAAAAATGATTTTTGCATTTGTTTGGCAATGCCAATGGGCATAAGTCCATTTTTATCCCTATTTTAAGGATAAAAACATATTGTCTACTCCGCCGCTTATGGATTCCATGAACGATGGAGTGTAGTAGGGTATATAATGAAGACAGGGGACATTTTTGCCCCCTACCTGCACTGCAAACCCCCCTTCAACAGTCCTACCCATGTTTACAGGATACGGGGGCAAAATGTCTATTCTTTCTCACAGCCGTATGCTCTGGCTACTCCTGTTTACGCGCTGTTTACGCCTGCTGTAGGGGTAAACTGAGTTTTAAAGCACAGATTGCAATGCATCCCTCTACAATTTTCCCTCTACAATTTATGTATGCACAGAAACAGACACCTGCTACACAGGTGTGCTCGTACGCTGTAGGTTTTACATCTAGGGCAAATGCGTGCACAAATTAGTATGCACATTAGCACACGTAGCACTTTTTTGTGTGCACACACATTTGTTTTCAGAATTATGGCATGCACAACATACCCATTTTCTTGATCTGCACAAAATCAGGCCCGTTATGCACTATTTTGAATTGACTAAGCACGAGAAAACCTGTAAAAGGCCCCTTTCACATCAGAGTTTATTTTTCCTGTGATACTTTTAATTTCATTAGCAACATTGTTACAAGAAGAGGTGCTGGGTAGATACTAACTGAGGGCTTCTTTAATGAGCTCATCATTATCATGTGCAGTTCATCAGCATCATCACTGGGACAAATCTGTTCAAAGACTGCGTGTAGCTACTTAATCACCTGATCACCTGAGTTCTCAATAAAGCTTTAATGTAGTAGGGAATAGACACTCTCTTGAGATAATTGCTCAGTACCCAGGCTAGGGTCCCAAGACACAGGTGGAACAATATTACACCTGGCTTATACGAGAAAGTACCTCTGAACTGAATATTTGCATGTACGATTGTGTGGATCACACTTCACCCTTGCAAATAGTTATGATACAGCAATGATTTGATGGATGGAACAGTGAGTGCATGGATGGGTGATTGAAAGGTTGAGTTCGCAGAATGGGTGGATGGCTGGATGAATGAGTGAGTGCAGCATCAGGGCAGTATGTGAGGGCAGAGGACGATGTCAGTGAAGGGAGCAGTATGTTAGAAGGGGCAAGGAATAGCTGAGTGAATGCATGATTGATAGAGTGTGCTCATGTATAGGTTGGAAACCATGCAGTTCCTCCGACTGTAGAGGAGGCAGCGGAACCATGAGTTTGGCAGAGCAGGGGCTCCACCATCGCCCTATCCTGCCCAACTCCAAACGAGGCCCAGGTCTTGCTTCAGAATAGTTAGGCTCTAGGAGCATGTCATAAGATCAGCCAAAGCCACACATCTCCTGTGATCATCATTAGTGAAAAGAGAGGATGGCACCGGTGTGCTCATTAAATTAACGCACTTACAAACGTATATTTGTGATAGAAAGGCCATTATCACACAGTTTAACTTATTGCAATCAGCAATCGTACCTTAATGTTAAAAAAGTAGTCACTTAGGGCTTTTTATGAGACACAGATAATGTTGCCCCCTTTTTGGGGGCGATAGCCAAAAAAACGATTACGAAGGCCAATTTTAGGTTTACATTTTCAGTTCATAATGTTTCTTATTCAGTAATGGTGGTGTGAAGTTTTGTGATTCGTCATAGACCTAGGAAGCCTCGAAGTTCAAGTCCCCAAATCAAAGTGCAGGCAATAACTGAGCGTTTTAACTCAGTAAACTGTTGACATGTTTTGACGGAAAGGTCGGATGCAGTGATAATTGCAAAGTTTGAGTGTGTATGACTTTCTACCTTCAAGAAGTTGAAAGATAACGTTTGAGTCTTTCCAAACATAGTTCATTTCCTACGTTTCTCCTTATAGTTTTAGCCCTCAATGCAGCAGCGGTTCCTCCTCAGGGCAGAGGTGCGTCGCCCCGCCTGCTGTGAATGCAACAGCTCTAGCTAACAAATGGTAATGTCCATTACCATTTAAGTGTACCTGTTTATGTGACGTCTAGTATGAGGACGGGGCCATTCCAACTTGCTGAGAGATGCCTAATGCATAAAGTACGCATGTCGGATAGGCAGGCCATCTTGCGACGGCCAGCCAGACATGCGCATTTCAGAGGAAGCAAGCTGTATAACAGTGGGCAGAATGCAGACACAGGCTCCTAGTGTGAAAAGGAGCGTTGCCTACATCTGCTCCTACCAATCATGGCACTACTCTCATGCTAGTCTGCATGAGAGTAGCTCCAGGACTGGTTAGGTTCGTTGGCTTTAGGTTCTTCCTCACTTCACTGACGTCACCTCCTATAGGGAAGTGCCCCTTTTTGCATGGTTGCCCCCCACATTTTGCCTGATGTTGATGCTCTTTGACTAAGTGTTCCCTGGGTTCCTGCTAACCAGGTACCTAGAGCCTATGTCCTTTCCCTAAAACTGTACATTTGCAACCCCAATTGGCTCCTCTCTGGCCACATGTAAGTCCTTTGTAAAAGGTACCATGGATATCAAGGGCACTGTGACCAGGGAAGGCCTCTGAGGACTTCAGCACCTATTGTCCCACCCTTAGAGACCCTGTACAGAGAAAAGTGAAGAGTTGATATGGCACACATGCCTGTGTGCCGTGTCTACAATCCACTGCCTATGGCATAGGTAAGCCACTCCTCTAGCTGGGTGCACTATAGCACTTGTGAGGGTACAGGTGCATGAGCCCTGTACCCCTACAGTGTCTAAGTCCATTCTTAGACATTGTAAGTGCAGTAAAGCCATAAAGAGTATATGGTCTGGGAGTTTGTCATTAGAAGCCCCGCAGCATCATAATGACTTTACTGAATTCTGAGAAGTTTGGTACCAAACTTCTCAGCACATTAAACCCACACTGATGCTAGTGTGGGATTTAATGCCAAAAGCACTCAGAGAGCATCTTAGAGATGCCCCCTGAAAAATGACCCTACTCTAGTGTCGTGGCTGACTGGCTGCTCGCCAGCTGCCACCCCCAGACATGTTTCTGGACCCCTGGGCTGAGAGCCTCCCGCTCTCAGGGTCCTGAAACAAAGCACATCCTGGGCAGAGGTGCCAAGCTTCCTCCCCTAGGATGGGCAGGGTCCACGAAGGGGAAGCTTCAAAGGCTTGCCGCCTTTGTGAGCTGACCCAGCCATCTGCTGCTTCCAGCAACTGGCCCACACCAGTTCTAATCCCCACTTTGGAAGGGAGAATCGGCGGGCAAACCAAGATAGGAAGAGAGGTGTGCCCACCTTTGCTAAACCCACCCCTCAGGTGAGAGAGACGATGCGTAGCACAACTCTCAGTCCCCGCCACTTGAAAATGGGGGGACCCAGCCAACTAGAGTGAGACTTATGCCCTCCTCTCACTGGAGGCCGGCATAATAGGGGGTATACCCACCCCAAGAGAGGGACCCAGAGGTCCCGACCTGTACCTACCTGAAACGCCCCTAAATTTAGTATTTAGGGGCAACCCCATACCTTGCCTCCTCAGACAAGCAAGAAGAAGAAGAAGAAGAAGGATCAAAGAGCCATGCTGAAGGAAGAAGAGGAGGACACCGACTGCCTTGGCCCCAGCCCTACCGGCCTGTCCTGACCTCGACCTGCTCCAGCGGAATCCCAGCATGTCCTGCAGCCAGCAGCCCCCCAGAACCCAGAGGACCTTCCCTGCCTTCCCTACAAAGACTTTGTCTCCTGTGCACACCGGACTTGCTCAAGAACCAGACTCTGGCTCCGGCCGAATCCGAGATTCTGCACCACTCTGCACCCGACACACACAGCCGGAGTTCGAGTGTCCCAACACCACAAGGAGGTCCCCCAGCAATCCTGATCTGGGCCCTGGTGATCCTTGACCTACCTCAAGCCTCCCGATGATGCCTGCAGCCTCTATCTGGAGGGTCCCCCGACTGCGACCGGAGCTGGTAAGGAAAACCAGACGCCTCAAGACACCCCTGCACTCGACGCTCGACTGCCTGGGGTGGCCCAACTGACGGTGTCCAGGCAACCCCCAGCATCCCAACTTACCTCTTCAACCAATGGTCGCCTCCAGGAAGCCTCCTTGTCCGAACCTGCAGTATTTGGTCCGATCGGAGATCTCCTATTGAAAACAACAGGGCACTCGATGCCGATCCAGCACCCGGCCGCTCCTGTGCCACTGTGGGTGCACCTTGTGTGCTAACTTGGATCCCCCTTTGCCCTAAGCTTAACACTAGGAGCTTTGCTCCCTCAACCCTGTGGCTTGCCCGTGAGCAGCCACCAACCGATGGCCTCTAGCCCCATAAGCTAACATTGGGCCTCAGCACTCTGTACCCGGCCGCCCTAGTGCCGCTGAGGGTGCTTTTTGAGTGCATCCTTGACCCTGGGGAACCCATTGTTCTAACCCCAGAAACTTGACCCTCAAGACCGATTACTTACCCGCAAACGGATAACCTAATTTCTCCCCATAGGATTGCATTGACTGTTTTCCTCTGAAAAACTTGTGTTGAGGGTGTTTGTATGGAAACATAAGAAACTGTGTTTTATTGCAAAAGTGTTTTACCTACCTTTTATCTAGGAAATGTCCCAGTGTGATATCTAGGCATATCACACTGAGTAGGAAAAGTAATCCAAAAAGGACTCTAAAAAGTAACCAAAAGTAATCCAAATGTAATTTCAACTGTATTTAAATATTTTACAAACCTGTACCAAAAGTCATTCTTATCCAGCTTGCTTGTTGATCAATCTGTCTTGAAAAGTACAATTCTATTTACCTGTACCAAGTCCTGCTTTGTTCTAAAAATAAACTACAACTAAAGTAAGAAATATTTTTAAATCAAACAATTGGTCTGAGTTCAGTCTTTGAGTGTGTGACATCATTTCTTGCCTGAGTGTGTACAATAAATGCCTAACACTACTCTCTGATAAAGCCTTACTGCTCACCCACACTACCACAAATATAGAGTATGGTATTATCTACTTTTACCTCTGTAAGCCTTTTTTGGATATCCACTGGACGCTGTACACACTATACCTTACTTTGGTATAGTATATACAGAGCCAGCTTCCTACACCTCTCTCCGTGGTGGGTTCTGGGAACAGTCGTGGGGGCAGTGAAGTTTTTACATGGGCCGGTAACGCTGTATCGGAAGTTTTTAATTTATTTTAATCCTCTCTAGTGAGCGCCTGGGGGGGTGCATCCGGGCCCCTCTACCTCTGCCCGACAGCTAGATAACCCCCACCTGCCGCTAGAGTGGCCCACGGGTGCTTGAAATGGTCATTAGACTGAGTGAAGCTGAGCGGTGCTCCGGGGTCCATTGCTGAAGGCCAGTCCTGGGTGCGGGCAAAGGAGTGGGCTAGTGATGAGACAGCTGGCCCTCGTATACTAGAGCACGGCGTGGCCCTATGGACTGCTGAGGAACCAGCGCAGTCAACCCGCCTGCTGCCGCAGTGCAGAAAGGAGCCAGGAGCAGGGTCTCAGTGACTTAAAAGGGCAAATTTACTTAAGCAGGCCTTGGCAGGCGGGCCTGATGAGCCACGACGACCCCAGTTGCCCACAGGACACAGTGCGGCCCAGTACACTGAACTTCTAAGTTGCAGCCAAGCGGTGATATGACGCCGACCCCAAGCTTCCTTTTAATGACAGTACCACTAGTCATATCACACTGAGTAGAAAAAGTAATCCAAAAACTACTCTATAAAGTAATCAAAAGTAATTTCAACTGTATTTAAATGTTTTACAATCTTGTAGCAAAAGTCATTCTCATCCAGCCTGCTTGTTGATCAATCTGTCTTGAAAAGTACAATTCTATTTACCTGTACCAAGTCCTGCTTGGTTCTAAAAATAAAACACAGCTAAAAAAATATTTTTGATACAGATAATTGGTCTGAGTTCTGTAACATCATTTCTTGCCTGAGTATGTACAATAAATGCTTAACACTACCCTCTGATAAAGCCTTACTGCTCGCCCACACTACCACAAATAGAGAGGAAGGTATTACCTACTTTTACTTCTGTAAGCCTTTGGGGATCCACTGGACTCTGTGCACACTAAACCTTACTTTGTATAGTATATACAGAGCCAGCTTCCTACACCTCCCTTCGTGGTGGGGTCTAGGAACAGTAGAGTCGCAGGGGAGTGACATTTTTACAGGGGCTGGTCAGGCTGTATAGGAAGTGTTTAATTTATTTTAATCCTCTCCAGTGAGCGCCTGAGGGGTGCATCCGTGCCCCTCTACCTCTGCCCGAGAGCTAGATAACCCCCACCTGCCGCCATAATGTTTCCCACGGGTGCTTGAAATGGTCATTAGACTGAGTGAAGCTGAGCGGCGCAGTGGGCCCATTGCTGCGGGCCAGTCCTGGGTGTGGGCGAAGGAGTGGGCTAGTGATGAGACAGCTGGCCCTCATATACTGGAGCAAGGCGCGGCCCTGCGGACTGCCGGGGAACCAGGGGAGTCAACCCGCCTGCCGCTGCAGTGCAGAAAGGGGCCAGGAGCGGGGCTCAGTGACTTAGATGGGCAGCATCACCTGCAGAGGCCTTGGCAGGCGGGCCTAATTGTGACTAGTAAATCACTGCCGTAGCCATTGACTGAAAACCGAACATGTCCTTGGCAAAGTTCCTCTATCACATGCATAATGACTCCGTTTGGAATAAGGATATGATCAACCGTGCAAAGTTGCAAAAAAAGCTCAATCACTACTTGTTGAAGTTTTACTGGCTGAGTAGGGACCATTTTCTGGCAAGTCATTGCACTTTTCTCATAGCAGCTTTCTCAGCTACTCAACTGCTTGGGCATCTTCAAGGATCCTTTCTAGATGTACTCAGAATACTTGGCATTCCCTACCAGTGCATACATCGGTTCTATCTGATCAGGTGTGCTCATATGCAGATATGCACAATCTGGGGCAGCGTGTTAGCCATAAATATGCCCTTAAACATGTGTACATTAACTTGATATCCTTTTTGAACTTTCTTTGTCATTCTTTCCAAATAGGGAAGAACAGATGATAATCATTTTGCATTCCTTTTTCCACTTTCCTCTGGTTTGTTTAACTACTGTCTGGATACCTGTAAAGGCTCTTAGAGAAGTGATGCAGTCTATTATTTGTTCTGTGGATCTTGAAAACTGGGACTCTAGTTTCAAATAATGGTTCCAGCACTTGATGGAAAATAATAAAAATGTGGTCAAATCGCTAGGAGCCCGTTTTAAGAGTTGGCAGATGGAGAACTTAACATCCGCCAGGCCGAGACTATTCTGCCCACCAAATTTAGAAAAGACCGCTAAGCTTGTGGTCATTTCTAAAGCATTGGCAGGAACCACAGTCACGGCAGTTCCTGCCAATGCTGTTTGCATCTTTGTGCAGGGCTCCATCAACATGATGGAGCCCCGCACCAAACTGTGTTCCTTTTTCCTGAAGAGGGATCTTCTTTTGGAAAATAAAAAAGAAAATACACCCCACGGCGAGGGGAGCATTTAACAGTTTTCACTGCCCCTGTCAACAGGGTTTTCCTGGTGGTGATGGGCAATGAAAACTGATCTCTAATTCCACCCATCTAACTTAGATAGGCAGAATTAGAGCTCTGCCTACAACTGACCTTACTACATAGGGCGGTCGGAGGGGTTTAATCACAGTGGAGACCGAATTGTCCCCGCCGTGATTAAACATAAGGTCAGCCCACTTTTAAATTTGGCAGGCGGACCTTTATCTTGTTGGCATCTTTACTCTGTCGCCGTTGTGACAGAGTATACATACTGCCAATATATAAATTGAGCCCTTAATTGCTGTGTCCCTAAGAGTGTAAACCATGTGAAATGCAATTGTAAATGTGTGAAATGTAATATAATTATGTAATTCAAAGTAGAATTTGAGGGGGTGTCTCTTAAAACTCTCATAATTTACAGTGCTCTAATGCTTCCTAGCTCCAGCTAGTTTTGCGATATAGCAATACCAACATATACATACTTGTGGAACTTGATAGTTTAAGCTGTTGTTAGTGCACTTGAGGCATAAGTCTTTGGGTATCCATGTTGTATGGGCACAATGCTAGGAACGGTTTTACTTCATCAAGAAGCCATCGTGTTTTAATAGATCATCTATCAGGATTCTCTGCTGTGCTGGATAATGGGAGTCATTTGCTAGAGAGCTAAATATTCCCATTCTGGTTTTCAATCAGCTCCTCTATTCCCTGGATGTGGCTGTGAACATTTTTCGATCATGCTTACTGATAGCTTTCTCTCAAACTGGTAAGTCTAGGGTAAAACTACACTGAAGCACATGCTGGTGAGTAGTGACTTCTCACATCCTCCTGTGACTTAACCTGATGATGCAATTAACAAAACTAATTTGGGGAGGTAGACAGCCCGCATAAAATGGGGTTTGTTAACCCTTCCTGTTGGACTTGGCCCTCTCTGCAGGGTCGTCCCCCAAAACATTTTGCCTTCACACTGCTGTTTTCTGAACCTGTTTTTGTTGGCTTTTAGGACCCTGCGCACTCTACCACTGCTACCCAGTGCTAAGGTGCTTGTGTTCTCTCCTTTAAACATGGTAAAAGTGGCTTACACCCAACTGGCCAATTTAATTTACCTGTAAGTCCCTAGTAAAGTTGTTCTACCTGTACCCAGGGCCTGTAAGTTAAATGCTACTAGTGCGGCTGCAGCATTGATTGTGCCACCCACATAAGTAGCCCTTTAAACATGTCTCAGGCCTGCCATTGCTGACTGTGTGGGTAGAGCTTGAAACTGCCATTTCGACCTGGCAAAATAAGTCTTTTACGAGTCCCAAACCTTACTTTTTAATACATATGTCACCTCTAGGGTAGGCCCTGAACAGTCCACAGGACAGGGTGCAGTGTATTTAAAATGTAGGACATGTAATTTTAAGTTTTACATGTCCCGGTAGTGAAATATTCCTAAAGTTGCTTTTCACTACTGTAAGGCCTGCCTCACCCATAGGATAACATTGGAGTAGCCTTATTACAGTAATAATATGTAACTTCTGGGAGCAGGTAGACAAGTTGAGACTGATGTCTAAAAAATTGTAATTAACAGCGCTTCTTAATGGTAAGGTTGGATTTTTAACCACAATATTAAAAATGCTACCTTTAGAAAGTTGGGATTAACCATTTGGTGCCTGCAGCCTGATCCTGGGTCACATGACTAAGTGTAGCTGGCAGTTAGTCCTTGTATATTACTCGCAGACAGTGAGACAAAGGGAATATAGGTGTTGGCAGGATGGGCCACTCGGAGTTAACGAGGAGGAAGAGTTATCCCCTACCACACTTGCACATCACAAAGGCTCTGCCTGAGCACTCTCACAAAGGGTTTGACGCTGGTCTATTGTGACTCTGGACAAATGCCAGCCAGGACAGGGAGGAAGAGGATGCCTGACACCTCAGGGGGGTGGAAACCCTAGAAACTTCCTCCACTTAAAAGTGGGCACCAGGTATAAATATTGGACTCTTAGATCCAACTCTTCAGTACACATCTGGACCTATGGACTCTACCAGCAAGAAGTTCTGCTGTGCTGCTGAAAGGACTGCCAATCTGCTGGACTGCTGCTCTGAAGGACTGCTGTCCTGCTGTGCTGCCTGCTGCCTGCTGCCCTGTAGCCTGGGAGAGAAGGGCTGGACCTGCATCTGTTGAACCCATGACCCCAGAGTGACTCCAATTGCTAGTTGGCTGGCCTCCTGACTAGAGCCTCAGGGCCAGTAGGCTCCAACAACATTGAACCCAGCACCTGGACTCAGCCATCTGTGAGTCCTACCCTGCCAAGTGGTGCCAGCCCAGTCCTGGATCTTTGGTAGTGGGCCTGAAGGTGCTCTATAATAATATTCACACTGGGGATCAAGGGATTGGCCCCACCAGATGCGTATTAATCCCACTATTATATGTAACTCACACTTACGTACGTTTGGTATTGTCATACATAGAGGGCTAGAGACTAGTTCATAGCCCGGAACTGTTACCTCTATTTGTAAGTGTGTGTGTGTGTGATCAAATTGCTCTAATGGAAGAAATCCTTATTAGGACGAGAACCCTCACTCACCCGAGGGTGACATGCTTCATCATTGGGTCCCCTCCTCACACCCGGACTGTGAGGTCCATGGTGTGGGCTACAACTCCCCTAGTTGGGAGGAGCAGAGGTGTTTTGATGAGCGATGGAAATGAGGTAAGTGAGGGACAGAGTGCTAATGAAAATACAGTGTGTAGTGTTTTGTTAAAACTACCTCCAGGGGGCCGAAATTTATTCTGTAGGTCCACCGGGGTAGGGTTGAAATGAGGACCAGGGTTGTAAACCAAATATACCCCTCTCAATGGTCAACATGTTTCTGCCCACAGGTGGTCCCCAAAAGGGGTTCCAGGGCATTCATCAGGACCCAAGGTGTTAGTCACTCTGTTCACAGTGGATTATAAAATAAAAGTTTATACTGGCCAGCCAGGGTTCAAGACGGCCACAGAGATGGTGACCCGTGTGTGTGGTGGGTCCACAATCATTCTTCTCAAAGAGGAAGTAATATCCACCCTCAAGCCATCCAAGAGCGCCCCACCGTGATGTGGTGCTTGCTTTCTCGAAAAGAGTCCAGCCCATCTGTGGTTTCAGCAGAACCGATGCATCTCCTCTGCTGCGCGGCTAACTCAGAGCAGAACAGATGCATTGCCTCTGCTGCTTGGCTTTCCCCGACACGAGTACTTCACATTGTCTCCTGCAGCATCCCAGCAACCACCTTTGTGTGATGCATTCTCAAAACAGGCCTTTACATCGTAAGCCCCTCATCAACAGCATTCTCGACGACGATGCAGGACTCTGCATCGAAAACCCTGCACCTTCCTCAGAACCAGCCGGTATGCGACTCATCTCAATGCACCACTGTGTATCGCGACCCCCTCCTCGACAGCATCCTCGACGATGGGGCAGGACATTGCATCGCAGCTTTGTAGCTTCTAGGAATCTCCACTGCGCGACTCATCTTCGAAGCGGGACTCCACAACCATAATTTAAGGTACCTTGTTCAGGGGGTCTAACTGGGTCCCTGTAGCCAGCCCACACTTCATAGCGGTCAGCCTGAACTTGTGACTTTGTCCCGGTTAGCGCGACCAGATATCCACAGTTGGCCCTTCGTGCTTTTTTGCTCTATTTCCACTTCAATCTTTAAAATAGCATATCTCCGGTTCTACTGATTGGATATTTGTCATTTTAGTCTTGTTTTATTTATTAAAATGTATCCAATGTTTCTAAATTGGTGTGGGATTTTCTTGTGTTGGGTTTTTACTTTATTGCTGTTTGTAGTGCTGCATAAATACTCTACACATTGCCTCTAAGTTAAGCCTGCCTACTCTCTGCCAAGCTACCACGTGTTTGAGCACAGGTTAATATGGGGTTTGCTTGTTCTTCACCCTGACAAGGACTATGGTTCCTGCTTGAGTTGGGTTTACACCCCTTCTCAATCAGTAACCCAATTTCTTACTCTTCCGTATCAAGATGGGAGGCTGAAGTACCAGAGTCTAAGTTGTATTATGCTTGTGAACAAGCACAGTTTGCCTACTACTGTTACCGCTTGACGCTACCCCACAACGAATGGTTGTAGAGTCAGACACAGCTGACATAATCCACTGCCATCTGCCTGTCCAAGCCCCTCCCACCACAGAAAATAAGCCTGCTGCTTGTCACTACTCATGCTGGGCACCACTTAGCGAAATATTCTGGTCTCCACCAATTGTACTCTCCACATATGCTGCTCACAAATAATCCTCCTATACCCCTTACTACTGAACCTAAAGCAAAGCAACAACTCATCGCCAAGGGATAGACAACTATGGGGATACTTTTTTTTAAATGGTTCCTTCTTATCAATGAAGGAATTCCTAGGGATGGAATGGAGAACACAGTTAGACATGTTCTTCTACCACAAATTGTAAGCAAGAATGAAACAGTTATACCATACTTTCCTCAGGAGCTGTCTGACCTGATCCAACTTTCACATCTTATAATGGCCCCTGGGACAAAGCAAATAGTTTCAAAGCTAATCCACATGTCCATAACTGTAAGACCAAAAACAACACTCAAAGTCAAAACTAGGTGGGAAGAGTGTTTTGGAAAAGAGAAGACCAACGAACCATAGAAATATTGTTGTCAGCAAACACAAAAAAAAAATCATAAACAGCTGTCATACAGCCATACATTATAAATTCCTGCGTATGGTATTCTATACCCCGGGCGGGCTGCGGGACCTGCGGCTTTAGCAAAATGTGACTTGTAAACCATGTGGGCATCCTACAGCAGTCTTCTTACATTAGCTAGGAACTGCCCAAACATGTATACAATACAGAGAAAAAGTATTTAGAGACTTGTCAAATATGCTAGACCTGCAGATGGCACCGGACCCTCGATGGAGCTTTTGGGATATATTAAGTCTCTTCCCAAGATGGTCCGTAAATTTGTAGCCCTAGCACTAGTGCTGGCCAAGAGATACCTGACCAAGAGATGGGTCCTGGGCCAGCCTCAACAATGGACTTATGGCATAAAGACCTCATTTATTGCAACAAGAGCTGCGAGATATACGCCCAATTGCAGCCCCTAAGTGCACGTTCCAGAGACTTCTGGCAGTCGCTAGGTAACTTTCTGGCCAATGCATCATGAAAATAGTTGTCATGTAAATCCTGGGCAGCAGACGTAGTTGTGTGTGTGTATGCGATGTATTCATCGGTAAACAGACATAATATCGAATTTTTAATATCGAATTGCCAAAATATCGAGTTGTAAATATAGAATGGACAGAATATCGAATTGCCAAAATATAGTGGTTAAGAATATCGAAATTCAGGTAAGAAATATCTATTGTCAAAATATCGACAGTCATAATATAGTTGTTAAAAATATCGAATTTTTTATAGTGTTTTAAGTGTTAGTATATGTGTTAAAAGTATGTATTATTTTTGTAATGTATGTTTTAATTTTTTTAAGTAATGAATTTTATGTTATTTAATTTTTGCGTAATTTAATTCTGTAGCGGGTTGTGGGTTTATAGGGGAATAGGGTGGGAAGTAATTTAATTATAGTAAATTAAATATTAATTTTTAGGAATTATTAATTATATTTAATTTAATTTTGCGTTTTAGTTCTGTAGCGGGTTGTGGGTTTATAGGGGAATAGGGTGGGAAGTAATTTAAATTTAATTAAGTAATTATTAAATTTTATTTATTGGTATTGATAAATAATTCATTGTTAATTAATTATTAATTGGTAATAAATTTGTATTAATTGGTAATTAATTTTTATTAATTGGTAATTCATTTTTATTCATTTTTTAATTGATAATTATATTAATTGTATTAATTTATTATTCAGAGCGGGTTGTGGGTTTATAGGGGAATAGGGTGGGAAGTAATTTAATTGTAATTCAGTAATTATTTATTTTTATTTATTGGTATTGATTATTAATTTATTGTTAATTAATTCTTATTTGGTAATTAATTTTTATTAATTGGTAATTAATTTTTATTAATTGGTAATTAATTTTTAAGAAATAATATTTATTGGTATTTAGAATTAATTATTACATATTTTGTAATTGGTAAGTCATTTTAATTAATTTTTTATTGGTATTGATAATTATTTTATTTTTATTAAAATATTAAATCATTATTTTCCCTACTGTTGCACTCTTTGGAGTGGGAATAGTAATTTCTACCCCTACGCTATCCAACGCTTTCCCTACTGTTGCACTCACTGGAGTGGGAATAGTAATTTTTACCCCTACGCTATCCAACTCTTTCCCTACTGTTGCACTCTCTGGAGTGGGAATAGTAATTTATACCCCTACGCTATCCAACGCTTTCCCTACTGTTGCACTCTCTGGAGTGGGAATAGTAATTTTTACCCCTACGCTATCCAACGCTTTCCCTACTGTTGCACTCTCTGGAGTGGGAATAGTAATTTTTACCCTCCCGCTATCCAACGCTTTCCCTACTGTTGCACTCACTGGAGTGGGAATAGTAATTTTTACCCTCCCGCTATCCAACGCTTTCCCTACTGTTGCACTCTCTGGAGTGGGAATAGTAATTTTTTCCCTCCCGCTATCCAACGTTTTCCCTACTGTTGCACACTCTGGAGTGGGAATAGTAATTTTTACCCCTACGCTATCCAACGTTTTCCCTACTGTTGCACTCTCTGGAGTGGGAATAGTAATTTTTACCCTCCCGCTATCCAACGCTTTCCCTACTGTTGCACTCACTGGAGTAGGAATAGTAATTTTTACCCTCCCGCTATCCAATGCTTTCCCTACTGTTGCACTCACTGGAGTGGTAATAGTACATTTTACCCTCCCGCTATCCTACGCTAAAAATATTGAATATTTTTTATAAATATTACGTTAATATATGTATTAAAAAATAAAAATGTATGTTTATTTTTTTTTAACTTACTTAATTAATTATTAATATTAAAGTTATTTAAGTATTTTTAAGTATGTTTTAGTTAATTATATATATTATTTCATTAATTTTACATTACTTTTAAGATATTTAAAAAATTCGATATTTTGACTAACTATATTTTTTACAACTATATTTTGGATTCGATATTTTTGTACTTACCTGTTTGTAGATAGGGATTCGATATTTTGGCATTCTATATTTTTACTTCGATATTGTTGTAGGTCGATATTCTTGTAATCGATATTCTGTTAGTGATCCGTATTCATCTACGTTTAAGTCAATGGTATTCGACTGATATTCACCAATGTCTCGATGGAACGGCATGATTGTTGTTTCTCTTTTTGTATACATTGTTTTCCTATGGCCTTTCAAAAATAAAAAAATAAAGAATATAACCTGACGATGTAAAATATAGGTTTTAGAAGATTAACGTAGCCTGAGGCTCCCATTGTCACCTTACTTAGGTCACGTAGGATGAGCCAGTCTTCTGTGTATCTCTTTCCTGACTTCATTAGGGATTTCATTAATCCTAACAGTCATGTCTCTTGGCAGACTGATGCTTCAGGCCAAGGAAAGATTTCTTGGACCATATATGGCAAGACGGGCTCTTTTAGCTGTGCAGTAGTTGTGCCCGGAGCTATTCTAATCGTTACAATAAGGAACTGTTCTTAATAGTATGTGTCTTTAGTTTATTTCCTCTACCATCAACAACATTTATAATTTGCACCCAAATGTCAAAGCCTTGATGTGTAATGGCCTGGCCACAATAGCAAATGATTGTTGTTGGTTTTCTGACGCTTCGTGTAATTCTCTCTTGAAGAACTTGGAATATGTGTTAATAGAAATTATCTTGTCCTGCTATCTGAGCGTTCATCCCCTCCCAGCTACAGATTGTCGTGGCACCTGCCCTGTGTTGTGATGCTACTTAATATTGTATGATTATTCTTCTTACCTTTATTGGAGCTCCCATGCTCTCTACGTTCTTTCTCTATGTTCTCTTCTCGTGCTTAGAATGTGAGGCTGACGGCACTCCACGATCGACAGTTGCAGCTGGGTCGTTGAGGTGGTTGGATGCCAGGTTGTGCTACGAGTAAAGTTCTTCTTCTCGCAACTTTTCTCCTCGTCTTTCCTTGGAGCAGTCTTCTCAACAATTTTGGCGACGATCTTTGGAGTCCCGCTTCGAAGATGAGTCGCGCAGTGGAGATTCCTAGAAGCTGCAAAGCTGCGATGCAATGCCCTGCCCCATCGTCGAGGATGCTGTCGAGGAGGGGGTCGCGATACACAGTGGTGCATTGAGATGAGTCGCATACCGGCTGGTTCTGAGGAAGGTGCAGGGTTTTCGATGCAGAGTCCTGCATCGTCGTCGAGAATGCTGTTGATGAGGGGCTTACGATGTAAAGGCCTGTTTTGAGAATGCATCACACAAAGGTGGTTGCTGGGATGCAGCAGGAGGCAATGTGAAGTACTCGTGTCGGGGAAAGCCAAGCAGCAGAGGCAATGCATCTGTTCTGCTCTGAGTTGGCCGCGCAGCAGAGGAGATGCATCGGTTCTGCTGACACCACAGATGGGCTGGACTCCTTTCGAGAAAGCAAGCACCACATCACAGTGGGGTGCTCTTGGATGTACCCAGTGGCTTGAGGGTGGATATTACTTACTCTTTGAGAAGAATGATTGTGGACCCACCACACACACGGGCCACCATCTCTGTGGCCGTCTTGAACCCTGGCTGGCCAGTATAAACTTTTATTTTATAATCCACTGTGAACAGAGTGACTAACACCTTGGGTCCTGATGAATGCCCTGGAACCCCTTTTGGGGACCACCTGCGGACAGAAACATGTTGATCAAGGATGTTGTCAACAAGCTGGAAAGTGAGGAAGCTGTTGCTTTTGATGTTTGTGAATGCAGTTTGGGTTCTTTTTCTAAAGTACAGTGGTCTGAGGCCATGATCAGTGATTCTGTTTTGCAAAATGTTATTGCTATTATTAAAAAAGGTTCACCTCGTGAGAGCATGGTGTCAGCATCAGTTAGACCGTATTGGAAACTTTTGGTTGAATTGTCTCTGAATGGTAAAGATGTTGTTATGAGAGGTGAGAGATTTGTGCCCCCGGCTGCCCTTAGATTGCACATCTTTAAACTTGCGCATGAGGGTCATTTGGGCCAAGGTATGACTATCAGGCAAGTCAAGCAAGAATTCTGGTGGCCTGCCATGGATGATCAGATTAGGGACTGGGTGGCTGGTTGCACTCTTTGTAAGGAGAGTGAGAAGAGACTGAAAGTTGGTTCACAGAGTTTAATGGGTCATATTGAGGATCCTGGTGAGCCGTGGCATACTATTTGTCTTGATTTTATTGGTCCTCTTTCTGAGTTTTCCCCAGAAATGCGGTTTGCTGCTGTGGTTGTGGATGTGCACTTGAGATGGTTGCATCTTGAGTTTTTGAAGGATGTTACTACAAATTCTATGATTGGTGTGTTAGAGACTTTGTTTTTGCGTGAAGGCATTCCGCAAGTTTTACTTACTGACAATGGGACTCAACTCACGTCTGGGGAGATGCGTTGCTTCCTTGAGAAGTGTGGTGTGAGACATTCGTGTACTTCTCTTTACAATCCCATGGGTAATGGGATTGTGGAAAGGGCGAACAGACTTGTCAAAGGTACCTTACAACTCGCTTTAGCCAATGGGTTGGCTCCCAAACGCCTTGTTCAAGACATGTTGTGGGCGTATTGCACGACTCCCCATAGTGTCACCCTCAGGTCTCCATTTTTGATTATGAGAGGGCATCTTCCTGGCTCACGTCTTGTTCCATCTTGGCTCAAAAATTGGGTATCTTCTGGGTCAAACTGAAGTCAGGGAGGATTAAAGGTGGTCTCACTAAGTTCAAAGGACCTTTCAGAGTTGTCAGTGTGGGAAGGTATTTTGTCGTCATCGAAGGAGGAGAGCGTTGGAATTTACGCAGAGTGGCTTTGTACCAAAAGGGTGGATCTATTTCCAAGTGTTCCACAGATGATGAAGGTTGTTCGGGTGCGATGTTTATTCCTGATAAAGCTATTGGAAATGATCCTTGTTCTAAAGTTGTTGAAGATGTTTCACGTTCCAATGATTTGTCTGCTTCTTCCCAAGGAATTAGGGGGAGGGCCGTGCTAGTTTGTCTAACTCTCCTGATGTTGGGTTGTCAGTTAGGAATCGCAGACCACCAGTGTATCTTCAGGATTATGTTAGATCATGAGTTCTTTACTTTGTTTTCTTCTCTTTTTCTCTTACATTTTCTTCTTCTTTGTTGTTCTCTTTTCTTCTTTGTTTTCTGTTTATTGTATTAAAGGAAGAGGATGTGTTGTGATGCTACTTAATATTGTATGATTATTTTTCTTACCTTTATTGGAGCTCCCATGCTCTCTACGTTCTTTCTCTATGTTCTCTTCTCATGCTTAGAATGTGAGGCTGACGGCACTCCACGATCGACAGTTGCAGCTGGGTCGTTGAGGTGGTCGGATGCCAGGTTGTGCTACGAGTAAAGTTCTTCTTCTCGCACCTTTTCTCCTCGTCTTTCCTTGGAGCAGTCTTCTCAACACCCTGCTACAAGATAAATGAAAGCCTTTGATATTTGCCCTTGAGTTTTTTAGCATCACCCAAATAACACCAGTGATATGGTAAGTGAATAAAATGAGACACAATTTTCACTATAATCGCATACAGCCCGCACTGCATAACTGGGATATTCTCCACACGCCCCTTCCCAAAGGCACCTGCTGATACGGCGCGTCAGTGACTGTTTTTTTCGTATAGCTCAATCTACTCAAAGCACACCACCACCACAGCCCGAAGAAGAATTTTAAATAACATTTAGCTATATCCTGGAAATGTTTCCGGAATTCTCGAGTTATTTTTACTGTTTGTTTTATTTTTTTTACAAAAACTGTGCTTTCTCCTTTTAACCAGATGTGGCTCATTGGGTAATAATCATTTTCTTCCCCACCTGTACCAAGAAGGTCAGATACATTTCTACTTGAAGACTGTAGGGGGCAACCCCGAACATTGTAAAAGGCTCTGAGTTTAATAGCTAAACGCTTCCCCCATATGCCATACTGCAATTCAACATTTTCCAACCAAAAAAAGAAAAGAAAAGGACTTACCTGGAATGGCCGGCTGCCGCCTCTCCTCCGTCCTCGTCCTCTCTCCAGTCCGGGCCGGCAGCAGGAAGCACCCGGGCACACAGGCTCCCCTGAGCCTGAGCGCTGTGGCGCTCAGACGGGGACAGGGAGCCTGTGTATGTTCCTCACCAGGCTGTGTAATGCAGCCTGGAGCGGAACATGCAAAGTGCGCATGGCTGTTTGTTTTTCTTTCTTGCAGAGTTTTATATAGCGCGAACTTGACCCGAATTGGGTATCAGAGCGCTTTACATAGCACCAGTTACGTTACATTAGGAGACACATTCATTTTTGTTAGGCACGGGGAGATTAAGTGATTTGCCCAGAATCACAGGATGTTCAGCATCATTGCCGAGACTCGAACCCAGTTCCCCAGCTTCGAGGTCGGACGCCCTAGCCGTTAGGCCAACTCCTCTCCCCAAGAGGGCCCAAGAGGGCCGGCCAAACAGTCATGAGCACTAAGGGAGTGCAAACCACTCCTCCCACTGCTCTGGCCAGCCCCGCCCCGCCACTGCTGCAATAGGAAAAATAGAATGATAATAATGTTACGTTATTATCATTTTATTTTTTATTTTGAGCAGTGGGGCGATGCTCCTCTGCCTTAGCGGAGGAACCGCCACTGTATTTAGGCTAATAGAGCTGAGTCACACCAAATGCAATGGTTCTCAGCTAGAAACCACAAATCGGCAACAAAAATCAAACCTGATTGTTATATTGTTGCTGACATTTCAACCTCTGCCGCCATTTAACAAGATCTCATTAGAACGGTGAGGAATTAGGACACCTCTCCTTTGATTGACATTGAAGATGGAGCGCCCAAACGACAAAACAAAAATTGCATCAAATTTCATAAACCTTAAAATAGTGGTGAGAGTACCTGACACGAGGTGTCATAGCAAGTTGACCCCATGCAACCAGTGAGAATTACTTCTCAGCCGATTAACTGCTCCAAAACTTTGCTTACCCCTTCGCTCACCATTATTTCGAGATTCCTGGGTAAAAGGCCTGCTGATTTGCTTTGCTCTTTTTTACACTTTTTAATCTCCAATCTGATGTTGTCCTGATGGGTGTGCCAAGAGCCACCAGAAATCTCTGCACGGTAAGTGAGGGGCGCTGGTCCTTATTGCTTTGTAAACACAGCTGCTCTTGAAGATCGTGCTGGCCACAGAGGCACCAGGATGGGTGCGATTTAATCAAATTTCTCCAGGCCCTGGACGAGACATGCTGTGGCGTGGAGGAAGCCATTAAGGGTGGTGTGGAGTCTTGGAAGCCATGAAGCAGGGCGTTATCACCATCCAGATGCGAGAGTATGAGGGCTTACCTGTGACTGTGCCCCACTGTGATGGTGTCTCTACACTCTACAGGGTCAATGAATCTTCATAAACTCCATTTGCGGGGTTGGGCAGAGAGACCTAATATGTGCTACCTCCTGAGTGGTGTACACTGAACATTGCTCCTCCCCTTGGGCTAGTTTCCCTGTGTGCACGCTACAGTAATGTGGAGCACAGGCACAAGCAAGTATATTCAATAGTTTGCATGAGTCAAATGTGAGCACGCAGCGATGGCAGATCCCTGTCTTCAGAGAAAAGGTTCTACAGTGCAATATACTGGTTAAATTGGCCTCCCCACCCCACAAGTAAACACTTATTTTTATAACACAGCGAACTAAAAGGAGCAACGTCTAAAGCTCCTCTCTTGTGCACTCTGTACAGAGTTCATTTTTGTAACTAAATTATTATTTTCGTGTCTTGGCATCAAAGGTAAAACTGTAAAAACAGACCTTTCTGCAACTAATAATAACTATAACAAAAGGCACGAGGCTTTTTAAGAAGAACCACTTTGAAAAAGGGCCTGCAGAGCACAGCTCAATTCACGAATGTTCTTACTACCTCTGCTTTAGAAACCACAAAAGCGCCGCTCCCTCCAGTGCTTAGTCATAAGCACAACAAGTCAGTTGTTTTGATGGTGTCCAAGGAGATAACGATCATTTGAATCACATTTTTTACCAGAATAAGAATCATCTATGAGGAACATGTCGCCATCCTTTCGTTGGTTTTGATTCATTGCAAAAATGTCATATAAACCTGCTCAGTTCTCCATATGGGGATCTTGCTGGCAGGGCCAGCTCTGGGGCAGTGCGACCGGTGAGGCTCCACTAGGCGCTGACCCGGGGGATGGGGGGGGAGGGGGTCGCTGACCTCAGGTCGGGGCGCTGTGTTTAACAATAACTTGCGATTTAAAAGCTGCTGATGCAGAGTACCTTGTGCGTCCAGATTTCAGGCAGCAATTAAAATGTCAAGATAACTCTTGCGATTAATGTTCTTACTAGGCAGAGAGATCGGAGTTTTGCCTATTAGCAGTTTTGACTCGCCATAAAGTAGCGCAGAGGGTTAATATGCCTGCTGCAAAGAACAGATCTGTATTTCAAGTGGAGAGCTGAGTGGATTTGTTAAGCCAGCCTTTACCAGCACTTTAAAACAAATTAAATGTATATGAGAGAGGTGCTTTGGAGAGATGAGGGGCCATCGTGCTGAGTGGCCGTGAGGGAATCTGAGGAGGAGGTCATGGGGAGGGGCGCTAAGAAAGATTGTCACACCAGGTGCCACTAGCGCTAATGCTAGCCCTGCTTGCTGGAACATAGTCCAGAAAATCAGCCATACTTTATTGTAGTGCAGGTGTGTTTATATAATACATAATAGCAGTGACAAGGTAGCAAAACACGGTAAATGACAGGTAGCATGTTACACTGTGGGAAGTGCTTTGGGGCATATCTACAAGGGCCGGAGTTGAAATTATCGCCGCTTTAGCGTCCGTTTTCGGACGAAAAGCGGCGATAATTTTAACGCCCTATTAGCAAGGACACGCTAACGGGTGAATCCATGCTTCTTCGCCCTTTTCCTATCGCCCAGCTTTGCATCTCTAATGAGATGCAAAGTGGGCGTTCCTCCCCAGAATAACGGGAGAAATGTCGCTAAGCGACATTTCTCCTATTATCAAGCCCCACGCAAAGAAGCATAGCGATAAGCAAAGTAGCGATAACCTCTGTTATCGCTACTTTCCTTACGCCTGCTTTGACACTGACTTAGCCATGATATCCTATGGAAGGTGGATATCATGGCTAAGTATGTGTGGCCCTATCAGCAAGCTATCGCCAGAAGTAGTGCGATTATCGCTGGATTTCCAGCGATAATCGCACAGTTGGCAGCTTGCGCTCTGAATTTTATCGCTTTGGAGATAAGCGTTGCTGATAGCACGCTATCTCCGCGATAAAATTCAGAGTTGTCCGGCGATAATTATCCTCACGCTAAGAGCGCTGAGCGATAATTATCGCCAGCCCTTGTAGATATGCCCCTTGGTTGGAAAATGTTGAATTGCAGTATATTTCAAATCTGTCACACCCCTGGCAAGTTGTCTCAGGTCCCGATTACAACTTGTACACTACTGGCAAACTCTGCACATGTAGTCATAGTTACTGTTCAGTAACACCCTGCCTGGGCCTTGAAATTATAAGTCAAACCCCTCAGAATGGGGCATAGCTGTGTGGACATGCAATTGCAATGAGGAATTCTCGCACACTATTCCTAATCCGAGGGGTTTACACACACCTTTACAACCTTCTCCGAGCGGATCGTAAAGGAGTGTGAGGAGGGCCTGATATAAGGCAGTGGCTTATAGTAGGGTAGAGAAGCTGGGGAGGAAAAGGGAAGAAGAGCATGGTATGCTCCTTACCACAGAAAACAAGCATTTGCAATGCAATAGGTCTCGCAATGACATTATTTTGAGCTATTGACATTGTAAATGGCAATGCCTTTAAAAAAATTAAAAGGCATTGTTATTTACAATACCAAAAGCAACCCCTATTGCATTGCATAGCGCGGTGTCCGTGAAGACGGCGCCGTGCTTATTAAAGTAAATTTAAAAAAAAAGAGTGTGTTGGGGGGGCAGAGACAGAAGAAGAAATGACGAGACATGTGAGATGGGGAAATAAGGCACGGAGAAGACAGTATTCTGCTCAGGGTGTGGCGAGTTTGGGGAGGCACAGTTGCGTATATTTTGGTTTGGGGTGTATAGTTTGGTATGGTTGTGTGGTATGATAGGTGGTGGTGTGTGTTTGGTTTGGGTGGTGGAGAATGTACTTATGTGAGAATGCACGTGTCTGTGGCTGTGCTTGATGAGGGATGGCTGAGCATCACAATGGCTGAACTACTTGGCTTCGGAAATGTGCTGATATTTATTTAGAAAATGCAAAAAGCTTGTCCAAGGCCCCACACTAAAAAAGACGCCACACACGATTCAGATCACAAACACAATAAGCACATGACAAAACACACTAAACACACGAACATATACACACTTCATATAATCCCAGGACTGCCCTCACTTTTACCACTAGCCCTAGAAGGCAGTTAACAGGTATAATATTCCATTGAACAACAACATCTTTAGTGTTCGAGAAAGGCGTAGGGCCATTTTGGAAACGTTACTTTGTTCCACGGAAGGAAATTGTAAGTGCTGGGTGGAAAACCTTGCATTGGCGTTGCACTTAGTTTTAGTACACACATTTACATTTTTCTCTTTTTAACAGATATTTCATGTATACGTTATCCTCGAAACCCAATGAACAGTGAATGGATTGCTCATTGCGCCACAAGAAGAAATTAGTGGAAGAATTTTTGCTACACATACAAAACACATTATGCAAAATAAATTGTTATAGATTTGCCAAACACGAGTTCATATAGTATATATAAGTATGGACCAGACATACCACATACATATGGCATTTTTATATAAATGTAATACCTTTTCTACACCGCAGAATTTTTTTAATCAAATTTCTTGGCGCTTCCAATTCCTGGCACGAAAAAAACTATTATATCCAAGAACACACAATTAGTCATGGTGTGTACTGTGAAGCAAATAATAGAACCCAGGTTTCTGGTCCTACACGAAAACTCAATCCGTAAAACCCCATCTGCTTGGGGAAACCCAATACAGGAATAAGCTACACACTTGCTGTAGGACAGGATTCCGGAAAGAAGAAATGGGAACATAAAAAAGAAAAAATTTGGATACTTGGTTTGAAAACTTATTGTGGGGAATTGAAAGCATTCACTAGAAAGCGCCAGCTTGTAAAAAGAGAGAAAATATACATCCAATTCCTGTCCTATGTTTATAATATTACCCCACAGATATAGTCAATGAGTTTTGCGTGTAATCGAAAGCACACAGACAAATGTACATTCAAGTGTGAATGTTTGACAAACGGTGCAGGTTACTATGGTTCACCCATGGAGGTGCATAAGAAAACATGATGTTTCATGTCTTATCATGTCGTAATATATCACATGACAGCATAGTATAACGTAATAGAACAGTGGGAAACCCAATATACCCTTGGAGGTTTGGGCAAATAAACAATTGTTTACATAAAGATACTGTTAGAAATGGGATCTCTAGTTGGCAAGGGCTTGCACCTTTGTCCAAGTAGGGACCCTTCTTCCTAGTCAGGGTAAGGGTTGTTACACTCGTGAAGTAACCCCTGCTCACCCTCGTGGTAGCTTGGCACGAGCAGTCAGGCTTAATTCAGAGGCAGTGTGTATAGCATTTGCACATAACCAACAGTAATACAGTGTAAGCACTACAAACGGACACCACACCAGTTTAGAAAAATAACCAATATTTTATATACTCAAGACAAGACCAATTACGACAAAAATCCACAATACTATACTTTACGAATGAATACTTGATACGGTAACTTCTTCTTTGCAGGAATAGCACAAAAGCAAAGTTCGTACGAGTCGGTAGCTCCGTCCGAGCCTACCGTGATGCTGAAAACCACAGAGTCTAACAGTTCCAGCCGACCGCGTCGATACGGGCCAGCAGAGTCGTGAACAGACCCGGTCACAGTACCTTTTCTCGTTGTGGCTGGTACGGAGTGTACGAGCCGGTCGGCGTTCGTCGCGGTTGCGGTGCAAGACGGAGCGATGCAAGGTGCGGTGTCCCTCGATGCGGTGCAGGCAGCGGCTCGATGAGCGTCGTGCAGACGGAGTCGGTGAGTCCAAGGCGTGCGGTGCAGGGTGAGACGATGCTCGATGCGGTGCTGACAGGTTGCGATGCAGGCGACCTAGCCGGAGTGCGGGAGCTGGCGTCGGACAGCGGTGCGAGTCGGAGCGGTGCGTCGCAGACGTGCGAGCGGTGCCCCAAATGCGGTGCGGTCTCGACTCTTGAGCCAGTTGCAGCGACAGTGTCGGTCTGGTCCGGCTGGCCCAGTGAAGCGATGCGATGCGAACTGCGGTGCCCACAGGTCACGGTGCAAGCAGCGGCTCGATGTTGGCGGCGTCGGACGTCGCCCACGGTGAGACCAGGGTTGCGATGCGAAGCGGGGCGATGCGGTCTGCGGTGCAAACAGGTCACCGGCCAGGGATGGATTCGGTTGACGGAGTCGGTTGCGGTTCCCTTCCTCTGTGGCAACTGAAACAGCGTTCCAGCAGCGGTACCCAGAGGCTTGTGAAGTCTTTGTAGTCCCTGAGACTTCTTAACAGGAGGCCAGCTCGGTTCCTGGCCCTTGGAGATACTCAGCACAAGTTTGTAGAAAGTTCAGTCCAGTCCTTTCACTGCCCAAGACAGAAGCAGCAGCTGCAGGCCAACCCAACAAAGCAACAACACAGCAAAGGGGCAGTACTCCTCCTGGCAGCTCTTCCAGCTCTTCGTCTTGGCAGGTTCCTTGATTCCAGCGAGATCTAAATTCATGGGGTCAGGGCCCCAATATTTATATCCCAAATTCCTTTGTTCTCTGAAGGCAGAGAGGCCTTCGCCTAGTCCAAACCAGTTCTGGAGCACTTTGTTGACAAGTCTCCGTCCCTTCTTTCAGTGAGTAGGCCAGGGACATCAGACGCACCACAGGAGGTGGAGCCAGCATTGTGGAGGGAAGGCACTGTCCTATTCAGGGCCCAGGTGCGACCCCTCCCACCCATCTACAGGTCGATCTGGCTATTCAGCCCTGCGCTGACTCACCCTGTCTCCTGGCATCCCCCAGCCCCGGTCACTCACATTCCAGACACGGAATACACAACCTCGCAGAGGCAGGCTTGGATGGTTAGGCAAGAAAATACCCACTTTCTAAAAGTGGTATTTTCAAACACAGAATGTTAAAACCAACCTTACTAAAAGCTGCATTTTATCATTCTGAGTCCAGGCATACTAAACTCGAATTTCTACCATGTTCCCGGGGTCAGTTAGGATTATATACTGTAATAATCAAAACCGCCCGTTCTGGCCTAGGGGAACAGGTAGCCTTGCAATAGTGAAAAACGAACTAGGCTGTAATTCACTATCAGGACATGCCGCACACACCCGGGCATGTCCTACCTTTCGCGTACAACGCACCCTGCCCACAGGGGTACCGTGGGCCTACCTTAGGGGTGACTAACATGTAGCAAAGGGAAGGTTTGGGGACTTGCAAGTGTGTGCACTTGCCAAGTCGACATGGCAGCCCCAGGCTGCGCACGGGCTCTGCGATGGCAGGCCCGAGTTACACTTTACGGGCTGTTTGCGTGGGTGGCACAATCCAGTGCTGCAGCCCACCAACAGCATTTGGTCTATAGGCCCTGGCACTCGCAGTGCACTTTACAAGGGACTGACACATAAACCAAATAGGCCAATCATGGAAACACCAATCCATAACACATTTTATACAGGGAGCACTTGCACTTTCCCACTGGACCGCAGTGAGGAAAGTGCGCAGAATCATCACACCAGCAAAAACAGAGTCAAAACCGGGAGGTCAGAAAGCAAAAGTCAGGGGAAACACGCCAAAAGATGCCAAGTCTAACACATGTCCCCTCCAGCTGAAAGTAGGAGAACTACCCAACCCCATTGGAGTTCTCTTCACTAAGGCGGAAGAACCTGGACAGACCATCTGCGTTGGCGTGTTCTGTACCAGGACGGTGTTCCACCGTAAAGTCCATTCCCTGTAGGGAGATGGACCACCTCAGCAGTTTTGGATTCTCGCCCTCATTTGCATCAACCATCTGAGGGGCCTGTGGTCTGTCTGAACCCGGAAGTGAGTCCCAAACAGGTATGGTCTCAACTTCTTCAGCGCCCAGACCACAGCAAAAGCTTCCCTTTCTATGGCACTCCACCTCTGTTCCCTGGGAAGTAGTCTCCTGCTAAGGAAGACTACAGGCTGATCCAGGCCCTCTTCGTTCAGTTGTGAGAGCACCGCTCCCACACCATGCTCTGAAGCGTCAGTCTGCACGACGAATTCCTTGGAGAAGTCAGGTGCCTTGAGCACGGGCGCCGTGCACATGGCTGCCTTCAGGGCATCAAAAGCTTTCTGGCAGGACTCAGTCCAGATCACTTTCCTGGGCTGCCTCTTAGAGGTCAGCTCTGTTAAGGGGGCAACGATGGTGCCATAGCCCTTAACAAATCTCCGGTAGTAGCCGGTGAGACCTAAGAAGGCTCTCACCTCTGTCTGGGTCTTGGGGGGCCCCCAAGCCAGAATGGCGTCAATCTTGGGTTGTAGGGGCGCCACCTGGCCGCTTCCTACCTGGTGTCCCAAGTACACCACAGAACCCTGCCCGATCTGGCACTTACTGGCCTTGATCGTGAGGCCTGCACCTTGCAGAGCCCTCAACACTTTCTCAAGGTGCTGTAAATGTTCTTCCCAGCGGGAACTGAACACAGCAATGTCATCCAAGTAGGCGGCACTGAAATCCTCCAGCCCAGCCAACACCTGATTGACCAACCTCTGAAAGGTGGCAGGGGCATTCTTCAACCCAAAGGGCATCACCCGGAATTGGTAATGACCTTCTGGGGTTGAGAATGCTGATCTCTCCTTGGCCCCATCGGTTAAGGCAATCTGCCAGTACCCAGACGTTAAATCAAACGTGCTGAGGAACCGGGCAGCTCCCAACCGATCAATGAGCTCATCAGCTCTGGGGATGGGGTGCGCGTCAGTCCTGGTGACGGCATTGAGCCCACGGTAGTCCACACAAAACCGGAGTTCTGGAGTGGCACCGGGCGCCGCAGCCTTTGGGACCAAGACCACTGGGCTGGCCCAAGGACTGTGGGAGGGCTCAATCACCCCTAACGCCAACATCTTAGAGACCTCCTCCTTGATGCTGGCTCTGACCCGGTCAGTCAACCTGTAAATCTTGTGCTTCACAGGATGGCTGTCACCGGTGTCCACGTCATGGGTACACCAGTGAGTAACACCGGGGGTCAGAGAGAACAGTGGGGCAAACTGTCCCAACAACTGGCGACAGTCCCCCTGCTGCTCCTGAGTCAGAGTAGGGGAGAGTATCACACCCTCTACTGACCCATCATGCTCCTTGGTAGACAGGAGGTCAGGGAGAGGCTCGCTCTCCTCTTCCACCCCATCATCTGTCGCCAAGAGCATACTCACTTCGGACCTCTCGAAGTGGGGCTTGAGGCGGCTCACGTGAAGGACCCTCAACGGGTTCCTTGGAGCCTGCAAATCCACCAGGTAGGTGACGTCACTTTTGCGCTCCTTTACCTCATATGGCCCAGTCCACTTGTCCTGCAAGGCACAAGGTGCCACTGGGGCCATTACCCACACTTTCTGCCCAGGTTGAAATTCGACCAGAGTGGCGTTCGGGTCATACCATCTCTTCATTTCTTCCTGGCTTGCTTCTAGGTTCGCCTGAGCGAGTTTCCTGAAGCGGGCAGTTTGGTTTCTAAAGGCCAGCATGTAGCTAAATACATCCTGGGGAGTTTTCCTGGGAGCCGCCTCCCAGCCTTCCTTCACCAAACTCAGAGGTCCTCTGACAGGGTGGCCATACAGGAGCTCAAAGGGGCTGTACCCAAGAGACTTCTGAGGCACCTCCCTGTATGCAAAGAGTAGGCATGGCAAGAGGACGTCCCACTTACGCCTCATGGGTTCTGTTAGACCCTTGATCATGCCTTTCAAGGTCTGGTTGAATCTCTCCACCAGACCGTTTCCTTGTGGGTGGTAAGGAGTGGTGAACTTGTAGGTTACACCACACTCCTTCCACAGGGATGTCATATACTTCGATATGAAATTGGTCCCCCTATCGGAAACCACCTCTCTGGGGAATCCCACACGGGAAAAGATCCCCATTAACGCCCGGCCCACCACTGGCGCCGTCGTTGTCCTGAGAGGGATTGCCTCCGGGTACCGGGTGGCATGGTCCACCAAGACCAGGATGTACCTGTGCCCATGGCTGTCTTGGGATCCAGTGGCCCCACAATATCCATCCCTACCCTTTCAAAGGGTGTTCCAACAACCGGAAAAGGTTGGAGAGGAGCTTTGACCTTCCTCCCACTCTTACCACTTGCCTGGCAAGTTTGGCAAGACCTGCAGTGTGCATCTGACTGCCTTCGCATTTGGGGCCAAAAGAAGTGGGTGACAAGCCTGTCAAAGGTCTTGTCCTGCCCCAAATGTCCTGCCAAAGGCACGTCATGAGCCAGACCCAGTAGGAAGGTCCTGAAGCGCTGGGGTACCACCAGCACACGGGCTGACCCCGGCTCAGCAACCTTAGGCTCACTGTATAGGAGACCACTCTCCCAGTAGATCAGATGTGACCCGGACTGATTACCAGCTGCCTGGTCTGCAGCCTGCCGCCGCAGACCCTCCAGAGTAGGGCACTCGTTCTGCTCCCTGCAGAACTCATCCCTGGTGGGACCCCCTTCTTGCTGCCAATGGGTCAGCTCAGAGATGTCTCCCAGTTCGGCTACCTGCTCCCCTGTAGGCACCGGGGCGTCCCCCTCGAGGTCCGCCTCCTCCCGGTCCGTGGGAACTTCGGGGGCCGGTTTCCCGCGCCCCTGCCCTTTCTCTTGGCAGGGACTTGGGCCACTGTTTCAGGCTCCAAGTCCTCTTGATCACCCTTTCTGGCCGCCATTGACCGAGTAGACACGCATGCCCACTCTGGCAACCCAAGCATCTCCAAGTGCGACCTGAGCTCAACCTCCTTCCACGAGGACTGCTCCAGGTCGTTTCCTAGCAGACAATCTACAGGCATGGTAGGGCTCACAACCACCCTCAAGGGACCTGAGACCCCCCCCATTCAAAGGGAACCTGCGCCACCATACACTGGCGCTCTGAGTTGTCGACAGCAACTACTTGGTGGAATGCTCCTGGGACTACTTGCTTCTCAGACACCAGGTGACACCGGACTGAGGTCACACTGGCTCCAGTATCTCTGAGAGCCTCTACCCTGTTCCCATTGATGGTCACCCAGGTGCTATATTTCTTTGTGTTAGGGGGCACCTGGTTTCCTGGGACCATCTCACTGTCCCCGAGTGAGACAAGGGTCATTTCTGCGGGATCCCCACCCTCCTGTGGGCACCCCTCCTCCCCAAGCGCTACACTAGCCAACACTTTGGACTGTCCACCGGTGGGTGGCTGTGTCCCCTTCGGGCACTTGGGGTCCCCCTTAAAGTGACCTACCTGGTCACATGCATAACACTTGCGGGGGCCGGTCTCAACAGGCTTCCCTGTAGAGACCCCTTTCTTCTTATCAGCGGGGGCTGGGAACCTTTACCCTGGGTACTAGTTTGGGGCCCTTTAGAGAACTCCTGTGCTTTACCCTTGTCCCCCCACTTTTCTGCTGGGGACCCTGCACACCTTTGGCTGAGTCTCCCCAAACGCTTTCTTGTGGACCCTGGTACTCACCCAGCGGTCCGCTTCCATAGCAAGCTTCCTGGGGTCAGTTAGCTTACTATCAACTAGGTGCTGGCGCAGATCTGCAAAACATAGACTAGACAAGTGCTCCCATGCAATCAAGTTGTAGAGCCCCTGAAAATCTGTTACCCTACTGCCCTTCACCCAACCATCCAGAGACCTGCAGAACACATCCACACATTCCAACCAAGTGTTGACATCAGACTTCTTACTGGACCTGAACTGATCCCTGTACTTTTCAGGAGTAAGACCATACTTCGTGAGAAGGGCATCCTTCATGTCAGCATAGGTGAGGTGATACCCCTTACCCAAAGCTATCAGAGCATCCCTTGCTTCTTCCGGGAAAAGTGGCCACAATCCTGCTCCCCAATTCTCCTCAGGGACCCCATTCATGTGTATGGCTGCCTCATAACCCTGGAACCACCTTTGTATGTCATCCCCCTTCTTGAACTCCTTGCCTACGTTCTTGGGAATGTGCACAATCCTGTCTGCCTTTCTGGACGAATTGCTGCCAACATCTGAGCCTGACTTACTCCTAAGTTCTAGCTCCTTTAGTTCTCTCTCATGCTCTAAGAGCATCTTCCTCTCCTCTATGGCCAATCTCTTCTCCTCCCGCTCACTCTCCAGCCTGAGCTTCTGCAGCTCGAACTGCCTTGCCTCCCGCCTGTCCTCCAGCTCCTCTGGGGACAGACTGCTGCTGCCCGACCTGGCGGGTTCCCCCTACCCAAAAGCACATCCACCCTGGAAATAGGCTCCTCCGCCTCCTCACTGAGATCACCAGGCTGCCCATTGGCATGTCTGGCTGCTACCCAGGCCCTCAGCGCCTTCTGTAGCTCCTCCTTCCTTGTGAGGCCTTTAATTTGGACTTTCAGGTTTTTACAAATCGCTCGTAACTCCTTTACGGCGTAGGATTCCAACCTGTCCTCCTCAAAGATAACTTCCAGAGATGCAACGGATGATGCAATTGATTCAGGCATGACAAAAGTCGTGAGTTGAAAACTGGCAAGATCAAAAATAGGCCAAAAGAAAAAGAACCAGTATGTGGTAAGTAATGGTCTGCGATATGGTAGTAGTGCACACCAATCACTGTAAGTCAAGTGCAAACACAAGTCCTATCCTCACCGCTGACAACCAATGTTAGAAATGGGATCTCTAGTTGGCAAGGGCTTGCACCTTTGTCCAAGTAGGGACCCTTCTTCCTAGTCTGGGTAAGGGTTGTTACACTCGTGAAGTAACCCCTGCTCACCCTCGTGGTAGCTTGGCACGAGCAGTCAGGCTTAATTCAGAGGCAGTGTGTAAAGCATTTGCACATAACCAACAGTAATACAGTGTAAGCACTACAAACGGACACCACACCAGTTTAGAAAAATAACCAATATTTTATATACTCAAGACAAGACCAATTACGACAAAAATCCACAATACTATACTTTACGAATGAATACTTGATACGGTAACTTCTTCTTTGCAGGAATAGCACAAAAGCAAAGTTCGTACGAGTCGGTACCTCCGTCCGAGCCTACCGTGATGCTGAAAACCACAGAGTCTAACAGTTCCAGCCGACCGCGTCAATACGGGCCAGCAGAGTCGTGAACAGACCCGGTCACAGTACCTTTTCTCGTTGTGGCTGGTACGGAGTGTACGAGCCGGTCGGCGTTCGTTGCGGTTGCGGTGCAAGACGGAGCGATGCAAGGTGCGGTGTCCCTCGATGCGGTGCAGGCAGCGGCTCGATGAGCGTCGTGCAGACGGAGTCGGTGAGTCCAAGGCGTGCGGTGCAGGGTGAGACGATGCTCGATGCGGTGCTGACAGGTTGCGATGCAGGCGACCTAGCCGGAGTGCGGGAGCTGGCGTCGGACAGCGGTGCGAGTCGGAGCGGTGCATCGCAGACGTGCGAGCGGTGCCCCAAATGTGGTGCGGTCTCGACTCTTGAGCCAGTTGCAGCGACAGTGTCGGTCTGGTCCGGCTGGCCCAGTGAAGCGATGCGATGTGAACTGCGGTGCCCACAGGTCACGGTGCAAGCAGCGGCTCGATGTTGGCGGCGTCGGACGTCGCCACGGTGAGACCAGGGTTGCGATGCGAAGCGGGGCGATGCGGTCTGCGGTGCAAACAGGTCACCGGCCAGGGATGGATTTGGTTGACGGAGTCGGTTGCAGTTCCCTTCCTCTGTGGCAACTGAAACAGCGTTCCAGCAGCGGTACCCAGAGGCTTGTGAAGTCTTTGTAGTCCCTGAGACTTCTTAACAGGAGGCCAGCTCGGTTCCTGGCCCTTGGAGATACTCAGCACAAGTTTGTAGAAAGTTCAGTCCAGTCCTTTCACTGCCCAAGACAGAAGCAGCAGCTGCAGGCCAACCCAACAAAGCAACAACACAGCAAAGGGGCAGTACTCCTCCTGGCAGCTCTTCCAGCTCTTCGTCTTGGCAGGTTCCTTGATTCCAGCGAGATCTAAATTCATGGGGTCAGGGCCCCAATATTTATATCCCAAATTCCTTTGTTCTCTGAAGGCAGAGAGGCCTTCGCCTAGTCCAAACCAGTTCTGGAGCACTTTGTTGACAAGTCTCCGTCCCTTCTTTCAGTGAGTAGGCCCGGGACATCAGACGCACCACAGGAGGTGGAGCCAGCATTGTGGAGGGAAGGCACTGTCCTATTCAGGGCCCAGGTGCGACCCCTCCCACCCATCTACAGGTCGATCTGGCTATTCAGCCCTGCGCTGACTCACTCTGTCTCCTGGCATCCCCCAGCCCCGGTCACTCACATTCCAGACACGGAATACACAACCTCGCAGAGGCAGGCTTGGATGGTTAGGCAAGAAAATACCCACTTTCTAAAAGTGGTATTTTCAAACACAGAATGTTAAAACCAACCTTACTAAAAGCTGCATTTTATCATTCTGAGTCCAGGCATACTAAACTCGAATTTCTACCATGTTCCCGGGGTCAGTTAGGATTATATACTGTAATAATCAAAACCGCCCGTTCTGGCCTAGGGGGAACAGGTAGCCTTGCAATAGTGAAAAACGAACTAGGCTGTAATTCACTATCAGGACATGCCGCACACACCCGGGCATGTCCTACCTTTCGCGTACAACGCACCCTGCCCACAGGGGTACTGTGGGCCTACCTTAGGGGTGACTAACATGTAGCAAAGGGAAGGTTTGGGGACTTGCAAGTGTGTGCACTTGCCAAGTCGACATGGCAGCCCCAGGCTGCGCACGGGCTCTGCGATGGCAGGCCCGAGTTACACTTTACGGGCTGTTTGCGTGGGTGGCACAATCCAGTGCTGCAGCCCACCAACAGCATTTGGTCTATAGGCCCTGGCACTCGCAGTGCACTTTACAAGGGACTGACACATAAACCAAATAGGCCAATCATGGAAACACCAATCCATAACACATTTTATACAGGAGCACTTGCACTTTCCCACTGGACCGCAGTGAGGAAAGTGCGCAGAATCATCACACCAGCAAAAACAGAGTCAAAACCGGGAGGTCAGAAAGCAAAAAGTCAGGGGAAACACGCCAAAAGATGCCAAGTCTAACAGATACCTACAAGGGATTTTGTTTACTTAAACTTAGTTCAATTTCTTATAGACTTCTTATCTATTGGTCAAGCCCCAATTGGTAGCTTAACTTTGAAAAAGTCAACACATCAATGCTAGTGCACTTAAAATTAATATCAACAAATAAAATTAAAAGACAATTTTAGAAAAGCAATTCATCAAACAATTCAACAAACAATTCAAGAAACAATTCGAAAAACACGGGTATATCTTTCTTTCAAAAATATACAATTTTAATGTAAAACAAGAATGCAAGGGGTACATTCAAAAACTATGCAACACTATGATAGAGGATACAAAAAAAGGGGGCCTACAAATCATAAGTGTGATCATCTATTCCGAAAAAATATATAAATAGAGGAAAAAGAAACTAAATTAGAAAGCAATTCCTCAGACGCCTTAGTTGTTGGGGAAATAGATGCAAGAGTCGACATTTCGGTCTGTCGTGGCAATAACGTCCATCAGACCATCTTCAGGACATATACAAGTTTATAAAACAAGTCCCTCAAATAATTATTCGCTAGTTATGTCAACCCAAAGTTGGTTGAACAATGAAGTTGAAGACAGGGCCTTATGACTAGACTCCTCTCTTAATCGAAAATGCAAATAATTTATGGCGAATTTAAACCATAGGGAATCAGGTGTAGTTTCTCCACTCTGACAAGGGAGACAACAGTCTAATGGACACGTCTTCCCCGGGTTCACGTAATTTATAACGAGACTCCACACTAATTTGACAATGATTCTGTAGTAATCAGGAGACCACACTGGAGTGATGATGTCAACGTAGGTTTATTCATGTAACAAGTAGGCAGATTTACAGGTAGAATAAGTCCAGGTATAATGCTACAGCAGCCCATAAGTCCATATCATAAGCCCAGGAGTAGGCCTCTGTCAGCAAACCCACCGGGAGCAGCCTGCTAGCTGCTCAGCCCCATCCATCCAACTGTCACTCCTCATCCAGTCACCCACACATTCCACTCATAGCCCACACACCAAACATTCCATTCAGAACACTCACACAGGCTGAGCAGCTAGGGACAGGGAAACATGGGAGAGGCAATACATAACATCAGGATACTACATACCTCTTCCCTAATGAACAAAAGAATGGTGTAACTTAAGCAAAGCATAAAAGATAAAAACAGCATTTAACTATAAACATAAAATTACAACAACGGTAAATAGTTCACAACCCAGGGATGAGAGAAAAACAACATCACAAGGGGAATAGAACTAATAAAGATGAATCTAAAGCCCAGACCCAGGGATGGCGGGAAACACGCATCACGAGAGGGAAAGGAACAGAAGACCATAGAGAAAGACGGATAAATAATAATACCCATCTCCCTCTTCTATTGATAAAAATGAGTAGACGTAAATATGTAATATCTCCATGTAAGGAGAAAAGTCAATGTGGAAAGAAGGGACTAGTACCCAACGTCCTGCCCCCACCCTAAACAGGGGACAACATGTAGATAAATGTGGACAGAAGGACTTAAACCCAATATCCTGCCCCAAACTAAAATAAGGGACACCTCGTGTAAAATCAATTTAAATTGAGGACTAAAGGGACTACACCCAATGTCCTGCCCCACTAGTAACTAAGGGACAACCTGTGAAGAGAGCATGAGAGCTCTCCAATGTTAGAAGTCAGACAGGATGAAAACCCTGCAACTCGTGCGGCGCAAGGCGTCTTAAGCACACAGGGACACCCCTGCAACATAAATTCGTGCGGCGCATGGCGTCTTAAGCACACAGGGACACCCCTGCAACATAAACTCGTGCGGCGCAAGGCGTCTTAAGCACGCAGGGAAACCCCTGCAACATAAATTCGTGCGGCGCATGGCGTCTTAAGCACACAGGGACACCCCTGCAACATAAACTCGTGCGGCGCAAGGCGTCTTAAGCACGCAGGGAAGCACCCCTGCAACAAGTCCAAGAGACCACCCTCGCGTAAGGGTATAATGTAAATATAGCGTAAAGTACCTCATGTAAGAAAACTTACCCTGTGTAAGGGTTCCACCCCTGTGTAGGGGCCAGAGTGTAACATGTACCTAAACCCATGACCATCCCTCATGTAAGGGAGAAACGAAGAGCAGCAAACCACTGTAAAGAAAACTAACACGTCCCCAACGTAATAAAAACGTAATTTGTAAAATGTGGAAGCTGAAAACTGTAATCTATACTAAAAATGAGACATTCAAGATTGGCATCTAAATACTGATACATTGGCCATGGAAAGTCAAGCTCGTAATGTGAGAAATTGTCACTAGATGGCAGCGTAACACAGAGCATTGAATAAATAAATGTATGAAAACAAGATTTGACGATTTTTAACAATACTACGCTGCACTCGTATAAAGAATGCCACCTCCAAAAAACGAGAAACTGTCCATATTATATGCACATGAGCAAAGTCCTAAAATTAACACATCCAAACGAGTATTTTTTTTTGAAGAGCGTAGATTGATATGCTGCAGAGCGTCTATATTGTGACAAAGGAAGAAAAGTACCTTGTGATTCAACCGGTGACATGCTGCAGGCAAACAAACAAAAACGTGTAACTCTTTCTCTTACGACGGCGTTCCTGACAGGCTAAAGCTTCAATTAACTTTATTTATCGTTTCAACTCACGAAAACATGGTTGGCAGAAAGTGGCAAACCAAACAAGTATAACAGTATGATACTCCAATTTAAAGATGGTGGCACGCCGTACCACGCCGTACCGAATGGCTCCCTGCATGCCTGTGGAGCAAAACGTCTATCAGCAGGGCCAGGCAATTGGTCGTGGAAGTAACCTCACAGATGGAGTCACGAGCGATCGGCGCGTCTTAGACAAACAGGTAATGTCGCGTGCTGACTATAGCTCGTGCGCTGTTATGTTTAAATGTACACGTGGCGGTTGAGAAAAACCGCAGGCACCACGTCTCAGCGTAGACCCCAAAAAAATTTAAAAAATAACAGTCTCACCTGAGTGTAGTATCGGAGTGTGTCAGTTTCCAAATGAAGGCATGGCAGTTTTTGACGAAATGAAAGACGACGTCATCCTGAGGGGAATCACAGTTGAAAGCATCCATGCCTGACTGAATGCTGGTTGTGCAAGATCATGATTAGTGATCAGTGCACACGTTGTTGAAACACGCAAAGACATACATCAGGCACCTCCAAAGTAGCACCCACAACTGGCAGTAGAGATTTTTAGCTCAGGACAGCTGTCAAATAAATCTTTGGGTATGCTGTGCCCATGTGGCATGTAGACTCACACTGCGTAGCATTGATGAGGTACCCAACACAAGGAGTTCTCAGGAACACACTCTGCGCAATATCAAAGTTGTGAAGATAAAGTCTTACTGTACTCTCAAGGTCACTCTGCGCAGCATTCATGACGTGACTTGTAGAACTACTTGTAGTTTCGTTCTGCGCAGCATTCATGAAGTACCTTTTTGTAGAAAGCTCTTGAAATTGAGTACAGCACGCTTGTTTGGGGGCTGCCCGATGTAATGGGCACCGGTGGGGCTGTACTGCGTGCTGTTGCTGTTCTTGTTTCACATTTTGTCTTTGAGGCTTAATGTCTTTAGAGTGACACTGTTGTGTGTCATCTTGTAACTCTTTTCTTTTCCGTCTTGTACCTGTCGCTTGCGTTAGACGGCATCTCCGTGTAGTGGCTCCTCCTTCCCAGCTTGATGTAGGAAGCATCTTGTAGTTTATCTTGTCCACTTGTACGACTGTAAAGCGTGGGGACGTCCTCAACTCGTCGCCAAAAATATGTGTAGTAATCAGGAGACCACACTGGAGTGATGATGTCAACGTAGGTTTATTCATGTAACAAGTAGGCAGATTTACAGGTAGAATAAGTCCAGGTATAATGCTACAGCAGCCCATAAGTCCATATCATAAGCCCAGGAGTAGGCCTCTGTCAGCAAACCCACCGGGAGCAGCCTGCTAGCTGCTCAGCCCCATCCATCCAACTGTCACTCCTCATCCAGTCACCCACACATTCCACTCATAGCCCACACACCAAACATTCCATTCAGAACACTCACACAGGCTGAGCAGCTAGGGACAGGGAAACATGGGAGAGGCAATACATAACATCAGGATACTACAGATTCGTCTCCTCACGGGACTGCCGCATACAAAGTTTGTATCCTCTATCATAGTGTTGCATAGTTTTTGAATGTACCCCTTGCATTCTTGTTTTACATTAAAATTGTATATTTTTGAAAGAAAGATATACCCGTGTTTTTCGAATTGTTTCTTGAATTGTTTGTTGAATTGTTTGATGAATTGCTTTTCTAAAATTGTCTTTTAATTTTATTTGTTGATATTAATTTTAAGTGCACTAGCATTGATGTGTTGACTTTTGCAAAGTTAAGCTACCAATTGGGGCTTGACCAATAGATAAGAAGTCTATAAGAAATTGAACTAAGTTTAAGTAAACAAAATCCCTTGTAGGTAGCATAGTATAACAGCACTTAATTTGTAAAAGAATGACTGCCGGTGCCTCAAGCTCTGATGAGAAGCCGGCGCTATTAAATGTCAGTGCACTGAATACCAATGCTGTGTGGTCTTCAGTTCACCTCAGGCCTGTTTAATCCATGACCAGACACTCCCTCCCCCTTTCTCTCACTCCTGCAGGATCCTGCTTTCGGCCTCTGTAGCGGTTTTCCATCTTTCTCTCCCTCCTTCTTTCCCCTGTGTGCGTTTCCCCCTCTTGTTCTCGTGAAATGTCTGATGAGGAAAAGTAAGTACTGGTCCGCAAAAATGAGTGTCGGTGGCCCCACCGGCTCAAATTAAGCACTGATAACACAGCAGAACACTGTGAGACACATAACGTGTAGAAGAGAATGCACAATTACACAACACGAACCAAGCGGCCTAACATCACAAACTTCAGAACAACACCCAACATCTAGCCTGGGATAAAACTGCAGGACACATATCACACACATCCAGTGACATAACACTACACCCGACACATGTACAGTCAGAGCCACTAGAATTATAGGATAATGTGGCAAAGCCTTTTTTCGCATAATTATGGATTTGCCACATAATCCATAAATTGCTGCATAATCTGCAGATTTCAACAAAAAAAATGTTTCCAGCTCAAACAGTTCAAACGTTACTAAAAAGTTGCGACCTGTTCATGCAGAATGGAAGGCCCTTGGAAAAAGGGGTTAACTGGCCAACTTTCAGTTGCTTATTTTTGTATTTGACTGTTACATGGTACTGGTACTAATGAGGTGAAATCTTTGCCCAGGCGATTTTACCGTGTGTAAAGATTGCAAAATATGTAAGTAATACTAAATACAATGTGCTACATTATGCCACATATTTAGCATTTTCTTGCTGCATAATTTAGTCAACCATGCCACATAATTCGCTGCTACCCTGCCGCATAATGCCAGTGGTCCTGACAATAGTACAGCAGAACAAAAACATGCCTAACACAGGCAGCTAACTGACAACGTGAAATAACCCGGTGCTGAGCATTACATGTGGCACAAATTAGATGATCATAGCGTGTCCCAGACACCTACTGTCGAAACCGCACAACTACAAAGGTGACGTGTTGGTTTGTTTTCATGCCCCCCCCCAAGGTTATGGGGTGCTCACCTGAAGCCCCCGCCGCCTCAGGATGCTGCATTCATCCATCGCCGTTCCCTGCCGCCTTCTCAGTCCTGGTATAAGGTGCGTCGTGCACCAGTCGTGCAGTGCATGGGGGTCACTCCGAGGACCCGCGCTCCGTCCCTGCGCGGAGCTTACTGAGGTGCGTCCTGCTCACCCCTGAACGGTACTCACTGAGGGGGTCTCCTTTCCAACCCTGCACGATACTCACTGAAGGCGCCTTCTCTCCAGCCCTGCACGGGACTCACTGAAACGACCAACTACTCATCCCTGCACGGTAGTCACTGCGGTGTCTCCTGCTCACCCCTGCATGGTACTCACTGAGGGACCTTCCTTTCCATCCCCGAACAGTACTCACTGTCCCTACCTCCTTTTTATCAATGCACAGCACTCACTGAAGGCACCTCCTCTCCACCCCTGCACGACTCTCACCCTAGGGGTCTTCTTTCCACTCATGCCCGGTTCTCACTGAGGGTGCCACCTGTTCAGCCTTCAACGAGGGCTCACTGTAGGTGCCCCTCTCCAGCCCTGCAGGGTGCTCGCGCCAGGGCCCCCCTGCCCCTCCAGCTCCGCTATCTCACACGGGCAACAGCGGAGTGCCTGCCAGTGCCCCATCGCCCCCCGATTGGCAGCAGGCAGTCAGCTGACGCGCCTCATGAATGAGCCTGCAGCCTGGCACTGGGTGGGTGGGCGCTGGAGCTGACGGACGGCTCCGCGGACGTGCGTGTCTGGCACCAGTGTCTGCGGTGATTGGGAAGGGTGTACATGCCGCAGACATCACACCAGATCCTGCAGCCAAAGCACGTGTGGTGTTCGCTATCAGAGCGCCTTAATTCAGGAGTATTCTTTCAAGCGCTAGGAAGCTCTGCCCATCAACAATCATACGACTGCTCTTTAATGACAAAGGCGCGTGGTAGCACAGAGCTGTTCCACCCAATGGCAAGAGCTGGGTCTACGTCACCATACAGTGGTCGAAATATCGACTTACAAAAGTATTCCATGAGCATTGTCCGGCGTCGCCATATGTTGAAGATAAATATAACAAGCGCTCGCCATTGCGGGTAGGCAGGGGGCCATCTGTTTTCACTCAGCCGTGTTTATATTTGCATCGCGCTTTCACTTTCACTTTAAGTGAAAGCGCGATGCAAAAATAAACACGCGGCTGAGTGAAAACAGATGGCTGACAAAGATAAGAAAATGCTTCGCGACAGCCGCAAAGCAGACAAGCCAGTCCGGATGGGCCGGACAAAAAGGCAAAAGGGCGGCAACAAAAATACCTCATTTCCAATGGCAGGCCACCGTTTAGCATAAACGGTGATGCCAGCCAATGGAAATGAGGGGCGGGGCTTCAAGCCCCCTTCTGAAATGTCCTCTGTCACTATAAGTCTCGCCGAGCGTTGCAGCGCATGCGCTGCAACGCTAGGCGAGACCTAAAAAGGCTGTCAGGATTCAGGGGATGAGGCTAGGCTGCTGTTGCTGCCAAAGCCTCAAGCGATTTTACGAGCTGTAATTTGTGGCTAGTGTAATAGAGTCCCGTGTTCGTACACCCAGGAAAACTGAGTGTGAAAACACCAGGCCATTTGTGATCAAGTGTACTGGAATTCCACACGGAAATGCCATTCTGCCCAATTGGTAACGGGTCCAGGTATTACGCAGTAGTTGTTAACATGTGAGATATATGTGATATCTGCAGGGCATACATTCTAATTCTGGCAAAAGACGATTCACTATGACATCTTCCCAGGGTCACTACATTGAGTACCATTAAAATGCGTAATAATGACACCTGTTACTAGCGCTGCTAAGAAATGACAAAGCTGTGCTATTAATAACAATATAGAAACTATTATTCTATTCACAGCCACTTGTGGATCATTAGCTTTGAAATGGACCTTGTTGAGTCCAGTGGTAGCATTACATACATTGGTTCCTACAGTTTCATTGTAAGCTGTTTTCCAGTGATCTTACGCCCATTTGTGAACGACCCATATTTAGCAAAATATGTAAAGTAATTAAATAAAAAATAACTAATATTTACTTAAGTGAAGGAAGGTAGAAACACAAAATAAATATTAGAGGATGGGAAGAAAAGCACTGTGTGCATATTCAACCAAGTAGAAGAGAAGGGGAATCTCTGAAGGGGAGAATGGAATTAGGTGAGGAAGTGTAAGGGAAAGAGGAGAGAATAGAGATCAAAGTCCAGGAGGGGAGTTTGAAGGTGTATTTGCAGACAAGAATTAACAGGATTGATGACAGAGGGAAACTGAAGGGAGATGATAAGAGCATAGAAAGAGAGAGGCGATAAGGCAAAGGCTAAGTAGAAAAAACTAGCGTACGTTAAATTTATGGGGGAAAATGTGGAGAAGATTGCCTTGCAAACCAGGAATGAACAATGGAGAGGATGAAGATGAAACCAGAGGGAGGAGGGACATTTTAAAGGCAAGTGGTGTGGTAATAGAGAGGAGTGAAGGCTAGTGAACAGAGGCATCAACTAAAGAAGAAACAACTATAAAGGATGACACAAAAATTACATGAATCATTGAATCAATGAAAGAATATTAAAGTAACGCATGAATAGATGAACAAGTAGATTTGTGTTTATCTTCTAGAGCCGTGCAACTGAAGATGCACAGAAGAATGCCTTTGGCTGCTGGCAAAAATATAGGTTGTGAAATTTGATTGACAGGACATAGGGGTTGATCCAGAAGGAGGATGCTGTGAAGCGAGATGTCTTCCCAATCTTCTATGGTATAGAGATTTTAAAACTTACAGAAAAAACTTGAACTATTAGCAAATATTGCAATAAAGGTGCACCTAGGGAGTTCATTAGTGGCCAGAAAGTACTATTTTAGATTTTTTGTACTGGTTAGAGACATTTATTCAGCACATGCTGGAAAAAAATATGGGTAAAGTGAAGAGAGGGAAACATGAGCACGAAGGAGAGTAAGGAAATAGCTGAAAACTGGGACATAGAATGGAAGTAATGAGGATTGTTTTTTTATTAAAAGGGTAGCATGAAAGTAAAAATAATAATTTATAAATATACAGTAACACAATAAATAAGAAAAAGAAAAAGAAAACAAGAAAAGAGAAAAAAAGAGAAATTCTTTAGTTCAAATTCTGTAGACGCCTGTTAAGCTTCAGGGCTCATTTAGTATTATGCGTTTGGAGCCTCTTTAAAAGGGCGCTATAGATCCTCAAATTTCTTCAATTAGCGCCTTTGTTTATAATAAATTATTTCGCAGTCCATTATAAATTTCAACTTTGTCGCCGATGCTGAAAGAGATGGTACTTTTTCTATTCTCTATTTCTTTGCTGGTAGCATTCTTGCTATCAGTGAAGCTTATTACCTCCACCCTTAGGACAGACGGCAGGCTGTCCACCAAACTCTAAATGAGGCACTCAATCACTTCATGTCCAAATAATTGTCTAACAAATGAGGCTGGAGTAAGAGTTGATGGAAATTAGGATTCTGTCATAGGGGGATACATCCTTGTTCACCTATCAGTTTGATCTTCTTAAGAAATTGATCATAATAAAATATTGTGATGCAGTAATATCGTTGTCAACAATATTGTTTTTTTCAGGTAAGTAATGTTGTTAAGAATATCGTTGTTGTTAATATCGTTTTCAATAATACAGTTGTAAAAAATATTGTTTCAAAATTATTTTAATGTTTTAGTTCACATCTTAATTTTATGTTACTATTGTTTATGTAATTCTTATTAATTTGTTGAAATATAGTGGAACATTTTAAGTGATTTAGAAATTTTAATTTAACTGCTAATAGTAATCTATAATGTTCCAGCGGGTTGTTGGGTTTGTAGCAAAGGCTTAGGTCGGAAGTTAATTATGTAATAAATTATTATTAATTAATTAATAATTTTTAAGTATGTGATAAATATTAATTGTGTACATGATGTTATACTGATTTATTTTACTTATATTTTAAGTATGGGCTGCTACGTTTGTAGGGGTATAGAGTGAGAAGTTAATTAGGTAATAATTAACAATGAATTTTAAATGTATTATTAATTATTTAATTGATTATTAATCATGTAAATTGTGTAATAATCATATATTTTTGTTATATTTTAGGTGTGGGCTGCTGGGTTTGTAAGGGTACAGGGTGGGAAATTAATTAAGTAATTAATTAACAATTACTTATTCATTTATTATTAATTATTGAATTGATTAGTAATTATGTACATTATGTAATACTTATTTATTTTAGTTATTTTTAGTTACAAGGTTTGTAGGGGTCTGGGGTGGGAAGTTAATTAAGTAATATTAAAAAAAAAATATTATTGTATAATTAAAAATGTGATTGATTAATAATTATGTAACAATTATATATTTGAGTTATATTTTAGGTGTGGCCTGCTGGGCTGCTGGGTTTGCAGGGATATAGGGTCGGAAGGTAACTAAGTAATAATTAACAATTAATCATTAATTGTTAATTAATTATGTAATTGATTATCAATCATGTAAATTGTGTTATACTTATTTGTTTTAGTTATAATTTATGTGTGGGGTTCAAGGTTTGTAGGGATATAGGGTGTCAGTCAGTCAAAATAACTTTATTTCAGTTCGAAGAACCATAAAAGTTTCACAGTATTAAAGTTTTTACAATTCATAAAACTTCAACAGAGAAAATTTAAAAACAACGTATTTCCCCCTTATAAAAAGACAGCAAAATTAACAATATAGTTCCCTGGCAATCTTGTGCAAATATCACTCATATCGCTTTCTAATCACGATAAAACCCCTAATAAAGTTTGCTACCGCGATACAGATGTCAGTGGAAGCCAATGAGTGCAAATAATTGAAACCATCGCTATATGAACATAGACGAAGGTTCCTCAATAATGGAAGCAGAAATCTGGTTCTCACTAACTTATAAAGTGTGCAAAATAATACAAAGTGCAGCATGCTTTGCTTAGATGAACTATCACACGGGCAAGGTGTAAGCTTGTCCGACCATCCTCCTTGATGAGGGAACGCTAACAAAAAGTGCACAGTGCATAGTCGAAACCTAGTGAGGTAAAATGTGATCACGGGATTTGTAGAAAAAGTTAGATAAAATCGTGGTGAGGCTGAAGGCAAGTGCAAAAACTCCCGAATGACCTCGATGATAACAATTACGCATGTTACCCCTAATAAGGAACACCTGTTTGATAACGGCCTTAGCGTTTGGGGGAATTCTTTTGGGATATTCAAAAACACGTATCCCTCAAAAAACAGAAGCCAGGGATTCTTTACAGCTCTATGCATGTTGAGACTGTCCTTAATAATATCTCTTGAGAACACTAAGGGGCAGATTTACAAGCCCCTTGCGCCACTTTTGCGTCATTTTTAACATGGGAAAAGTGACGTATGGGTGGCGCAAGGGGCTTGTAAATCTGCCCCTAAGTCTTCTGAGAGTCAGATCTTGGCCCATAAATACAATGGGGCACAGACAATACGGTCCTCTATAAACTCTTGTCCCAATTCTGCATGGCAGAGTGATGTGGAGGTGTTTTTTGGTACTATCATTAGTCTTTTGATAAAGTTGTTCTCTACTAGCTGAAGCTGTTGACTTCTATTTTACCCCCATATCCTGGCCCCATATATGGCAATAAGGAGGCATTTAGCTCTGTAAAAAGTTAATAGTTCTTTCACTGGTTTTTTCCCCAGCTTACATGCGAACCGAAATAGCGCATCCACAGCCTTGCTTGTATGCTGTGCTCCAACGGTCAGGAGAGGATTCCACTTCATCTGATTATTAAATAAATTGCCCAGGTACGAAATATTACTAACTCTTTCTATCTCCTTTCCCTGGACAACAAAGGTTTTCGTTTTTGTGGTCCTTGGGCCACATACCATAATAAATGATTTATTAAAGTTAACTTTTAAATCAAGAGGTGTCATAAAATAGTAAAAGCATCAAAGGATTTCTGCAAAATCATAGCTGTCCTTGCCAATACCACTGTGTCATCTGCGTATGAAAGTAGAGGGACAAAATTCTTACCAATTCTGGGAAAATCAAGCTCCCTTTTTAATAAAAAGGCCTCCAGCCCATTTGTATAAATTAGAAATAAAAATGGGGCTAAAATGCAACCTTGGCGGACCCCCTCTGTGGAGATGATGGGGTGTATTTTTTCCCCTTACTGCTATACCTTACAGAGACCGAAGTATTTGTATGAAGCCTACGAAGATGGGTTACTAATGCTTTTTCGACACCCATGTCTTCCATCATGGCCCACAATTTGTCCCAATTGACAGTGTCAAAAGCACTAGATAAGGCCATAAAGGCCTAGTGCATAGAACTCTTCATGGATCTCACATACTTACTGACAATTAGGTACAAATTGAGGCATTGTTCAGTCGTGCCCAGGCCCCTTTTAAAGCCATATAGGGTGTCAAGTTAAATAAGTATTAATTAAATAACCATTATTTTTAAATAGCAAATTAATTATCACACTGTTTACGAATTTTGCAAATTGTTTAATTGTTTTTTATTTTTTTAATATATTACCTACTGGCGGTCACCAGTAGGTAGTTATAGTTAGGACCTAGTTTCCATAGGAAAAGTTTTTTTTGTTCTGTCAATAACTTTGGCGCTGTTTGATGAATCTTCCCGAAATTCTCAAAATTAGTATGACACTCAGTTAAACTTCGTGTTGAAATTTTGGGGTGATTCATCAAGCAAGCAAAAGGGGGGTTCCTAAAACGTTTTTTTCCCATGCAATTTCCCTTAAGGATTTTGAACATGACTACAGCCCGAACCGCTGAACGGAATTACACCAAATTTGGCAGAAAGGTTTCTCTTTGTCCAGAAAGAAACCTTTTTGTTATATGGTGTAAATCCATTCAGTAGTTTTTGGAAATGTTAAAGAAAAATCAAATTTGTATATCTAGAGGCATGGACCCTCCGCAAATCTTACTGATCTTGCAAGTGTGTTCCTTCTCGTATTCCATGCTGAAAAACAATCTGAAATCCTTAATTTGGATTTGAATGCATTGTTGATCTGTAGTGTCTGTGATGAGTGATTTCTGTTTTGTCTTGAGAGCAGAGTAAATGGTTCTCCCTTTTAATTACCCTGAGTATACAAATGCCCAAAATCATCTGCAAGGTCCACCTGTTAGAACTGACCTGTTTTCCTTAGTAGTATGCAAAGGTTTTCCCACGTTGATGGACAGCTTACCAAAAGGTCTCCAAGCACGTTTCTCGGCGATTTTGGTGACGCGTTCTTAATGCACAGGAATTTTGAGGCCATCACCACCAAACAAAGAAGCACTTATTTCATATAGTTAGGAGGAAGTACCCTTGTTCGGTGGAGATTCCGCTCATTGTAGTCTCGTCCTTTTCTCTAGACAAGGATTCATGTTATCACAGATTTGCGGATCCAAACACTCAAGGAACAATCACATTGCCAAAATTACATGCACACAAGGTCACTGGAGACATTTCCTCATGGTCCATTACGCAGCTGTAGTGTAGAATATGCACTGGTTATTACTCAACGAGGTAGCACTTACTAATTAACCAGTGAAAAGTACTCCAGTTGGTACACTTTTTCTGCAAAACTGTGGACTCTTGTTGGATAAAGGGGCAGGTGAGGTTCTGTTCTGGCAGCTACTGACACACCCACACAGACACTCAGCTACCCACTCATACACCCATTCAGCTACTCTCACATACACTCACAAATCCACACAGTCACTCACATACTCACTCACACACCCAAATAACCACTCACACACCCACCCACAGACCCATATAGCCACTCACACACCCACTCAAACACCCAGAAAACTACTCACATACCCATACAGCCAATCACACACCCACTTACAGATCCATACAGTCACTCACACCCCCACTTACAGATCCATACAGCCACTCACACACCTATTCATAGACCCATACAGCCAATCACACACCCACTCACTGACCCATACAGGCACTCAAAAAAACAGTCACACACCCATACAGCTATTCATGCACCCACTCACAGACCCATACAGCCACTCACACACCTACAATACCACTAACACACCCACTCACAAACCCATACAGCCACTCACACACACACTCACCCACCTATACACCCACTCACACACCCACTCCTTAAAGATTTCAGGTTACAAACTTAGAAATTCACTAAAAAACAAAGGTTACAGGGATGTTATAGTTAGGAAATAACACAAAAAACAAAGAAATTCACAAAAAAACAAAGGTTACAGGGACATTATAGTTAGGAAATAACATTTAAAAAAATAGAAATTCCCTGAAAAAGCCTAAGGTGACAGGGACGTTATAGTTAAGCTTAGATTTCACTCATACAACACCAGTGAAATTCAACAGTTATAGTTACCTGAGCTAACTATAAGTTATGCCCCCGCAATGCACTGCTTATAACCTCACATAATACATCACTCATGACATGGTTAGTGACATCACTGAAGACATCTCTGATGACATCTCAAATGCCATCTCTGATGACATCCCTGATGACATCATCCACAGAACCACTCACACACACACTTACACACCCACACAACCACTCACACACTCACTCATAGATCCATACAACCACTCACACACCCACTTACATACCTAAACAACCACTCACACACCCACACAACCACTCACACACCCACTCACATACCCATACAACCACTCATACACCCACTCACATACCCATACAACCATTCACACACCCACACAGCTACTCAGACACCTACTCACACACCCATGCAACCACTCACACACCCACTCAAACACCCATACAACCACTCACACACCCATATACTCACTCTTACACCCATACAACCACTCATACCTAATCGCACACCCAGAAAAGCACTCAAAAACCCATTCACTGACCCATACAGCCACTCAAATACCCAGTGACAGATCCATAAGCCACTCACACACCCACTCACACAACTATACAGCCAAAAGACACCCACTTACACATTAATACAGACAATCACAAAGCCACTCAGATGACACATGTTAGAAGCAGTATCACTCATTACTAGTACAGAAAGAATAGTAATTTAACTTATGTTGTAGCTTAGTATATATCTTTAACTCTCAGAAACATTTGCAAAACACACTCACTGGATGATGTAATCAGCGATGTCATTTGAGATGTAATCAGTGATGTCACTGACCATGTCATTTGATATGTAATTTGTGAGGTCATAAGCAGTGCATTGCGGTGGGTGTAAGTTATAGTTAGCTCAGGTAACTATAACTGCTGAATTTCACTGGTTTTGCATGAGTGAAATCTAAGCCTAACTAAAACGTCCCTGTAACCTTTGTTTTTTTCAGTGAATTTCGAAGGGTTTTTAAATTCTATTTGCTAACCATAACATCCCTGTAACCTTTGGTTTTTTCAGTGAATATATGTATATTTTCTTATAATGTTTTTATTAAGAGTTTTATATTTTTTTAAATAAATTAATAGGTTTATTCAAATATGTAATGTGTTTGAAGTAAAGTAGTTTACCTACTGTTGCTTAGACTGGAGTGGGAATATTAAATTTAACCCCTCCGAAGTCCAACGCTTTCCCTACTGTTTTACAGACTGGAGGGGAATAGTAAATCTTGCCCCTACAAAGTCCAACGCTTTCCCTACTGCAGCACAGACTGGAGTGGGAACAGTAAATTTAACCCCTCCAAAGTCCAACGCTTCCCTACTGTTGCACAGACTGTAGTGGGAATAGTAAATCTTACTCATTTGCAGTCCAGTGCTTTCCCTACTGTTGTACAGATTGGAGTGGGTATTGAATTTAATACAACGCTTTTCCTACTGTTGCACAAACTCAAGTGGGAATAGTAAATATTACCCCTCTGAAGTTCAACACTTTCCCTACTATTGCGCTGTTTGGAGTGGGAATAGTAAATCTAACCTCTCCAAAGTTCAACCCTTTTTTTACTGTTATGCTGTTTGGAGTAGGAATAGTAAATTGAGCCCTTCTGAAGTCTAACACTTTCCTTACTGTTGCCCTGATTGCATTGGGAATAGTAAATCTAATCCCTCCGAAATTCAACACTTTCCCTACTGTTGCACACTTTGCAGTGGGAATAATGTACTTAACCCCTCTGAAGCCCTACACTTTCTTTACTGTTGTCTAAACTGGAGTAGGGATAGTATATCTATTATTCCCAGACTCCAATACATTTCCTAATATTGGTTAAATATATTTATTATTAATATGTTTCTAATTTTAAGTTTATACTATTTGTTTATTTTTTATTTGTTTTTACATTTTTATAATATTTTTGTAAATGTCTTTTCTAAGTTTTTCATTTTTTGTATATTTTACCTGTTTGGTAATCTATTTAATGTTTTGGAATGTAACTGTTAATATTTGTTATGTTTCATATAAAAAAAATATATAGTGCTTTTTATAGTAGTTAATTTTAAGGAATTAAACTAAATATTAATATAAAGTAAAACATATATTTTTTATAATTGTGTTACTATATATATATATATATATATATATATATATATATATATATATATATATATACATATATATATATACATACACATATATATGTATGCGTGTTTATATAAGTATGTATTTATATATAGTATTAAATATTAAGGAGATTTATTTAATTAACATTACATTAATAGTATGTATTAAAATATTTTGGATTTACTACTTTATACTATATATATTAAGAAGCAATTTTTTTATGTCTTTTAACTATATTCGTGTGAAACAATACTTTTTCTGATATTTTTGTACTTTCCATTATGAGGATAGGGACACTATTTTTGTAAATTATATTTTTGACACAATACTTGTGTTATACGATATTGTTGATTTCAATATTATGACAGTGATCCGATGACTTATCTCTGAAAACACCACTCATTGTAGAATTTAAGACACTGAAGCCATGTAATATTTCTCAAAATTGGGAAGAGCCCATTCCCCTTCTTTTAGCTTGGCGTAGAGTTATCTTGGGGTAATTTTCCTGCCTATATAAAGACATTGATTAATATCTTCAGTTAAAGGAAAAAAAAGCTCTTCATACAAAGCACATGATAGGGTTTGAAACAAAAATAGGCATTGGGGGAGGGAGGCATTATCATTTTAGCTATGCTGATACACCCTATTAGTGAGAGTAAGCTGTGTCCTGTCCGCTAAAATACTGTTTTATCTTTAATAAAAGATGTCTGTAATTCCATTTGTAAAATACCTCTGTTGTAGAGGTACCTTGAAGCTGGTGATTTCTACCTTTCAGTACAGATGGAAATATTTCATCAGAGGCATGATCAAGGGCCTGATTTAGATCTCGGTGGACGGGCTACTCCGTCACAACGGTAACGGATATCCCGTCCGTCGAAATATAAATCCCATTATATTCTATGGGATTTATATTTCGGTGGACGGAATATCCATCACCGTTGTGACGTAGTAACCCATCCGCCGAGATCTAAATCAGGCACCAAGTAATACCTGTGTTTTATTTAGGTTTATCTGATATCCAAAGATCATGGAGAATTCATTTATTAATGTGAATAGTTTATCTATATTCAATTTTTACATATTCTTGAATAGAGCAATATCAACTGTGCGCAGACAAATTTAGGAAACACCAGCTAGATTAGGATTGACCTGTATTTTCTCCTGGTTTTGGATAAGAGCTGCAAATTTCCAGATAAATTGCAAATACTAATTTAGAGAGGGGGTTCTCTGTCTGGACCCTCGTTCACCTCTTACTGACCCTAGCATTCTCTGTTACCTAGAATTTTAGTAATGGCTTTATTGCACAGTGACACTGTTCATTCATCTTAAAACTGCTTGCAAACATTCACAGTTCATCTAAACAAATGCTGCATCTAAAAGTAGCACTGACAGACGTGTAGTACAGTTATTGCAATAGTCAAGAGCCTCCATACGACAGTGTGTATTAGCAATGAGTAATCTGCCTGGTAGAAAACCTGCTTGTGTAGGATGGATACTGTCTGTGAACATATCCACCATTCTCTCTGAAGATAAATGTATGAAGATTTTATAATAAGTATTCAGAAGGGCTTTAAGTTGATAGCTTCCGCAGGACATGGGGTATTCTTCCGGCTTCAAAAATAAGACTAATTTGTCCTGTTCAAATGTATCAGAGATATCTGTACCCTCCAAGATAAAATTATAAAGTTGGATAAGCCTTGAGCCAAATCTAACTGGAGTGCCTTTCATACCCACACAACGAGACTGTCCTCCTGGGGGCTTTAGTGAAAGCCAAGGTCATATTGAAGAGTGAGCTATTCTGCTGAGATTATTTTTTAAGGTTGACTGTAGTTAAAAATCGCTCAATACTGTCTATTTCTGGGCTAAGCATTTTTTATATATATTTTATAGAGCTTCAAAATTACTTCATCATTATTGACTGGCCCCTCACCCACTTGCCCTGTATCTTCATCCAAAATCTTAACATAATTTTGATTATTTTGAGATTTTGCCTACAAAGCTACACGCCTTTCAATCTTGTTATCATCCTCAAACACTTTTTTGGTGCTCTGATTCACTAATTCTTTTTTATTGCCTCTGGACTATGGCACTCACCTTAAGTGAGTTTTATGCATTTACATTTTCTTCTGAATGGAGTTTCATAAATTCCTGATGTCACATGCAGCTTCCTTTCGGTCTCTTGCACGGTATAATTTTTAGCTTTCTTTTATATGCCATATGTGAAATAAATCCCCCCCAAATAGGTTTCAAAAGAGTCCCACTGAACATCGATTATTGCTATATTTTACTACTAAACAAGCAGTCACAAGTGCAGTTACCTTGCAGGCACTAGGGTATGTTTTGGGTTGTGCAGCAGGTGCAGTGGCAAAGGGGCCAAAAGCTCTAGGAAACCCAACGAACATTGATTATTGCTATATTTTACTCCTAAACAGGCAGTCACAAGTGCAGTTACCTGGCAGGCACTAGGGCCAAGATTTGAATGGTGCAGCAGGTGCAGTGGCACAGGGGCCAAGAGCTCTTGGAAACCCACTGAACAACAATTATTGCTATATTTCACTACTAAACAAGCAGTCACAAGTGCAATTGCCTTGCCGGCACTTGGGCCATGATTTGACTGGTGCAGCTGGTGCAGCTGGTGAAGCAGGTGCAGCGGCACAAGGGGCAATATCTTTAGGAATCCCAATGAACACCTATTATTGCTATATTTTACTACTAAACAAGAAGTCAAGTGCAATTACTTAGCAGGCACTAGGCTCATGATTTGAATGGTGCAGCAAGTGCAGCGGCACAGGGGCCAAAAGCTCTTGGAAACCCACTGAACACCAGTTATTGCTATATGTTACTACTAAACAAGCAGTCACAAGTGCAGTTACTTTAGAGGCACTAGGGCAATTAGTTGAACGGTGCAGCAGAGGCACTGGCACAGAGGCCAAAAGCTCTTGGAATCCCACTGAACACCGATTATTGCTATAGTTTACTACTAAACAAGCAGTCACAATTGTAATTAATTTGCAGGCACTAGGGTCATAATTTGAATGGTGCAGCAGGTGCAGCGGCACAGGGGCCAGCCAATAGCTCTAGGAAACCCAATGAACACTGATTATTGCTATATTTTTACTACTTAACAAGAAGACAAGTGCAATTACCTTGCAGGCACTAGGGACAGGAGTTGAATGGTGCAGCAGAGGCAATGGCACAGGGGCCAAAAGCTCTTGGAAACCCATTGCACACCAATTAGTGCGCTATTTTACTTCTAAACAAGAACTCACAAGTGCAGTTACCTTATAGGTACTGGGGTCATGATTTTAATGGTGCAGCGGCAAAGGGGCAAAAAAGGTCTAGGAAACTCATTTAACACCTATTATTGCTATATTTTACTACTAAACAAGCAGACACATGTGCAGTTACCTTGCAGGCACTAGGGTCATGATTTGAATGGTGCAGCAGGTGCAGTGGCCCAGGGGCCAAAAGGTCTAGGAAACCCACTGAACATCGATTATTGCTATATTTTACTCCTAAACAGGAAGTCACAAGTGCTGCTACCTTGCAGGCACTTGGGCCATGAGTTGAATGGTGAAGCAGAGGCAGTGGCACAGGGGCGAAACCCACTGAGTACTGATTATTGCTATATTTTACTACTAAACAAGCAGTCACAAGTACTATGACATTGCAGGCACTAAGGTCATGATTTGAAAGGTGCAGCAGGTGCATTGGCACAGGGGCCAAAAGCTCTTGGAAACCCACTGAACACCAATTATTACTATATTTTACTACTAATCAAGCAGTCACAAGTGCAATTACCTTGTAGGCACTACCAGTGGTGGCTGGTGAAGTTTGAAACTGGTGGGGTGTGTGGCCAAATCCAAAATTTGCTTCTGTGAGTCCAACAGTCCCGACCAAGGTTCGGAGAGGCAGAGAAGGTTCTCTACTGAGAAATTATTTAAGAAATGTGATACATGGTCCATTTTGAAGCACAGTGTCTTTAATAAATTGACCAAAAAGAAATACTTTTCCAGACATTTCTAAAGGAAGACTGAAAATATTTCAGAGAGTTCCTGGTATGCCAAGTGAGCATTAGCTTTTCAGGGGTCTATGCAGCAAATAAGAGCTAGGACCTCACTTACCCTTAGTTTCTCTGATTATGTATCCCTCTTTCTGCCTCTCTCTCATTCTTACTATCTCTCTTTCTCTCTCAGTCCCTCCCTCTTTTTCTTTGCCTTTATCTCTTATTCTTTGTCTGTCACTCCCTCCTTCTGCCTCTTCTCCTCTGCCAATCTGCCCCTCCTACTTTTCCTGGCATTCTAACTTGTGATGCTTGACTCTCTTTCACTTCATCTTTCTATCTGTTTTTCTTTTTCTCTTCCCATGTACCTCAGTCCAGACCTGTCTAACATTCGATCAGAGGAAATATATGCTGGTCTGTGTGGGAACCATAGTTCTGACATACAGCCCCCACCACGTTCTTCACCAGGGCCCTCAGCTTTGAGGGCACACAGCGGTAATGTGCAGTGAGAATGCTTAAAATATGCCATAAAGAAAGGAATCTTACTACCTGTACATATCATTTTATACAACACCTTACACTTGTGTTCTCACTGTATGGACCACAAACACTTTATTTTTCTGTCTTCCTGTGTCTAATTTTTATTTTCTCTTTCGTTGGCTGCGAGGGAACATGAGATCGAAATGAGGATGCTGGGCGGCAGTTTGTGGCTTGGGCAGATCAACAACAGCTGGTAGGATGTGGGGGCCTTGCTGCCATCAAGCTATACTCCAGGACTTGATATCCACCTGGGCCTCATATCTGTGAGCTATCTATAAGAAAATAAAACCTTGAACTGCTCATCTTCAAAGAGTCACCTTCTTCCTGGTGGTAGTGATCTTACGCCTTGTTTTTCATAAAAGGGATTACTTCAGAAAGCACAATACCTCTGATCTGCTGCCTTCAACGCATGACCACACGCCAAAGCCCAAGAAAAGCTTAGACTGCGTCCTCATGAAGGGCTTCATTCAAATAAAATAACTATGTCTGGTTCATACTATTTTGAGGCCAATATTGACAAAACTATTAAAATAACCTAACCTCGTAGTTGGCGATCCTCTCTGCTTGGCGGGTCAACTCTTCAAAATCCACCCGCCACGCACGCTGCCTGGCTGCCCTGAAGCCATGAGCCTGCTGGGCATGCAGAAAGTGAAAGTAGGCATCATGCATCTCTGCAAATAAAAGCACTGCTCTCATGCTGTTTATAATAGTAAACAGCATCAGAGAAGTGCAAGTATTGGCTGGGACACAGTGCTCCATCAGAGACTGATGGGGTTGTGTCACTGCTTCCCAGCTCCCTGCAATGAATGGGGGAGCCTGAACACCACATGTCAGGTTGGCTGATTGCAAAATACTGGCCAACCTGACATGCGCAGTTCAGATACACAGACCCAGCTGGTCGCTGCAGTAAACCATGCATAGAAACACAGTACACCTTGCCTGCCAGAAGACAGATGAGTAAGGTATTTGGGGGTAATGGCTGGCAGGTAGCAGGTCAACGCTCCTTACACTTGTATGGAGTAACTGCCCGTAGGCACTACGCTCATGATTTGATTGGTGCAGCAGGTGCAGTGGCACAGGGGCCAAAAGATCTACAAAACCCACTAAACACCGATTATTGCTATATTTTACTACTAAACAAGCAGTCACAAGTATGATTACCTTGCAGGCACTGGGCCATGATTTCAACGGTGTAGCAGGTGCAGTGGAACAGAGGCCAAAAGGTCTAGGAAATTCACTGAACACACATTATTGCTATATTTTATTACTAAACAAGCAGTCAGAAGTGCTATTTTGGCTCTTTTGTAATCATTGCACCAGCAGTAACACATGGCCTAAAGCATCATTGTGATCACATTACAAGCAGGATACACAGCAAAGTCCAGTCCTTTGTCCTCTCCTTGGCAGAAGAAGCAACTTCAGGCCAACCCAGCAAAGCACATACAGCAAAGGGAGCACATACAGCAAAGGGACAGTACTCCTCATAGCTTTCCAGCTCTTCTCCTTGGCAGAGGTTCCTCTTGATTCCAGAAGTAATCTAATTCTATGGGGTTCAAGGTCCAATAGTTATACTCCATTTTCTCTTTGTTATCTTTGTGGCAAGGGTCTCTGAGCCCAGTCCAAACCAGTTCTGTCATCTCTGGCCTAGCTTCCCTACAGGAGGTGGAGACAGCATTGTGCAAAGAAGAACCAGCCTATTCGGATGCTAGTGAAACACCTCCCACCACTCTAAATGCAGACCAGGTCCTATTCAGCCCAGCTATGAGTCACCCAGGCAAGGCAGGACACACATCAATCCCCCTTGTGACTGTCTACAGTCAATGCACATCCCCAGCTCCTGTCACTCCAAAATCAGACCGTCAATACACAAACCAGCAGAGGCACACAGAATGGTTAAACAAGAAAATGCCTACTTTCTAAAAGTGGCATTTTCAAACACACAATTTAAAACCCATCTTTACCAAATGATGTGTTATTAAATTCTGAGTTCAGAGAGCCTAAACTCCATTTCTCTATCTTGTCCCAATTAAAAGTTATACTTGTAAGATATTACAAAGCAACCCCCATGTTAGCCTATGGGACAGACAACCTTTCAATAGTGAAAAATGAAATACACAGTATTTCACTATCAGGACATGTAACCCACAACAATACATGTCCTACCTTTCATATACACTGCACCCTGCCCAGGGGGGTACCTTGGGTCTACCTTAGTGGTGCCTTACATGTAAGAAAAGGGAAGGTTGGGACCTGGCAAGTGGGTGCACTTGCCAGGTAAACATGGCAGTTAACAACTGCACGCGCAGACACTAAAGTGGTAGGTCTGAGACACATTTACAGGGCTACTCATGTGGGTTGCACAACCAGTGCTGCAAGCCCACTAGTATCTTGTGATTTACAAGCCCTGCCACACTCAGTGCACTTTACTAGGGACTTACCAGTAAATCAGATATGCCAATCATGGATAACCAATCATAATCATAATTTGCACGGAGAACATGTGCAATTTAGCACTGATTAGCAGTGGTAAATTGCCCAGAGTCTTAAAGCCAACAAAAACAGGTCAGGAAAAATAGGAGGAAGAAGCAAAACAATTTAGGAATAACTCTGCAAAAATAAAAAAATTAAATAAAAAAAATAAACTTACCTGATCGCTCTGCCTGCTTCTGGGACAGGCTCCCAGACTGCACTGCAGCAATCATGACGCTGCTGGAAAGCAGCATCAGGATTGGCCTGAGTGCTATGACTTTGCGCTCCCAGGCAGACTGGGAGCCTGTGCCTGCTTTCACCAGCCCAAGCAACACAGCTGGGGCTGGAGAAAGCTTCACTGCGCATGAGATGTTTGGCAGGCCTGAAACGGCCGGCTAAACTCCTCATGTGCAGTGAAGGGTCAAGGGAGTGCATTCCCACTCCCCCTCCACAGTGTCATCCCCCTGGACCCACCCCCAAGACTCATCAGAGTCCTGGGGGTGTCGTGTAGCTCCTATAAACTTATATAGGATCTGCACGTTAAGACAACATAGACTGTGGGATTGGTATCCAGACTGATTCCAGACACCCTCGCTGGGTATGTTTGCCTGTATACCAGCTAGCTCACAGTCCCACTGTAAACTCCTCTTACCAAGGAGAGAATAGTTCTTGGCAACTATCAAACATGACAACTCTGTCCCATCAGGATCATGGAAACAGTACAGTACTTTCCGCTCAGTCACTCGTGCTCACTTTGTCTCAGAGAGATACACAGAATAAACAGTGGGGATGTTTTTCAATAAGTATTTATTGAACCAGCGTCATTCTAGCGTAAAATAGGTGTGCTGAAACACCCATAAGACAGAAGCAGATATAAATGATTATAAGCACCAATAGAGTAAAAGAATGGTAGATTCCTACCAAAGTGCTAAAACACTGAATATATGCAAGCATATAAATACATGACAATAATAATGCATACTCCTACGATGCAACCCTAACTAGATGTACCTAAGTGTACCTAGCATGTATGTAGGTGTAGAGCCAAGAATCCCCCTAGGATAAAGTCAACCCCATTACCTGAAGTGAGAGACTGTGGGACCCTGTCTTGGTCTTGAGATGGACATCCCGTGAGGGATGTCAGACCACTGCGAGCTGGAGTGTCTGCATGCAGGAACCTCAGCGTCTCGCGTCAGTGTGTCAGCATGGAAGTCTTTCTCCTCTGCCTGCCCCAGCAAAGATATGGTGTATATATACCCAAAATGTACCCTTAGGGGTTCTACCTTTCTGTGTAATGTCGATGAGGATGACGAAAGGGATGACCCTTATACATAGTTATGCAGAAGATGGTAGTCCTGCTGTGATTCCGAGAATCCTCATGCATAATAAATGAGGCTAGATTTCTGGGAAAACCACACGACATTTATGCAGCACCTTAACTATGTAAAAGGTCAATACCAAACCTGTTATGTAGTGTAATGGCATGAAAAATATAGGTGAAAGGTTGGGTAACTACCTAAGCCTATATTGGGGTACATTTACGAATCATAACAGGGTCAAGTCCAAGGGGATTAAAATAAAACGATAATAAAATGTCTTAGAAACCCATTTTATAAACGTTTTATTTGCGGGTGGTGACAGGGGGGGGCGGCACTTCTCCGCCCTAATGGAGGGACCACCGCTGACTAATGTACTCAGCTATCAAAAAAAGGTGACTTCCGCGGGAACGCCTCCCAGGCATCCTTACAACTGATTCAGTTAGGGCATATAAAAGGTAATATGCCAGACCCTGTCAGTGGCACGAGCGCCTAGGTTATCTTTTTACACTTCTCCCTAGTTTACCATATGCCAAATGCTTTAGACTATAACTGAGGTTCTGATATATCTCTTACCCTCTGTGACGGCTGCTTCAAGACGGACCTCCACCCTGGGGATTCAGCAGACCTTCCAATCAATTGCGGTGTCTGCCCATCTTTCTTGTTGTGCAATCGTGAATCCATCTGGGTGGGGTCTCCTTCCTTTGGCTGCAGTCGGGTTCGAGGACCCAATCCGCTCCCGGGGGGCTCACCAAAATGTTACCTGAGTTAGAAATCCTTTAAGAAACAGAAGACAGGAGGCATTTGGCAAAACAAGAACAGGAAAGTTTAATTAAACATTAAGGCTGGGAGAACAGTTACAGGCACAAGGTCATATTAATGTCTCAATTTACAATTGGTATGTGTCCTTCTTTTCCGGCGTACCATATATGGTGAGAAATGTTGGTTGCTGCCTTTGGAGTCATAAATTAATTGTCTAATGGTTATCACAGGTAGGTCTCAACCTCGGATGGACACAATGTGGCCAGTGGATAACATGTCTAGATGTCGGGCATGAGAAGTGCATGATCACTGCGTGTGCTAGGTCTTGATTGGCTATGTGTTCCTAACTCATGTGGCATCTGACTTTTTATGGTGTTTTAGGAGCATGAGTACCCCCCCCCCCCTCTCTGGCCATGTGTACTTTATTGGGGCAATCTCCCTTGACACTTGTAATGTCGCTGCGCCTATCTGTGGGATTGATCAAGAGTTTCCTACCTGAGCATTTGCCTGCCAGCTACGCACCCTCTCACCTGTGACCTTTCAATAAGCAATTCCGGGCCTTGGTCTCAGGTCCTGCTTGACTACATATCTACGAGTCGAGGTTGATGTGGAGTTCACAACGGGTGATTCTGTTAATAAGGATGATTTCATTTTAATCGATGGATGCATCAATTTCCGTATTAACACACATATTTTAATGCTAAAACTGAGAATATCTGAAATGTGAAAACCAGCAGGAGTATTGTTTTTTTTTTTTTGTCCTCATTCGCCACCAATCTTGCTTCGCGTACATACTCAGGCAGTCCGTACCCCCCAATCAGCAAGCTGAGAGGCATAGACGGCTAAGGATTTGGAAAAGCCCGCCTACAGGCACCTAGACTTGCCTATATGCAGACGAAGATACCATCTGAGATAACTCTATATACAAGCTCCAAGAGCTAGATAGCCTTTATCTTAAGAATTCCAGCTTTATACTGGAAATCCCCGACCTGGCCCATAGAGTATTAAGGCAGCATAATCATAGGACCCACAGAAAAAAAAAAAAACCCCACACCATCAACTCCGAGTCCCATCTTGCTTAAATATATTCCAAAATGTTCTCTTCTTTTTGCTGCCTGTTCTCAATAAATCCAACTTGGAAGTCGCCAGAACGGAAGATTGCCAATCAAAAAAGGAGGGAGGGATAGATTCTGTCCATTTTAAGCATATTTGTCTCCTAGCTAGGAGCATAACATAAAAAAGTAATGACCTTGCAGGGCCTTTGATACTATCCTGTAACCCAAAGATAACCAAGGGCAGATCAATACTAACAGGGGATCCTATTATGTCCGACAAAAATTTCCCAATGCTGTCCCAAAAAGATGACAAAGCTGGACATTCTTGAAACATGTGAATATCGGAAGCTGAGGCCAGTCCACATTTCTTACAGCATACATGCGACTCTTTATTAAATTTGGAAAGCCTCAGTGGGGTGAAATAAGCCCTATGAATTGTGAAGAGGTGGTTCCTTTTTAACCACGCTGGTTTTACAATTTCATATAAAAGTTTACACGAATCCTGCCACAATGTGTCACAGTCTAGAGCTGGTAAAAAACTTCCCCACAATTCCTTGGCCAGTTTGAAATCCCCATCCACTTGCTCCAAAATTGCCTGATACCAGAAGGAAACTTCCTTCTTTCCTCGGGGTCTAGTCACAAGATTGTATTCCAAGTCATTACCTCCCCCTAATAAGCTTCCATAAGTTGTTTGTAAGTGCGACTGAGCCCAACTAGCCAACTGGAGATATTTAAATTTAGACAGGCCGGCCCCAACCCTTTCCCTAAGTTGTTCCCATGTTACTAGGGTGCCGTCCAAGATCAAATCCCCCCAAACTGCCAAACCGGCTTCTCTCAGAGGAGCCGCCAAGCTATCCCTCAGACACTCTGGACCCCGGGAGAATCCCATAAAGGCGCCATGCTGGAGAAGTATCCAAGAGCGACCGACCTCCTCAGATCTACCCATGTTTTACCCAGACCCTGCAAAACCTTAAGCCTAACTTTTTTAAAGAACTTAGCATCTCCAAATTTAAACAAAAAACCCTCCACCGGTAAATGTGCCCCTTTAAGCATAGCTAAAAACATCCCTCCTACTCCGCTATTGACCGGCATTTTCAATAGCATACGTGCGTGAGAGAACTGAAAGGCCCAAGCATAGAGCTGAATATCAGGCAAGGCAAGGCCTCCCTTCTCCCTCCTACGTCGTAGCTTTTTCCAAGCTATCCTCGAGAATTTGTATCCCCAAACAAAAGAGTTAATATCCCTCTGAATTTTATCAATATGTAATTTCTCAAAGTGAAGAGGAATGCAGTTAAAAAAAAGGTAATCTTCGGGAGGATTGACATTTTGACCAGATTGGCTCTACCAATAACAGAGAGGGGGAGTGAAGCCCAGATTTTCATTAACTTCCTACATTCTTTCGCCACCATAATCAAATTTATTTCGGCTATCTTAGCTATATCCTGCACAATGTTTACCCCCAGGGATCTCATTCTGGAGCCTATCTGGTGCTGATAATGATTTGCCCCCTGATTCCATACCATTACCTCAGTTTTAGCAGCATTAATTTCATAACCCGAGACAAGTCCAAACGCCTGGGCTTGGCTGATCACAGCTGGAAATGCCTTATCTAAATCAGCAGTAAAAATTAAAATATCGTCGGCATATAGGGCTACCTTCCTCTCCCACTTTCCATGCTTAAAAGACTGAATGTTGGAATCCTCTCTAAGCCGTTGAGCAAATGGCTCAATATATAAATCAAAAAGGAGAGGGGAGAGTGGGCAGCCCTGCCTAGTGCCCCTAGATATATTAAAGGGCTCCGTAATACGGCCATTTACCAAAAGTCTAGCCGAGGGTCTCCTGTAAATAGATTGAATTGTACGATGGAACTTCTCGCCAAGATTGAATTTTTCCAAGACCTCCGACAGGTATATCCAATTTACCCTGTCGAAGGCCTTGGTGGCGTCTAAAGTCATAGCTGCTAGAGGGATGGAGTATGTAGAGGCCAAGTCAATCTCCCCAATTAAATCATATGTTAGGTGCGATAGCTGGCGGCCCTTTACGAACCCCTTCTGGTCCGAATGCAGAATGTCTCCTGCCACTATGCCCAATCTTGCTGCCAATATAGAGGTAAAGATTTTATAATCAGCATTCAATAAAGATATGGGTCTATAAGACCCACAATTTGATGCTGCTTTCCTGGTTTCAGAATCAGGACTATTGTAGCATCGTTCCATGAATCTGGAGGGATCAGTCCTCCTTGCAAGATCTGATTAAACAAGTTAGTCATGGTAGAAATAACCTGATCCCCTATTACTTTATAGATCTCAATTGGTAACCCATCCGGCCCTGCGGCCTTCCCATTGTGACCATTAAAAATAGCATCCCTTACCTCGACACAGGTAAAGGCCCTGTCTAGATATTGCTGCTGTTCTGAACTAAGGGAGGGGAGCGAAATATTCTCAAGCCACCTCTGTGCACTGTAGTTATCTACGCTACCACCCTCCTGGTAAATTGATTGAAAAAAGACCTGAAAGGCGTCCCGAATTTCCTCATCAGTAACCAAAGTACCCTTCTCATTTCTAATCTCCTTAATATAACTCCTTGCTCGGTCCGATTTACTCTTCCAAGCAAAGAGTTTGCCCGCTCCTTCTCCATACTCGAAGTGGGAGATCTTACTGACTTCCCATCTTCGAGTGAGCCTGATGTTCAAAATATTTTCAAGCTGGGCCTTTAATCCACTGACCTTCTCCCGCTTCTTTTGCAAGATTTCGGGGGGTACTGAACCTGAAAGATCTACCTCCGCATCTTTCAGCCTCGCCTCAATATCCATGATCTCTTCCTTGCATTTTTTGTTCCTATAGCAGGACCTACTGGTAATTCTGCCGCGTAAAAAGGCTTTCAAAGAGTCCCATACTGAAGTTATTGAGGCAGTACCAACGTTCACCTCCAAAAACCATTCCACTTCTTGTGAGAGAAAGGAAATCACTTCCTCTTCCAAGAGCAAGGCTCGATTAAAGGACCAAGTCCTAATTGAACTAGGGACAGGACATTTCAGCGCCAAAAGGACCCCAGAGTGGTCCGAAAGGTGGGGTGCCAAATATGCGATGTTCTTAACCAGGCTCCTTAATGAATAACTAACCAGAACAAAATCAATTCTTGACTGGTGCCTGTATTTATAATTTCGATATGACACCCCTAACTGCTGCCCTGATCTGTCTCTCCAAATATCCGATAAGGTAAACTGTCTCATGGCCCCTAGCAGATACTCCCGAGATTTAGAAAAAACCACAGCTCTATTAGTTGGAGTTTTATCCAATACTGGGTCCAAGACAATATTAAAATCCCCTGCCAGGACCATCGGTTCCGGAAAGTCCAATAGATGAGAAAAAACAGACTTCAGACTAGTTGGATCGTCGTGATTGGGACCATAGTATCCAATTAAAGTTAACAAGGTCTCCATTATTATAACTTTTACAATGACCCATCTACCATTTGGGTCTTTTATCTGGGATAATATATGGGCCCTGGCTGTTTTAAAAAAAATAATTGACACCCCTCTAATATTTGCAGACTGAGTTGTATCTACATGAGAGCCTACCCAGCTTTGAGACTTTAACAAAGAGATCATCTCTTCTTCCAATACATGAGTTTCCTGGAGGACAATGACCTGCGCTGAAGAGTCCCGTAAATATTGCAAGATCTTATCTCTCCTTGGTCTAGTGCGCAGGCCATTGACATTCCAGGAAAGAATCTGAAAGGAACTCATGGTGGCTCAAAATTCTCTATGACCACCATGATCAAAATATGAGATATCAACTTCAACACCTTCAACACCCACACGCCGATCCCCCCACTACCTACGCCCTTAACTCTAAAGTTGAACATACCAAAGGTGGCTAAAATGTGGATTTTTTTCAAAGAATACCCCCCCACCCCTACCCCTACCCCTGTGCCCCACCATCCCCTCCCCCACCCATGGAGAACCCTACCCCCAATCATCTGGACAGATGGAATCCAGATAACTGCACCTAGAGATTCCCACCAACATCCACCCCAAAGCAAACCCCACCAAAAATACTGAAAGGAAAAGGGAGGGAAAGAGCCAACCTAACTTAACCAAGCCAACCAAGCCGATCTACTTCAATAACCCTATTATCTCTATATAATACAATCTCCATTCCCCCATAAACTAACTACATAGAGAAATACTAGAATTATATATGAAAGTGGGCAATCCAAGGAACCTAGGGAGAAGCTAGGAATAAGGACTAGGTGGTAGAATGAAGATATATCTAGCCCAGCTGTATATTTGCAAGCAGGTCTTCAGCCTCCTGTACTGACCTTACAATATACATTTTGTTTTTAAACATGATCTTCAAGGAGGCTGAAAATTTAAGTTGAACCACGGCTCCTAACTTTTTAAAATCCTCCATCTTCCTACCCAACTCCCATTGCCTATCTAACGTAACTCTGGCCAAATCTGATCTAATCTGGAATGGAAAATCCTTACCCTTCAGTGATTTGTATTTAAGAGATAGATTAAGAATCTTTACTTTCAATGAGTAGGTAGGGTAATATATAAGGATTTTCCTCGGTTTAGATCGATTCGGATTTCTTCTGAAGGGGTCTCGATGAATTCTCTGAATGTCCCGGCCCAATTCGTCCTCCGAGATCTCTAGATCAAGTGATTCTTTCAAAAGGGTAATCATAAAGGACTTAAGATCGTCGCCTTCACTCCCCTCTGGAACATTTAATATTCGCAAATTGCTCCTACGGGAATTATTTTCTAACGTTTCCATTCTGTCTCGCAAGACCCCCTCATCTCTTTTAAGAACCCCTAAATCACCTTTTAGGGCATTAAGCTGCTCTGTTAATGCCCCTACATTAGATTCTAGAGTCTCCGTCCTTGTATTCAGGAGGTCTACTGTCTTATCCAGAGACTCGCAAAAGCTCCTGATCTCTCCTTGATTAGCAGCAGAGACTTCAAACCCCTTTTTTATATCTGCGGATAATGAGGCCATAAGGAGCTCCAAAGAAGAAATCGAGTGTACCTCCAAATTCGGAGCCTCCGAATTGGAAACCTCCGAGTTTAGAGCTGACATTCCTCTATCCGAGCTATCCGAGCTTCTTTCCTCCGAGACCGGGCCCTTAAGTGAGACCTGGGGGTAACTGGAAATTCAGCTGGAGGAGTCTGGTCCACCACCTCCTTCCCTCCCTCCATCGAATTATCTCTCTCCTCCAAAGCAGAACTTTCAATATCAACCAGAGCCAATCCCACTGTGAGTGTATGACTCCCCAGCTTTGTCTTTTCTACTTTCGAGCCGTCTTGATTAGCATACCCAATAAATCCAAGTGCCTGCTCGATTTTGTCATTTTTCCCCAGCTTTCCAGCCTCTCCCTGTCTCACAAGGCACAAAACTTCTGGTAGGACCTTAAAGTACGACCTTAGGGAAGGAGTGATCTTAGGTTTAGCTTCTAAAAAAAGGCTCTTAGATCTAGTTGTTTTAATATTCTTTTTTTTTGTTTTAACCTCCCCAGATAAGAAAGTTGAAATATTTTTCTTCTCAGTCTAACTTTCTCTGAGTGCCGCTATTACCATGACTTTCCCCCGTACTGTTACTCGTAACATTGCCAGCAGTTTCCACCGTATCCGTACTTATGTGCAGCCTGCCCTCCTGTCCATACAAATGCGCCTAGGAAATGTCCTTCCCATCAAACTTTGCCCTTACGAAGCCTCCTCCTCCTCCCCTACGTTTTTTACCCTTCTTACTCCCTTTACTGTTGCCCGAGGGAGAGGTAGAAACAAAAACAGAAGCGAAAGCCGGGACAGGGGAATCCAAAACAACTGGGATGCGTCCTACCTGGTTGTGGGACACCCCACCAACCAACTGACCACCGCAATCCTGAGGCTTCTCCGCCGGGTCTCCAACTTCACCGACTTCTCCAGCGTCGCCAGCACCCTGCTCACAGCTGCACTCGCCGCTCTCCTCAGCCCGCTCGTCCCTCTGGATACTCTGGATACACTCCAGTTTGGCCACAATGCCCCTGATACTGCCCCTGAGGAGACCGCGGACCGCAACTCTCCGACTCCTCCTTAGCTCCAGCGCCGCCGTCTCCCACCGCGTTAGGCAGGGAGGGGAGAGAGGAGCGGGAGCCAGGCCGGGACCGAGAACAGCACCTCCCCCAACACACATCCACCAAAGTCCGACCGCCGGGGCAAGAAAAACGCAACCCGGACCGAAGCCTGTACCGGAGCCCAGCCAAATCCCCCGGCAACCACCTCAAAAAGAGGGAAAACCGCAAAAGAGAATCGGACCGATCAAGAGGTAACCTTAATCATGCCCCGTAAACCTCTAACCTCTCAGCATTCTGCGCTAAACGCGGACTCCCATGGCGTGGGGCGGCGGGCGGGGCCTCCAGGTGCAGCGGCAGCTCAGCTTGCTGCCGCCGTGTTCTCCCCTAGATCCTACATGGATTCCTCCCTGCAGGAGTATTGTTAGACTTGGCATCTTTTGGTCTGTTTCCCCTGAGTTTTTGCTTTCTACCCTCCCGGTTTTGACTCTGTTTTTGCTGGCGTAGTGTTTCTGCGCACTTTTCGCACTGCTGATCAGTGGTACAGTGCAAGTGCTCCTGTGGTAAAGTATGTTATGGATTGGTGTTTCCATGATTGGCTGTTTGGTTTTCTTGTCAGCCCCTAGTAAAGTGCACTGAGTGTGCCAGGGCCTGGGAACCAAATGCTACGCGTGGGCCTGCAGCACGGATTGTGCCACCCACGTGAGTAGCCCGGAAAAGGTATCTCAGACCTGCCATTGAAGAGTCTGCGCGCAGTTTGTAACTGTCATGTCGACTTGGCCCGTGCACACACTGGCCAGTCCCTAACCTTCCCTTGTCTTACATGTCAGACACCCCTAAGGTAGGCCCAAAGTACCCCTGTGGGCAGGGTGCAGTGTATGTGAAAGGTAGGACATGCCCTGGTGTGTGTGGCATGTCCTGATAGTGAATTACAGCCCATTTCGTTTTTCACTATCGCAAGGCTACCTGTTCCCCATAGGACAGAATGGGAAGTTTGTTTATAACATCTTATAAACATAACTGGCCCTGAGAACTAGGTGGGAAAATAAAATTTAGTATGCCTGAACTCAGAATCTAACGATGCATCTTTTAGTAAAGGTGATTTTTACATTCTGTGTTTGAAAATACCACTTTTAGGAAGTAGGTATTTTCTTGCTCAGTCATCCCGTGTGCCTCTGCTGGAATGTGGATTGCCTGTCTGGGTTTTGGACGACAGATGGCTAGGAAGCAAGGGTGGCTCCCGATAGTCTAGGTAGGTCAGAAAAGGGCTGAATAGACCTGGGCTGCGATGGGGGAAGAGGGAGGAGATTTCCTTGCACCTCAAAGGGCCTGGTCTGCCTCTGACAATGCCGTCTCCACCCCCTGCCGGGAAATCACACCAGAGAAGGCAGAACGGGTTCTGGTTGGGCACAGACACCCTCTGCCTAGAGGATCAAAGGATTTTTGGATACAAATACTGGGGCCCAGACCCCTGAACTTTAGAACTCTTTTGGATCAAGAAGACTGCCAAGAAGAAGAGCTAGAGAAGCTGTGAGGAGGGACTACCACTTTGCTGTGTGCTTTGCTGTGTTGGCCTACAGTGGCTGCTTCTGTCTTGGGCAGTGAAAGGACTGGACTGAACTTTCTGCAATCTACTTTTGTGAGTTTCTCCAAGGGCTTGAGGTAGAGCTTGCCCCCTGTTCAAGAAGTCTCAGGAACAGCAAAGACTTCAAGCTCTTCTGCCCTCAGCACTGAGGACTGTGTATTTTGTGCTGCGACAGAAGAAAAGCAACTCGACGACGTCTACGACGCCGCTGCCGACTCCATGTCCTGAAGGCACCGCAGAGGGCACCGCCACAACGCTGCACCGCGACCCTGGTCTCACCGACGATGCCTGCTGACGCCGCCACCGAGCCGCTGCTCGCACCGTGACCTGTGGGCACCGCACTCCGCACCGCCTCGCTTCACGCCGAAGCCTGGGCACTGCAGAGAGCACCGCCGCAACGCCGCACCGCGACCCTGGTCTCACCGACGACGCCTGCTGATGCCGCCACCGAGCCGTTGCTCGTACCGCGACCTGTGGGCACCGCACTCCGCACCACCTCACTTCACGACGACGCATTGGCCTCCCGACGACGCCGCTCCACGCCGAAATTGACACAGCTGCTTGCACCGTGGTTCGAGGCCACCGCTCGTAAAGTTACATGACGCACCGCCCTCATCCCGCACCGCAGCCTTGGCCTACCGACGCCGGCACCGTCACTCCCGTTCGTCAGCTGACGACAGCGCTTCAGCAACGACGACGCCGCTGCTTGCACCGTGACCTGCCAGCAACGTGACGAGCACCGCCTTCACCTCGCACTGCGACCCTGGTCTCACCGACGACACCATCTGACGCCGCCACCGAGCCGCTGCTTGCACCGCGACTTGAGGGCACCGCACGCCGCACCGCTGCACTGCGCACCGCAGCACCCGACGCCTGCCGACGCCAGCGCTCCTGATCCCAACAGAAAGGAGCTCGACCTGCAACCCGAGTGACTACAAGGGCCTCGGTGCCCTGCATCTCTAACAGGTACTGTTTGCTGGTCTTCCCGACACCGTAGCTGGTCCGCGACGCCGCGACCAGCCTGAACTGTTTGGATTTGTTTGCTCACGACGCCGTGATAGCCCCGGACGGAGCTATCGACATCAAGGAACTGTTTCTAAAGCGTATTTTGATAACTGTAGATTTTTAAGTACTGTATTGTGGATTCTTCTCGTGTTTGGTCTTCTATATAAAAATATTGGCTATTTTTCTAAACTGGTGTGGTGTCCTTTTGTAGTGCTTACACTGTACTACTGTCGGTTATGTGCAAATGCTTTACACACTGCCTCTAAGATAAGCCTGACTGCTCGTGCCAATCTACCAAGGGGGTGAGCGGGGGTTATTTTAGGAGTGTAACTCCCTTATCCTGACTAGGAAGAAGGGTCCCTACTTGGACAAAGGTGCAAGCCCTTGCCAACTAGAGACCCCCATTTCTAACATTGGTTGTCAGCGGTGAGGATAGGACTTGCGTTTGCACTTGACTTACAGTGATTGGTGTGCACTACTACCATATCGCAGACCATTACGTGCCACATACTAGTCCTTTTTCTTTTTGGCCTATTTTTTGATCTTGCCAGTGTGAACTTGGTACTTTGTCATGCCGGAATCAAGAGCATCATCCGTTGCATCCCTGGAAATTGCCTTTGAGGAGGATAGGTTGGAACTCTACAATGTTAGGGAATTGAAATCCATTTGCAAGAGCCTAAAAGTCCAAGTCAGAGGCCTCACTAGGAAGGACGAGCTACAAAAGGCGCTGAGGGCCTGGGTAGCAGCCAGAGATGCAAGTGGGCAATCTGGCGATCTTAGTGGAGAGGCGGAGGGGCCTATTCCTAGGGTGGCTTTTGGGAGGGGGGAACCCTTCAGGCCAGGCAGCAGTTGCCTGTCCCCAGAGGAGCTGGAGGACAGGCGGAAAGCAAGGAAGTTCGAGTTGGAAAAACTCAGGATGGAAAGTGAGAGGGAAAACAAAAGAATAGCCATGGAGGAAAGGAAGATGATGTTAGACCATGAGTGAGGTCTTAAGGAGCTGGAGCTAAGGAGTAGGCCCGGCTCAGATGGTGGCAGCAACTCATCAAGACAGGCAGACAGAATCGTGCATATCCCTAAGAATGTGGGCAAGGAATTCAAGAAGGGGGATGACATACAAAGGTGGTTTCAGGGGTACGAGGCAGCAATGCACATGAATGGGGTCCCTGAGGAGAATTGGGGAGCAGGATTGTGGCCTCTCTTCCCTGAAGAAGCGAGGGACACTTTAATAGCTTTGGGTAAGGGGTATCACATCACCTATCCAGACATGAAGGACGCCCTTCTCACTAAGTATGGTCTTACTCCTGAAAAGTACAGGGATCAGTTCAGGTCCAGTAAGAAGTCTGATGCCAACACTTGGTTGGAATGTGTGGATGTGTTTTGCCGGTCACTGGATGGCTGGGTGAAGGGCAGTAATGTGACAGATTTTCAGGGGCTCTACAATTTGATTGCATGGGAGCACTTGTCCAGTCTATGTTTTGCAGATCTGCGCCAGCACCTAGTTGATAGTAAGCTGACTGACCCTCGGAAGCTTGCTATGGAGATGGACCGCTGGGTGAGTACCAGGGTCCACAAGAAAGCGTTTGGGGGAGACTCAGCCAAAGGTGGGCAGGGTCTCCAGCAGAAAAGTGGGGGGGAGAAGGGTAAAGCACAGGAGTTCTCTAAAGGGCCCCAAAATAACACCCAGGGTAAAGGTTCCCATCCCCCCGGAGATAAGAAGCAAGGGGTCTCGTCAGGAAAGCCTGCTGAGACCGGCCCCCGCAAATGTTTTGCATGTGACCAGGTGGGGCCCATGAAGGGGGACCCCAGGTGTTCCAAGGGGGCACAGCCACCCACTGGTGGGCAGTCCAAGGTGTTGGCTAGTGTAGCGCTTAGGGAGGAGGAGGAGGAGTACCCACAGGAGGGTGGGGACCCCGCAGAAATGACACTCGTCTCACTAGGGGACAGTAAGATGGTCCCAGGGACCCAGGTGCCCCCTAACACCAAGAAATACAGCACCTGGGTGACCATCAATGGGAGCAGGGTAGAGGCTCTCAGGGATACTGGAGCCAGTGTGACCTCAGTCCGGTGTCACCTGGTCTCTGAGGAGCAGGTAGTCCCCGGGGCATTCCACCAAGTAATTGCAGTCGACAATTCAGAGCGCCAGTGTCTGGTGGTGCAGGTTCCCTTCGAGTGGGGGGGGTCGCAGGTCCCTTGAGGGTGGTTGTGAGCCCTTCCATGCCTGTAGATTGTCTGCTCGGTAACGACCTGGAGCAGTCCTTGTGGAAGGATGTTGAGCTCAGGTCCCACTTGGAGATGCTTGGGTTGCCAGAGTGGGCATGCGTGTCCACTCGGTCCATGGCGGCCAGAGAGGGTGATCAGAGGGACCCGGAGCCTGAAACAGTGGCCCAGGTCCCTGCCAAGAGAAAGGGCAAGGGGTGCGGGAAACCGGCCCCCGAAGTTCCCACGGCCCGGGAGGAGGCGGACCTTGAGGGGGACACCCCGGTGCCTACAGGGGAACAGGTAGCCGAACTGGGGGACATCTCTGAGCTGACCCATTGGCAGCAAGAAGGGGGTCCCACCAGGGAGGAGTTCTGCCGGTAGCAGAAAGAGTGCCCTTCTCTGGAGGGTCTGCGGCGGCAGGCCGCAGCCCAGGTGACTGGTGATCAGTCTGGATCACATTGGATCTACTGGGAGAATGATCTCCTGTATAGCGAGCCTAAGGTCGCTGAGCCTGGGTCAGCCCGTGTGCTGGTGGTACCCCAGCGCTTCAGGACCTTCCTACTGGGTCTGGCTCACGACGTGCCTTTGGCAGGACATTTGGGGCAGGACAAGACCTTTGATTGGCTTGTCACCCACTTCTTCTGGCCCCAAACGCGAAGGCAGTCAGATGTACATTGCCGGTCTTGCCAAACTTGCCAGGCAAGTGGTAAGAGTGGGAGGAAGGTCAAAGCTCCTCTCCAACCGTTCCCCGTTGTTGGGACACCATTTGAAAGGGTAGGGATGGACATTGTGGGGCCACTGGATCCCAAGACAGCCATGGGCAACAGGCACATCCTGGTCTTGGTGGACCATGCCACCCGGTACCCGGAGGCAATCCCTCTCAGGACAACGACGGCGCCAGTGGTGGGCCGGGCGTTAATGGGGATCTTTTCCCGCGTGGGGTTCCCCCGAGAGGTGGTTTCCGACAGGGGGACCAATTTCCTATCGAAGTATATGACATCCCTGTGGAAGGAGTGTGGTGTCACTTACAAGTTCACCACCCCTTACCACCCACAAGGTAATGGTCTGGTAGAAAGGTTCAACCAGACCTTGAAGGGCATGATTAAGGGTCTAACATAACACATGAGGCGTAAGTGGGACGTCCTCTTGCCGTGCCTTCTCTTTGCCTACAGGGAGGTACCCCAGAAGTCTCTCGGGTTCAGTCCCTTTGAGCTTCTGTATGGTCACCCTGTGAGAGGACCTCTGAGTTTGGTAAAGGAAGGCTGGGAGGCAGCTCCCAGGAAAACTCCCCAGGATGTGTTTAGTTACATGCTGGCCTTCCGGAACCAAACTGCCCGCTTCAGGAAACTCGCTCAGGCGAACCTCGAAGCCAGCCAGGAAGAAATGAAGAAGTGGTATGACCAGAATGCCACTCTGGTTGAGTTTCAACCTGGACAAAAAGTGTGGGTCATGGCCACAGTGGAACCTGGTGCCTTACAGGACAAGTGGACTGGGCCGTTTGAGGTGGTTGAGCGCAAAAGTGAGGTCACCTACCTGGTGGATTTGCAGGCTTCCAGGAACCCTTTGCGGGTCCTCCACGTGAACCGCCTCAAACCCCACTTCGAGAGGTCCGAAGTGAGCATGCTCTTGGCGAAAGATGACGGGGTGGAAGAGGAGAGTGAGCCTCTCCCCGACCTCCTGTCGGCCAAGGAAGGTGATGGGTCAGTGGAAGGTGTGATCCTCTCCCCGACACTGACCGCCGAGCAGCAGAGCGACTGTCACCGGTTGCTGGGACAGTTTGCCCCGCTGTTCTCCCTGACCCCAGGTGTTACTCACTGGTGTACCCATGACGTGGACACCGGTGACAGCCCCCCTGTGAAGCACAAAATTTACAAGTTGGCTGACCGGGTCAAGGCCAGCATCAAGGAGGAGGTCTCTAAGATGTTGGCGTTAGGGGTGGTTGAGCCGTCCAGTAGTCCGTGGGCCAGCCCAGTGGTCTTGGTCCCAAAGGCTACTGCACCCGGGGCCACTCCAGAACTGCGGTTTTGTGTGGACTACCGTGGGCTCAATGCCGTCACCAGGACTGACGCACACTCCATCCCCAGAGCTGATGAGCTCATTGATCGGTTGGGAGCTGCCAAGTTCCTCAGCACGTTTGATTTAACGTCTGGGTACTGGCAGATTGCCTTAACCGATGGGGCCAAGGAGAGGTCAGCATTTTCAACCCCAGAAGGACATTACCAGTTCCGGGTGATGCCCTTTGGGTTGAAGAATGCCCCTGCCACCTTTCAGAGGTTGGTCAACCAGGTGTTGGCTGGGCTGGAGGATTTCAGTGCCGCCTACCTGGATGACATTGCAGTGTTCAGTTCCAGCTGGGAAGAACATTTGCAGCACCTCGGTGAAGTGTTGAAGGCGCTGCAGAGGGCAGGCCTCACGATCAAGGCCAGTAAGTGCCAGATCGGGCAGGGTTCTGTGGTGTACTTGGGACACCAGGTAGGGAGCGGCCAGGTGGCGCCCCTACAACCCAAGATTGACACCATTCTGGCTTGGGAGCCCCCCAAGACCCCGACAGAGGTGAGGGCCTTTTTAGGACTCACCGGGTACTACCGGAGATTCGTTAAGGGTTATGGCACCATTGTTGCCCCCTTAACCGAGCTGACTTCCAAGAAGCAGCCCAAGAAGGTGATCTGGACTGAGTCCTGCCAGAAGGCTTTTGATGCCCTGAAGGCCGCCATGTGTACGGCACCCGTGCTCAAGGCATCCGACTTCTCCAAGGAATTCGTCGTGCAGACTGACGCTTCAGAGCATGGTGTGGGAGCGGTGCTCTCACAGCTGAACGAAGAGGGCCTAGACCAGCCTGTAGTCTTCCTTAGCAGGAGACTACTCCCCAGGGAACAGAGGTGGAGTGCCATAGAAAGGGAAGCTTTCGCTGTGGTCTGGGCACTGAAGAAGCTGAGGCCCTACCTGTTTGGGACTCACTTCCAGGTTCAGACAGACCACATGCCCCTCAGGTGGTTAATGCAAATGAGGGGTGAGAATCCAAAACTGCTGAGGTGGTCCATCTCCCTACAGGGAATGGACTTTACGGTGGAACACCGTCCTGGCACAGAACACGCCAATGCAGATGGTCTGTCCAGGTTCTTCCGCCTTAGTGAAGAGAACTCCCAGGAGGTTGGGTAGTTCTCCCTACTTTCAGCTGGAGGGGACATGTGTTAGGCTTGGCATCTTTTGGCGTGTTTCCCCTGAGTTTTTGCTTTCTACCCTCCCGGTTTTTGCTGGCGTAGTGTTTCTGCGCACTTTTCGCACTGCTGATCAGTGGTACAGTGCAAGTGCTCCTGTGGTAAAGTATGTTATGGATTGGTGTTTCCATGATTGGCTGTTTGGTTTTCTTGTCAGCCCCTAGTAAAGTGCACTGAGTGTGCCAGGGCCTGGGAACCAAATGCTACGCGTGGGCCTGCAGCACGGATTGTGCCACCCACGTGAGTAGCCCGGAAAAGGTACCTCAGACCTGCCATTGCAGAGTCTGCGCGCAGTTTGTAACTGTCATGTCGACTTGGCCCGTGCACACACTGGCCAGTCCCTAACCTTCCCTTTTCTTACATGTCAGACACCCCTAAGGTAGGCCCAAAGTACCCCTGTGGGCAGGGTGCAGTGTATGTGAAAGGTAGGACATGCCCTGGTGTGTGTGGCATGTCCTGATAGTGAATTACAGCCCATTTCGTTTTTCACTATCGCAAGGCTACCTGTTCCCCATAGGACAGAATGGTAAGTTTGTTTATAACATCTTATAAACATAACTGGCCCTGGGAACTAGGTGGGAAAATAAAATTTAGTATGCCTGAACTCAGAATCTAACGATGCATCTTTTAGTAAAGGTGATTTTTACATTCTGTGTTTGAAAATACCACTTTTAGGAAGTAGGTATTTTCTTGCTCAGTCATCCCGTGTGCCTCTGCTGGAATGTGGATTGCCTGTCTGGGTTTTGATGGCTAGGAAGCAAGGGTGGCTCCCGATAGTCTAGGTAGGTCAGGAAAGGGCTGATTAGACCTGGGCTGCGATGGGGGAAGAGGGAGGAGATTTCCTTGCACCTCAAAGGGCCTGGTCTGCCTCTGACAATGCCGTCTCCACCCCCTGCTGGGAAATCACACCAGAGAAGGCAGAATGGGTTCTGGCTGGGCACAGACACCCTCTGCCTAGAGGATCAAAGGATTTTTGGATACAAATACTGGGGCCCAGACCCCTGAACTTTAGAACTCTTTTGGATCAAGAAGACTGCCAAGAAGAAGAGCTGGAGAAGCTGTGAGGAGGGACTACCACTTTGCTGTGTGCTTTGCTATGTTGGCCTACAGTGGCTGCTTCTGTCTTGGGCAGTGAAAGGACTGGACTGAACTTTCTGCAATCTACTTTTGTGAGTTTCTCCAAGGGCTTGAGTTAGAACTTGCCCCCTGTTCAAGAAGTCTCAGGAACAGCAAAGACTTCAAGCTCTTCTGCCCTCAGCACTGGGGACTGTGTGTTTTGTGCTGCGACAGAAGAAAAGCAACTCGACGACGTCTACGACGCCGCTGCCGACTCCGTGTCCTGAAGGCAATGCAGAGGGCACCGCCGCAACGCTGCACCGCGACCCTGGTCTCACCGACGATGCCTGCTGACGCCGCCACCGAGCCGCTGCTCTCACCGCGACCTGTGGGCATCGCACTCCGCACCACCTCGCTTCACGACAACGCCTTGGCTTCCCCGACGCTCCATGCCAAAATCGACGCGCTGCTTGCACCGTGGTTCGAGGGCACCGCTCGTAAAGTTACATGGCGCACCGCCCTCATCCTGCACCGCAGCCTTGGCCTACCGATGCCGGCACCGTCGACTCCCGTTCGTCAGCCGACGACAGCGCTTCAGAAACGACAACGCCGCTGCTTGCACCGTGACCTGCCAGCACCATGACGAGCACCGCCTTCACCTCGCACTGCGACCCTGGTCTCACCGATGACGCCATCTGACGCCGCCACCGAGCCGCTGCTCGCACCGCGACCTGAGGGCACCGCACTTTGCACCGCTGCACTTTGCACCGCAGCACCCGATGCCTGCCGACGCCAGCGCTCCTGATCCCAACAGAAAGGAGCTCGACCTGCAACGCGAGTGACTTCAAGGGCCTCGGCGCCCTGCATCTCTAACAGGTACTGTTTGCGGGTCTTCCCGACACCGTAGCTGCTCCGCGATGCCGCGACCAGCGTGAACTGTTTGGATTTGTTTGCTCACGACACCGTAATAGCCCCGGACGGAGCTATCGGCATCAAGGAACTGTTTCTAAAGCGTATTTTGATAACTGTAGATTTTTAAGTACTGTATTGTGGATTCTTCTCGTTTTTGGTCTTGTATATAAAAATATTGGCTATTTTTCTAAACTGGTGTGGTGTCCTTTTGTAGTGCTTACACTGTATTACTGTCGGTTATGTGCAAATGCTTTACACACTGCCTCTAAGATAAGCCTGACTGCTCGTGCCAAGCTACCAAGGGGTGAGCAGGGGTTATTTTAGGAGTGTAACTCCCTTATCCTGACTAGGTAGAAGGGTCCCTACTTGGACAAAGGTGCAAGCCCTTGCCAACTAGAGACCCCCATTTCTAACAAGTATTGATTGACATTGCGATTGATTTTAGCTTTTTCCAATATATGCTCCTAAATGAGACAGTCCTTAAAATTCAGGGAAGTCTCCATTTTTCATTTACGGGATGGAACTTGATGTGCTGATGAGATCCCAAGGGTCATGCAAAATTGTCTTTTTAGTCTCTTTAGGAGGACCTCCAAGTCATAGATTAGACCCTGTAGACCTACTTTCAAGATGTTAATTTTTCTTTGTAGTTTTGATAGGGTTGGATCGGTTGTCAATTTCTATTAGACCACAATCTTATAAAACCTCCACCCTCTCTTCTAGAGCTCCTAATTTCTTGGAAAACCCTCCCATTTGTATGTATCACCTCAACCTTACTCTTTAATTCCAAAGCTTCTCTTCCACTGTTTTCTTGTTTAAGGACCGAAGTCTTCACCCCTGCTAAAATTTGATTCATTAGGGCAGATATGTCTTCCAAGACTACTAGGCTTTCTAGTATCTTTTACCCTTTCTTTCTCTGTTATCTGCTAGAGGGGGTTGGCACTCAGTCATAATTCCTGGATCTGAATCTAATGTAAAGTGGAAGAAAGAGAGTCCAGGTATAAATGCATGCTCTCTTTCAATGTCTTCATTCTTCACACTCTCATCACTTTGTTTTCTAATTCTTTGCTTCATAATCGGAAAATGTTTGTATGGCAGAGAGAGAACATGTGGCATATTTATTGCATAGACCCTCTTGGTGTTCTCCTTCTACTGCTTCGGGCATCTCCATTTTGGTCATTTCATTTCCTGTTTCCCATGTGTCCACATAACTTGTATTGTCTTCTCTAATGACATCCCTTTCAAGGTCAATTGTGATTAAAAAAAACAAGGCTCAGGCTCCAGTTCTGGTTGTCTTTTCTGGGGTTCTGTGGAGGCGCAGGGGTCATCTTTAACTTTGAAATGGGTTTTAGGTTCTCAACTGGTCTTTTTCCATTGTTTTCATTTATAGAGCTAAATGCTGTTGAGGTCCTTTTATCTGTAAAAATAGGAAAAATGTACTACATTCATGCTGACTGACACCCAATGAGAGAGTTAAAGAAGTATTTTCCAAGACATGCATTTCTTAGGTCGAGCCTAGAGTAGCGCGCAAGCGCTGCCCTGCGAGCCTTTAAGTAAGGGGCTTCAAAAAGCTGACCACACGCTCATGCACAATGGCCTTTTCCTTGCGGTTACCCGCACGGCCGCCATGTGTTTCCAATTATCGTGCCCGGCGGCCGTGCGGGTAACCGCAAGCAATAGGCCATGGTGCACGCTCTCGCGCGCGCACCACTCATGGGCTTGTTTTAGCCGCCTCGCTGAGCGTCTTCGCAGTCACACAGACCTGCCTGCGCGCCATGCCGAAATACCGCTTGTTTTTTTTAGGACTTGGACTGTTTTACGGTCTTATTGCAGTTATATTTTCCGTAGCCGACTCACGCTAGTGCTGCTTTCCCTGCTTCCCAAATAATGCCTCGAGATTACTTGCCCTGCTGGGTTTACTGTGTTTAAGGCATTAAGTTTCTCTTCTTACTCTCCCACCTCTCTCCGATTTCCCCTCCACGTACGAGTAGACGAGTGTCCTGTTAAATTTCCTCATTGAGACATTGACACGTTTTCAGTGAAACTGGCATTTTGTCACTTAGCTTCTTTTTGAACTTGAATAAAACTGAAACCTCCCTTTCTGCCTACAAGCCTTACTTTTAAATGTGCATCTTGTTTGTTTCACGACGGGGATATCTAAAATCATTCAGATTTTTTGAGAGGACGAGCCAGAGGGGACCGGATTGTGGGTATGTTGCTGCAGCAGATGCCCACAAGCTGCTTTTATCCATCACTCCCCCTCCAGCCACTCTGAGCTCCTCCATGCGGCGATGCCTGCAGCAGCCCTGATTGGCCCCTGCGGCTAGCCATGCGGAGGTGGAAGCGGAGTGCAGATGAAAGCAGATCGACTGCCATCATTTGTACGGAGGCTGCTATTTCTCCAGGCGATTCATCGCCTGTACTCCTGCAGCGAGGCGGTTGACGGGGCTGTCACGAGCTGTCACTTGTAGCTCTCACGCACCTTTGCGCTTTGTTGAATTTCCAACCTTTTAAATGAATTAATTGTCGGTTGCAGAAATAGAGGGAATTCATTTTGCAAGCGATTGGAGATATCCGTCCCCTCTCCTGCTAAAGGATAATTGCGGATGTATCCAATGGCTACCAGGGTGTTTCACTCCGCCACAAGAACTGTATCAAACGTCAGAAATTGTGATCACATCACACCCATCCCAATTTCACCCAGGTGGCTGACGATCGAAGCCATAAGTCTCCCGAAACTTACCTTCATTATTCACAAAGCCCTTCAGAGAAAGACCACGATCCACCAGGCTAAAAATGTAGCATTTCAGGAGGCCAACGTCCCCTGTGGAGCAACAACAACCTCTACTGGAATACCTCCCTGCAAAAGAAGAGGATCCCTCTAACAGGCCTTCTCTGGATGCTCCCCCAGGATCTGTACAACATCCCCCCTTCAATCAGAACCAATCCCTCTACTAAAGTCTTCAACGTGAAGATGAAAAAGCTACTCTTCCCTCAATTTCTCCTAAATGGCCATACTACAGTACCCCAGTAGCTTACTGTCTGGATAGCTCCAAAATACAAGCATTGGCATAGCCAATAGGTCTCGCCTTTGGGACCTTATAAGTGTTTAGCCATGCAACAGTTGATTTTGTTGCACCAAGGATATTGTACTGCATAACTAAATACTTATAAGGTCCCAAAAGCAAGACCTATTGGCTATGCCAATGCTTGTTTCACTGGCTGTGATGTTCTTTACCCGTATTCCAGCGATACCCCCTCCCCCCACTCTTTCCGTGTGGGTTTGAGTTGATCTCTCTTGTACTGCTCCTCCCCTGGGGAATGAATACATGTCTCTCCTTTACTAGAATGATTTTCTCTGCCGTACCTTACATTTTGTCTTTCTCTTTTTTTCAACTTTTCTCTCATGTTAAATCCTTCCCCACCACATCTCATCTGTTCCCAGGGCGTGTGTGCATTACTGTGGAACTTCAGGTAACACGTCACTCGAGATCCTAGTCAAACTTTGTTTACTATACTTTTCTACCTATTTTAAGAAGACCTTTAATCTATTCAGACTCCGGCATGGAACTCGTGCTGACTCTGCCTATTGATTGTAGAGAGTCAAAGGTCCTGCTTCCCACCCCTCCCCTTCTACTCCATGCTCTCATTCCTTTAAAGTGACAGTGCAGAGAGGCCTCTTGTCTTGAGATCTGAGCTTGCTTTTGGCCACTGGTGATTTCGCAGATGATTTCATTGCTTTGCGGAGATGCTCCACACCACAGACTCTGCCTTGCCTCGCCCGCCTCATTCAGTCTAGGCGCTGAGAATGCCTGGGTCACTTTTAGCCTTTATTGGCGTTTCCACACACTCCTGATTGTCAGCAGAGGTCTGCTCACCAGTAGCTCCAGAAGCACCCTTATGGCAAGTTGATACACTGCTGCCTTGGAAACGGCGTGGCTGCCTTTCCAGACTCCGAAGCAAGCTTTCTCCCTGAAAGGGCCGATATGGTTTGTAGCTCACTACCAAAGTATTTGAAATATTTCTGTCATGGTGTGATAAAGGGTACGGAAATTTAATTACTGCCCTAATAAGGACAGTGCTTTCCATCTGAGCCCAGGGATGGATATGTTTTCTCCTAAATTAAAAAAAACTGTATTTGAGGGCGAAGGTAACAACTCATCACCTCAGGAGACGTTGTTCCTGGAGATCCTAGTATTTGTATAATGCTGTCAAGTTACATTGTGAGTCAAATACTTTAAAACACTTATCAACCTTGAAGGACCCCTCCAATTTTTCAGAGTGCCATTTTGCCTGTTGTCCAACTTGGAGAGAAAAAAATTAGTTCAGGTACAAGTCCACAGAACATTCTAGGCTTAATCAGTGCTTATTTTGAGCCAGTGGTTGCTGCTGAGGCCCACTGGCACTCATTTTTATGGCCCAGTGGTAGTGGATTAAAGAGTCATGAAATTAATTAATTCCGTATTCGGCGCACCGCCATTTATTAGCACTGGCCACAGGCTTCTGAGCACAGCTTTTGGCACTGGCACTTACTTTTTTGAAAATTGAGCACTGGCTTGATATAAATGGACATGTGGTGCAGGCAACGGGGAGTTTGGTAAAAACCATTGTCTGGATAGAAGATACTAAAAAATTACTTTCTTTTTTAATCTGGCAGAATTTTAGACCACAAGAGTTTGCAAGTAAGAGTGTCTCCATAAGGACCATGTCAAAGCGTCCAAGTTATATAAGAACTCTGAGAGGAAATTACAGGAAGTAAAAATAGGTATTTATAAAGCACCCTGGTTTGGCTAAAGGAGGCTGTGGCAATCACCAGAGAACCAAGTTCATACAAGATTAATGCTTTGTTCATATAAGTGAAGGGGATTAGAGAATTCACTGTAGCTTTTGTGTTGGGCTTTTGTGATTACACAGCTAACATGTACTCCATAACCTCAACTCCATTGATGGCTGCATTGCACTTCTGCTGCTCCAGGTGGACTTCTCAGAACATTTCCTATGTCTGGTTACATAATGACGGCTTTATGTTAGAAACCTCTGCCTTGTACTGTGGTTTATCCTATGTCCTATAATGATTTTGATGCTCTGTCAACTGGCAACACTGGCAACTGGCAACACTGGTATAGATATGTGCTACAAATTTAACCCTATATAGTGGGCCATTCTCGACAGAAGCTGAAAAGAGGGAGGGCTGGGAACCTGAGGATAGCAGCAGGAAGAAGACCTCTGAGTATTCGAAGGCAAATATGGATGAGAACCTTAAATTGAGTATTGCTTTAACAGGAGCATGTGGAAAATTATCTTAGGAGATGAAAGTATGATGGCATCTAGCCACTGTTAGGAATGGGGGTCTCTAGTTGACCGTATGCACCCTGTCCAAGTAGGGACCCTTCCTTCTAGTCAGGGTAAGGGGATTACACAGCTAAGAAAACCCCTGCTTACACCCTTGGTAGCTTGGCACAAGCAGTCAGGCCTATCTCAGAAGCAATTTGTAAAGCATTTGTATATAAAGCACACAGTAACACAGTGAAAACACTACAAATGGACACCACACCAGTTTAGAAAAATAAAGTATCTTTATCTAAACCAAACAAGACCAAAACAACAAAATCCAACATACACAACTCAAAATATCACTTTTGAAAGGTTTTAGGAATTCTGTCCACAGGATTCGATGGATGCTGTGATTTTACACAAAGTACCTTTAGATGCGTCAAAATCCACAAGGAAAAACAGCCGCAGAGGATGGTAGCATCGGAAAACACAGTGATGTGCCGGTTCCTGAGTCCCTGGGGAGGCCATGCGTCAGTTCTGCTGCACGCAGAAGTGTTGTGTCGAATCCAGACTGTAAGGGGAGGTGATACGTCGAAAGCCAAGGCGGTTCTGGTCTGTGGGTGATGCGGTGGAAAACGTCGCGCACAGGTGCGATGCGTGGGAATCCGGACGCACTGGAGGTCAAGGCGGCGGCGGCAAACAGGCGCTGCATCGATTTCTTCAGCCACGGTCCAACGATACGTTGAATCTTTCAGCCGCACAGCAGGGCCTGCATCTGAGTCAGTGTGGTGGTCTTGGACTTCGGAGACATGGTGAGCTGAACTCAGGCTGCGGGGGTTTCTTCGGCTGCGGGCAGGCGCTGCGTCGATTTCTTGAGCTGCACGGCGGCAGTGTGTGGAAACGTTTCCCGCACGGCGGTGCTGCATCAGAAAAACAGGCGCTGGAAGGGCGATACGTCGATTTTTATGGTTTCAAGCAGCAGAACAACCTCCAAGGACCCAGAACTGGAATTGGCACCACAAGGCAGGTCAGAACTCACAGCAGTGGAGTTCAGGGATGCTGCAGATGAAGTCTTTGATGGCCATGAGATTTCTTAACAGGAGGCAAGCACACACAAGCCCATGGAGAAACTTCACAAGCAGGATACACAGCAACAACCAGTCCTTTTCCTCTCCAAAGCAGAAGCATCAACTATCAACTGCAGGCCACCCCTTCAAAGCAACACACAACAAAGGGGACGTACTCCTCCTTACAGTTCTTCTCCTTGGCAGAGTCTCCTCTTGATCCAGAAGTGTTCTGAAAATCTGGAGTTTTCGGTCCAATACTTATATCCCTTTTGGCCTTTGAAGTAGGCATACTTCAAAGAAAAGTCTTCGTAGTTTACAAGTGCTTGCCTTTCCCTGCCTTGGCTCCAGACACACTCCAGGGGGGTGGAGACAGCATTTTGAGAGGACAGGTACAGCCCCAATTAGGTGTCAGTGACAACTCCTCCCACAACTCTAGCTCAGGAAGACCCTTCAGCCTGGTAATGGGCCATTAGGATATGCAGGGCACACCTCAGCTTCTTGTGTGTGACTGTCTAGAGTGAATGTACAAACAGGCCCCTGTCAGTCTAAACCAAACGTTGATTCCACAAGCAGGCAGAGAGAGACACAGAATGGTAAAACAAGAAAATGCCCACTTTCTAAAAGTGGCATTTTTCAAACACACAATTTCAAAACCAACTTCACTCAAATATGTATTTTTTAATTCTGAGCTGAGGAGCCCAAATTCTAAATCTCTATCCCTTCTCAATTGAAAGTTACACTTGTAAGATGTTACAAGGCAGATCCAATGACAACCTATGGGGGAGATTTTCAGTAGTGAAAACGAAATTGGCAGTATATTTCATTATCAGGACATGTAAAAAACACTAGGACATGTCCTACCTTTCACATGCACTGCACCCTGCCTATGGGGCTACCTACGGCCTACCTTAGGGGTGCCTTACATGTAGGAAAAGGGAAAGTTTGGATCTGGCGAGTGGGTAAACTTGCCATGTCGACATGGCAGTTTAAAACTGCACTCACAGACACTGCGATGGCAGGTCAGAGACAAGATTAAAGGCCTACTCATGTGGGTGGCACAACTTGCACTACAGGCCCACTAGTAGCATTTGATGTACATGCCCCGGACACACACAGTGCACTTTACTAGGGACTTACTAGTAAATCAAATATGCCAATTATCGATAAACCAATCACCAATACAGTTTACACAGAGAGCATATGCACTTCAGCACTGATCAGCAGTGGTAAAGTGCCCAGAGTCCTATAGCCAACAAAAAAGAGGGACAGAAAAATAGGAGGCAAAAGGCAAAATGTCTGGGGATAAACCTGCAAAAAGGGCGAGGTCCAACAGCCACACAACAGGCTTGGTGGAAGTTATTTGTTTACGCTACGGCGAGGTTGTTAAACCCTGATGTAATGCTGGAGGTGAGGCACAAAAGTCATGTAAGGGCACATTTCTTCACAGATAGTGCACCAACTGGTTCCAAGGAAACACATTCCAACAATGCTGACTGAGTTATGTTGGCATGCAGAGCTTCATAGTTCCCCGATGTGCTTGTGGTGCTGTGCTTTTAATGAGACCTGCAGAGTATCATCAACAAAACAGTATTAATGATGAAATGCTCAAAGATCTCCTAAAACAGTGCAAGCCAAACATACTTGCTCGAATGAGAAGCAAACATGTCACAGGAGCAGCACAAACATTCATCCAGTTCGGGGTTTTTACTATTTTAGAGCGTGATTAGCCAGCTGAATGAATTGGGGGCTCTGCAGAGCCCTTTGCCTGGAGGTCGATGATTGTGGGAGGGAAGAGGTGACTGTCTCTGGTTAATACTAGTAGTCACAGTGCGTGATGCCACGCTAGGGGACTTCCCTGAACATACATTTAAAATGCACTCCGTCTCTAAATTCTCAGGTGATTGTGTTGTGTCTCGTGCGTCACCTTTCCCTGCAAGAGTGAGCACGTGCTTGGAAGGGTGAGTGTGTAGCTGAGAGAACGTAGGCATTTACTTGTAGGGAGGACGGAGACACTGACCCGATAGGAGCTCTTAAAGCTGAGGCTGTAACTAGGGCCTAGCCTGTAAAAAAAACTTATTACCTCCTACTCATCCTCTAACCAGGCTTTCTGTTTACTTTGTTGTGGGTTGGTTTGTTGTCATTTTCTCGTCTTTATTAGGCTCTTATTAACAGATTTAAGGAAGCAGAACCGGGACATGTTTTCACACTACAAATTATACTGTGAGCTAATGATACGCCCGCATACAGGCATGAAATGGCAGGAGACGCTGCTTCGTATTAGTTGTCAGGTTAACATGTCGGGCAAATAGAGTTAAAAAATGCAGGGTTCAGCCACCCGGAGCAGTAGCAATTTTAAGGTAAGGATAACGTAGGGCATACTGACACATCTGCAGCATTACAGTCTGATCTTTATCCTAATTCTAGGTTTTCACGTACTGCCTCATCCAAAATGAAATGTATTTCATGAAAACTAATATAGTGACACAGGAATATACCCAGCTTAATTTGTAAAATAATAAGTGCCAGGGCTCCCGTCAGGAGGCCACTCCAGCTTGCGCCACACATTGCTCCTAACATCGCTCCAATGATAGTAACAACACAACTACTAACCATCACACTCCTACAAGTGTGGCAATTCGGACTATTTCGGGCCCCCAACGTTAGAAGAATGGCTTGAGCTGCATGTAATGTTCATTTTTAATGCATGATGAATTAATAATTAACAGTTGTTGAGATCATCTCTAAATTAGTCAAACAGCGCCCCCTTGTGGCACACTGTCACAAGCGCCGGTGTTGACAATTATGTGCCGGTGCCGAGCACCTGAAACCACCGGCTCAAATTAAGCACTGATTTATATACCAAGTAACTAGCAGCCGAGGTTTCAAATTTTGCATTGCTTGTTTACCATGAATGGCTCTTGACTTCCACTTCTTGGCAGAAATCAAGGGCTCTATTTACCTGTCTCGGGTTGCACTGCAGATGCAATTTTTGTACAGATGCTACGGGAGAATATTTACGTACTGTGAACGATGTATTAATCCATTCCAATGCAAAAATGATATTCGGTAAGGTTTGCCGAGTCCATGTCACATCAACATTAAAGAGGCAGGAATTCCATTTGGGAATCCCTTTGATTGCCAGTGAATGCAGTGTTGGAGGCCTGCAAGTAAGAGTAGATCTCCACATCTGCATTTGCAGTTGCAAAGCGCCAACATGAAGCCGCATCCCTTCTTGGGACAATCACAGGAGGCTGCAATTTAATGGCAAAATGTACACAGAAGAACATCAAACAGAGCATGAGACGGTCTCTTTGACTGGTATCTGCTCCCCGATGCTCACAGCCCACATTCAGAAACTGGAAGCTGTCCATCACATTCCACTTTTTGAACAGACACCACCCTCTTTTGGATGTTGCTAACCAAGCAATCGTTTCAACCTGCAACTGTGGTAGAAAACAATTGCTGCAATTCACTGCAATTCTCAAGGAGAAGGAGCCCCTTTTCACTGCTGCTCTTCCTTGCAACGATTTGCAATGTGCCCATTTCTATTTTGGTTCTTGTGGTCGAAGAGCCTGCAATTTTTCACACCAGAGGCTTTATGGCTGCAAAAACCTTTAGTACATCGGGGTCAATGGTCTCTATCCTCTAGTAACCACACAAACTATGCGATTGAATGCCCCACTAAAAAGATTAATTTAAGCATCCCCCTTTCCTTCCGCTGTAATTTCATACTCTTCTTCTCCATGATTCCCCATGTTGCCATTTGTACAATGTTTCATTGTAAAAACAGCTAGTTTTTTTTACAGTTATCCTTTAAATATCTAGCAGACATCTCTTACAGTTACACGAACCTTCATCAAGGCAGTTTGGTAAGTGCATTATAAGTTTGATGGATGGCTTCGTCAACATGATGGTGTCGGGTGGTTGACTTTCAATGTTTTTTGTTTTCAAAAAGAAAACCACAAAGCGAGTTTAAAAAAAATAAAAAAGACAATGGTCCCCTCACCATGGGAGTCTCTTCCCATTGTGTGGTGGTCATTTTACAGTTTCACTGTCCCTTACCACCTGATTTTACCTGGTGGTGATGGACAGTGAAAATTGTCCATTTTCCCACCCACTCTAAATAGGGTGGGCGGACAAATGGCTAAATATTGCAACAGAGTAACCCTCTTCACAAACTATAAATCAGGCCCTTAGTCTTTTGATCCCAGAATATAGTTATCACCCATTTAAATGTTTCTTGCAAAGGTCCACAGAGATGAGAGCTGTCCAGTAGCTAAAAGCTTCAAAATGTTGATGTTGTTGAAGTTAGAAGTCAAAGTCAGTCCAATAGGATGTAAGACATTGGGGAAATAGCTGACATGTTTTGTTCCCTATTGGAACTATTTCAAAGCTGTGATACAGCAAATCATATATTTAGAAAGAAAGTTATTGATGAACAGACAGCCAAAAGAGGATTACCTCATCCAATATATTAAAAAAAAGAAGTAAAGGGATACTGTGTATGAAATCAAGTAAAAAGCCATCATGTGCTAGATGGGAATAACAACAGTGACCTTAGCAGAAAAAAAGGAATCAAAATTGTTAGATAACTTGCCACAAACAAGTGAATGCACCAATTACCAAAGAAAACCAAAGAGTTGGTGATATGGAAGCATTACACTAAGGTCCTAATTTAAATGTTGGCGGACGGTGTTAGTACCTTCACCATGGCGGAGTACTTTACTTTTGTGTGCTCTAAGAGGGTACTCTACCTACCACATTTAGAGATGCCCGTTGGCCCAGTGGACAGCTCTTGCATTTACAGGAACCACTGTCACAGCAGTTCCTATAAATGCAATGAAAGTGTGCCTTGCTGCTCTGTGGCACCACACGGCACACTTTCTTTCAAAAAACAAACTCCCAAAGCAGGATTTTGTTTTTTAAAATAAGAAAAATAATGACACCTTCGCCACGGGAGTTGTCTCCCATTGCATGGTGGTCACTGAAAAGTTTTTACTTTTACATTCTGTCACATTTAGGTGGCGGTTTGTAAAAGTAAAAACTGGCTATGTGTCCACCCACTCTAAATCCAAACCTCCAATGGATATTACTTTTCGGGCCATCGGAGGAATATGTAGGCAGCTGAGATGGAGTAGTCTTCACCGTCTATGTACTGAAGGTCTGCCTGTCTGTAAGTCAGGCGGCAGACCTTCAGGTTGGCGGAAAGGGTACTCTATCACCATTGTGACAATGTACCCTTTTCACTAACTTCTAAATCAGGTCCTAAGTCAGAAATGGTGAGAGATCAAAAGAGAAAACTCCAATTTAAAATTGACTTGTGGGCTGAATGGATAAAAATAATAGTGTGTTAGGTTAGGAACATGGCATCTAGTAACACATTGACATAGTCCACAGTAGAGGGGCAATATTTCTACAAAAGCATTTAAAAAGAGCTAAGTCATAGTAAGAGAATAGTATGGGCTTAAGAACATAGATGATTCTTAGAAAATACATGTTCCTACTAAGAAAATCACTACTGGTCCCACTAAATGATTTTCTGTACATGGATTGGTGTATAATAATTTCTGGTGGCAGAGAAGTAAAGCTGGGGAGAAGGTGGTCAAAATTATAATTTGTAATTGGAGAAGAAAACATATATAAAAAGTGTATGAAGCGTAAATGGTAGAGAGGGAAAGTTTATTTGTTAGTTAAAGTAAAATGAATAATTATCTGTACAATCATTACTGAAGTCCATGTGTCCTCCTAAACACACATCATATGTACAACCTGGATACGGTAAGGATCTATGAATGGTTTCTTGAGCATGGCCAGTGCTATCTATACCAACAGAGAGGCACAGCTATCATAGAAAAAGAGTTAATCAAATCAGGACAGCCCTAAGTATATGATGTAATATTGTGGGGCAGGAGAAATCATAGAGGTCGTTAAATATGAGTAGTGAAGGTTAGCTGATGACACCCGATGAAGGTGATTCAATGAGTGGACCTCGAGAGAGGGTTTGTCATTATACAGTCTACAGGAATGTAATATGAAACTATAATGTTGAACATAACTAAGTATTATGGAGGTTCAAATAATGTCAGTCAATGAATTAGTTAATAAAGATAGGTTTTGAAATAAGTCCTATCAGGATACAGCAAAGTATAACTAGCGAGGCACTGTAATGCCCAAACTGACTAAACTGAAAACCTGAAACATGTAGGAACTAGGTGAGAGGTGGTAAATACATTCCCCTCACTTATAGATATAAAGCTATGAGCAAAAAGGGGCGGAAGAAACTATATTTGGCATCTCAACTAATAAAAACAGGAGACACATGAGACAATATATTATATTGTACTAGCAAAACGATTTAAAACAATGCATTGTAAAGGTCAATGCATTGTAATACATGCATTGTAAAGTACAACGTGGTAAAGGCATGCATCGTTGTGACTGACATTTCAGACTACCTCACAGCACTGTGCACACACACAGCACTGTGCATACACTATTATTTATAAAAACAAAATGATATTCCTAGAGTGCCTCAAAACACATTGAAACATCAGATCAAGAATATAGGTTGTCCAGGAATATGTGTTCTGTAGTGTTAGTTACAGGAGTTTAATGATTGGAGGAGCACTCTAGTACGAAATAAGCCATTAGAACCTTACCTGGTCAAACTTGAATCACCTACATTTTGGGGTGATTTGAAGATGGGGTGATTTGAAGATCAACAAACCTAAATTGTAGGTGTTCGAACTCATTTGCCTGCCTTAACCAGTTTGCATGCAGCAAATGAAGCTTCAAGTGTTCCCACATTGAACACCTAACTTTATAAAGAGATGCCATATTGGTGGATTCATGTTTGCAGGACACTGCATCATGAACACCTCTTGTACTACACTGGATAATTAATACAGATTGGTTTTCATTGTGTTTCCCTGTACATGTACGCTTAAACCTTAGAAAAAGTACTGACTTTCTAAAGCTTAAGCCCTGTTCAAACATACCTGAAAATAATATTAATATTCTTGTGAGCAGAGTGAATGGCAAAGAGAGAAAGAGCCAGAGGGAGGAAATGCATAAGAAGAGGGGAGAGGGAGGGATAGAAAAAAAGAGTGCATGTGTATGTACATAAGAGAGACATGAGTAAAATGAAGGGAAAGACAACCAAATAGCAAGAAAGACAAGAGAGAAATAAGGTGAGAGGGTGAGACAGAAATAAAGTGAGAGGTGGAAACAGAACAAAGTAGTAAAGAGAGAAAGTGAATGAAAGAGGGGGAAGGAGTGGATAAAGAGAGAAGAGAAATACAGGAGTGACAAGAGAGAATATTTAGGTAGAGAGGGATAAAGTGTGCATTTTAGAGTTCAGGGAAAATGAGAGACGTGAAAGAGGACAGCGAAAGGGAAGAGAGAAAGACATAGAATTAAAATTCAAGAGAGAAAAAAACAAAGAGTAAGAGAAAAGGACTGGATGACAAAGAAGAGACACAGTAAATTCTGAAACTTAGGAAGATGGGGAGTGTTTAATAGAAGAGAGATGTAGGAGAAGTGATACATATATACAGAAGGGACAGAGGGTCATGGGGAAGGACAATGTGAGAGCAAAAGACAGGCAGAAAGAGGGGCTGAGTGTGTGCTGAAGTGCAACCTTTAGTTTAATTTTAATCAGTATTTATTACAATTGTAAAAGGGGTACATCAGGAAGAAAAGGAACCTAATGATCCTGTTTCTGAGGGAAACATGACTAATGAAAGACTGCAATTCTAGTGGAGGCTGTGCATCTCCAATGCCCCCACTCCTTCCAATGTTAACATTGATAGAAGTGATCCTGAGATTTTGAAATCAAAAAGGCAGGAGGAGCTGCGTTATTTTTTCCTAACCCACTAAAGGTGAGAAAGAACGCTTGCACTCAGTTCGAGGCTCCAAAATGCTCCTATTGGAATCTGGAAATACACTTGATCAGATAGGCTGCCAAGCAACCTCAATATGTAATGATTTTCTTTGAATATGGGACGTTACAACGCGATGATTTACATCACGGTATGTTACATCGCAGTTATTACAACGCAAGTCGTTACAACGACTTGCGCTGGAGGGCGCTGGACTTAGGAATAGTATGATTTACTATTCCAACTCCAGCCTATGTAACAGTAGGGAAGGTGTTGGAATAGTAAATCATACTATTCCTTAGTGTATAGCGCCATCCAGTGCAAGTCGTTGTAACAACTTGCGTTGTATTCACCGCGATGTAAACGTACCACGGTGTAACAACGCGTTGTAAAGGTCGTTCGCCATTTTCTTTACTTATTTCAGTTTGGTTTTAGGACTCGCATCACTTTACCACTGCTAACCAGTGCTCTCTCTTTAAAGCCTGGCCAATTTGGCTTACACACAATTAGCCTATTTAATTTACTTGTAAGTCCCTATTAAAGTGGTAATACATGTGCCCATGGCCTGGAAATTAAATGCTACTAGTGAACCTGCAGCACTGATTGTACCACCAGCTTAAGTAGCCCTTTAAATATGTCTCAGACCTACCATTGCAGCCTGTGTGTGAAGTTTTACACTGCCATTTCGACCTGCTAAAATAAACATTTTGCCAGGCCCCAAACATTTTAATACATATAAGGCACCCCTAGGGTAGGCCCTGAACAGCCCAGAGGGTAGGGAATAATGTATTTAAAATGTAGGACATGCACTTTTAAGTTTTACGTGTCCTGGTAGTGAAAAACTCCTTAATTCATTTTTCACTAGTGAAAGCCTACCTCGCCCATATGATAACATTGGGTTACCTTATTACATTTAATAAGTGATAACTTTCAATTGGGAGCAGATAGACATATTGAGTTTGGTGTCTAAAGAATTTTAATTAAAAGCCCTGTTTAATGGTAAAGTCAGATTTTTAGTCGCAATTCTGAAAACCACATTTGGCATTTTGTACTTTTTGCCACTATTTTCACTTAAATCTTTAAAATTGCATATTTCCAGCTCTACTGATTGGATTTTTGTAGGTTTGCTCTTGATTTATTTGTTACAATCTACTCTATTTTTCTAAATTGGTGTGGGCGTTTTTTCTTGTGTCGTGTTTTAACTTTATTACTGCTTAAAGTGCTGCATAAATACTTTACACATTGACTCTAGGTTAAGCCTGACTGCTATGTGCTAAGTTACCAGAGGGTTGAGCACAGGTTAATTTGAGGTTTGCTTGTGGCTTCACCCTGACCAGGATTGTGGCTGCTGCTTAAGTAGGGTTTCATCCCCCTCAACCAGTAACCCAATTTCTGAAATTGGTGATCAGCAGAGAGGATTTGTACTTCTGTTTGTGCAGTGCCATACAGTGATTGTGGATTACACTGGAAATACCAGATAAATAATCTAAGACCAATTTGAGTTTTAAATTTCTCCTTGATTGTTTTTTCTTTCCCAAATTCACCCTTACACTACCTGACTGTTTGTGTCTGTGACATCATCTGCAAAAATGGAATTTGAGCTCCTAAATCTGGAGCACCACACTGTGGATGAGCTCACAGAATTTTGTACCGAGAGGGGGCTGCCCACCAAAAGGAGCACCAGGAAGGCAGGGCTCCAAAAAGATCTGAAGGCATGGGTGGAGGCCCACCAGTTGCCAGTCACAACAGAGGATCAGGATGAAGAGGGTGTTGTGGAGGGGCCAGAGCAAGGCTCGGATGGGGTCCTGGGATGCAGCAGTCAGCTGAGGTGGAGACTTGTCTCCCGAGTTGGAGCAAGAGCAGAGAGCTGTGTATCTTCTCAAGCCCTGTCCCCAGAGGATTTGGCAGACAGGAAGGCCGAAAGGGAGTTTAGGCTACTGATGGCCTAGTTAAAAATGGAGGAAAAGAAGGCTGAGGCTGAGAGGGCCTCAGCAAAGTTAAAACTGGCCATGGAGGAAAAGAGACTAACCATAGAGGAAGGCTGAGAGAGCTTTGGAGTAAAATTAATTGGCCATGCAGGCGGAGGCGAGAGAAATGGCTCATGAGAGGAGCCTCAGAGCGCAGGACATAAGAGCTAGGTAGGCAGAGTCCAGCAATGCTGGCAGCAACATACCTGCAATGCCCCCTGGAAACAAGAGTGCCCACATTTCTAAAGGTCTGGTACCTAACTTTGTTGTGGGGAACAACATTGACAAATGGTTTGAAGCTTATGAAGTAGCTTTGCAGATGCATAGGATCCCTGGGGGAATTGGGGGCTAACCTCTGGAAGCATAGACCTATTGAGGGGAGGGACGCCCTACTGGCCCTAGAGAAGGGGGATAGGATGATTTATCCCCCCCATGAAGGAAACTCTTGTCAGGCAATATGGTCATACCTCAAAAAAGTATAGGCAAAAGTTTGGGGACAGCCAGAAGCTGGCCCATCAGTCCTGGAAGTTTTGTGTAGATTCCTTTTGCAAGGCATTGGATGGGTAAGTGAAGGGTAGTGATGTGAAGGATTACCAGGGGCTTTATAGCTTGATTGCAAGAGAGCACATGTTCAGTCTTTCCTTTGCAGATCTGTACCAACATCTGATTGATAGTAAGCTCACTGACCCCAGGGAGCTTCCTAGATAGGTTTAGCACCAGGGTCCACAAGAAGGTATATGAGGGGGGATCACCACAAGGGTGGGCAGGGTCCTCATCAGAAGAAAGAGGGGGAGAAAAACATAAGACAAGGAGTTCTCTAAATGTCCCCAAAATAGTTCCATGAGTCAGGATTCCCACCCCCAGCCTGAGCAGAAAAATAAATGGTTCCCTGAAAACAAGTCCTCAGGGAAGGCACACCCTAAATGCTTTGAGTGCCAACAGGTTGGCCATTTCAAAGAGGATGCCAAGTGTCCCAAGTGGGCACAACCCCCCACTGGTGGGCAGACAGGGGCTGGCTAGTGTAGTGCATAGGGAGGAGATTTCCCCAGATAGTGTGAGGGGTAGTGCAGAGGTTACCCTAGTGTCCCTGGGTAACAGAGATGGTGCCTAAAGCTCCCATGCCTATTAATACTAAGAAGTATAGGCAGTGGGTTACCATCAATGGCCAGAGGATGGAGGCTCTGAGAGACACTGGACACAGCATGGCAACTGTCAGTTGTCATCTGGTGACCTCAGAGCAGGTAGCCCCTAATGATTTCCACCCCGTTATTGTAGGTGACAACCATGAGAGTCACTATCCAGTGGCTTTGTTTCCTTTTTGAGTGGGGGGAGGGGGATCTCAGGTTCCTTAGGGGTAGCTGTGAGTCTATCCATGCCTGTGGATTATCTGCTTGGCAATGACCTAGAGCACACCATCTGGAGAAAGGTGGAGTTCAGGTTCCACTTGGAGATGTTAGGGTTGCCTGAGCGGATATGCCTGGCCACACAGTCCATGGCCGCCCAAGAGGGTAGTCAGGAGAACCTGAAGCCTGGAAGAATAGCCCAGGTACCTGCCAAAAAGAAGGGCAGGGGGCATGTGAAACCCGCTCCTGAACCTCCCACGGCCTGGGAAGAGGCTGAGCCTGAGAGTGACATCCTGGAACCCACATGGGAGGACTTTGCCACCCTGGGAAACCTACCTAAACTGACCAATTGGCAGAAGGAAGGGGGCCTACCAGGGAGGAGTTCTGTAGAGTGCAAAAGGAGTGTTGTTGGGCCTCTGGACCCCAAGACAGCCCTGGGCAACAGGGTCACCCTGGTCTTGGTGGACCATGCTACCCGGAACCCGGAGGCTATTGCTTTGAGGACAGTGACTGCATCTACAGTGGCCAGGGCACTGATGGGGATATTTACCCGAGTGAGTGGGAATCCCCAAGGAGGTGGTATCTGACCGAGGTATCAACTTCATGTCTGCATATATGCAGTCCATGTGGAAGGTGTATGGGTTAATCTATAGGTTTTCCGCACCCTACCACCACAAACTAACAGGCTTGTTGAGATGTTCACCAAGACCGTGAAAGGCATGATCATGGGCCTAATGGAGCCCTTGAGGTGGAAGTGGGACATCCTCTTGCCATAGCTAGTGTTTGCATACAGGGAGGTACCACTGAAGGGGGTTGGATTCAGCCTCTTTGAGCTTCTGTACGTGCACCCTGTGTGAGGGCCTCTCAGTCTGGTGAGGAGAGTTGGGAGCAAGCTCCCAAGAAATCCCTCCAAGATGTGGTCCTCTACATGCTGGCACTTCATACCCAAATGAATCGCTTCTGGAAGAGGACCAAGGAGAATCTAGAAGCCAGCCAGGAGGTCATTAGCCAGTGGTATAACCAGAAGGCCACTCTGGTTTAGTTTCAGCCTGGTCAAAAAGTGTGAATGATGGAGCCTGTGGAGACCAGGGCCCTACAAGACCGCTGGTCTGGGCCCTCTGAGGTGAAAGAACACAAGTGTGAGGTTGCCTACCGGGTGGACCTCAAGACCACCTGGAGCCCTTTAAGGGTTTAGCATGTCAATCACCAAAAAACCCACTTTGAGAGTATAAAGGTAACTATGCAGATGATGGAGTGGAGGAGCAGAGTTAACCTCTGCCTGACGTCTCTTCTTTCAATGAGCAGGATGGGTCAGTGGAGGGTGTCAGCCTCTCCCTTACCCTGACCTTAGAGCAACAGAGGAAATGCTGCCAATTGTTGGGGCAGTTTGCCTTAGCCCAGGACTTACTACATGGACTACCCATGATGTGATACTGGGGACAGTATGCTTGTGAAGAGTCAAATATACAGGCTATTTGATAAGGTGGGAGACATCATAAAGGAGGAAGTCTCCAAAATGCTGGAGCTAAGGGTCATTGAGCCCTCAATTAGTATTTAGTCCAGCCCAGTAGTGCTGGTCCCCAAGCCCCTGAACTCCGGTTCTGCGTGAATTACCGGGGGCCCAATGTAGTCACTAAAACTGATGCACACCCCATCCTCCTGTTTTGATGAATTTGTTTTTGCTGGCTTTAGGACTCTGTGCACTTTACATCTGCTAATCAGCACTAAAATGCATGTGCTCTCTCCTTAAAACATGCTAGAATTGGCTTACACCCAATTAGCCTACTTAATTTACTTGTAAGTAACGCCATTACACTAACATAAGTAGTACCCCAAAACCAAGCCGCACCTGGTTTAATAAATCAATCAATCAATCAAACATTTGTAAAGCGCGCTACTCACCCGTGAGGGTCTCAAGGCGCTAGATTGTAGTAGGGACAAATCAGAACTACTGGAGGCCCTTGCTAAAGGGGAAGTTCCTGCTATTAGAACCTGTAGGAAAAACTATAAACAGACCCAACTTAAAGCCCATAACAAATGGAATACCTTGCTCTGGAAAGATATATATGAGGCTGCAGCAAGAAAAGACTCTAGGTAATTTTGGCGGATGGTATCTAACAGGGGCCAGAGTCCAGCAACTCGCCTAGTGGATTCAATTCACCCTGAGACCTGGCATAAACTTTTTTCGGACCTGTGTGGCCCCTCCACAGCTAAAAGGGTGGGAGATAAAATCTCCTCGAATTCTTTAGTATACTCCCTTCCCTCCACAATAACCATAGGGATAAACGAGACAGTGAGCACAATCAAGTCTATAGTTGTTGGAAAAACTGCAGGGCCGGATGGGATCCTGGGGATCTTTAGCTCTCTGACATTGACAATTGGGCTAAATACATAAATATGCTATCCGCCCATATACTAGCAGGGACGGAAATTCCCCAAAGCTGGAAAGCAGCCAAAATCGTTCCTGTCTACAAAAAGGGCCAAAGAGATTCCCCTGCAAATTACAGACCAATCAGCCTTATTGATGTTATGCAAAAGGTTTTTAGTAGACAGATTCTGTTCTGATTATTGAATAGAAGATCATGGAGCTCTGTCTTACCTACTAGCGGGGCTCATAAGACAGATAAGCACTATAGACCAGGTCTTCAGGTTTATGACCATTTATTGGAAGACAGTATTAATCGAAAAATCTCACCTATATCTGGTCTTTGTAGACCTGAAGTCAGCATTCGACCTGGTCCCCCGCTAGAATTGTGGGATGCTTTAAAGGACAGTGGGGTACCACCAGACCTTTTGGACATCATCAAGCGCTTGCACCACAACACCTACGCCCAGGTCTGATGGGACCCTAGAGGGGAATTAACGGACTGGATAGGAATTCATAGGGGCGTTCGCCAGCGGTGCGTCCTCATGCCAACCTTGTGTTCCCTACACCTATAAGGGGTGGTTGCTTATTTGGAAGATTGTATAAGTGACACAACGAGGCTGGCGGGTAGGAAGATCCCTTTGCTCCTATTCGCCAATGACATGCTCTTAATCTCTAAAACCCAGAGTGGTGTACAAACACTGGTCAATAGATTTGGAGCATTCTGTGACGATAGAGGGCTGGTGATCAACCACATTAAAATAATATTTATGACCATCAGCCCACAAAGGTCCTTTACTGGCTCTGTTGTTCTTGATGGTTTACCATTAGACAAGGTCACTGATTTGAACTACCTGGGAATCACATTAACCAAGAATATGTCTTGGTCTTCTTAGGGTAAAAAAAAGTGCCCTAAACCTGACACACCAGGCTGCAGTAATCCTTAGACCTTATAAATCCTCTAAAATTAAGCGTGTTTCACTCATCTTAAACGTTTATAGGACCAAGGCCGAGGCCAGCGTGCTGTATGGGGCAGAAATATGGGGCTGCACAAACGCATCAGAATTAACTGTAGCAGAAAATAATTTTCTGAGAAACCTAGTCAACCTCCCCAAAAGTACCCCTCTAATACCGTTGCTACGTGACATGGGTCTCGAACCGGTCTCACCTAAGGCCTAGGTATGGTCTTTGTTCTATTGACACAGACTTAAATATACCACAGCACTTTTTTAATATTATCAAGCTTTTAAAGAAATAGCGGCCTTAGACAAATCACCCTATGCTATGCAAAAGATACTTTTGCAGAACTCAGCCTTTGTAATTACTGGTCTGACGGCGCGCCATCTCTCTCCAGGGAGGTACTTAAGGATTCCTTCTGGAAATGATGCCACCTTGCAGCATGTGCAGAGAAGACATGCGATGTGGCTGGATGCCACATCACACAGCAAGGAAGAAGAAGCGAGCGTGACACAATGCCACATTGTGAAGAAGGAATGAAAAGAAGAGGAGAGAAAGAAGTTTGACAATCCTGTCACATTGAAGAACACCACGACCACAGGTGCGCAGGAGAAATGAATAAGGGGACAAGACTGAGGACTCATACCACTATATGAGTGTACCTAAAGGCCCAAGCCAGCCACCGAGGAGGAGCAACGTCCTTGGTGACAGCTCAGCGGGAGAACCAAGCGTAAGCTGCCAGCAAGTGCGAACCGCGTCTCTACCCTACGCTTTCCAATAAAACCGTCAGTTCCCAAGTGTCGGCTGCTTGAAACAGATGGCATCCCTGCTCGCAACTGCACATGCCAAGGGAGAAGAACAGCACCAGCAAATACACTGAGTTACGTGGCTGCGAAGTCCCTCCAGTCACCCTTACTCCATGAAAGTCATCGCCACCTGTCATCCAGGTCGTCTAATGGCAAACACACCATCATTGCCATGTGCATCACCCGATCCAACAAAGGAGCATCTCATCAGCAGGATGGAGCCTTGTGTCCGCAAACATCCAGAGACCAACGAGGCACCCTTGACAACGTGAGAGGCCAAGTGTACGAAGACTATCTGATAGCCCACCACACCTGTTGGTTAGTACACTGACCATGAGTCATCCACCCTTGTGGTTGCACGAATGAATTGGCTGGGATTTCTGTCGGTGATCCTGCAGTGGCCCTGGGGAGGCCCACACGCAGCCCTGCACTGTCCACACAGTCCCGTGGCAACCCATTGGAATGGGCCTCAAGGGAATCCCCGCACGAGAGATGGTCTGGAAGCTGCTCCACCGACAAGGTACCAGGAGGCACCGGGGCATCAGATGAAGACTTTCCAAGCATCTTCAACGCCATCCCAGTCTTGACCAGGTTTGCCTTCACGGAGTCAAGATGCCCCTAAGAGTAAGCTCCGCAGTCGACTCCACCGATGCTCCTGATGCACCAAGTGTGAACTGTTTGACACCAACCGCATCACCTCGAGAGCACGCAGGACTGACAACAGGGTGCGAGTGGACATTGTTCCAACTGGTCGGCTGTCAAGGAATCCGGACTCCGTCTACACAGTGTCCGTGCCCCGTGGTAGCTGTTCAAACAATGGATGTGTGCCAAGATGCCCACCTGCTCCCAGCTGCACCTGTCCAATGCTGTCTTGCGGACTGCCTCTCAAGGCTGGGAGACTATGCTGGTATCTAGTGTGTTTTGTTTTATGCTTACAGGTTGCACTTGTTTTTGTTTTCAATAAACTTTGAGAGGAATGTAGTGTCCTGCTGGACACGTTCTAGTGTCTCAGAACACACTTGTCTACCAGCCACTTGTAAAGATGAATCACAGCTTCAGTTAAAGTTAAATATGTAACTTTATTAGGAGCAAGCATGTACATGTTCCTCCAACAGCAATTCCTCTCTAACTGCTTATCCTCCACTATTCTGGAATCCTACTATGTAACATGCTTCCAGTTACCATGACACTGGAAACACAATAAGCCAGGATACCACATCTTCCCCCTTTATACAAAATCTAAACAACAACAAATATAATTTAAATAAATACATTGCAGTAACAAAGAAAATATGGAATGTAAGGTTACACCACAAAATATTATAAAGCTATATAAAAAATACAAGAAGAGGGTATGATATTAGTGAATACAAAACAACCACATATCCCCCTCTGTATATACAATTTTTTTTTACATAACAAAACTTCTGTATTTCACTGGTAAATTTACCAATCTACCAGCACGTGTTATCTTATTGGTGCTGTTGGAAGATTGTGCACCATCCCACAAAACAGCTTCATTATGAACACCAACAGGCTGTAGAGAGGAATGTTTCAATCCCACATCTGTAACATCCAATTCAAAGAAGAGGATTTCTTATCACTCTTGCATCTAGAATTTTTGTCAGCATGAACACTGTCGCACTTAGCCATTCTATTATGATGCCAAATTTTATCATCACTTAACTTCGCAGATTTTGAATAGGTGGTAATAACCTGTAACGGTGCAGAATATTTGCGTTCTCCTTTATTCACTTTGGATCAAAGTTTTACCTTAACCCAATCTTCCACTTTTAAGTCAGCATCTTTAGTACTATGTTTCTTGTCAAAGTGAACTCTGTAAGACTCATGCATTTTCCTTAAATTAGATTGGACCATTTGCCACATACTTTCTTAGAATTCCATGCAACATTGTCCTTTGTAAAAGGTTCCAGTGGGTGTGATTCTATAGGCCCATATAGTGCTAAACAATTCTTTTTCCCAATCTTTACCTGCATTTATGGAAGCTTGCACACTCCCCATGATTACTCTATTGAAACGTTCCACTATACCATTCCCAGCTGGGTGATAGACTGGGGTTTTTCTCCCACAAATGCCATTCCTTTTTAAAAAATTTAAGAATTTTTCTGAAGAAAATTGTGGGCCATTGTCACTAAGAATACTTTTAGGAATGCCTTCACGTATGAACAACTTTTCTAAAAAACTAATAACTTCTTTGGAGTCAAAATTTTCTGTAATTTCTATTTCTGGCTGTTGCAAAGTCATCCTGTGCCCTGGGCACCCTCCAACTTTTTGCTGACTGATACTGGTGGTAACTGACTCTGACTGACCCTGGGCTTTACCTAACCAGGCCCAGGGCCAGTGCTATGCTGAAAACACTTAGAATACAGTGAAATCACCTACACACACTAGGGTACACTATGGGTTGGGGTACCCCTGTGATTGACATGACCTACCCTATAAGCCCCTAGTATATAATAGGGCAGGGGAATTGAAACTACCTATCAGTCCCTAGTATATAGGGCATGGCAGTTTAATCAATCAATCAATCATGTCACTTATAAAGCGCACTACATACCCGCGAGGGTCTCAAGGCGCTGGGGGAAGAGGGGGGTGGTGCTGCTACTGATCGAAGAGCCAGGTCTTGAGGAGTCTTCTGAAGGCCAGTAGGTCTTGGGTCTGTCGGAGGTTGGTGGGGAGGGTGTTCCAGGTCTTGGCGGCGAGGTGGGAGAAGGATCTGCCGCCGGCGGTCGTTTTCCGGATGCGGGGGACTGTGGCGAGGGCGAGGCTGGTCGAGCGGAGCTGGCGGGTGGGGGTGTAGAAGCTGAGTCGTCTGTTGAGGTAGGCTGGTCCGGAGTTGTGGAGTGCTTTGTGTGCGTGGGTGAGGAGCTTGAAGGTTATCTTCTTGTTGACAGGGAGCCAGTGCAGGTCTCTCAGGTGGGGTGTGATGTGGCTGCGTCGGGGGATGTCGAGGATAAGACGTGCAGAGGCGTTCTGGATGCGTTGCAGCCGTCTCAGGAGCTTAGCCGTCGTTCCTGCGTAGAGGGCGTTTCCGTAGTCCAGCCTGCTGGTGACGAGGGCCTGGGTGACTGTTTTTCTTGTTTCGGTGGGGATCCACTTGAAGATCCTGCGGAGCATTCGGAGGATGTTGAAGCAGGATGAGGAAACGGCGTTGACCTGCTTAGTCATGGAGAGGGTGGGGTCGAGGATGACCCCTAGGTTGCGTACGTGGTCGGTGGGTGGCGGGGCTGTTCCCAGTGATGTTGGCCACCAGGAGTCGTCCCAGGCTGAAGGGTTGGAACCAAGGATGAGGACCTCCGTCTTGTCCGAGTTCAGCTTCAGGCGGCTGGTCCTCATCCATTCGGCGACGGCCTTCATTCCTTCGTGGAGGTGGGCTTTGGCGGTGTGAGGGTCTTTGGTGAGGGAGAGGATCAGCTGGGTGTCGTCGGCGTAGGAGATGATGTTGAGGTTGTGCTGTCGGGCGACGTGGGCGAGGGGTGCCATGTAGATGTTGAACAGCGTTGGGCTGAGGGAGGAGCCTTGGGGTACGCCGCAGATGATCTTGGTGGCCTTGGATCGGAAGGGGGCGAGGCGGACGCTTTGTGTTCTGCCGGAAAGGAAGGATGTGGTCCAGTCCAGGGCCTTCTCTTGGATCCCGGCGTCGTGAAGGCGTGTTCGTAGTGTGTGGTGGCAGACCGTGTCGAAGGCGGCTGATAGGTCCAGGAGGATGAGGGCTGCTGTTTCTCTGTTGTCTAGCAGGGTCCTGATGTCATCGGTGGCGGCGATGAGGGCGGTTTCGGTGCTGTGGTTGCTGCGGAAGCCGGACTGGGAAGGGTCCAGGATGTTGTTCTCCTCGAGGTAGCGGGTCAGTTGTTTAGAGGCCAGCAGCTTTCTGCACTTGCATGTGTGCACTGCTGAGGCCTGAGGTCAGTTTTAAAAGCAGCCCTGGGTGCCAGGACTGCTTTTAAAAAGTAAATTGTGCCCAAACTTGACTTTGGTGTTTGGGGCACTTAAAAATGGATAACCTACAATGTTATGGCATATTAGGGACCCCCAGGGATTCCCCTAGGTGTCCCAGGGGTGGGGGTCAGGTATCTATAAGGTAGACCCTTATCAAATGAGTTCTATATGCCCTGGGTTAAGTGAAATTTTACATTTCATTCCCCACATTGTGATAAAGTGCTGCCCAAATTCGACTTTGATGCTAGGAGCACTGTGAAGTGAGGATCTGCAATATTTTTACAGATTCAGAACCTCTAAAGTCTCCCCTAGTTGTCCCATGGGGTGGGGGTCCTGTAGATATAAGCAAAGTACTTATAAAATATGTTTTTGTAAGTCCTGGTGCTGGAAAAATGGCCCAAGTCATTTTTCCCATTGCAAATCCCCTGTTACATAGGTTAAAATGGTAGGAAGTTATTAACTAATAACTCTTGATAGGAGAGGGCTAGAAGTGCCAGGGCCCCAGCCAGATTAAAGTCGAAAAACAGTGAAGCATCAGCAAAAAGTGGGGGTACCCATGTGAAGCAGATCCTACTCTCCTACACAACCCCCCCCCAAACACAGGGACATTAAACTAACCTTGACCAGTTGAGTCTTCATGTTCTAAGTGGAAGTACCTAGAGAGTCCATCTGCATTGGCATGGTTACTCCCAGGTCTGTGTTCCACTGTAAAGTCCATCCCCTGTAGGGAAATGGACCACCTAAGCAGTGTGGGGTTTTCACCCTTCATTTGTTTTAGCCATAAGAGGGGCTTGTGGTCTGTTTGAACAAGGAAGTGTGTACCAAACAAGTATGGCCTCAACTTCTTCAGAGCCCAAACCACAGCAAAGGCCTCCCTCTCAATGGCTGACCAACGTTTCTCTCTAGGGGTCAGCCTTCTGCTAATGAAAGCTACTGGCTGATCCTGACCTTCATCATTCAATTGTGACAGTACAGCCCCTACCCCCAATTCAGATGCATCTGTTTGGACAATGAACTTCTTGGAGTAATCAGGACTCTGTAGAATGGGAGCAGTGCACATGGCCTGCTTCAGGTCATCAAATGCCTTTTGACAGCTAGCTGTCCACTGAACCTTTTTGGGCATTCTCTTGGAAGTTAAGTCATTCAGGGCTGTCACTATGGATCCATACCCCTTGACAAATCTCCTATAGTACCCAGTCAGGCCTAAGAAGGCTCTCACCTGAGTCTGGGTAGTTGGAGCAACCCAGTCCATGATGGTCTGGATCTTGCTCTGAAGTGGTTGAACTTGGCCTCCACCTACAAGGTGGCCCAGGTACACAACCTGACTCTGCCCTATCTGGCACTTGGTGGCCTTGATAGTGAGGCCTGCCTTTTGCAGGGCCTCCAAAACATTCCTTAGGTGGACCAGGTGATCCTCCCAGGTGGAGCTAAAGACAGCAATCTCATCAAGATAAGCTGCACTGTAGGCCTCCAGACCTGTGAGAACTGTATTCACCAACCTTTGGAAAGTGGCAGGTGCATTCTTCAAACCAAAGGGCATTACCATAAATTGATAATGCCCACTAGGGGTTGAGAATGCTGTTTTTGGCTTTGCATCATCAGCTAGCCTGATCTGCCAGTAGCCAGCTGTTAGGTCAAATGTGCTTAGGTACTTGGCTGAGGCCAAAGTGTCTATTAGCTCATCTGCCCTGGGTATTGGATGGGCATCAGTCCTAGTGACTGCATTGAGACCCCTGTAGTCCACACAAAACCTCATCCATGCACACACGGGTCTTTTGACACAACTGGTGTCATTCATGGAGGGCATGTCATCTGGCATGTCTGCCCTACATTGGACCAATCAGTCCATGGCCTCCTCACTGACGGCAGCAGTGTCCCTCCTGCAACAGTCCCTCGCCCCTCCCACCTCTGCCCCATCCACAATACCCAGCACGCTACCTGTCCCAAGCACACACACACCGGCACCGGCACCGGCACGCACCAGCACAGACACAAGCAGCACACAGACACACACACCAAAATCCAGACGCACACGCACGCACAGTCAGGGGACTGATACCTCACTCACAGGGGCTGGGGCCCAGACACACACACACGCATCCATGAGCACTGCGCAGTCATCAGATGCCTCTCCCTCCAAAAGCCCTTCCCTTGCCTCACCTGCAACCCCCCTCCCAGAAGCTCTTCCTCTGTGAGCTTGGCCTCTTCCCCACAGATACACCTGACACGAAGTCCAGGCGGAAGAGGCGACCACCACACACAGAGGGGAGTGCCCCTCACACCCGGACACCCTCCCCCATGCACAGGCAGACAGAGGACCCCATTCGTAAGTTCCCCCGGACCAGGAAGGGCAAGACCCCACCACCACCACCACGCAGCTCCACCACACAGTCTCTCTCCTCCATCCCCCAGGCCACCACTGCACAGGTTCCACTGCCACACCCTGCCCCAGGTTCCCCACACACCGATACCGCATCCCCAAACTGCTTAGGCCCTCCCCCTACCACTTGCTCTTCCACCCCCAAACCAGACGCTCTGCCTGTTTGTGCCACTGGTGTGGAGACCGGGTCCCCCCTCTGTCCTGCCCACCTCATCTGCCCCCCTTCCACTCCCTTGGAGTTGTGCACTGCAGTGGAGTCCACAACCACCCCGTCTGACTCGGGCACTGCAGTGGGGACCCAGTCCACTCCATCTGACAGGCCCACTGCAGTGGTTGCAGCACCCACAACATCTGAGTTGTGCCCTACAGTGGTGCCGGCCCCCACTGAGTCAGACACCTCCACTGCAGTTGCCGGTGACACTCCTGCACCCACCACCCCTTCACTGCCTCCTTCTGGCATCCCCTGATCCTGTCCCTGCGGTGCCTGGCCTGCCCCTTGTATGCCCCTCCGAGGGGATGTCCCCTGTCCGTAGCAGTAAAGGCAAGCAATGGGTGACAAGTTGTCACGTATCACCCTGTTGGGACTGTGTATTTGGACTGGCCATTGGCCTTAGTTTCTTTTGGACTTAAAATTTTAATTTAACTGAATAAAGCCTCTTTTTGTTTAATTGTGGTTTTTCTTTGGATGTAGATGAGTATCATCATGCATTTGCAGTTGTAATAGTGTTCAGATCAGGAAAATGAAGTGTTGCTGTGATGGACTCCATGTGGTCCATGGGATATGTGTCCTAATGTAGTCTGGATCTATAGCATCCTTTGCTGCAGTCTGAGGGTGTAATGTTCAGCATTTGACACATGGATGTACATTTTGCATTTGTAAATTAACATCTTTGGCTTACACTGATGCACATCTGGTGTGCTTACCACTGTTCAATGTTTCTATTTCCCTGACTGTGTGCCCATCTCCACTGGACATGCAGTTTAGCACATCAATGTTGAAGGACTCATCTGTGTATACAGTGCAACTTGCTTGACACGTGTTTAGGGTGTATGCAGATGACTGACGTGACACTCCCGTACCCAGGCTGATGTGAGCAGAGCCTTCAGTGTGTTGTAGTTGTTGACTCACTGACCGAGTGTTCTGCTGACATGTTTGAGTCGTGCACAGACAAGGTTTGGCACAGCGGACCTTCCACAGGAGTGGAGTGCCCTCATGGCAGTGTGAAATCCCGTGACATTGGCTGGGCCCGTGTTGTGTGTTGTGTGAGCATGTCTGTGTGTGTTCCCTTCCCTTTTACTACACAGGCTGTGTCCCTAGGGATGTTCCTGTTTGTGATGCTTGCTGAGTTGTCCTGTGTTCATCCAGCATCTTGGACCTGGTTTCTCCAGGATGTGGGTGCATGGCAAACTAATGTTCATGAGGTTGTCATCCCTAGTTGTCTTTGTTGTCAGGGCTGGGGATGTGGGCAAACGCAGATGGGACTTCCCCGAATGGTATTAATAAATTCAACAATATGATATTGTTGAATTTCTCCTAAAGTGTACATACAAGAAGTTATAAGACTTTCTTGTTTGTAAATCCAGATTCAGCCTTCCAGTGGTCTGCCCTGATTGGTCAGAGTTAAGTGGATTAGCCAGGCTGCCTTGAAGAGGTGATAAACAGCCCCTGGGGTCAACCAGCTCTGCTGGCAGGGCAGTGTGCTGTTCCATAGGAATGCCAGGCCAGGGGGAGGAGTCGTAAACTATGTTCTTCAAAGAGGAGAGCAGAGAACAGTGTAATTTACAACTCTGAACTTTCCACCTTAGGCAGATGGTAGGATTAAGGAAGGTATGAGCAGATGTAGGGGGGAGAGTCTAAGTAAATTAGCCATCCTAGGGGTGTGTTTAGCCAGCTCTTACCTCCTTGCTGGAAAATCAGCCATTATGGATTTGGAAGAGTTGATGCACTCTGGGACAAAATAATGCCACACTCTACAGGATGTGGTCATATCTTTGAGGAGTTACCCTGCTCCCATTGGTCAGGAGTGACCTCCTGCCTGACCCAGAGAACTTGGAATAAGTATCTGAGAGGGGCAGAGCCCTCCAGATCTGCTGCTTGAAACTTAAGAAAGCAAGACATTGTGCCAAGCTGAGAAGTTTTGCTGTGCAAATTCTAAGGCCTGACCTCTGAAGCCTGCACCATCAGAAACTACAGCCCTGTGGACTACCTTGCAGAAGTAAATAGTGGACTCCCTGCAAGCTACAGGTTAACAGAGCTCACCTGGACCCTCACCACCAAAGATCATCAACCTGGGGAACTACCAGTGGATTTGTAAGGGTGACGTCCAAGTGGATTGTGGGAACTGAAGTCCTCAACTTTCAAGGACCATCTTGGAGCTTCCAGACCCTTGGAGTGTGTTTGAGACACTTTGGGACCCTTTGAGGAACTTCAGGAAGAAGTTAAAGAAGTTTGGAGAACTTTGAAAAAAAGCTCCATAGAGGGACGGACTCAACCTGGTCAGCCAAGCCGCCTGCCTTCAACCGCGAGCCGGCCAAGCCATCCAGGTTCGTCCTGCTAAAAGCTCCGTTGATCCAACTTCCAGAGTTTGACCGGGAGTAGAAGAAATCCGAGGTCGGCGAACCCTCACCAAATCCGGCCTGGTGAAAAGCATCGAGGGACCCCGCGAGAAAAAGCTCCAGAAAAGTTTCTAAGTCCGCTCGTAAAAAAGTTGACCGGGAGCAACCGCGAAAGCCAAGCCGCCTGCCTTCAACCGCGTGTCGGCCTGGATCCTGGGTTTGCTCCGCTGGAATGCTCCAGAGGTCGGACCGCAAAAGTTTCTAAGTCCGAACGTAGAAAGGTGACCAGGAGCTCATCGCAAGGCTAGCCGGCAAACCCTCACCGAATCTGGACCGGCTGAGAGCTTTGAGGGACCTCGCGAGAAAAAGCTCCAGAAAAGTTTCTAAGTCCGAAGGTAAAAACTGTGACCGGGACCTTCCGCGTGGGGTATCCGCTCAGGGCTCCATCGCGGTCGGCCTGAAACTTTGACTTTGGGTCGGTCTATCGCGAGCCTGTATACCAATATGGTGCTATAAGTTTCTAAGTGCTATATTTTGCTAAATCTTTGAAAATTCATATCTCCGGTTCCCTACATTGGATTTTTGTCGTTTTGGTGTCATTTTAAAGATAAAAATATTTCCTATTTGTATAAATTGGTGTAGGATTTTTATTATGTGTTGTGTCTTAATTATTTACTGAATTGGTGTTTTTAAATGCTTTACATACCTGTCTTTGAAGTTAAGCCTGTCTGCTCGCAGCCACGTTACCAAGGGTTGAGCATGGGAATAATTTTCTAAGACCTATGCTGAGTCCTACCAATGGTTAGTGGCCTTATTGCCAGTGGCAGACCTACATTTGCCCCTACCAATAATCCACTTTCCAACATTTGGTGCTCAGCGGTGTGGATGAGGACTTGTGTTTAAAAGTACACCTTTCAGTAAAGTGAATTAAGATTATAAAAGTCCTCTAAATTGCCTTAGAACAAAACTTTTGAGTTTGATTTTTGGAATTTGGACTAAACTGTTTTTAATCCATTGTTTTGATTTTTCCAAATTGTTCTAAGTCTGTTGTGCTTAGTTTCTGTGACCCAAAACTAGGGAACCATGGAGCTGGACCTGGCTAAACTGTCCCAGTTTAAGATGGCTGATCTTAGGGAACAGTGTAGGCTTAGGGGGCTGCCTGCTTTCAGGAAGCTTAAGAAGGCAGGGTTGCTTGAGTCCCTAAAGGCCTGGGCTGGGTCAGCTGAGGAGAGTCAAGGGGGGATAGAGGGTGTCCCCAACAACCTCATCCAAGAGGAGGGTGAGGATGATGCAGCTTCCATTTTCTCTAGTGTGAGCCACATGAATCCAGATGGTGGGAGTGGGGAAGGGTCCCTTACTGAGGGACCACCACCGTCCCTTGCAGAGAGACAGCTTAAGTCTCAATTAGCTTTGATAGCTTTGGAGCAGAGGAAACTGGAATTGGCTGAGAAGAGATGGGAGAGGGAGGAGGCGTTGAAAAGAAATGGTGGCAGGGAAAATGATGAAGATTTTGAAATGTTCAGGGGTGGTGCATTTGATCACAAACTTCCCAAGGGTATAGTACCCAAGTACACTGAGGGGGATGACATTGACAAGTGGCTAGCAGCTTTTGAGAGGGCCCTTAGAATGAGTAGGGTCCACTCTAAGTATTGGGGTGCACTCCTGTGGGAGTTGATTCCAGTAGCTGGGAGGGATAGGCTCCTGACCCTGAAGGGAGAGGATGCAGAATCATACCAGCAGATGAAGGCATGCTTTGTTAAGAGATTTGGTCTGACTCCAGAGCAGTACAGGGTGAAGTTTAGAGGCACCCATAAATTGAGTTCAAAGTCTTGGGTAGACTTTGTGGACGTTTCAGTGAAGGCACTGGAAGGCTGGATTGTTGGTAACAAAGTTGACATATATGAGGGATTGTATAATTTGTTTTTGAAAGAACATATTTTGACTCATTGCGCAGAAGAGAAGTTACGCCAGTATCTAGTGGACTCTAAGCTGACAGACCCCAGAGAGCTGGGTGAAGCAGCTGATGAGTGGGTGAGAACCCGGGTTTCCATACAGCACCAGGGGGGTGACCAGAAGAAAGGAGGACAGGTCCCTACCCAGGGGAAAGCCCAAGGGAAAGAAGGTCAAAACCAGAAGGAGTCCTCCAAAGACCCACAAAAACCTGCACAAGGAGGGGGGCCCGAGCCAACCCAAATCCAAAGGGAGGTGGAATCAGGGAAAGAATGGTAGGGTCTTTGATCCCTCAAAAGTGGGTAATTACTTTGAGACTGTAACCAGCCAGGGCACAAACAGGGAGATGCTGTCTGCACTAAGAAGCTCCCCCCTAAGGGGCTATCCACAGGGATTGCCAGTGTAAGTATAGGGGTGGAGAGTGGTGCCCCAGAGAGGGGTAGTCAGGTGGTGGAAGCAACCTTAGTGTCCCTGGGTGGGGAGAATATTGCAACCCTTGCTGCCTTACCTCCAAACATGGACAAGTACAGGCAGAGGCCTAAAGTGAATGGGACTGAGGTTGAGGCTATCAGAGACACTGGGGCTAGTGTAACTATGGTCCTGGATGAGCTGGTGCCTCCAGAGAGGTTGTTACCTGGTGAGTTTCACCAGGTGACTTATGCAGACAGCACTACCAATCTCCATCCTATGGCTGTGGTGGATTTGGAATGGGGAGGTGTGACAGGCCCTATGAAGGTAGCTGTGTCAAAGATGCTCCCAGTCCAGTGTTTACTGGGCAATGATCTTGAAGCCTCTGTGTGGTCAGAGGTGGAGAGAGGACTCCATATGAAAATATTGGAGCTCCCTGAGTGGGTATGTGCTGTGACTAGGTCACAGACTAGCCAGAAGGGAGGGGCTGGCCACTTCGACCCTGGAACAAAGGGCCAAGCATCCAAGGACAAGGGTACTGGGCCTGGCGAGCCAGCCCAGGGAACTCCAGAGGTGCAGGCAGAATCTAACCCTGATTGGGAGGATCTGGCCTCTGAGGGAGGGATTCCATTCCTGCCAGAGCTGTCAGATTTGGCAGAACTGACAGGAGCAGGTGGACCCTCCAGAGAGGAGGTCAGTTAGGGACAGAGAGACTGTCCCACCCTTGAGAGCTTGAGGCGGATTGCTTCTAAGCAAGAGGAGGGGGATGACAGTGGGTTTCACAAACTCTACTGGGAAGATGGACTGCTTTATACTGAGACCAGAAACCTCAATGAGGGGGCCACCAGGAGGTTGGTGGTGCCCCAGAAGTACAGAGAGTTCATCCTGACTTTGCGTCATGATATCCCCTTGGCAGGACATATGGGACAGACAAAGACATGGAACCGGTTGGTGAACCATTTCTACTGGCCCCATATGTCTGAAAAGGTAAAGGAGTTTTACAGCTCCTGTGTCACCTGTCAGGCCAGTGGCAAGGCAGGGGGCAAGACAAAGGCTCCCCTAATACCACTGCCAGTGGTTGGGGGTCCCTTTTGAAAGTGTGGGGATGGACATTGTTGGTCCCCTGGACCCACCTACTGCATCAGGGAACAGGTATATCTTATTGGTAGTGGACCATTCCACTAGGTACCCTGAAGCAATCCCTCTTAGAACTATTGATGCTCCTGCAGTGGCTAAAGCACTGCTTGGTGTGTTCACCAGAGTCGATTTTCCAAAAGAGATGGTGTCAGATAGGGGCACGAACCTCCTGTCCAGCTATCTGACTGCTATGTGGGATGAGTGTGGTGTCAACTACAAGTTCACCAGCCCCTATCAACCACAAGCAAATGGTCTTGTTGAGAGATTCAACAAAACCCTGAAGGGCATGATAAATGGGTTGTCAGAGAAACTCAGGAGGAGATGGGATGTTCTCCTCCCATGCTTACTGTTTGCCTACAGGGAGGTGCCACAGAAGGGGTTGGTTTCAATTCCTTTGAGTTGTTGTTGGACACCCTGTGAGGGGGCCATTGAGCTTGCTGAGAGAGTCTTTAGAGAAGCCTCTTAAAGAAGCAAAGGACAATGTGCTTGACTATGTGCTAGGCCTGAGATCTAGAATGGCAGAGTACATGTACAAGGCAAACAGGAAACTGGAGGCCAGCCAGGAGCTCATGAAGCACTGGTATGATTAAAAGGCTACTATGCCTGAGTATACTCCAGGATAATTGGTGTGGGTGTTGGAGCCTGTGGCTCCCAGGGAACTCCATGACAAGTGGAGTGGGCCCTATCCAATCTTAGAAAAGAAGGGTGAGGTTACCTATTTGGTTGACCTTGGCACCCCCAGGAACCCTCATAGGGTTCTGCATGTGAATAGATTGAAACCCCACCATGACAGGGCAGACATGACCATGTTACTGCTCACTGATGAGGGTATGGAGGAGGAAACTGAGCCTGTGCCCGACCTCCTCTCCACTAATGTGCAAGATGGGTCAGTGGAGGGGGTGATACTCTCTCCCAAGTTGACAGACCAGCAGCACAGAGACTGTAAGCAAGTGCTGGAGCAGTTTGCTGGCCTGTTCTCTTTGACCAAAGTCAGAAAGCAATCCCTTTGGGAGCACATATTTAAACACAAACGCTACTCTTTACATACACCGCCAGTACTTCTCACTCAAACAGGGTGGACCGTGCTCAAAGGTGTAGATAACATGAACTAAGAAAATCAAATCAGTGCAAAAATATATATCGTACTTATTCCTGAAATTTATTAAAATAATGTATATACATATAATATAAAATTACAAGGTTTTAAGAATCATACATTTCAAAGACAAATTTAATATCCAAATATATCATTCAGTTTAAAAACAAATCACAAAAAATCAATACAAGTTAAAAACCACAACAACAAGTGGGACACAAAAGGCTGCAAGAAAAAAAAATTCTAGTCAGGAAGACATCACGATAGTGAAACAACCAATCAATAGAATTTAAATGCACACAACTAGAACAGCAGATTCCTGTCAGGTATTAATGATGAAGTGTTGCATTAGTCATTGATCCGTGATGTGTTCAAAAACAGAGCATCGACGCGTTTCGGTGGGTCCAATCTTATGTCTCCCCCACCTTCTTCAGGAAAGCAATAATTCTTCCCACCTCATTTCAATAATTCTAAAAGAATACAAAATAAAACACATATGTATACATTTCAAAAACCATTTTGAACTGATTTGATTCAAAAAGATCACAACAACACTCTCAGCGGGTACACACCCTCAGGTAACTCTCAATCCTCCACACCATTAAACCAAAGGCCAATTCCTTAACCTGGCACGTGTTACACACATACTTCATTCATACAAGAATTAAGTATCAAGGAGCATTCATCTCTCAAGGTACACTAACTTCCTGGTAAGGGAAAAGTTTGGGAATGCGGGCTATATTAAGCTTCGCAAGCTCATTCTAAGACATAGAGATAACATTCCACACTAATGGCATGAATGTCCCACTGGGTCTATCATCAGTCTCAGCTAATCCACTTACTCATTTATTAGGAAAACAAGGGAAAAATTCTTTTTTACCTCCTAATTAACGTACTCCCAGACTCAGGTATACTGGAGAGGCGCAAAATAAAATCCTCACCATCCACAACCATGAGGAATATGAAAAAGATAGAGCACAATAAGGTTCACCAACTGTTTCCTTTTATCCCAATATTTCATTACTAAATGTTGCCTAAACTTTTACCTTATTGAGAGATAGAAAATTCCTCTTGCTTCTGTAAATAACATATCAGCACCTTTTCGAGAAGAAATTCACTTCCTAATGTGTGCTGAGAGAAGGCAAGAGATATATACTGCCAATCTACATGGACACAAAAAACACGAGAGAGTTAACATTGCGTGTTCTTCTTCCGTTGGGGTCATATCATAAAACAAAACCTCCCGAAAGGTACCTTTTATTAAAAAATGGTTTTCAGAATATTGTCGTCTTGCTTTCAAATCCAGAGGAGGGAAGGCAGATTCTCACTCCATACGGTGCAACTAGAGCAGATATAAACAAAGTAAAGGTGAAATATAATTCACCATAATTACAATAACCTTGCAAGAATGCCAAATATGCTGTACTTGCAAAAGAGGTGATGAAGTACGTAGCCTATTCTACTGCTGTACAGCCCAAATAAGATGCTAGCACACCAAATACAAGAGCAAGTCTCTCTTCCCAACATTATAAATCGAAGGCTAAGCCCTACTTAAAAACATACGAAATCATACTATAAGAACACAGTCCCAACTAACCAGCCCTTCCAGCTTACCTATAGATAAGAACCGCGTTCCTTGTGTCAGGGATTCCAAACGGGGTACTCTGCCTCCGTACACGTGTCTGTTTAGTAATGCGGACACATCTCTATTTAAAGTAAACTTTCTGATTGATCTCGCATACCTCTCGCAGCTGTGATAGAAAAATCACGTGGTATCAAGGATTTACTGAAGGCGCCATCTTAGAGTGAGTATCCACAAAGGAAACGTCTATCGTTATAATACATAAAACATAATACATAAAAACACCCCTATCTGCCAGGTTATTATACCGCTGTTTCCCCGGCACACTTCTAAAAAGAATTTACGAAAAAAAAACAAAATCAGAACTGTACCGAATTACTCACACTGATTAGGATAAATGTGGCACATAATGAACAGAAATACAATGGCGCCATCTTGAGATGGGAAACCACATCAGTAGCATTCAATCGAGATAAATAGCCTAACAAACCGGCTTAACGTTCAGCCACATATTTGCAAGACCGGTGGAATTTATACTAGCAAACCAAGTGTCATATTGCCGGTCCAGAGTAAAAATAAACATACTGATAAGGTTGATTTAAAAATAGGTCAAACGACAGTATACTATATAGACTCGATTATAGAAAAAGTCAAATGTGTTTCTAGCAACCTATAATAGTGAACAACAAAGAACACCCCTATAATAAATATCTACAGAACTACCAGGCTAAAAAGGGCCCATCGGAGGATTATCAGGATTTTTATGCACCTTTGGCAGGCCATATAATGCAGGGATCTTGGGTTCTACATTATTTAAAAACTTAAATTCTTCTTCGCATATCAAATCACTGTCTTTCGCTTCATTCAGTAATCGTAAGCAATCTCTAGATAACCTGGTGAGGGAACTGCTCTGGGCAGATTCATAATGCTCGGCCACATTTAACATCCTAGTCATCCTCTCATTATAATCAGAGGTATTAAAAACTACTACTCCCCCACCCTAATCTGCTGGTTTGATTCTCAACCTCACATTGTTTTTCAGGGCATTGATAGCTTCTCTTTCCTCTTTACTGGTATTATAGGGAAAAAATTGGTTACTCTCATTCAAAATTCTTTGTATGTCACTCTCTACTGCTTTTTCAAACACCTCTAAATTTTTTCCTACCATACCTAGAGAGGGAGTAAAGAAAGATTTTGGTTTCAAGCTAGAGTGATTGACCACATCCCTGGGTGGTCGATTTTCAAAAACCTGTTCAATCGGATTTTGCGAAAGAAGGCCCGTAGATCCTTCTCTAGTTCAAATTTGTTCACCTTAGTAGAGGGAACAAAGCTGAAACCCTTTCCTAGTACCCTAACTTCTGTTTCACTAAGCACAACATCTGATAAATTAATTACAGGTGCTACATCTAGCGCCAATAGCTCTGTTTGCGTGTCCGAATATACTCTTGAGGTGGAAGGGGGGGACCTCGGTTCTGCTGTCCTCTCCCTGGGTTCCTGTTGTATCCCTGACCTCTCCGGGGACGTGTCTCTAAAAAAGCCCCGTATTCTTTGGGATTATTTCTATTGTTTGTCTCATCTCTATTCTCACAATCTTCCTCGCTACTGGAACCGGAGGTGTCAGAGAAAGTAATCTGTTTTCTGTCCCCTCTAATATACATGGGTCTATTAACTGGTCTCTCCCACCCTGGTTCCTGTCTTTGTTGGTAATAGTTCTCTTTCAAGAATGGATACATTGTTTCCTGATTGAATCTTTCGATATCTCTTTTGAGTTTGTTCATTTTTTTATTGATAAGATAATCCCTGTATCCTTCCACATCTCTATTAATATCATCCAATTTCTTTTGGCTTCTTCCAACACTAGACTGCTTTTCAATTCTATTTCCAGTTTTTTGATGGCTTCTTTCTCAATGATAACAAGTTCCTGGGCCGTTTCAATAATAAGAAGGATCCAGTCCCTACTACATCTATTTGATATCATGGTCCAGGTTTCTAAGAATTTTCGGTTTTCTATAAAAAGCCCTGGTTCATTACGAACCTGGAGCCCTATTGGTATTGTTCCCGATTTAACATATTCTATGAGAAAGTCCGCATGGGCCTCTGTGTGGATAAGTTTTTTCTTAAGGTTAACTAGCTTCCCCCAACTTTCTCCTTTTCCATTGATAACTACTAGTTTATTGCTATTCTTAGCATTAATGATCCGATTATATTGATCTTCACTGAAGCTGAATGTTTTAAATTGTTCCATGGGCTCAACCGAGCTCTAACCAACTCCAAAAGGAGACTCTCCAGTCCACAGACTGTTCTCTTTGACCCCAGGCATCACTGAGTGGTGTGTGCACCACATTGACACTGGTGACAGCCTACCTGTCAAAAATAAACTGTACAGGTTGTCTGACCATGTCAGAGCCAGCATTAAAGCTGAGGTTGCTAAGATGCTGGAATTGGGGGTAATTGAACCGTCTGAGAGTCCACGGGCCAGTCCAGTGGTACTGGTGCCTAAACCTAATCCTCAGGGGGGACCCAAGGAGTTAAGGTTCTGTGTGGACTACAGAGGATTGAATGCAGTCACAAAGACTGATGCTCACCCTATACCTAGAGCTGATGAGCTCATTGACAGGTTAGGGACCTCTAAGTACCTGAGTACTTTTGATTTGACTTCAGGTTACTGGCAGATTGCCCTCACTGATGAAGCAAAGGAGAGGTCAGCATTCTCCACACCAGAGGGGCATTATCAGTTCAAGGTAATGCCCTTTGGCTTAAAGAATGCACCTGCCACCTTCCAAAGGTTGGTGAACAGAGTCTTGTCTGGGTTGGAACAGTTCAGTGCAGCTTACCTGGATGATATAGCTGTATACAGTTCTACCTGGGGGGATCACTTAAGCCACCTAAGGGAAGTGCTTCAGGCCATGCAGCAGGCAGGCCTGGCTATTAAGGCAAGCAAGTGCCAAATCGGGCAGAGTTCTGTGGTGTACCTGGGCCACCTGGTAGGTGTGGGCCATGTACAGCCTCTCCAAGCTAAAATCCAAACTATTTTGGATTGGACAGCTCCTGTTACCCAGACTCAGGTCAGGGCATTCCTTGGACTGACAGGGTACTATAGAAGGTTTGTTAAAAATTATGTGGGGCCCCTAACAGAACTCACTTCTAAAAAGAGGCCCAAGAAGGTGGATTGGACCCCAGAGTGTCAGAAGGCTTTTGACACTCAGAAAGCTGCTATGTGTTCAGCACCAGTGCTACTGGCCCCTGACTACACAAAATAATTTGTGGTTGAGACAGATGCTTCAGAGCAAGGGATTGGGGCAGTGTTGTCACAGCTAAATGAAGAGGGCCTTGATCAGCCAGTTGCCTTTATTAGCAGGAGGCTTCTTCCCAGAGAGCAGAGGTGGAGTGCCATTGAGAGAGAGGCTTTTGCTGTGGTTTGGTCCCTGAAAATGTTGAGACCATATTTGTTTGGGACTCACTTTCGGGTTCAAACTGACCACAGGCCTCTCAGATGGCTCATGCAGATGAGAGGGGAGAAACCCAAGCTGTTAAGGTGGTCCATTTCCCTACAGGGAATGGACTTTACAGTGGAACACAGACCTGGGGTTGCCCATGCAAATGCAGATGGACTTTCCAGGTTTTTCCACTTAGCTGATGAGGACTACCAGGGTGTAGGTTAGTAACCCATCACCTTTCGTTTGGGGGGGGGGGGGCTATGTTGCAAAGTCATCCTGTGCCCTGCGCACCGCCCAACTTTTTGCTGACTGGTACTGGTGGTAACTGACTCTGACTGACCCTGGGCTTTACCTAACCAGGCACAAGGCCAGTGCTATGCTGAAAACACTCAGAATACAGTGAAAACACCTACACACACTAGGGTACACTAAGGGTTGGGGTACCCCTGTGATTGGCATGACCTACCCTATAAGCCCCTAGTATATAATAGGGCAGGGGAATTGAAACTACCTATCAGTCCCTAGTATATAGCAGGGCATGGCAGTTTAGAGGCCAGCAGCTTTCTGCACTTGCATGTGTGCACTGCTGAGGCCTGAGGTCAGTTTAAAAGCAGCCCTGGATGCCAGGACTGCTTTTAAAAGTAAATTGTGCCCAAACTCAACTTTGGTGTTTGGGGCACTTACAAATGGATAACCTACAATGTTATGGCATATTAGGGACCCCCAGGGTCTCTCCTAGGTGTCCCAGGGGTGGGCGGTCAGGTATCTATAAGGTAGACCCTTATCAAATGAGTTCTATATTCCCTGGGTTAAGTGAAATTTCACATTTCACTCCCCACATTGTGATAAAGTGCTGCCCAAATTCGGCTTTGATGCTAGGAGCACTGTGAAGTGAGGATCTGCAATATTTTTACAGATTCAGAACCCCTAAAGTCTCCCCTAGTTGTCCCATGGGGTGGGGGTCCTGTAGATATAAGCAAAGTACTTATAAAATATGTTTTTGTAAGTCCTGGTGCTGGAAAAATGGCCCAAGTCATTTTTCCCATTGCAAATCCCCTGTTACATAGGCTAACATAGTAGGAAGTTATTAACTAATAACTCTTGATAGGAGAGGGCTAGAAGTGCCATTCAAAGACTTCCCCGAATGGTATTAATAAATTCAACAATATGATATTGTTGGATTTCTCCTAAAGTGTACATATAAGAAGTTATAAGACTTTCTTGTTTGTAAGTCCAGATTCAGCCTTCCAGTGGTCTGCCCTGATTGGTCAGAGTTAAGTGGATTAGCCAGGCTGCCTTGAAGAGGTGATAAACAGCCCCTGGGGTCAACCAGCTCTGCTGGCAGGGCAGTGTGCTTTTCCATAGGAATGCCAGGCCAGGGGGAGGAGTAGTAAACTATGTTCTTCAAAGAGGAGAGCAGAGAACAGTGTCATTTACAACTCTGAACTTTCCACCTTAGGCAGATGATAGGATTAAGGAAGGTATGAGCAGATGCAGGGGGGAGAGTCTAAGTAAATTAGCCATCCTAGGGGTGTGTTTAGCCAGCTCTTACCTCCTTGCTGGAAAATCAGCCATTATGGATTTGGAAGATTTGATGCACTCTGGGACAAAATAATGCCACACTCTACAGGATGTGGTCATATCTTTGAGGAGTTACCCTGCTCCCATTGGTCAGGAGTGACCTCCTGCCTGACCCAGAGCACTTGGAATAAGTATCTGAGAGGGGCAGGGCCCTCCAGATGTGCTGCTTGAAACTTAAGAAAGCAAGACATTGTGCCAAGCTGAGAAGTTTTGCTGTGCAAATTCTAAGGCCTGACCTCTGAAGCATGCACCATCAGAAACTACAGCCCTGTGGACTACCTTGCTGAAAAAGAAATAAAGAGTGGACTCCCTGCAAGCTACAGGTTAACAGAGCTCACCTGGACCCTCACCACCAAGGATCATCAACCTGGGGAACTACCAGTGTATTTGTAAAGGTGACGTCCAAGTGGATTGTGGGAACTGAAGTCCTCAACTTTCAAGGATCATCTTGTAGCTTCCAGACCCTTGGAGTGAGTTTGAGACACTTTGGGACCCTTTGAGGAACTTCAGGAAGAAGTTCAAGAAGTTTGGAGAACTTTGGAGGAACTTTGAAAAAAAGCTCCATAGAGGGACCGACTCAACCTGGTCAGCCAAGCCGCCTGCCTTCAACCGCAAGCCGGCCAAGCCATCCAAGTTCGTCCCGCTAAAAGCTCCATCGGTCCATCTTCCAGAGTTTGACCGGGAGTAGAAGAAATCCGAGGCCGGCGAACCCTCACCGAATCCGGCCTGGTGAAGAGCATCGAGGGACAGCACGAGAAAAAGCTCCAGAAAAGTTTCTAAGTCCGCTCGTAAAAAAGTTGACCGGGAGCAACCGCGAAAGCCAAGCCGCCTGCCTTCAACCGCGTGTCGGCCTGGATCCTGGGTTTGCTCCGCTGGAATGCTCCAGAGGTCAGACCGCAAAAGTTTCTAAGTCCGAACGTAGAAAGGTGACCAGGAGCTCATCGCAAGGCAAGCCGGCAAACCCTCACCGAATCTGGACTGGCTGAGAGCTTCGAGGGACCTCGCGAGAAAAAGCTCCAGAAAAGTTTCTAAGTCCGAAGGTAAAAACTGTGACCGGGACCTTCCGCGTGGGGTATCCGCTCAGGGCTCCATCGTGGTCGGCCTGAAAATTTGACTTTGGGTCGGTCTATCGCGAGCCTGTATCCCAATATGTTGCTATAAGTTTCTAAGTCCTATATTTTGCTAAATCTTTGAAAATTCATATCTCCGGTTCCCTACATTGGAGTTTTGTCGTTTTGGTGTCATTTTAAAGATAAAAATATTTCCTATTTGTATAAATTGGTGTTGTATTTTTATTATGTGTTGTGTCTTAATTATTTACTGAATTGGTGTTTCTAAATGCTTTACATACCTGTCTTTGAAGTTAAGCCTGTCTGTTCGCAGCCACGTTACCAAGGGTTGAGCATGGGAATAATTTTCTAAGACCTATGCTGAGTCCTACCAATGGTTAGTGGTCTTATTGCCAGTGGCAGACCTACATTTGCCCCAACCAATAATCCACTTTCCAACAAAGGCCATTTAGAATAAGTGTCAATGACAACCAGGATGTGTTTATCAATATCCATATCATCTTCAATAGGTCCTAGCCAATCAATGCTTAATTCTTCCCAGGGATGATCAGGAATAAGTCTAGTACCTAACGTAGGTCAAAATACATGTTGTGTTTTGTCAGATTCTCTACAAATAGAACATTGTTTGACAAATTTTTCTGCATCTTTATCAATGCCAGGCAACCAGTATGACATTTTGATCTTGTTTTTTAATTTGATAATACCTAAATGGCCTTCATGATTAATTTCCAAAATTCTGGCGCGCAATTTTGAAGGAACAACAATTCTTTCACCTCTGCATATGTAATTAGCATTATCAATTGATAATTCATCTTTAATTTTCCACGTAGCTCTTAAATCACCTTGTAGACCACTCTTATAGGGCCAGCCCTTAACTACAAAGTTACAAGCATCACACAAAATGTTGTCATGTAAATATTCAGTATCCCATTCTTCTTTAGAAATAGCACATGCAACATCATGACTGCTACATTGAAATCATCCCAATCAGCACACTGTGTCTCTTCACGAGGTAGAGGAGATCTACTGAGATAGTCAGCCACTTGATTCCTCTTACCAGGTAAATATTCTACATCATATGTAAAATCCAACAATTTCAAACTCATTTTACCTATTCTTGGCGTAGCTTTAAGTATACCTTCAGAAGTCAATACTTTGAGCAAGGGTTTATGGTCCGTGCGTAAGGTAAATTTGGTACCCCAAACAAACTGTCTAAATTTTTCCATAGCCCACACCGTGGCCAACATCTCTTTCTCTATAACAGAGAATTTTTCCTCTGCAGGAGATAGAGAGCGAGATGCAAATGCAATTGTTACTTCTTCACTTTTTTCATTAACTTGTGCCAAAACTGCATCAAGACCTCTACCACTAGCATCAGTGGTAATGATGCTATGGGCAAGATTGTCAAACCCTTGTAAGGGAAATGCAGAAACCAGATCATGCTTTATATTTTCAAAATCATTTTGAAGTTCCTCATTCCAAAACAATTCTTGCTTAACTTTGAGAAGCTGTATCATATTATAGGTTTTAGGTTCAAACTTTTGTACAAATTTAGAATAAAACTGAGCCAAGCCAAGAAAGGATCTTACTTCATCTTTTGACTTGGGAGCAGAAGCATTGCTAACTGCCATGATTAAACTCTTTTAGGTGAAATACCATCTCCACCAACCTCATGGCCCAGGTAAGTGACTGATTTCATTGCAAATTTACATTTTTTTAGTTCTGCTGTTAACCCTTTCTCCGCCAGTTTACTCAGAACAGCTTTAAGGCGATCATCATGTTCATTTATATTACGACCCATGACTGAATTGTCATCCTGAAAGTAGGTTACTCCACTTTGATTCTTGAACAGCTTGTGCATTAATCTTTGAAAAACGGCAGCTGCCGAAGCAAGGCTGAAAGGCATTCTAACAAATCTGTAGCACCCAAATGGAGTTATAAATGCTGTTAAATTCTTACTGCTGTCATGTAACTGAATCTGATGGTACGCAGAAGTTAGATCTATAGTTGAAAACCATTTAATACCTTTAGATTGTGCTAATAATTCATCTATCCTTGGCAAAGGAAACTTATCAACTATAATATTCTTGTTTAAATCTCTCAAATCGATACATAGACGCAAACGACCATCTGGTTTGCGTGCTACAACCAAGGGAGCCAACCATGCCGCACTTTCAACAGGCTCAATTATGCCTTTCTTCTCCAAAGCATCTAATTCTGCCATAACTCCTTCTCTTACACTTATGGGAATGTTCCTAGGTTTGTGACTTACAGGAATTGCGTTATCTTTTAGCACAATTTTATGAACAAAACCATTTAGTTTCCCAATCTCACCTGAAAAAACTGTGGGAAACTGTTTAATGATGTCATTGACTAAATATTTGTCCCCATCGTCTAAAAGCATTACTTGATCTTCCATTTTCAGATGGAGAATAATACCTAGTTTTCCTTGGTCTATCCAACCTAAAACAGAAGGTCCTTTTTCTGCAACATATAATTTACCAAGTGCACTTCTGTCTTTAAATTTGAAAACTTCTACCACAAACCCCAGCATTGGGATTTTTTCTCCAGTGAAGGTTACTGGCTGAATGTCTGGAAGTTCTAACTTTTTATCAAGCACATTAGCGAATTTGTCTTCCCAAACTGTACGTTGTATAATTGTATATGGTGAACCAGAATCAGGTACTATTTGTAAATGTACACCACCAATACTTATTTCACATACTGGTTTTTTCTTTGACTTTAAAACGATGTTCTCAGTCTCACACATATCCTCTATACATAGTATACCATCATCACATGAAGGATCACTGTTTTCATCACCCTCAACGTCTTTTTATCACTGCACCCCACTACTTTCTTGTTCCCTCTATTGATTCTCCTCCTACAAGCTTTAGCAAAATGACCAATTTTACCACAAAAGGTGCACTTAGATTTTATAGCGGGACACTTCTTATCATTTGCAATGTGACCTTTATAACCACATCTAAAGCAAACAAGGCAATTATCCTCTATCTCACTTTTGCTTGAAATTGTGAATTTCTTACTCATCTCCTTGTATGGTCATCTATCACCTTTCTTCACTTCGGCTTTTCCATGTAATATTTTACTAACAATTATCCCTTCTTCATTTTTTAATGCAACCTTTGCACACGTTTTTGACATCTCACCCTTTTTACGATATCAATAATTTCATTTAAAGGAGCATTACCACACACCCACAATTTTTCTTGAATTGCTGAATTGTTAGAATGCACAACTAGTTGGTCTCTAACAAAACTATCGTGTAAAGTTCCGAACTCACAATTGATGGCTAATTTTTTTAAGGAAGAAACATAGTCCTCAACAGACTCTGACTTGTTTTGTTTTCTCTGAAAAAATTTGTATCTATTAATTCCTACACAAACCGTGGGATGGTAATGTGCATCTAAATCTTCCAAAGCCTCTAAAAAGAAGTTTGCATTTTCAGTAGATCTTACCTTTTTTTCCATTTGGTTATACACTCTAGAACCTTCAGGTCCTAGACTATGCAATAACATTTTCTTTTTCCTAGAAGGTGTAAACTCATCCTCGTTTTCTTCTTCTAATGCAGCAATATAATTTAAAAAATAATCTTTCCAGTCAGACCATTTTAATAATGGTTCACCAGGACAAGGAAGAAAAGGAACAGGAGGAACTAATCCTTAGCTTTGAGAAGCCATGTCTGAATCTGAAATACAATGTATAAAAGTACAGATTGTGTAATGTAAACCCCTAGGATTAAATGCTTTAAATTAAATGTAGGTATAAGCTCAATATTCTTATGTAAAGAGGAGTTTAAAGTACATATGGACGCAATATGACTGAAAATGTGAAAGTTAAAATGGTGTGCTCATCACCGTGTGCTCTTAATGAATGATAAGTCAAAATTAAGGTGTGCACATCACCTTGTGCTTCCGTGGAATGAGTCAATTTCCTGATACAGAATAATGTATGGCTGACATGCGATGTGCATATCACTATAGAAGTAAATCAATTGCGCTGCAAAGTATTTAATATTAGAAGATAAATAATGTGGTTAATATCCTGAAAATGTCTCTGCAAAGTCCCTGGAGACGGTCCGTGTGAGGAGCGGCAAGGAGAGTTGCTGGTTGCTAGGTAAGGTTATAAACAAAATGGCGTCACGTAAGGTCACGTACCGTGACCCAGCGTGGTGACGACAATCAAAGTGCGTCTGATCTCAACGCTTGACGTGGGATGACATCAACGTACTCACTCGTATCTCCGCATCACAGCAATGGAGATCGAACGAGCAGAGTAGAACGTCGCCGCCGCTCGAATAATGCGGCTGAGAGAAGCATCCACCAACCGCCACACAACCAGGTATTAATAATGTAGACTTCCAAGTCTTTGAAAATTCAATTTGCTATCTCCCGCTCTGGAATCAATCTCTTGTTGTAGCCAACACGGGGTCTTCAACCGAGTTCAATTCACGTAGACCATGAATTTCCACAGAAACTGTCCATGAATAAACACGAAGAAAGTGCTATCCAAGTGGTGCAAATTATTCCATGTAAATAATTAGTAGATCTTCATAGCGATCCATAGAGTAGTTTGTTCCTCTGCTTGCTCCTTTTCCTTTAGTTTTTTAAGTCGTCTGATGCTGAATGGTACGTAAATTCTTAGAAAAGATGAAGAATCTTGAAGATGAAGGTTCTTGTAGGATTCATTCTTCGAAGTAACGCCCATCAATCGTCGCCAAAATGTAAAGATGAATCACAGCTTCAGTTGAAGTTAAATATGTAACTTTATTAGGAGCAAGCAGGTACATGTTCCTCCAACAGCAATTCCTTTCTAACTGCTCATCCTCCACTATTCTGGAATCCTACTATGTAACATGCTTCCAGTTACCATGACACTGGAAACACTCTAAGCCAGGATACCACACCACTCCCTTGAGGGCTGGCCTATACACCCACTCCACACCCATCCAACACAGGCGTCACCGTTCATGTGACCCTGCCAATAAAAGAGCCAGAGTGCAAGTGCTCGAGGCCAGTTTAGTAACTATACCCACTGTGTCTGTGGGTCATCATTTACTTAGCATGTGGGCCTAGGGCCCAGACACAACAGGTATTCTCCCGCCTCCCGATTCCTGCATGCAAAAAGCAAGTGCACAACAATTTTGTCACGCTTTCTCTGCCGGCCATAGCGATTTTTCACTGCTCCTGACAGGTATGGAAAATATCTGTATCTGTATTTGAATTTCTGATATTCGATCCTGCAGCAGCACACTTGGACATCGCACACATTCCAATAGACCCGATGCGGGCCGCAATAGAAGGCAATGGGAGAAATACATTCTCCCGATTATTTTTTACAAATCTCCTACTTTCCTCTTCCAAAATGTTGGCATGTATGGACACATTCTCCAGACAGATCAACAATAACATAGGGTGAGAATAAGGAGGATTAGGGAAGGGATTAAAGATGTGAATGGAACAAAGGAAAGAATTTCTGAACTCTCAATCAATCATGATTAGTTTATTCCTAGTGTGCGAAATTGAAAAGCCGTGTAGAAAAATATTTGGCAACTTTCTGTCGCTGTTTTCCCTTTTGGATAGTGCCACCTTGTGCCTACAGTGGGCAGTTGCATGCAGCTTCTCTTTCCCGAAGTCCAGAGGAAGATGTATTCTGCTGTAAAAAGAAGGGGGCGGAATGTTAATCCTCGATTTCCTTGGTTTGTTTGGTATTGTGAAAAGGGAAATATTTTCTTTTCGTCCACTGAAAACTCGCTATATTTAAAGTCTCTCAACTTTTGGGGATTTATATATTTTGTTGTTTTCTGATTTTTCTTTTCGCCCATGTTCCTCCTTTTGTTCTCTTTGTATTCGAACTCAATTTTACAATTCGTAAAAGGGTTTACATACACAAACAATTAAAAGTTGCTGAAGAAGGATGGCTTACGATCTCAAGAAGGGAAGGTGATAAAAACCAGTGTTAGAAATGGAAACAATTTACTCTGGCATCCCAGAAGAAACGCTGTGGAGTTATGGAGAGCGCCGCGGAGTAGTCTGATGATAATCAACTTCCATATTTATTTTTAAAACCTCTGCCCCAAAGGAATTAATTAGCAGCAAGGATAAATGAGACAATAAATCTGCTGTGGCTCAAACAGGCTGCATTTGAAAATATTTTCCATGTTAAGATACCTGCTGTACAGATCTTTGTGCTCTTAGCATTTTCCTGGTTATAAATAAGACTACTATAACTCTGGTGGTTAATGCACATGCTGGAGAAATCTGTGCAGGCAAACTATGGACTGCTAGAAAATACTCGTCGCAAAACTGCATATAGGGTTAATACGCCTGGAGAGCTGCACAGCGAGGAACGTGCAGGTCACAGATCTGCATTGTTTTTGTATGATTTTCTCGTGAAATCTGAGGAGGTAAGAAATGCCCTCTAATTTTAACACATCTGTTGTGATAAAAGAAACCATCACTTCATGTTGTTTGTGTTTGTTTTGTGTTACCCATCCATCAGTGTAGCCGCCCTCCTAACCGAGGACGGGATAAATCGCTGTCTCAGAGCCACAAGAATGTTTGCGTAGCAGGCAGCAGCAGAGGCAGCCTTCCCCCTACTTCTCCAGCAGTAATTATTTGGGAGAGAGAGCAAGTACCCCAGAGTGTCTCTCAGACACACAGCATGGACTCCAGGCATCTCTTATCCGTGAAGCATATACAGGGCCGGCTCTAGCACTGGTGGCGCCCTGTGCGACAAAGTTTGTTGGTGCCCCCAAATGACCACATCTACCACAGATTTCCTTACTACCACCATTCAACAGTGCTCCTCAAGTCTCTATAACCACTCTCTCTCAGACTGATTTAGTTTTATAGCGCCACTCATACCAGTGTAGGGTGTCAGAGCACTTTAAGTCACACACACATTAGCACAGAGACAATCATACGTGTGTAAATCAGTGTATAGAAATAGGCAGAGGACTACAAGGTGTAGGAGTCACATGTCATCTATACTGGTAGGCAGTATAGTTTAAGAGTCCCTGGTCTGGAAAAGCACAAATTCAGAATTTAAAACATGACATCATTGTTAGGGGTTCTCTTTAATAATAAGAATTGATTTCTACCCAAATGAACCCTTTTTGCAAGTTTAGGATAATGAAAGACAGGGCAAAAAGACATATAGCTGTAATATATATCTTGGAGTTTGCATGAAGCTCTTTGATGACAGTTAATAGCTCACTGTGCTATATTAGGATGTTAACTTATAAACTACAAGTAACTAAAGGATCCCTGGGACACAAGCAGTAACCCACTGACCTATTTACATTATATGCACAGATCGCACCGCCCTAGAGCCGGCCCTGAGCATATATGGCTCTCCAAATGGACAAAGCATTACCATTTGACGCAAAACAGGAGAGAGGGATACCCGTATAATGGTTACATTGTAAAATATTCCAGAAAACTTGGGACCAATCCCGGCTTCCCCACTTGATTATTAATTCACTCCTCCTTCTTTAATACTACACATGACAGCACTTCGAAATACAGCCCAGGTTTAAAAATGATCACTTTTAATAAATCAGATGTACTAAAGTGAAACGCCTCTACTTGTTAAAGGAATATACATTTTTAACATTTTGATGACACTTTACCTTATATTAAACAAGCATTGGCATAGCCAATAGGTCTCGCCTTTGGGACCTTATTAGTGTTTAGCCAGAGCGATTGGTTTTGCCAATGTCTTTAAACTAGGTTGTAGAGCAGTGTGGCTGCTGTGCAGCATGTTGAAAAGTTATAATAAAAACGTGTTATAAACATTTTTGTTACCTGATATATAACCAAGAAGACATTATGTACAACTGAAAGACCCTATTAAAAAAAATAATGAACATAAAAAATATCTTCTAGTTTTTTTGTCCTTGCAATGCTGGCAACTTTCTCCTGCCTGTTCTAATGCTGGTTTGTTATAGTTTTTTTTTTAGGGGGTGGGGACCTAAACAACGAGAGGGTGGAGGTTGTGAAAAGGCACCTGAATTACAACACTAGCAGCCGACGGAGACTAGGGGAGAATCAACCGATGCCAGATTCTGAAGGGAGACTGAGGTGGTGCTGAGTGATGCTGAGGTGGTGGTGTGCTGGTGCAGAGGTGATGCTGAGTGATACTGAGGTGATACTGAGGTGGTGCTGAGTTATGCTGTGGGGCTGAGTCAAGCTGAGATCGTGACCGGCGGTGCTGAGCTGGTGCTCAAGAGGTGCTGAGTGATGATGAGGTTGTGCTTTCGCTGATGCTGAAGTGGTGCTGGATTGGTGCTGAACTTCTGCTGAGGTGGGGCTGTGGTGGTGATGCACTAATGCAGAGGTGGTGTTGTGCTGATGCTGAGATGGTGCTGTGCTGATGTTGAGATAGTGCTGTGCTGGTGCCGAGGTGGTGCTGCACTAGTGGTGGTGCACTGATGAGGAGGTGGTACTGTGCTGGTGCTATGCTGGTACTGCATTAGTGCTGTGCTGGTGCTGGGGTGGTGCTGCACTTGTGCTGAGGTGGTGCACTGATGAGGAGGTGGTGCTGTGCTGATGCTAAGATGATGCTGTGGTGGTGCTGTGCTGATGCTGAAGGCGGAGCTGAGTGATGCTGAGGTGGTGCTGAGATATGCTGAGGTGGTGGTGCTGTGCTGGTGTTCAGGTGGTGCTGAGTGATGTTGAATTGGTGCTGCGCTGTTGGTGGTGCACTGATGCTGAGTTGGTGCAGTGGTAATGCGCTAATGCTGAAGTGGTGCTTTTCCGTCTTTCTCTTCCTCCCTCTTTCCTTCTTCTGCTCTCAGAAAAAGTCTGATGAGGAGAATTAAGTGCCAGTGCCTCCCCACTGGCTCAAATTAATCACTGGAAGCAGGTAGTAGGGTCAGTGCTTGAAGCTGCACTGGTGGACAGTGTAAGAAGCATCTACTAGTGACCAGCACTAAGAGCTACACTAGTGTACAGTGCAAGATAATGGCATTAGTGAGCAGTGTGAAATGTAAACAGTGTGAGGGATTGGCACTAGCTGACAAATTACTTGGTACTGGGGGCAGGCTTGAAGCGTACATGTCCAGGGTTCTAATTAAGGCACTCGTAGGTGTATTAGGTATACCCCTAATCCTTCATAGCACCTAGCGGCGATTCTGTTACTCTGGGCGCTACAGAAGGACACCAGATTACTCACAGGGTTCCGGCAAGGCATCAGCCTGACCCTCGAGAAGCCACAGATCACTGCTGAGCACTAGAGGCTTGGTTGTTAGGAGAGTGTAGAGAGCTCGGAAATGAATGGGGAGCTTCTTAGCTTCTGTTTATAGAGCACGGAGGAGAGCGGGTGAGCCATGGGCAGGCCTCTGAGATTAATTACAGCTGCGAGCCCTGCGTACCCCGGACCCCCAACCCATCTATGCAGGCAGACCCAAGAGCTGCCAACACCTTGCAGGGACAACTTCTCCAGATGAGGCATCCTGGGGGTGGGGGTAAAAGGGTGCCCCCTGCTTTCTGTGCCCCCGCGGAGAACCCACAATGGGAAAAATCATTCGCAGTGAGAAGAATTCTTTAAGCTGAACTACGTTTTTTTACATTTACAAAATAAAAAAGACCATTTGCAATGCCAATAGCTCCAAGCTTCACTAATGCAAGACCTATTGCATTGCAAATGATTGTTAATGTTTGGGCAACGTGAGGTCACAGTGCGACTTGCCATAGCAACTGCATTGACATTTCTGTTTTTCGTTGCCTGATTTAACCAAGGCAGAACCAGCTTTTGAAAGGTTTTCACTGTTTGTTCGCTGGAGTCTAGGATGGGATGAGTGCCTGCTTTTACGTGTGATCTCTAAAGAAGGTGTAGAAGAGATCTTAAAGCAAAGCAAAATTCTGCAGTTGAATCTTGGAGAACATATTATATGGCACCTGCATTCAGGAACTTAGATCATCTCTTTTTTTATTGTTGTTTTTAATAGAACAGAGCTCAAACCCAGACAAGCCAGACGAAACACGCTCCTTTTTAGCAATTGTGGCAGCAGTGCTTCATTTGGTTGCTGCAACTTATTTTTATTGTAAGACTCAAGCGAATGGGAGAAGGTAGGTATGAACAAGAATCTGCAACAGTTAGTTTAAGAGACAGGAAGTGTAGGGTGGTTGGAGAAAGAGGTGTGGCTTAAGGAATAGAGAATAAGCAGCGTTAACATTCAACAACTCTGGAATTCAGCTCCTAGGTCCCTTTTAATATCCCCTCAAATTACTTTATTGAGCAGAGTTAAGTTTGACACTGCTGTATGCACTCAAAGTGCTTGACTACCCACCCATCCATGTTTCACCTGTTCGCTGTTGCCACTGGGTAGTACCTAATTGTGTCCCGGCTATATGCCTTTAACTTTCCCCAAGCTTTTCTGCCATTGATAGAGACCTTCTATAGCGTCTGTCGCACCTAGTCCCTTCGACCTGCCTTGCACTGGTGTGGGCGCGCTGGGGAAGGGGGACACAGCGGAGAGAGCGCTCAGTATATCCCAACTCCCTCCAAACCCATCCCCCGGCGAGGAGCCTTGCACACCCACCCCAGTCTGAAGAGGGCCAAGGGATGCTCCTGACCACAGCCAAGTTATGTTGGCAACCCAAGCCTGTGGTAACTATTCTGCTTTATTTACCCACTTGGTCCGAACCTGGCTGTGTGTACCGCATCCCCCAAGAGGCAAAGGTACCTGCTGTAGAGTTCGCCATTTGCCCAGACTTATAAGGTGACTAACTACCAGTAATGGACAATGCAACTGCTGAGGCGGTCCATGAATCTGTGCAGCCTCATCTCTTCAGCAGGTTAATGTTTTGTGTTCCAACTTTAATGTGCTCCCTGGACAGCATGTATAACCTGCTGATCTGCACTCCATATAGGGGCTGTACGCTTAAAGTCCCACCAGAACCACTGACTTTGCCAATGGTTATCAGCTATTTACCATCATCACTGAAAACAATAATTTTTTGTAAATTATGAACTTGGGAAATGCCGTACTTGTGCACTTGTCAGTGTGACTCAACCTCCCTGAGGGCTGGGAAAGGGGTAGTGGCTTTATAGTGTCACAATCACTCCATTAGTTTCACTCTATGTGCAACATATACGCCTTTTTCTTTCTATATCTCCCCTTCAGCTTATCCTTCTTTTCACTTTCACCTGATTGTTATTAATTAATTTTTATTTTTCCTTTCCTATTTCCTTCACTCCCTGAAATACGCTACGCACCCACTAACTCCTCCCGTCCAATACATTTGCACGCAAACCCCATTGCAACTAGAATACATTACCATTGCTCCCCGTAGAGAAAGTTTTGGATGACCCTGCACCCCGAACACCTTTTGACCCACTGATAGCTCAGTACGAAATTCTTCCTGCCATCTGCATTAGCCCCAAAGCTCTTAACAGTGGCAACTTAGTGACATTTGAGGCTACTGATTACAAAGTATACACCATACGCCAGTGCTGTAGACATGAAAATTACAAAATATAACCCAGGGATTCCGCAAGCAGTGTAGGAGATACAAGATTAAATAAAGCAAGTTTATTATAACTATGAACAACATATATTATCCTACAATCAATTCTGTCGTCCCTGCTTGGCCTATTGTGTCATCTCATGCCCCCACCTTAGTTACCCAAGCCTTCTTTTGTTTGTAATCCCAAATTAGGGCAGTTTGAGATATGGGAGTTCCGAATGTGCCCCACACAACCTTAAATCCCTGAGAAGGTTTTACAGCCCACCGTAGCAGCGCTATAACCTCTCACGCGCAGCAGGTGGCACGGGACACCTCTGTAAATCCCCCTACCAGAGGAACTGGGCACCCACGTGCATTACCCCTTACAACAGGAGCACCAGGGCGTTAATTGGGCCGGGTCCTGGCGGTGCTCAGCACCGGCAGTTCTAAAAAGCAGGTGCCGAGATGGGTCTCTATCGGGCTCTCTCTATTGTTGCCCTCACCCTCAGGAAAACAAATAGTCTTAAATCTGCAGCAGTGCCACCCTTCACTGCCTTTGATGTAACTTTAAAGACACTCGGTATAGTTCTTTCACAGTCTCAACATTTGACAATGGAAGCATTTCCAATACTGTATACAACGAAGCCATAGTTGTTGCTAATTTGTCTTATGCAACTAACAAGCATTGGCAAAGCTAATAATCCTGGCTTGTTGTAGGTGTAATGCTACTTGTTGCGTCATATATCTGGATGCAATGACAGAAGCAGCAAAATACCAGTCGGGCAGCACACTATGCTAAGCACAGATTTTTAGCTTAGGTGTTTTTAAGCCATGCCCTTAAGTACATCGGCCACGCCCCTTTTGAGAGACCTCCCCACCCCCAGTTTTTTCATCCCACTTAAAGCCCTGAGGAGCACAGTCTCACCCACAGCACGGCGCCGACTTAGGGTTCTCCAGCGACAAGAGCTCACGGTTTCGCACAAATACCCCATGGACACACTACGGAGGAACCCACACTAGTTAGCTCCATGACAGCACACCGACACCCCTTGCACAAAACCCTGTGGCAACCGTGTCCCCAACACTGCATAATCTGTGGTCTACTCGCACGCGGCGCACAGTCCTTCCCTGAACCCGACTGCACGATGCACCCCGGGCAGCCTTGGAGGTCACATGCAGTGCTGTCCACAGCAGACATTCCCAGGGCCACAACAATGTGCTGCCCGCCCTGCATGCACAGCCCACACACCTCCGTGACCGCCCTCCCCTCTACAAGCCAAGTGCCTGTGTGTGGGCCACTCCAGTCCCTCCCTGCATCCTCCAAGCAAAGCACCATAAAAAACCATGCTTGCACCCAACCCATGTGCAACGCCACATACATGCCACGCAGACCAAACATCCCAACCATTTAAGCGTTTTTAATTTTATTTATTTATTTATTTTAATTTTTTCTTTACTGCCTTTTGTAGCAACCGTCTATAGTATATACCGGGCCCCCACTCGCCTTGAACTGTCTTGCATCTTAGCCCTAATTAACTATCCCATTGTAAAGGGTAGCGAACATTAATGCTTGTGACCTCAAGGTGATTGTGGACCTAGCACAGCATGGATAAAACGCTGGCTGCCCCGCCGGCTGTGGTCACGAGCACCCTTAAGCTGTGCACTTTCTTCCAGACTAGGGGCGTCCCGGCATGGTCCCTGCAGTAATATGCCCACTGCCTACTGCAACTACCAGAGACCCACCCACACAAGGCAGTGTTCCTCGCTGAGCACCAAAGGCACCCCCCGTCAGCCACCGAAGGGAGGGGGGCTATGGCCCCCACGGGAAAGGGGCATCCATTTCTGAGCCAGCAGGAGATGCACCACTTATAAAGGACAAAGCCTGTACTGCCTCCAAGCACATGACACACCGCCACTATCTCCATATCTGCTGCAACTCCGCATCCAGCCCTACGCACACGTGCCTTGTCTGTTGCGCGAGCGCTATGTCTCGTGCTGCCACCATAAAGGCACTAGTGCATCACTACCCCTGGATGCTCTTCACACTCCTCCCCTGGCGTTTCCGTTCGCTTTGTCGTGTGCCTTGCTGTTCCTCTCAGACTCCGATGTGGTGAACAATGTGTCTGGGGAGGGCCGCTGGCTCGGGAGGTGGCACTTTCCTCAGCTTGGATCTGTGTGCGATCCTGCAAACCGGGGCCTATTCATTCCCCCTGCCCTAAGAAACAAGCATTTGCAATGCAATAGGACTCGCATTTACGAGAGACCTATTGCATTGCATCACGGACAACGGGAGGGGGGGTAAGCACGGACAACGGGAGTGCGGGCAGGGGGGAGGGAGTAGAAGGGGGCGAGAAGGCACGGACAAAGTAGTGCTCACAGTCTAAATAACACGTACCGTACCGTGTAACACTCGAAGTAAAGGGGCCAGTAGCCATGGGAGGGTACAAATGAGAACATGGCCATAATAAGGAGGGACTAACAACCCTCATAATCAATCTGAAGGCAGCATTTACGAAAGACAATGACACGAGCCAATTAAAGACATGGGCGGAGAGTGGGTGGAGCTTCCACTGCATCCTCTATTACTGCATGCCTCGCAGAGTGAGCAGTGCATGCACGCTGCCGCTATAGGCTCGACCTAAAAATGTTTGTCACATCACTTACATGTCAAATATTTTCGTGGCTTTCTGCAAAAATATGCTCTTTGTGCCAAGCCACAATCCTGGTTTGGCTCACTCTGTTAATTTGTTGGCTCCACTATAGCTGCTAGCAGGAACTTTTGCCACATCAGGGCTGGTGATTTCAATATTCCCAAAGCATCCTTTGGAACAAAGACATCACACACTTCCAGAGAGGTTACAAAGTGCTAGGACCACCTTAACCAGTGAAAAAGTGAGAGCCCACACTGTTCTTTGTTGCAAAGGATGGGATAGATGTGCAAGTGTGGTGTGTATATATGTTCACTGAACAAACTAAAGGGTAAAGTGAAGTTATAGTTAGTTGCTAATGACAGTTTACAAATACCATTTTAAACAAACAAAGCCACTGAAATTCCCCAGTTATAATTATCTCATGTAACTATAACTCGTTCCCTAAACTATTAAACTGTCTATGGTAACTTTAGTCCTAACCATAACTATCCCGGATTTAGAAAATATAAAAACTACAGACATCAATAGCGTCGCTTTTTTCGCTCCTGAGCCTGGTGAGATAAACGAGACAACAGAGATCATTTTTTCCAACCTGGCCATGGCTAATGCCCTAAGGGAAAATAAAAATTGATTGGATGACTGGGAGATTCAGATCAGAAACCCGGTTATTATAAAATATCCAGCAATCCTGAAAAGAGGAGCTGTTACAGTATTGCAGGCAAAACAAGAACGAAAATATCAAGAAAGAAAGAATAGTAAGGACACAATACAGCCAGCAACAGGCTCCATTTTGCATGGCAGTAAAGATGGCCTGAGAATAAAATCATGGAGAGAAGGGTTAATTCAAATTACAGTGGACTCAGAAGGGGGCAAACACATATGCCTGACTAAGGGGAAGAACAGGAAAGATTGCTCCTGGCTACCACGGGCCTTTCAACCCCTGTCCCTAACATCCCGGCGTTTCTTCCTAACAAGTACAATCTAGCTTCCAAGTTAAAAATCTGCTCTTGGAATATTAGGGGTCTAACGGCCGACGAAGATAAAAGGGATGCAATTCAACACCTCCAGAGTTACGATATCATCGCTGTACAGGAAACCTGGGCCCTGTGCTCAACACCATGGCTGGACTACACTGTCTATGAATCACACGCCACAGCCTCTAAAGTAGGTGACCACGCCTCGGGAGGGGTGGCTATCTACGTAAAAAACAATTTGGCAGCTCAGGTATCGCTCATAAGTGAGGGAAGCAGAGATTTTATTTTTGTCAAGGCAAAGTGGCTAAAACCAGACATGCCAACCCAGGTTGAACAAACCATGACCCTAGGTTGCATTTATCTTCATCCATCAAAGACTAAACAAGAAGCAACCCTAAGCAGAATGTTACCAACATTAAGTGACCTCCATTCCCGGTGCCCAGATGATTTATGGATATTAATGAGTGGCTTTAATGCCAATCTAATGAACTCAGATCTAAACTCCCCTCTGGAACCCTGGATGACTCCATCTGGTCTATTCCAGATATAAGCTGCCAGTACCAACGAAAAGATAATCATGGCCTCAAATTGTCAGCTTTTTTTAATCACCTGGGCCTCCAAATTCTAAACGGTAGATCAGCCTCTGACTTGCCAGCAGCTTATACTCACTCTTCAAACTACAGATTGGCTACACTGGAAGACATCTGGACCTCGATTGCCTATTTTCACGCAATTCATGACTTCTTGGTAATACCAACTGTGGCAAGCGATCACGCAATCATGGCCTGTGATATCACATCTCCGCAATGCCATCGCCCAAGAAACAAACTGATCGGCAAGGAGGAAAAACTGGAACCAATAAATAAAATAAGGGGGGCGATAGAACATCAAGATAAAATTAATTCAGAAGTGGAATCCCTCTTGAACAAAGTAACCCAGGGTAATGGCAAATTGCCCTCAACTAAATCATGGGAACTCCGCTTGGAAGAAACAAGGACAAAATTAACAACTGTGATGAAGCCAAGACCCAACCAATTTCCTCTAAAAAATGATCGCCTCACAAAACAAAAACTACTAATAGTGACATTAATACGCAAACTAAATAATATCATGCTCAAAACCACTAAGGATATGCCTGAACATAGATCTTTAAAGGCAAAGCTTATAGCTATCCGCCGGGAATATAGGAAAGCAAGATTTTCCTATACGAGAATGATTGAAGAAAACCACTCGGGTAAGCACATGAAATTATAAAATCACTAGACCAGAAGCGATTTTGGAATTGGATGAATAACTGCTTTAGATCTAGCCAGCGTCCTACAATTACAAATATCTCGCCTACAGCATTGGAAAACCACATAGAAGTCCTCTATGTGGAGACATCCAGTAACAATGGCACAATTCCCCATATGAGGAACGTTAACAACCTACATAGGATCATGGAGTCACAAAACCTCTCCCTTGACCGAAAAGAAATAACATCCGATTAAGTTATGCACCTTACTAAAAAAATGTGTTCTGGAGGGGCGCCTGGCCCCAATGGTATTCCGCCCATGGTCTATAAAGGGATGGCACGTAAATGGGCAACAATCATGGCGCCTTTATTCTGGGAGTATAGGTTGGGAAGAAGTATACCTGAGTCATGGAGCGGGTCCCTTCTTGTCCCAATACACAAAAAAGATTCAATATCTATCACAGAAAATTATCGAATGATCGCGCTCCTAGATGTGAATGGGAAATGCTACGCTAATATACTGCTACAAGAACTGATGGCTTGGGATGAAGTGCGTAAATTGATCCCTCATACGCAAACAGGGTTCTAAAAGGGAAAGCATTTCGAAGACAACTTGATCTGTATGTCCAACCTAATTGAGACAACATTGGCAAAAAGGTAGGGCTCTGTATCTTGCATACATCGATTTCCAAACTGCCTTCGACAGTGTGTCCTGCCCGAGATTGTGGATGAAATTAAAAAACTGGGGCATTGATAATACTCTCTTAAAAGCAATGGTTGCTTTATACTCGGAAACTTGGGTCAAGATTAGAGTCACTACAGGTTTGAAGCAAGGATGCTTATTGGCCCCAATGCTTTTTAATCTGTACCTGGCCGATTTACTAGACTGTTTGGCTGAAGCCTGAGCTTTCCCTCCCAAATTAGCCGAAACCAAAATTCAATCGCTCCAATATGCGGATGACACAATTTTGCTCGATGAAACTCGATCGGATTACAGCGGCTGTTAACTGCATTGTCTTTATACTTCAGAGAGAACAATCGAAAAAGAAACACGGCAAAAACAAAGGCAATGATAATTTCCCAACAAATAAAAAGGAAAGGTACATGGTACATTGAAGGCAAACCTATCGAGATAGTCACCTCATACAAGTACCTAGGAGTGTGGATCGATCATAAAGGACTGCCGTCTGCTCACATCACTGCAATGTAAGGAACAGCTCAATCTTTGGAGGGTGTTTTCTGTAGAGCAAGGAAAGCCATAAACTCACCAGAGCTTACCCCCTTAATCCGAGTTATGGGGACAAAATTTCTACCGTCAGTAGCCCATGGTGCAATAGCTTTCATAGATAAAATGACAACATGGCTGGACAGAGCTCAGTCAGCCTGTTTCCGTTGAGTTTTCTTTTTACCGACTGCTACCTCACATGCGCAAATGCGTAGGGAATTCAACCTTTCAGCTCAAAAATGGATCCTAAAAGCTAGATTCATAGCCTATTGTCTAAAAGCCAAACAAGCCCGGGATAACACGCTAAAGAAAAACATCTGGACAATGATAAACAGCCGAGGATCCACATGGTGTGAATTCCTAGCTCACTGTGTTGAGGTATTGGAAGCAAAGGAAATATGGTCAGCCCCTATACCCACATCTGCAGCAGTGAGACTTTTAACAAAACAGGCGAAGTTACTGTCGGCCAATAGTGATACACAAACCCTGAAAAACGTAAGTCATGGAAGCTGGGCATCAAAACTCTACAACTGTGGGACCTTGCCATATTACCTGTTCTCCCCGGTAAAACCAATAATGAAGCGTCAACTAATGAAATTGCGGGTCGGATTGATTCCATTGTTGGCATACAAGTATGGACGAGCGTATAAAGAGACTATAGCCACTCAGTGCCAAGCATGTGGGGGAGTAGAGGAATCTCTAAGCCACATACTGTGCACTTGCGAGAAACTACGCACTTTGAGAATACACTGGCTTCGCCATATTTGGCGTACTTTAAATATATGGACATGTCAAACTGCCCTGGCCGAGTGCATGAAAGGTGAATCAGTGCAGCTGGCGGCACGTTTCATGAAATATCTGATCGCTGTAAAAGCCATTTTGGATTCCGACAATCATATAGAACTATAATCCATAATGTTTATAGTTGCCTAAGTGGTGTTTAAACTTTTTAAACTTCAGAACAACAGAGTGATAACATTTTTATATACCCTTTTATAATATTTGAATATATGCACTTTATATTGTTTTTATATGGCTCAATCGCAATGATTTTAATTAATTGTGCAATAAAAATTATCTATCTATCTATCTATCTATCTATCTATCTATCTATCTATCTATCTATCTATCTATCTATCTATCTTATCTATCTACCCAGTGGTGGCTGCCACTAGGATGAGTATATTTATAGTTTGCGAAGCTTTTGTCAATCTGCTACTAAGAGAAAACCAAAACTAATGAACAGCAACAAAATAAAGTAGTATTAAAAATGGTGCTAAAGCTCAATGGTGTGCACCACAATTTCACATATATGGCTAAAAAATGTCCTTGTCTATGTCACAATATCCTCCAGGGTCTGTGTATGTAGACAGTTAAGTTGGTTGCTGCTTTTACTGCAAAGATCCTTGTGGTAACCTGTGTGATCCTTGCAATATAGTTCAGTGATTTATAAACAAGCATCAAGGAGTTGCATGCAAACTACAGGGAATTGCAGGAAATAATTGCAGACCCTCCTCACTTGTTTCTTAACATTTATTTATTTTAATGTTGCTGAAAGATTTCCTTTGGATGTTAATAAAGACTTGTTAGTAAGTGCTGTAGAAGTGTTTTGTGTAATTATTCAAATAGACTGATAAATCTGACCTTCTTTCAATGGATATGTATCTCTTACATGCAGAGGTTGGAAAACTCGAAAATCTGCCTCTAAATCATAGTTTAATTCAAGCACCTGTGAAGTGATAACAAGCTGAATATATTTGTTTCCTCAATGGCTATGGCACTCTGGTGTTAAGCTCCAGTCAGCCCCCAGCCGGGATGATACTCAAACAAAATGAGTGCTGCTGGCACATTAAGTGAAGCATTTTTATTGGGCCCAGCTGGAACTTAAAGTGAGAGAGCTGCTTTACCTTCAGCAGATTGCTGCTCTGAACACAGAGCAGGAAAAATGTGGACATCAGCTACTTTGTCCTGTTGTCAGCAAATTTCACAGTGGCAAAGTTAGTATATTTTTAATGTGGCCAAGATGGATCCAGCTCAATAAATAGCTGTATGTATGTTTATGATATTCCTATAGCACAAACTTAGCCAAAAGGCTGCGCAGCGCTGTACATGGTCAGACGTAAGCTTAAAGTCAATGAGTAATAGGAGAGACAGCTGGAATGTGGATGGTTAATGCATTGTGATGTAGTGTGCTTCAAAGAGGTGAGCCTTCAACTCTTTCCTAAATTGGAGCAGCGGTGGAGCGGTCCTGATGGATACTGGTATGTTAATCCAGATCCTGGGTGCATCGATGATAGATGATGGTGCCTGTTGTCTTGTTTTTTTTTTTACATTTTTTAATCTGTGGTCTGATGGTTTCCTGGCTATGGGGTGCTAAGAGCCACCAGAGATGATGAGCTTGGTTGAAAGATATGTGCGGGGTGCTGATTGTGGTGGCTTTGTAAATAATGCAGCTGGTTTTGAAGATGGTGTGGGCTGACAAAGGGAGCCAATGGAGTTCCATCAGGATGGGGGCAATGTGATCCGATTTCTTCAAGCTCTGGATGAGCCACATTGCAGCATGTAGGAAGCCCCTCATGGGTGTCAGTGTGGTGTCTGGGAGGCCATGAGTAGGGGATTGCCACCATCCAGATGCAAGAGTACGATGGCTTGAACAGCAGTCCTGAAGTTACTTTCTGGAAGAAACTGTTTGACTTTCTTTAGAAGTGACAGCTTGTACCAGACCGTCTTTGTTTTTTGGCATTGTGTTCCTTGAGGGTGCGGTTAGTGTCCAGGCTGGATCCAAGTGACTTGGCATATGGTTGTAATTGAAGAATGAAGCCATGAAGGTTTATGTTATTGAGTAAGCTTTGTACAGTATCTTGTTTGTTGTTCTTGGCACTTAACAGGATTTTTTTCTTGATTGGGTTGAGATTCAGTACGCACAGCACATCCAGGTCTGGATAATGTACAAGCAGTGCTTGTGGCATTGGATGCCTGAAGCAGAGGAGACATTCAAGTAGAGCTGTGTATCATCAGCATATTGATGAATCTTGATGTTGTTCTCTGTGAGTAGAGCACCTTGCGGCTGCTTGTAAAGGTTGAAGATTACAGGAGACAATATAGAACCCTGAGGGACTCCACAGTTTAAAGGAATCTTTTGTGACTTGGAGGTGCCCATGTGAACAAATTGGTGTGTGTTGGAAAGGTAGGAGTAGATCCAGTGAAGGACATTTCCGGTGAATCCCATTCAAGACCACAGGGTGATATTATTGACTATGTCAAAGGCAGCAGAGACATCCAACAAAATTAGGAGGCAGGGGCCATCTTCATCTGTGGTTCAGAGGGCAAAATCTACAATACGTAAAGTAGCGGTCTCAGTGCTACAGCCCTATCTAAAGACTGAATGGAACTTGCACAGGAGATGGTTAGCACATATGTGATCTCGAGTTGAGCATAGCCTGCTTTTTCAAAGATCTCACCAATAAATGGTAGGTGAGTCATGGGCACGTAGCTGACAAAGTCATCAGGATCTAGTGCAAGTTTCTTTAGGAGGGGGAGAATCTGGCCTGTCTTGAGAGCTTCAGGGAAAATATTGTGAGTGAGGGTGGCATTGACAAAGGTAAGCAGGGTTGAGAGATGGTCTTCAGAGAGAGCTTTGAGGAAGGGCAATGGTAAGACATCATTGTCATAAGAAGCATTAGAAGTGGTTTTGCGAGAGTTGAGTATGTCAGCAAGATGTGGGAGAGATAAGGCTTTGAAGGATTCTCTGGGAAGGAGTAGTTGTAAGAGATAAATCTGGATTGGTATCATAATTGTGCTTTCGGATGTTCAGTATTTTTTTATTGAAGAAAATGCTGATGGCATTGCGCTTTCCTGTGGCGTGAGGAATAGGTAGTTCCTGCAGGGGCCTGATGCAGTGCTTTCTTGTCTTGAACAGCATTCTGTTTCTGTTGGGGGTTTCATTGATGGTGATCTTACAGTACTATGCTTTGGCTGATGTGATAAGTATCTTAATACTGAAGCAAGACTTCAGTATTCGAGAGGCCGTCCGTAACACTGGCATTGTGAACCCCTGCATTAGCATCTTAAGTGGGGGGTAACCTCTAAAAGTTTTTTTTTTTTATTTCTTTATTAGTTTATTCTTCCAAATCAGCAGACCATGTATAGTAACAATCATACATCTTGCCTACCTCAGCCGAGGTGGTGAACATTTGAACAATAATACATGTCAGCACTTAAGCCCAAGGTCGCATTGGAAGCGGATTCTCCGTCTTCATTGTTCTCTGCGTTTGAATGAACTTCATCTTAACTCAACTATAATTAAACCCCCCCCTCCCGTCCCTTCCAACCCGCCCCAAAACCCCACCCCTGCTATGTCCACCCCCCCCCTGCCGGGTATGTATAACTCGAGGTCTATGCTTCTTATTACTCATGGTGGGTCTCCTGGTGTCGCTCCCCTTTAGCCTGGGGCCGTCCCCCCTTTGGCAGGCGTCTCCGCTGAGCTTTCTTGTGTGGGGTGTGTGGCCTGTCCCGCTATCTCTTGAATCATCACTCCCCACGCCATTAGCACCTCGGGCAATTTGTCATCTCTCCTGGTGTTACACATGTGCCCTTCCTCTGCCAGAGCCCACTCCCTCAGATCTGTCATCCATTTTGCCAATAGTGGCCCTTGCTGGGTTAACCAATGAATCGCGATGCGCCACTTGGCTATAACAAGGCCCAGAACCAGGAACCGCCTACTCGTCTTACGTTTAGGATCTCGAGGAATCAAGCCCAAGAGACAGGCGCGCGGGTCTAGGGCGATTGTCCACCCTGTTATCCTGGTCAGGTCCTCTAGGACCGCCATCCAGTACGTCTGGATCGTTGGGCACGTCCACACCATGTGTGGAAAATCCGCCTGAGTGTTACAACATCTAGGGCAGTGTGGATCCCTGGAGCTATCGATGGCCTGAAGCCTACGGGGTGAGAGGTAAGTCATATGTATAATATTATACTGGATTTGCTTGAAGCGGTTGCATACCGACACCTTCCGCACACTCTCGTGTATCTTTTCCCATTCCCGTGGTGTGATCTCCTGCGGACACACCTGCTGCCATTTTTCTTCTATTTTTAAGGGGCCATTCTTTTTGTCATCTCTTAGCGCCCTGTAGAGGTGAGTAACAAACTTCCGCCCCCCAGCCATGGTGATCATAGTGACCAGGGTTTGGGTGTGCCCCGGAGCTTTGGGAAACGAGGACCACAGGTGCCACGCCGTTGCCGCTATTTTAGCATATTTCAAAAACTGCCCCGATCCCAGCTCAAAGGTGGTCACCGCCTCCTGATAAGTGATGAATTTATTGTCCGGGTAGAGGTCAGACAACATCAGGCAGCCCCCATATTTCCAGTTAACTGTTGACATAATCTGGTGGATTTGAGCAAAAGGTGGCATTAGCCAGAAGTCCGCCTCCGGGGCAAACGGCCAGTCCTGAATAAGTCTTCGTACCACTCGGTTCCATATTGCAGCTACGAGTCGCACCAATGGAGGACTGCGTTCCCGCAGCCCCCCCGCCCGCCAGAGAAGCGCTCCCAACTGTCGGCCCCCGTAGGTATTGGCCAGCAGGGACCTCTCCCAGGAGGGATCCGCGTCCAACCAAGCTATTGCATGTTGTAGTTGGGATGCGAAGTAATAAAGTTCTAAATCTGGAATCTCTAAACCCCCCTTGCCCCTCCTACGTTTCATGACCTCCAGACTAACCCGGCATCGCTTCCCATTCCATAATAAGAGGACAAGCAGTGCATCCAGTTCCCTGAAGACCCTGTGCGGGAGCTCAAAAAAGGAACCTTGCATTGTGTAGAGACATCGGGGCAGGATCACCATCTTTATCAAGGCGATCTTCCCCATTAGGGAGAGGTTAAGTGTGTTCCAAAAGGCAATACTACCCTGAAGGCCCCGGATTATCCTCCCCATGTTGTGCTGGTAACAAATGGCCTCATTTCTACCAATCCATATTCCCAAATATCGGAGTGTGTCCTCTACCCATGGAAGTTCCATCTCCGGGCACTGGCTTCCCTCCCAATCGCTCTCCGATCCAATCGCGTAAAGCTGAGATTTCGTTTTGTTAATGAAAAGCCCAGAGGCGGCAGCAAACTGCGTCAGTGCAGCAATCAGGGTCGGCAAGGACTGGGTCGGCCGATTCAGGTATATCAACGCGTCATCGGCATACAGTGATACCACATGCTCCGAACCCCCCACCCGTATGCCCTGTCCCTCAAGTACCCCACGGAGATGGCAAGCCAATGGCTCCATTGCCAGGGCGAACAGCAAGGGGGAGAGTGGGCATCCCTGCCACGTCCCCCTTGCTATGGGTATTGTGTCTGACACATATCGTCCCGTGCGAACCCTCACCACCGGTCGGGTATAGAGCAGTTTTACCCAGTTTACAAACCCCTCCCCCAGTCCCATTTTTAAAAGTACCTGCCAGAGATAGTCCCATCGGATCAACTCGAACGCTTGTTCGATATCTAGGAACACTAAGGTGCTCTGTTGGGCCCATCCCTCCAATGATTGCATAACGTGTGCGAGGGGCGGATATTCCGCAACGTATTCCTGCCCGGTATAAAACCGGACTGGTCATCGTGGACCAGCCGCCGAAGATATGGGAGGAGCCTATTAGCTAGCACCTGGCTGATGATTTTAAGGTCCACATTCAGCATTGAAATTGGTCTATAAGAACTGGGGAGCAGGGGATCCTTCCCTGGTTTGGGGATCATCACTATTAATGCTTCCCTCATGGAGTCAGGGAGCAGTCCGCATTCGTTGGCTTCCGCCGCGATTTCAAAGAGTTTAGGGATCAGGACCCCTCCATATTCTTTATATAGTTCCGCTGCTATGCAGTCCGTCCCGGGCGACTTTGCGGTCTTCAGGTGGGCGACCGCCGCCCGTATCTTCTCCCCGCTAAAGAAGCCCCTAAGGCCGCCTGACTCTCCGAGTCTATGCAAGGCAGTTCCACCCCAGCTAAATAAGCCTCCACCACTTCAGGGGCCACGGGGAGTTGGGGCTCAGAGTATGTTCTAAGTAGATGGGTCCGGAAGGCTGCATTGATCCCAGTCTGCGTATTTACCACGTGGCCTAGGTCATTTTTAAGTGCCAGAATCGGGTGGGGCTGAGTCTCTGCCCGAATCAGACGCGCTAGTAGCCGACCCGCCTTATCCCCTTCTGCATACCAGCGACGCCTGCTCGCATTTTTATTAAATTTACCAAGCGAGTCCCATAAGTCCCCTATCTTCCGTCGCAGTTCATCCCATTTAGCCGGCCCCTCCCTGTTCGTGGGAAGCTCCTTCTCCTGTGCCGCCAAGCGCTCCTCATGTTGGTGTAGGTCGTGTTCCAGCACTTTCTTAACCCCCACCTCCATGGACATACATACCCCCGTATCACCACCTTCATCGCGTCCCATTCGATCGCCCTGGTGCTGGCCGAGCCCCAGTTCACCTTAAAATAGGCATCCAGCCCTTTCGATATGGCGCCCTTATAAATCGGGTCCCCAAAGGCTTCGATATTGAGCCTCCATTGCGGTATCTTAGATCTCGGCCGGCCCAGCGAGTATGTTATTAAAAGCGGGGAGTGATCGGACAAATATCGGGCCAGATATTGCGACTCCATTATTTGATGTGCCGCCGTCTTTTGGATAAAGAAGTAGTCCAGCCTGCTATAGGTATTGGCAGCAGGTGTGTGACACGAGTACACTCGACGATCAGGGTTGCGGTGGCGCCATATATCCGTTAAGCCATAGTTTTGAAGCATCCGGCCCATTGCTTCTCTGACTTCAGGTTTAGCATCCAGTTTTGGGGGTGTCTATCTAGCTCCCCGTCAAGGGCACAATTAAAATCTCCTGCAACAACCAATTCCGTGCCGGGATCCAGATCTAACTGTCCCAATACTCGACTTAAAAACCCACCATCATCACTGTTCGGGGCATAAATATTTACCAAGCATATACTGCGCCCATCCAGCGTCCCCTCCACTGTCACAAACCTCCCGTCAGGATCTTGTTTAGTATGTAGAGCCTTAAAGGGAACTCCCGGTGCCACCCAAATAAGCGTTCCCCTGGCAAACCCAGAGTAAGAAGTGGCGAAAAACTGACCCCTCCAACTGCGTTGAACATATTTAAGACAGTCTCCCCATAGGTGCGTCTCCTGGAGCAGGAGCTATACTTATCCCATAACGCCTAAGGTAAGTTGCCACCCGGATCCGTTTGACCCTATTATTGAGCCCCCGGACATTCCACATTATAAATTTATATCTCTGTGTGTTACCTGGCATGCGTCACCAGCTGTGGGTGTCGCGGCACCCGATGTGCGTGTGGGGGACCCCCAATAGTGTTGTAGCGTGACCTCCCATTATGTGAGCTTCTCCAACCCTTAATGATGCAACATAGACCAGACCCGGCAGCAACCCAAACAAATCCAAATTGTGAAACCCCAACTCCCCCACCCACAGGCGGTAGTACCTCATTCTCACAACCCGATCCCGGTCTGAGGACTCAGAACCCCGCCCCAAAGCTCCACCCACCCCTAATTCACCCCTCCCAACTTAAATTAACAATTATAAATGAATTAACTTTCCCAAATCAGGAAACCCCCTCCCCAAACTCTCAGATTCAACCGACTGACTGGCACCACGCGGCCCCGCCCGACCGGCGGTCTAGCCAGGTCGCCTCAGCACTCTACAGCCGGCGAGGCAAAAAAGTATATATGCGAAATAGTGTAACCTCCTCAGAAACTTTCCCAACCCTCCCCCCCCCACAGTGTCTCTGGGCCCAGGGCCCTCTCATACACATCCCTCAGGAATGTCAATTCCAGTGTCCCTCGGGTCAAATCAGGTACTCACAGTGTCTACGACCCAGACCCCCTCGGTTTCAGCTCCAAGTCCGCCACTCACACGTTTCCAGAGCCCCCATCATCCGGGCTGGTGGCACCCTCCAGTTCCGATTGTGTTTCCTGTACCAAACATAGTGGAGAGAACTGGTTCTGCGTGGGGATCACCTCCAAGTCCTTGAGGAGAGTGCCATCCGGTCCCACCAGGATACGTCCACCACCTGTCAGATCTTGTGCCCTCTGTTCTCGTTCCTCATCTCGACGTTGCCGGTTCCGCTGTCGACCACTCCGCCTTCTCTGTTCCTGCCAGCTCCGGTTCTGGTCCTGGCCGGCCAATCCCAACGAGTCCAACCACTCATTTGCCTCCAGTGGGGTATCAAAGAAGTGCACCTTATCTCCATATTGCACTCGGAGCCTGGCCGGAAACATTAAGCTGTACTTAATGGTGAGGTTTCGCAGTCGACATTTGACACCCAGGAAGCCATTCCGGAGGTCCTGCACCTTTTTCGTATAGTCTGGGTAGATATGGATGTCCTGGTTTTCAAATCTGGGCGGCCCATTGATGCGAATATGTTGGAGGATCGCGTCACGGTCCCTAAAATTGAACAGTCGGGTGATCATGGCTCTGGGCGGGGATCCCGGCTTCGGCGGCGGCCCAAGAGATCTATGAGCTCTCTCTATCGCAAACATTTTGGAAAGTCTGAGGTTCGGGAATGTTGTGCCAATCCAATCTTCCAGGAATAGGTCTGCCGCCGGCCCTTCCGCCTTTTCCGGAAATCCCAAAAACGGAGATTATTCCTCCTTGACCGCCCTTCAGCATCTTCTGCCCTATCTTCCAATCGGGCCGTGTGGTCTTGGAGGGCTGTTACCGTTTCCCGGAGCTGACGGACCTCAGTCTGCAAAGCGGTCAGGTCCCCTTCTGTGGTGGTAACCCTACCTGCCACCTTCCTGAGATCCAGGCGCAAATGATTAATGTCCATAGCCATCCCGTCCATTTTGGTTTCCAACGCCACTCTGGAGTCACGAATAGCGTCCAAAATGTCGGCCTTATCACGGGCCGCCGTGCCCTGGTGGGTCCCCTGCTCAGGGTCTGTTCTGAGGCGGTCCGCCGAAGTCGGGCCCGGGAACCGTATATTGCATAATTTTATTTGTTTGGGCACCTCTAAGGGGTCGGTCCCTCCCCATGTCCCGCGCGGCCTTCTTCGGGTGCTTCCTGGTGTCCCCTTAGTCGGGAAAACAGTGATGCCGCAGTTAGTTCAGAGGGGGACACCCAGGCGTACTTCCTTGCCTCTAAATCGGGGCCCCTGGGCCTCAGTGTCATCAATAGTGCACAGGCTACCCCTTCTGCTGGCCGGGGCGGCTATGTGGCACCACCGGTCCTCTCAGCCAGCACCGCCACTCAGTTCAGTTCGTACACACCAGCCCCGGACCGCGTTCGGCCCGGTCTGCCGCCGATCCGCGGAGCGGAGTGCTTCAGGGCCACTCTTGCGCCTCCCGGCTCCGCCAGCACCGGGGGATTTCTTATGGTATGGGGGGGCACCTCACCTCACCACCCGGAGCTTCAGTCGCAGGCCCCGGTCGGTGCAATCCGTCGCACAGGCCTCACGGCGTCTCCCGCGCCACGTCCGGGCACTTCCAGCCCTAGGAAAATCAGGCCGCACCGGCCTCGCCAAGATCGCTTCCACGGCCTCCAGAGTCTCACCAGTCAGGCCGTACATGGTCGTCTCGTTCTTCCTTTACCCCTCCTGGGGCCTCTCATCAGTCCGGCGATGGTGGCAGTACTCGTCCAAGGTGCATGGGCGCCTCAGCAGCCCGCCAGTAAGCCCGGGGCAGCTTGCGGCGATCTCCGCCCCTCAAGGCGGCATGGCGGCCGCCATTGCAGAATGTCGGGCACTTCCAGGCTCAGAAAAAGCAGGCCGCACCGCACCGGCCTCGCCTAAGTCCCGTCCCCGGCCTCTGAACAGCGGCTGGTCGGGCCGGTCGCAGCTGCCGCTGTCCTTCTTTACCCCCGCCTGGGGCCTCTCAGCAGTCGGTCAATGGCAGCGGGGCCCACCAAGATTCACGGGCGCCTCCACAGCCCGGCAGCAAGCCCAGGGCAATTCCCGGCAATCCCCACCTTTCACAACTGTACGGAGGCCGCCATTTGCAGGGAGCAGGATTCTGACGGGTCTCCAGCGGCCCGTAGCGACGTTCTTCGGTTATAACCAATGTCTCGTACCACAACCGGGACCCTCGGCATCAGGGGGGTGTCGCCAGCAGCCCGAGCTACGAAGGTCACCATAACGCCAGGATTTAACAGGATTTCAGCCGTTGGGGCAGGAGCAGCGCAGATCCGCGTCTAGCCGGCCATGTAGTCAGGCCACGCCCCCAACCTCTAAAAGTTAATTAGGTTTACTACGTGCTCTGCAGGGCTGTATACAAAACCTCATAAAACACTCTAAGTATAGGGCAGGGAAAGGCTAAGAGGTGGGGTCAAGTGCTACCATGAGCCAAGTTCAGTAAAGAAGAGAGAGAGAAATGACGCAAACAAAGAAAAAGCGGGCAGAGTGAGCAGCAAATAGTGAGTGTGGGAGAAAGGCATGTTAGAAAGAAATGTGATAAAAGAAAACATTGTGGTAGTTAGAAACTGGAAAGGAGGAAGGGGAGAAAGAAGAAGGGAGGAAGGAAAGAAAGAAGAAAGGGTGAAAGTAAGGAAAGGAGGAAGGGAGGGAATATGAAAGGGAGGAAGGAAAGGTGGAAGAAAAAGTGAAAGGAAGGAAGGGTGGGTAAAAAGAAAAAAGGAAAGGTGAGTGCAGGGACGGATATCTGAAAGGATGAAATGCTGGATGGAATGCTCAAAGGATCAGTTGGTGAAAGGATGTAAGGCAGGGGAAAAGGATTGATGGAGGGGTGAATAGATGAATGGAAGGATGGACAGACGAGTAAAGGGATGAATATCTGTAAGAGAGAAAGAATGAATAGATCTATATATGAAGGGATTGGTCACTGGTTGGATGGATGAAAATCGAAAGGTGAAAAGGTGGACGGATGGGTGAAAGGATTGATGAATGTGTGGACCTATGGATGGATGGCATTTCAATGGATGGTTAGAATAATGAAAGTATTGATTGAAGAATGAAAATGTGAACACATGATAGATGGGGAGAAGAATGGCAGGATGAGTGGATGTGAGGATGAAGGGAACTATTCTCTCACTCAGTGTCACAATAGTGCTCTGGGTGAAAGTGAGGGTGTTTTAATTTTCTGTCTAATGCTTTGCTCAGGAGTTATGTTTTTCTTCCATCAATTAATGAATACTTATTCTATTTAGCACCTCTACCTCACTTATGCTTTTTTTTTTTTTTTATAGTATTATTTCCTAATTTAAGGCTGCACACTTGATGAGATGCCTTTACAGGGATTCAAATTCTTGATATGCACATCGGTGCATGACTCGGTGGTGAGTGTTCACCTCACTGAACCATACCTGTAGATAAGCATTAGATACATATGGGCTGCATCACGTCAACTGACCAGGTGACATCCCACATGGCAACACTGCTATAGTAATGTCCCAATTAAATAATCAAATGTTTGTGATGTATAATACTGCTAAAGCTGACTTAGCTTAAGGGCATTGCTAAACTGGTTGCGGTTGAAATATGCTTTAATGTTGCTTGATAGTTGTTACATAGTTGTCCCCTGCTACCTGTCATAGTCCACCGCCTGCTTACCATTTTTAAAACCTGGGGACAGAGCAGACTTCTTCTGACTGAAGGTGTCAATGTGCATCAAAGCAGAACTGAAAAACTGAATGACATAGGTACAGCTCTAAAGTTCAGGAATGTGAAAGAAGCCTGCAGATTCTTCTGGATCTATTGATAAATGGAATTTACCAAACGAGAAGCTAACTGCAACACAACAGAGCACTTTATGATACAACAGTTGGTATAACCAATAGGTCTGTCTGGAGTGAGGTAAAACATGCAAATAGCATTTGTTCAATTTGCATTTGCATGTTTTTGGCTTTTGGTGGTAATGGTGGTGGTCAGGGGCGCAGGGGGGCTAACACTTAGAACTATGGGGGTGGAGCCATCTTCAGAGCTGAATCAAAGTCACTTGTGAGGTTCCCTTCAATCATCTGGTATAATACTCGATATGGTGTGTCATTATTCTCAATGATATGTGGCCAGTAATGCATTTTAAGTGCACCGGGCAGTAAGGTTGGGCTTAGCATAACAAGATTTAACAACTCTTAAAATGGGAGGGATTTCCCTCAAAGAATTTTAGATGAATGAATAAGAAATGCTGCTTTGTTGTATTACATATAAATCCATTAGACTTGGTAAGGTGCAGAATTTCAGGTTCTAGTTTCTGGGTCAAACAGCAGCTAATGATGCATTCTGTAATGCACTTTTCCAATTCCATTAGTCTCAACCAAATCGTCTTAAAAACAAGGCAACAATTAATTTGGTGGTAGCTACCACCAAATTAAGTTTTGCAAATCAATCACAATTTTGTACTTATTGTTATGTTCATACCATATTTACCAGCACACACTACTAACACGTGTGCAGGACAGATGTTAGTACATGACTCAACTGTTTTGCAGTCAGAGGGAAGAATGCCTCTTGTCCGGGCTCGATAACACATAGAATGTTGAATCTGTATTTCCATGCTTCTAACTGTTACCCCTGAGTTTTACCTGCCATCCAATATTCTTTGTCATGATATGCTTTGGCGTTTCCCTGGCCTGAAATGGACCTCACATTTGGAAAGATGTTGAGTTACAGAGACAGAAATTGATCATGAAGTATGATTCCAAAGTGCCACCACAACACAGAATCTATGCCAAAACTTGCAACATACTCATAAGCACTGGCAGCTGCAGAATATCATATAGTATTACATTTGAAGAAACTAGTTGGCAACATTACTTGAACTCATCTTCAACTCTGTAAAATGTTTGCAGATTATATAATGCATGTAAGCAGCAAGAGTGATGGGGTCAAATCAGAAATGGGATTGAAAAAGTTCTGGATCATCAGGAGTAATTAGTGTTAGGAAAAGAGTAAGTTGGAGACATACTAGGTTCTACTGTGTTGCAGCAGACAGAGAAGTGGGCAAAATATATAGGATCAGCAATCCTAATTCCAACTTCATTTGAATTTCAGAGGTATAGCACTGGCTCTTCTGAGCAGGAAACAAGTAATTTAAGACAATAAATACCTGCACTTGGTATCTACCATTTGAAGAACTGCCCTATTTGTAGACTCAACTCACAGTCATCTCTAACTCTGGTATTTGCTTGTCTGCATCACCATTTCCTGTCACTGGCTCACTTCTAGTTTTCTCTCTTACTTTCCTGTTTCTCCCCCTCCCTTGGTGAGTCTCTCTTCTGTTCTCATCCGTCTCCCTTCTTTTATGTCTTTCTCTGACCACATTAATTTCCTCATTCTCTTTCTGTCTTTCTCTGCCTCACTCTATATAGTTCTCTTCTATTTATTTTGCACTTTTTCAATTATTTGCCTCTCTATCTGGCTATACCCGCATCTCTTTTTCCTTTCTCCTACCATTGTTGTCTATCTCATTTTTTCAGAGACTATTCAGAGGCATTCGTGTGCTCTGAACATCTGCATGACCTGCAAAAAGCCTTCAACAGGTACAGTGCAGTCTGAACATCACTAAATATTTAGTACAGAAAACTGCAAATTCAGGACATCTGCTCTTGCAGCTTAATATTATTGCCCAAGCCTGGGCTATCAAATCCAGCAAAGCCAGGCCCAGCAATTACCACAGGCAGCACTATTGCTTACATGTCATGCCTTAAGCACATGAGCAGTGAATCTGAGAGTGCTGTGATATTATAGTTAACCAAAACAGGATTAAGAGTTTTGATCATACATCTAACATTTCAAAATCACACAGGAATGATGTCATAAAATGAATTATTTATTCTTCATACTTTATGGCTATAGCATAGGAAAGTAAGACAATAAGAAGTCTAGAGATTTGGATGGTATATTACAACTAGGGCTCCCGGTTTTATGGTATTTATTTCTTTACCATTTCCGTCTGTATTTATCCATATCTATTTTTTTGTCATTTTATCTGTATTTATCCACATTTATTTTTGTCACAAGCAAAAGAAGATTCTGCAGCTAGTATTTTTTCTTATTTATGCGAGAGAGGGACTATGGAGAGATTGTAACGACTGCACGCACTTAGAAAGTTACAAAACACTGAAAGGCAGAACATTCTATTTCAAACAAAAAGTGTGCATTTAATGTACAGAATTCCAGGGAACATTAAGCAAGTAACGTTAAGCACCGTGTTCGAAGAGGGAGTGATGGGGGATGGGGGATGGAGCCTCTCTTTTGGCAATGTTTGAAATTTTTGTTATTGGGATGGCATCAAACTGTGTTACAAAATCTCTCTTGAAAGTTACCTGCAACCCGTTCTAACCCTTCGTGATGCAAAGAGCAAGCGCAGCGTTATTGAGGAAGATTAGAAAAGGAATGAAGGCATGAAAGCTAAAGGGAAATTACTTCTGCTAAGGCAACATTAACGGAAGGAGACTGCGATCCACACATCTCGCTGGAGAGGGCTAGTTGCACAGAAACCGCTGGCATTACACATGCAAACAGTAAAAAAAAAAAGGGGGGGGGAAGAAAGAATTTCATGTTTTCTTGAAACGGGGTCACAATCATGTTTGTACACTAGCGGTATGTAATTTGTTTTAAATTCCTCGATGCCTGCCAGTTGCAACCGAGAATGCCACTACCTGCAGTGCTAACAGGTCTCTGCCTTGCGCCAATGATTGCCATTCACAGGCTACCTTATTGGCACGGACCCCAGCAGGCCCCGCCAGATGATGCCTAAAGCTTTCTATCAGTGAGTCGGCCTGCTAATGCAATTATTAGCACCTCGTGCTCGGCAATTAGGCATTCTATGATGGACACAGTGTTGTTTTAAACCTTAAGTACTCGCACTTCTTACTGCGACCCCTCCCCCTTAACGTGCAACACCTGCTGCCATCTGCTGCCTTGTGTACCTTAGCAGTTCTCTTAAAGGGGCCGTAGTGGTGTAGATTACTAAGAGGAGCTTGCCGAGGTAAACCTGGGCAGGAGTGGGGCTGCGGCGCACAGTTTGTTAGTATTTTCCCGTTTTTAACTTATAAATACAGACAATGGAAAAATAGTTTTCCGTCTGTATTTATATGTAAAATTCCGTTTAAACGGAAAACCGGGAGCCTTAATTACAACATACAATACTATTCAGGACGTATCCATAGTGTTGGTGTGTGAGACAAAAGAACCAAGTCGTATTGTATGAGCATCTGAAAAATGTGAGGTGTGCAATGGGAAGTGGTGATGTTGATGGTTATGAAAGCTCAAAAGGAGGCTCCTCACATAGGTAAGCGTTCATGTAGAAAACATTCTGCTACTGTTTCTTTTAAAAAAACACTCAAACAAGCTTTTCTAACGAATCCAGGGGATATTAGCAACAACTTGCGATAATTATCGCAAACCGCGCTTAGCGCGTTTTTTTATCGCCGCGTATCGCTGGATATTATTGTAGAGATAACACGCTATTAGCAACGTTTATCTCCAATGCGATAAAATATCCAGCGATAGCGGCGAAATGCGTGAATCTCGCTGGAAATCAAGCGATATTCACGCATTAACGCCATGTGGGACTTAGCCTGACAATCCACCTCCCATTCAACAAACAGGTAAGTCATGTTTTTAGCAGGTGTTAAATTCTAGCGATATTCGCGCTTAGCGCGAATTTTTTTATCGCTTCGCCTGCGTTGCTAATAGGGGAAAGTTGTGTTAGCGACTGTTTTCAGTCGCTTTTAGTTGGGAACGCCTACCTTGCATGTCATTAGCGATAATTATCGCTGGCATGCAAGGCGATGGGAAAGCGAGCCGCTTTTGCCAGAAAGCTGTCGCTAACGCCTGTTAGCAACAGCTTGCTGATAGAGGCGATAAAAAAATCGCCGCTTTAGCGGCAAAAAGTGCCGCTAAAGCAGCGAAAAAGCCCTTGCTAATACGCCCCCCAGTGTCGATCCAGCACAGTTGAATTTCAGTACCATATTGCCAGGTTTAGTAAAGAAAAGGTCTTCAATGTATCCAGTATAACTCAGTTTAACTTGATATTACTATGTTTACTAAACTACATCTTCATCACCTCTGGGGATCAAAAAGCACGACTGCACTGTGCACACTACACAAGTATGAATTTGAAAGAGCAACACCATTCTCACCTTTGTTTCTCTATCATGATTATCCAGTGCTTGGCAACCAAGCTTGTACCTTGATAAACTGATATCCGTCACAATCCGAGCATATTTCCAACAAACCATTAAAAACACATGTTGTGTATGTATTGTTGTTATTTCCCTTTAATTGTTGCACGAGCCTTATGTTCTTGCTTGCACGAGCCGCATTAGCTCCCTTGTTTAGATTTGTAAGTTCAACTGCTCTGTCATTGTTCTGGAGTTTACAGAACCCGGAGAGCAGTTGAGCAGGAAGAAAAGAATAGGACGTGTTCAGGGAGCTGTGCTGGTGGCGTGTTCCTGTACTGGATTAAACTTCTAAAATCTACATTTTGTGTAGCATCTTTACTCTACAATTTTGGCGACGATCTTCAGGAGCACCCACGAACCCGATTTTACTACTTTTCGTTTTCCTCGTCAAAACTGTTTGATCTTCGTGTGCACAGTGCAGTCTCTTTGGATATTTTCTTTGTTGGTTCATTTTTTTTAAAATTTATTTTTTATTTTTTATAACATACTCGTTCTTTTGGATGGAATTTCTGCCGGTTTCGTTTTGCTGAAACATTTATCGGCGTTTTACTGACAGAATGGACTTATTCTGCTTATTCCGCATTTTTTAAAAGAAAATAAATTAATCAACTTACTGTCCACTTTGGAATCCTGCTTCTTTTACGTCGGATTTAGAAATCTGGCTTCAACTTTGTTCTTCCGTGGAATCTCTGCTCTCAGGAAGTGTTCGCAGAGCAGACGCACGCTTCTCGTCACAGCATTTAAAAATGTAAGCATGACACTTGTGTGGTATGGCACTCTGGACAAAAAATCCATCTCTGCATTTGATGCAATGCTGTTTTTTGTTGTTGTCAAACTTTCTTTATTAAGTTTTGCAGGGCACATTTACATACATACCTAGTGCAATATAAAGAAGCCTAGAAATATTACATGGATATTGCTAATGGTGTTGTCAGGTGCTCAAGAGAAAATACAGCATTTCCAGTACACATAATAAAGTCAAATGCATCTATGTCAAAATTTTTGCGTCAGAATGTATAAATCTTGCACCCAGTTTATCCCTCCCTCCTCCCCTACAAATTCCCAATGGTAAATCATGAGTGTGTGTAGTGAAACTGTGTAACGTGTGAAAGGTGTGAGTGAGCTGGTGGGCATGGAGCATCATATTTGTGATTTCTTGTCTCTGGGAGATGACTCTTGGGTCTCTAAACATGGTCAGTACTGGAAGAGGTGGAGTGCTCGAGTGGGAGAGGCACTAAGTGGACGACCTTCTGAAACGAAGGAGAGCAACAGACCCCACTGATATTCAAAGTTTTTGTAGTTATCCATTAAAATATCAGCCATTTGTTCCATTGCCAGTGCTTGCCACAGCCTAGCATGCCATTACGAAAGTGAGAGTGCCATGGTCTTCTTCCACACTCCTGCTATGGCCATCTTAGCTGTGCCTAGAGATAGCCACATATTAGAGTGGTTGCTAACTGTCTGATGCTCAAGAGTCTCATGTCGTATACCCAGTAGGGCAAATCCTGGTGTAGAAGGAGAAGGTAGCCCAATATGGTTTTAATTTGTGCCAGAATTTCTGCCCAGAAGGTTGTAATGATCGGACTATCCCACCAAATGTGTCAAAAGTCACCCTATAGTCGACACCCCCTAAGGCATGTCAGTTGTGTTAGGGTAGTATATTTTAAGCTTAGTAGGGTAAAGATACCAATCGAATAATGATTTTTAATGAGCTTACCTTATCCCTATCCCTAGAGAGTGATTAAATCTGGGGATGTCCCTTCATGACTTCTGCCATTGTTTTTCTGGTATGTGATTGCCCAGTATCTTTGTCCAAAATTGTATGTGGTGGGGTTTGGTCCTGGGGAAGGTTTCAAGCAGATGGTGTAAAGAAAAGAGATAGAACCCTTTACTCCTCCTGCATGGCGCACATATTTTTCAATGTGGGAGAGATCTCTGGTAGCCGCAAGGCACATGTCTGTAAGGATAACCTAATGTTTTAGTTGAGTGTAATGATATCTCTAGGAGGCTGGTAAGCCAACATCCTGCAGGCAGTACTCAAAAGTAAGAATGATTGATCTGCTGTCACTTGGGGTAAATCTACTTCCTGCAAATATTTAAGCTGTGACTCCTCGCTCTGTGATTCAGACTATTAGAGGGCTTTATAAAATCACTGAAGGCTTCCACTTTGTCTTTCTCAGTCTTGGCTACCTCTCCCGTCTCTTTGCAAATATGAGGGAGGCAGTCTTTCTCGTGTTTTACCCTTAGCTGACGTGCCAAATGGGAGCCCACCTTGTTCTCTTTATTGTATGTTGTGTGTTTAAGGCATAGCAGAGTGAATTCTGCTCCATTGGTGTATATTACATTCACTTTCCCTCTTAGAGCTGTGACCTTCCGCTGCAGTGTTAAGGTGGGAGTATCTTTATGAGCCCTCTCTGCCATCTGAAACTCCTTCTCAAAAGTAAGTCTATCTTGGATTTTCTGTTTGGCTAATGTAGATAGCACGTAGATACAATTCCCTCTAATTGCTGCCTTGAAGGCATCCCACGTGGTGGAAAGACTGGTGTCTTCAGGGTCTTTTAATTGGAAACATTCCTAAATGGCTTTACGAATTTCATCCCAGAGGAGACGGTCCCTGATGAGAGACCCCTGGAAACAACCAGTGACGGAGTCTAGGCGGGGGCAGTCCAATCCAATGTGATCTCCACTGGGGAGTGGTCGGATACTGCCATAGGGTGAAAGTTGGTTGCCATAATAGTAAGCTCTAAGGATTAGCTAATAAACATGTAGTCTAGACGTGAGTAGGAGCGATGGGAGTGGGAAAAGAAGGTATAGTCTCAGGTGGATGGGTGCATTGTCCTCCAGGCATCTATTAGGCCCATAGATTGCATAGCTTTTTTAGGGCTTTAGTGAAATTGCCTGCGCCAGTTCTTTGCGGGTGAGTGCTATCCACTTTTGAAACCCAAGTAAGGTTAAAGTCTCCCATTAGTAGAATTCCACCCTCCGCAAAGCCCCCCAAGAGAGTGAGGAAGGAGTGCAGAAAGGTAGCTTGTGCAGTATTCAGGGTTATCATGCACATCTTGCCCAGTAGTATCCCTTTCACCATTATTACCCTTCCTTCTTTGTCTGATTTGCTGCCTAGTGGATGGAACGTGAGAGAGGAGAGTGGAAGAGAATGGTCACTCCATTGTGTTTGGTAGAAACTGAAGAACGATAAATGACAGGGTACGCTTTACGCCATAGTCTGTGATATTCGTTGCGTTCGAGGTGGGTCTCCTGCAATGCCACAATGTTGTGCCTCCTATCTACCAGGTATTTCCACAGTTTATGCCTCTTGGCCTGCAAATTGAGCCCTTTAATGTCTCATCCTAGTGTAATTAACACCATGCTAGTGTTGGCTGGATAATGGCAATTATGCCTACCCAACATGTCTCTTCCCTGGGGTCCCAGTAATTCCCTTCCTTCCCGAGGCCCCCGTCCTCTGCCCTCCCTGGCTCTCCCCACAACCCCATCCCACACATTGCCTTGGTCTCACTCATAGAATAAAAGTAAATAACAGAACAAAAACATTTGGGAACACCGTTCCCCAACATCTTTGTAACAATAGGGTAAATTGTGTTCTTGAGCTTGTTAGTCATGAACCACTTTAAGCATTCGCCCTAAGATAACATTTGATCAACATACCAGCATGCAACTTCGAAGCTGAAATAAATCTCCCAATATCACTGGGCATAGTGCACCATATAGATTCCTCCAGTGGAGGCAGAATTTGGTGGGAACTGATTGAGAATATTCTGCGTAGTGGGGCCCACCGTACGGATGCATAGTAGATAATGAAAAAAATTCCCCTCTGGTACACAAGATTTAGTCTCTGTGTCTGCCTTCTCAGCGCTTTATATTCAGAAGCCTGGATGGGCATTTCAGCCTGTTTTCCCACACTTTCCATGCCGTCGTGACCGCCGTTGTGAGAGCCATTGTCGTGTGCCAGTACTGGTCGTGTTACTCGTGGATTGTCCTTCGTTTGATCCTCCGAGTGATCTGGTTTGGAGATTGTTAACCCGAGCAGAGCTGCTGCCTCATGAAGGTCCAAGTAATGGTATGGCTTGTTCTGGTAGTTGAAGAAAAGACCAAAAGGATAAGTCCATCTGTGTTTGATGTTCTAGTGGCCTAGTGTGTCTGTAACTGGCTTGAACTGTAGACGTCGAGCTAGAGTGGCTGGGGCGATATCTTGGAACATGGAACATGATACTCCTTCAAAGGATACCTCTTCAACTTTCCTCGCTGCTTGCAGAATTGTGTCTTTCACTTTGAAAGAATGGAGCTTCTCCAAGACGTCTCTGGGGCGCATTCCCTCTCTGTGGATCAAAGGACCAACCCGTTCAAGCTTAACTTTGGGACCATTCATCCCCAGGAGTTCTGAGAACAGGCCAATCACAAAAGCCTCCAGTCTGATCCCTCTGCTCCCTCCTCCAGGTGTCATAGTCTGATATTGTCGCGTCGTGAGCAATTTTTCAGGTCTTCACACTTTAGTAGTGTAGCCTTTATGTAGGTTTTAAGATTATTGGAGGAGCTTTCGCGCTTGCTCACCCGTTGTTCTAGGGTCTGACATATATTGTCCAGCTCAAGTGTCCGTATTTTAATGGAGTCTACATCTTATTGAAGAGCGGTGAGCTTTGAGGTGAGATCTGATCGAAGAGCTTCCAGGGAGGTAGTGCGGTCAGCCCTAAGTTCTTCCTGCAGTTCTTTTTTAAAGTTCTGAAGGGAGGATAGGAGATCTTCATTAGTTAATGCCATTTCACCGTACTGGGTTGCAGGTAGGTGTGAGTCTCTTGTTTCGGCTGGTTGAAAGTAGCTCGACACCCTATTTGTTTGCAATTTCTTCAGAGGCATGTAGAACATAGCTGCTAACACGGGAAGAAGATTAGCAACTAGACCCCTCTTAGGGCTCTTTCAGGTGGATCCAGGAGAGCCAATCAGTGTGTCTCAGCCCTCGTTAGATATCTTGGACCCTTTTTGGGGCAGCTGAGGAGGCCCAATATGAGAAGTCCCATCTAATTGAGGGGGTATAAAACTCCGTTGTAGTGGGGTGGCATTGGATCAATACCCGCCAATGATGGAAGGGAGCTTGTCCAAGTAAGGTAAGTGGATGCCTAGCGCACTAGCGTTTCGCCAGTAGACTCTTTCATGCTCCTCAGTCAGTCCTGCTCTGCCTGCTCTAGGGCCACATGTAGGGTGTGCAGCAAATGCAGGAGATATTTGATTTGATATTATGGGTCACCATCTATCCTATCACTTGCTACAGGAATCGCTCAGGGCCTCAGGGAGGGAATCCCTGATTTCTACCTCTTCCTTTATTTCTTTTGCCCCATTTCCCGGTGTGGGGTTGTAGGGTCTCAGGCCCCAGGGTCGCTGGGGGCTCCAAATCCACAGTGCTGCCGAGGGAGTTCAGTGGTGGACAGGAAGTAGCTGGGGATTCATTGGCTGGCGGCAGTGTGGGGCATCCAAGGCTGGCTACTCCAGTGATCTCCCCTCCCCAACTTCCGTATCTGGTGAGTTCTTTGTGTGGCTGTGTGGAGAGTGGTGATGCAGGAAGTGTGTCTCTGAGTCATCTGCATCTGCCACAGTATGGCAGCAGGACTGAATGGCGGTGCGGCTGATCATGGCATAGCGCATCTGCCATTTTGAAGTCAGGCAGCGGGACCTCCACCTGTGCCACAAAGCCGCCACACGAAACAGTGCAGTTCTTCCTCAAGTGCGACTGCCAGTGTCTTTGCAGCTCTGGCACACCGTGAGGGGTGGCCAGAGTTAAGTTGCCCCCACCGGGCCACCAAGTCCCCATAGCTGGCGTGGGTATTGCCGTATGTGTCGCCACTTCCCGGCCTGCACCACCACACTGTCTTAAAGGTGGGTGGACCTCATCGGAGCAGGTTGCTGGTATAGGTGCTCTTTGTCTGCCCCACTGCCAACACCTCCACGAGGGCTATGTCGGGTGCTCCGGTTATATCTGGTTGGCAGCCACTCCTCCCACTGGTTCCCGCTATGGCCTGCAGCCTCCATCCTGAGAGACTGTGTGGAGTCTCTCGTCTGTGCTGCGGGGGGATTAAGCCGCATCTCCTCCTGTACATCTCATTCTCTGCTGCTTCAGGGGCATGGTGGGGGTTGATTTGTTCCCGGTGGGTGCTTGCTACGTTGAGTTTTTAGGCGAATGCAGCAGAGCTTGCATGGCTCACGTCCGTGCAGCCATGATGCTTAGACACGCCCGCTGCAGGTTCTTTTTACCATGGATGGAGCCAAGATATCAAGACCTATCCATATGCTACAAGACATACTCAAGTAAGTCTTGACTGAGGGTAACCATTGGGCTCCTTCATACCTCTCCTTCAGCAGAAACAGCTTTGTGTATTTATATCGGAACTGCCCCATTTGCAGCCCTATGTCTTTGCAGCTACTAGTCACGGTTAGATTTTCTCTGTGGTGGAGGGTGCCCACAGGTCCGGGGGCACAGACTCTGATGCAGCAGCATTTAGTGAAGACAGACCTGGAGATAGGGGCCAGAAGTTCAAATCAGTATATCTCTGCAACCGTGTAACTGTTTTAGATGCAGTATTTAGTTATTTACTAGGTTTTGCTTCACCTAATTACCTCTCAGACTTCTCCAGGCAAGGAGATGGAACCAAGGGGGTCACCAACCCTCTTGGAGGCAAAGAGGGACATGCATTGGTTTCCCTGCAATGCTAACGAGGTCATGGAAAAAAGAGGGTCATCAAACAGTGATGCTGAGTGATGCAGACAGATGTGTATTCACTGCACAGCACCTTGGCAATGTTGTTTCCTGGAGCAGCATGGACTTCGCAACATCTCCAATAGGTCCTATGCAGATGAGCTGTTCAGCTCTTTCCAAGCAGGTTCTTCTCTTTAGACTGGGGTATGTCAACAAGAACTCTCTCTTTTAAAAATGTAAGCTTCTGCGGAAGGAGGAGGAGGAGATGGGAGTGCTCTATGAGAGGCCCTCAAAGCAACTTCCAGTGCTGGCCACTAATATCCTTCACCCAATCTTACCCTATACCAGTGTTGGACTGCCCTGTCAGGCAGTCTGGCACTGCCAGATGGGCCAGGTTCAAAGGGCCAGTGTGGGGCTGTTGTTTTTCTCACATGGGCTGCAAGGATAAAGAAAAAATAAACTGCCTGATTCAAGCTGGCCCATCTGCAGTGCCAGACACCCCAGCACTGCACTGTGCTCTACTGCTGGGGAAGTGAATGAAAAAAACCATCTTCCATTCTAGGTTGCCAAACTCACAGGGGAGCAAAAATGGATGCCCTTATACATTCTTCTAAATTCTCCAAACACAACCCACGACATACAAAGCGTACATACTCTCTCACATGTTTCTAATCATATGTAAACAAATTGTTATGGGAGAATTGCAGAACCTTTCATATGGGGCAGACCATTAGTCTCCCGCACTGAAGTAGACAGGTAAAAATACATGTGCCTTTAGTAAGATTTATGGTGCTACTACCGCCAGTCCCACAGTGCCTCAACAGAGAGGACAGTAGTCATGCTCATATAGAAGGTGCACTTTGTCTGCCTTCTCAACCTCAAAGCAATGCTCTAGGGTTTAGGACCATGTAATAGGGAGGCACCTCAGAGATCTCTGTGGACTGTTGGGCTCACTGAGGGAAAACAAAAAAGACAGACTATTACTTGAAAAACACCAAGGACATGACAGCATACTCTTCAGAGCCATGCAAGAGACTTTTTCTCCCAAGACTGACTTGGTGACTTTAATCAAGCATATTAATTAATGCTGTGCTCAACAAAACACTGAAATGTATTCTTTTCTCTTTCTAGTCATAACCACATTTCACTTCTCGGTTGTCCCCATATAACCTGGTACAAGTAGTGACTCTTGATTTTCCTGGGACACGCCATCTTCCACTGCTGATTGGACCCTACGGACACCTGATTCTTAGGGTTCTTGAATTCCCACTTCGTGGTGGAGACTCATATAAGAAGTGTCTTTGGTTGGGTCATGCCATCTCCAACCTTGGGTGGATCACCTAAACTCATGTATGAATGGGGTCTCTTGATTTTCCTGGTTCAGAGCATCTCTCTTCTTTGGTGCACCATGTAACAATCATGTGTGTTGATTCTCCTTGGATCACACCCTTCCTTTGCCTGGCTCCAGTCCAAACCCACAACTACTCACCAGGCACAGCAGAAATAACCCACTCAAACAAAAACATTCTAAATAATGATGGTAAGTGTGGTAGAGTAAATGTATGCAAAAGCAGCTCTATTTTCCAACATCTTTTCTGCTTCGTACCTTGGTTAAGCCCAGCAAAATATTGCCACAAGTTTGTAACACACCACTGAACTTCACACACAACACCAAAATACTTTCAATATAGACCACAATATGAAACATACTGCCTACCAGCAGTACATAAGAAGCTGAGTATATGCTTACCCGACCACCCAGAAAACACTTTCAGGCATTATTAGGGATAGGAAATTGCTATACAAATGCTACAATAAAATACAGCAATCCACAAAGCCATTACCAAAATCAGTTCAGTAGGTCTGGTTATTATCCAATGAAAATGAAATGGACGTTACATAAAGGAACTGGTAGGAAATGCACTTCATTATCTATCTGGCATATAGGAATGGAGCCTAATCAAATGTCCATTTTTTATAATAAAGTTACACTCGGGCAAACAAAGGTAATACCATTCTAACCGATGTACATTTATACCAACAAAGTACATTTGACTCTATTGATGTTCATCTGCAGACACAAATGTACATTTATATAGTGTCTGCACAACACCACATTAACAGGAGTCAACTCTACTCTCACAAACTGATCTGAGCATAAACGTATCTGTATATATTCAAGAAAAACATAAAATAGGATGCATGCCTATCTGCCAAACCAATGGCCCGCCCACTCTATTTGGAGTCAGGCAGACGGTCATGTTTCTGATGGTGGTGCCATCTCTGGCTCTGCCTGTGGAAACCTTACACTGACAGCCTGACTGACACGGGCCTTTGGTGTAAGTACATCCACATCCACATCCACATCCCGCCACACAGCTCCGCCACATCCCGCCACACAGCTCCGCCTGTGTTGTCCTGCCCGCTGCTGCTGCTGGTAAGCTCGCCCCTCTGCTGTTGCCTTGGTGCCCGTTTTGCCTCTGTCCCCCCGTGCCCCCATTTTGTGTGCCCGTTTCGCTTCTGTTTCCCCTTGTGCCCCCATTGCTTGTGTCCTTTTTCCTTCTGTCTCCCTTCGTGCCCCCGTTGATTGTGTCCTTTTGCTTTCTGTCTCCCTTTGTGCCCCCGTTGATTGTGTCCATTTTTGCTTTCTGTCTCCCCTCGTGCCCCCATTGATTGTGTCCATTTTTGCTTTCTGTCTCCCCTCGTGCCCCCGTTGATTGTGTCCATTTTTGCTTTCTGTCTCCCCTCGTGCCCCCATTGATTGTGTCCATTTTTGCTTTCTGTCTCCCCTCGTGCCCCCGTTGATTGTGTCCATTTTTGCTTTCTGTCTCCCCTCGTGCGCCCGTTGATTGTGTCCTTTTGCTTTCTGTCTCCCTTCATGCCCCCGTTGATTGTGTACATTTTTGCTTTCTGTCTCCCCTCGTGCCCCCATTGATTGTGTCCATTTTTGCTTTCTGTCTCCCCTCGTGCCCCCGTTGATTGTGTCCATTTTTGCTTTCTGTCTCCCCTCGTGCCACCGTTGATTGTGTCCATTTTTGCTTTCTGTCTCCCCTCGTGCCCCCGTTGATTGTGTCCATTTTTGCTTTCTGTCTCCCCTCGTGCCCCCGTTGATTGTGTCCATTTTTGCTTTCTGTCTCCCCTCGTGCCCCCGTTGATTGTGTCCTTTAGCTTTCTGTCTCCCTTCATGCCCCCGTTGATTGTGTCCATTTTTGCTTTCTGTCTCCCCTCGTGCCCCCCATTGATTGTGTCCATTTTTGCTTTCTGTCTCCCCTCGTGCCCCCGTTGATTGTGTCCATTTTTGCTTTCTGTCTCCCCTCGTGCCCCCGTTGATTGTGTCCATTTTTGCTTTCTGTCTCCCCTCGTGCCCCCATTGATTGTGTCCATTTTTGCTTTCTGTCTCCCCTCGTGCCCCCGTTGATTGTGTCCATTTTTGCTTTCTGTCTCCCCTCGTGCCCCCGTTGATTGTGTCCATTTTTGCTTTCTGTTTCCCCTCGTGCCCCCATTCTGCTGTGCCCAACTTTGCCTTCTGTACCGCCGCCGCTGCGTCCCTGCGGCCCTGCCCCCCTGACTGCCCATTCGCTGCCCCTGCCTCCTGCCTCCCAGGTGCTCCTCCCTCCCAGCTCCCCATATATGGCGGCCGCTGCGCGGTGAGGCGAGCGACCCTTGACCTTGCCAGGTAGGTCGCTCCCCCGCCACACAGCTCCGCCAGTGTTGTCCTGCCCGCTGCTGCTGCTGGTAAGCTCGCCCCTCTGCTGTTGCCTTGGTGCCCGTTTTGCCTCTGTCCCCCCGTGCCCCCATTTTGTGTGCCCGTTTTGCTTCTGTTTCCCCTCGTGCCCCCATTGCTTGTGTCCTTTTTCCTTCTGTCTCCCTTCGTGCCCCCGTTGATTGTGTCCTTTTGCTTTCTGTCTCCCTTCGTGCCCCCGTTGATTGTGTCCATTTTTGCTTTCTGTCTCCCCTCGTGCCCCCATTGATTATGTCCATTTTTGCTTTCTGTCTCCCCTCGTGCCCCCGTTGATTGTGTCCATTTTTGCTTTCTGTCTCCCCTCGTGCCCCCATTGATTGTGTCCATTTTTGCTTTCTGTCTCCTCTCGTGCCCCCGTTGATTGTGTCCATTTTTGCTTTCTGTCTCCCCTCGTGCCCCCGTTGATTGTGTCCTTTTGCTTTCTGTCTCCCTTCGTGCCCCCGTTGATTGTGTCCATTTTTGCTTTCTGTCTCCCCTCGTGCCCCCATTGATTGTGTCCATTTTTGCTTTCTGTCTCCCCTCGTGCCCCCGTTGATTGTGTCCATTTTTGCTTTCTGTCTCCCTTCGTGCCCCCGTTGATTGTGTCCATTTTTGCTTTCTGTCTCCCCTCGTGCCACCGTTGATTGTGTCCTTTTGCTTTCTGTCTCCCTTCGTGCCCCCGTTGATTGTGTCCATTTTTGCTTTCTGTCTCCCCTCGTGCCCCCATTGATTGTGTCCATTTTTGCTTTCTGTCTCCCCTCGTGCCCCCGTTGATTGTGTCCATTTTTGCTTTCTGTCTCCCCTCGTGCCCCCGTTGATTGTGTCCATTTTTGCTTTCTGTTTCCCCTCGTGCCCCCATTCTGCTGTGCCCAACTTTGCCTTCTGTACCCCCGCCGCTGCGTCCCTGCGGCCCCGCCCCCTGACTGCCCATTCGCTGCCCCTGCCTCCCGCCTCCCAGCTGCTCCTCCCTCCCAGCTCCCCATATATGGCGGCCGCTGTGCGGCCCGCCTCTGGCGCGCCGAAGGCGTGCCTAAGGCAAGCCCGTCTGCGCCCGTCTGCGCCTGGACCGCGCCCAGCGCCAGAACCCCTGGGCCGCGCGCCCCCGCTCCAGCCTCGAGGACCGACGCCGTTACGATGCCACCACACTCCACGCTCTCAACCCCGGACGGAGACACAACTGCTTCAAGGCCGCCCCGAAACGCACACATGGCCCCTTCACCTGCCGGAACTGCAGATACACCAGCCTCAGGGCCACCGAAGCGCCCGCCAAGAAGGACCTCAACCACCTCCGATGCAACCTACTGAACACCCGCTCCGCACGCAAACACGCCGTCGAGCTCTGGGACCTGCTCGACTCATCATCACCAGACGTCGCCTTCCTGACAGAGACCTGGATGAACGACTCCTCCGCACCCGACATCGCCATAGCCATCCCAGACGGCTATAAGATCACCCGCAGAGACCTCGTCAACGGAGTAGGAGGAGGAATCGCCATCGTCCACAAGAACTCCATCAGGGTCTCGACCAGCACCGACGACGTTCTCTGCACCGCCGAACACATGCACTTCCAGATCCACACGGACCCCAACACCACCCTCAGAGGCACCCTTGTCTACAAACCCCCTGGGCCCCGACCCCAGTTCAGCGACTCCATCGCCGACTTCATCAGCACGCACGCCTTGACTTCTACCGACTACATCCTCCTCGGAGACCTGAACTTTCACCTGGAGAACAACAACGACAGCAACTCCACCACCCTGATCGACAACCTCGCCAACCTCGGACTGAGACAGCTCGTCACAACACCGACACATTCCGCCGGCCACACGCTCGACCCCGTCTTCTCCTCAAGCTCCCACGTCTCCTTCACCCACACCACAGAACTCCTCTGGACCGACCACCGCTGCATCCACTTCACCTTCCAGAAACCCACCACACACCACCGCACCCAACAGATCCCACGCCGCTGCTGGAGCAAAGTCACCGAAGACCAACTACGGGCAAACCTCGCTCTCAGCCCTCCCTCCGACCCATCCAACACCGACGACGCTGCCTGCAACCTCAGACGATGTATAGACGACTGTGCCAACACCCTCGCTCCGCTGAAAAACTCACCTACAGCGACACCACCAAAAGAGCCAGCTGGTTCACCCAGGAACTCCTAGCTTCCAAGCGTACCTGCCGGAAACTTGAGAAGAAATGGCACAGTGATAAGACACCGGACAGCCACGCAGCCCATAAAGACGCCATCCGTAACCACCACCACCTCATCAGGTCCGCCAAGAGAATCTCCTTCAAAGACCGCCTCGACAACAACGCACACAACAGCAAGGAGCTCTTCAACATCGTGAAGGAACTCTCCAACCCCAGCTCCAACACCAACGACATCCCGCCGTCGCAAGCCCTGTGCGATTCCCTCGCCACCTTCTTCCACCGCAAGATCGCCGACATCCACGACAGCTTCAACACCCAGACAGCCCCCACCAGATAGATACTCCAGACCCGCCGCACACCATCGACCATGACCCCTTGCCATCCTGGGCCAGCATGAACATCGATCACACCATCAAGACCATGGGCACAATACACTCCAGTTCCCCGTCATACCCTTTCCCGCACCACATCTTCAACAAAGCCAGCAGCTCCATCGCACCCCACCTGTGCAACGTTATCAATCTCTCCTTCGAGACAGCGACCTTCCCAGAGAGCTGGAAACACGCAGAGATCAACGCCCTACTCAAAAAACCCAAGGCGGACCCAAGAGACCTCAAGAACTTCCGGCCCATCTCCCTGCTTCCGTTCCCAGCCAAGGTCATCGAGAAGATCGTCAACAAACAGCTAACCCGATACCTAGAAGAAAACAGCATCCTGGACCCATCCCAATCGGGGTTCCGCAGCAACCACAGCACTGAGACTGCCCTCATCGCCGCCACCGACGACATCAGGAGCCTGCTGGACAACGGTGAGACCGCAGCCCTCATCCTGCTGGACCTCTCCGCCGCCTTCGACACTGTCTGCCACCGCACTCTACGTGCACGCCTCCACGACGCAGGGATCCGAAACAAGGCCCTGGAATGGACCACCTCCTTCCTCGACGGCAAAACCCAGAGAGTCCGCCTCCCACCTTTCCGATCTGAAGCCTCCGAGATCATCTGCGGCGTACCCCAGGGATCTTCCCTCAGCCCAACACTGTTCAACATCTACATGGCCCCGCTCGCACGCATCGCCAGACAGCACGACCTCAACATTATCTCCTACGCCGACGACACTCAACTGATCCTCTCCCTCACCAAGGACCCCCTCGCCGCCAAAGCCAATCTCCATGAAGGAATGAAGGCCGTCGCCGATTGGATGAAGATCAGCCGACTAAAGCTGAACACGGACAAGACGGAGGTCCTCATCCTCGGCTCCAACCCCTCAGCCTGGGACGACTCCTGGTGGCCAACGACGCTGGGAGCAGCCCGACACCCACCGACCACGCACGCAACCTGGGAGTCATCCTCGACTCAACGCTCTCCATGGCCAAGCAAGTCAACGCAGTCTCCTCCTCCTGCTTCAACACCCTCCGCATGCTTCGCAAGATCTACAGCTGGATCCCGACAGACACAAGAAGAACAGTCACCCAGGCCCTCGTCAGTAGCAGACTTGACTATGGGAACGCCCTCTACGCGGGAGCCCCGGCCAAGCTCATCAAGCGACTGCAACGCATACAAAACGCCTCCGCACGCCTGATCCTCGACGTACCATGCCACAGCCACATCACCCCCCACCTGAGGAACCTGCACTGGCTCCCCGTCGACAGGAGGATCACCTTCAAACTCCTCATCCACGCACACAAGGCACTCCACAAAACTGGCCCAGCCTACCTCAACAGACGACTCTTCTTCTACGTCCCCAACCGCCAGCTCCGCTCCGCCGACCTCTCCCTCGCCACCGTCCCTCGCATTCGAAGAACAACCACCGGCGGCAGATCCTTCTCACACCTCGCCGCCAAGACCTGGAACACCCTTCCACTAAGCCTACGACAGACCCAAGACCTGCTGACCTTCAGGAGGCTACTCAAGACCTGGCTGTTCGACCAGTAGCAGCACCCCCCTTCCCTCTCCCCAGCGCCTTGAGACCCTCGCGGGTAAGTAGTGCGCTTTACAAATTCTGTGATTGATTGATTGATTGATCCAGTGCTTAATTTATGAAAGAAAGAGTGCCAGTGCCAAAGCTTTGCTCAAAATCTGCCGGCCAGTGTACTGAAACGTCAACATGCCAAATTCTAATGGTGGTAGTCTTTAATCCTCTACCAGACATTCACTATCTCTTTTTCTCACTCTTGCAGGTTCCTGCCTTCTGTTTGTGATGGTTTTGCTGTCTTTTTCTTCCTCCGTCTTTCCGATCTGTGTGTTTTCCCTTCTCTTGCACTCAGTATATATCTGATATGGAAAAATCGGTGCCAGTCCCCAAAAATAAGTGCCTATGTGCCAGTGCCCAGACCTGCAACCACAGACTCAAATTAAGCACTGCGTTCATCAAACCACCCGCCCTATTTGGAGTGGACAGTCTGATGAACTTTCTTCTCTGTTCGGGACCGCCATGGAAAGCCTGGTGATCTGGAACAGAAATAAAATTACCCTCTCGCCCTGGGACAAAACTCCCATTAGTTTTTTTTTTTTTAAACTCCCGCTTTGGGAGGTTGTTTCTGAAAAAGAAAACATTTTTGCAGAGTTGCCGCATGAAATGTGGTGGCTGCTCAGAAAAATTTTCAGTGCCTTCAGAGGAGCCGCCGTAGCAGAGATCTCCTACAAGCCAGCTGTGATCTCTAAGTGTGGTGGGCGGTAATCCATAGGGCAGCAAATTTAAGTACCCCTTCTCCCTTGATGGATGGCGGGCTACCCACCAAACTTTAAATTAGGACGATGTCACAAGTTTCTGATAAGAGACAGGAATGATTCAAGGATCATTGGTATTACAGGTAAACTTTTTATTTTGACTCCGGACTCTGCAAAAGGACCTTATTTGTAGCTCCCTGTTGTGATATGGCACTCTTTGATGCCTACTCATCCTGGTGCAATAAGGCCACAGCCATCACTTAAGATGCTATTGAAGAAACTTGTTATCGTTCCACAGAAAACTCTTAAGTAATTCTATAGGATCACCAATACTGACAGAACATCACATGACTTCATGCATTATATAGGAAAAGTTATAATTTGTATGGTGCTACTTTTTGTATTACAAAATCACATTTCAAATCATATGTTTCAGCACTTATTATTTTCTTTTTTTATATTGTAGCCTGTACCCATTGTAACTCACTGTAACACTTTGTGGCACCTTATTTTTATTGTAAAAAAATATTTAGTATTGTAATTGCTTTTATATAGAACTTGCCATCCCTGACTAGTTAGAGTGCTTTATGTCGAGTAGCACACTACTACAGGAAACAAAGGTTAATGCTTAGTTTGGTGGAATATTGGTTATTAGGTTTATGCTTCTGAATTCATAGAACCAATTACATGTATTTACTTCTGTTTCTTTGTCATAAATTAAATGGAATTAAATGATAACGTTTGTAAGGGCTTTGTGGTATCATGCAAGTGACTGACTAGCTGAATAGAATTGCTAGAAGGGACTAGGAATTATTGGATTTCAGGGAGAGGAGGGTTGTGATCTATGGAATGGGATGTAGTCTATCAGCATGCAGATGTCACGATTAGTCAGACAGATCAGGGGCGACAGAGGGACCGGGGAGGCGCTTAAAGAGATGAAGGCGGCTTGATGAGCTGTAAACAGCCTTTAGAGGTTAGGTCGGAGCAGCGCCATACACATGATGGTACTTAGCATTGTGGCTCTCGGCTCAGCCCAGGTCAGGGAGGCTGACAGGTGGGCTAAAGCCCTCTCAGTCCAATGGGTGTTGCGTGCCTGGTGGTGATAATGGTGGTAGTTTTGGTGGTAATGGTGGTGGTGGTAGTAATGGTGGTGGCGATAATGGTGTTGGTGGAGATAATAATGGTGGTGGTGGTAATAGTGGCAGCAGTGTTGGTGGTTGTTGTGGTGATAATTCTGGGAATGCAATGGTGATAGTTGTGGTGGTGGTGATAGTAAGAGTGGTGGTGGCAGTGTTATGAATATTATGTCTTTTCTAATCAGGATATTCCTCTGCTTGAGTTATATGTGCCAGTCAATCAAAAAACGTGAATATGTGTGATTAATAGTTTATATTGTTAATTTTTGCAATGTAATGATCAAGCTTACTTGAAAATATTTGCTGTTTTTGATCTAAACTCTGACTGCTTTATTTTATATTAGTTGTTTATTGATTTCAAAGTTTCTAGAAGGTGTGACAACTATGTGTCACAATTACTGTTGTTGTTCAAAAGAACGCTGTCTTACAAAATGTACATTAGGACACTTTCTGTTAATTATTTATTTCAAGAGTTTTTAATAACAAAGAAATAAGGTTATAAAAGTCAAGCACAGAGAGTGAAGGGTACAGAGCAATCTCATGCCAGGCCACACTGGACAGGCCGCATAGAATTATGTCTCGGGTTCCATCTGAAGACTGAGAGTGACAGGCGGCACTTAGCTTCCGCTTCCTGATTTATCAGCACAGCTGATCTAGTGAGATGAGAAGAACAGGCCCTACTATTTCTTTGGACATGAGCCTTGTTGTTCAAACAGGTATGCTGCGGTGTACCATCTCTCAACCTCGGAAAAGGTTTTATTTTCTGCTGTTCTCTAAAATTACATTAGTGTTTAGAAATAGCAAAATTGTATATGCCTTTATTGTGGTTAAAATTGAGTTCGTATGTACTAGATTTTGATTTTCAAATAAATCTTTAAAATGTATACCTCATGTTCTAGTGTGTTTTGGGTCTAATTCTTTCATGAAAGTGATTTTGGAATTCCACTAACTATCCTTGTCATATGCCAACGATGAGACACATAAGTGACCCATAACATCTTGTAGTTCAAGAGGTACCCTGGAGTCCTACTAGAAGAGACTGGTTCCCAACCAGAGTGTCACCACAGGTGGCCCGTCTCGAGGAAATGCGAAAGCTTTCACCCTAAGGGTGTCATGGTCCTTGGGTGAGAATTCAAATGGAATCCCCACTCTTTCTGAAGGCTCATTTTCATGAGGAGTATCTGAAGCATTGGTGTCCTCTTATGGTTTATCTGGCTCCTCTGACTTCCAAGAAAGACCCTCAGACTGCTAACAGCTCGGGCCGCTGGTGGTACTTCTACCAGATTGAAAGGCTTTGCCTAGTTACCATATACCATACTTTTTACCAGTTCTTGAACTCTGTTAACATTATATGTAGCTTGAGAGGGATGTTATGTTTGCAACTACCTGCTGGTGTAGAGGCACTTTAGGGTTCATCCCTCTGGCACACACCCACAAGCATCAACAGCTCCAGGTGTGTAGGCGTCAGCATCTAAATAGATTGCATTCACGTTGGCCAAGGCAGACCAGAACCCATGCGTGGTGTGCCTATTGTTTGTCATCAATAACCTGGTTGGTTCCTCTGCTGTAGTCTTGGCTAGCGACCCAACAGGCCCTATTTGTACTTCGTTTTTCACTCTCTATTTTCTTTCCCCATCTTTTATGATTCACCCAGTCGTTTAGGGGCTCAATACCGCTTCAGTTTGAACTGCTGACCACTCTATCCTGTCGTATGGTGTTCTGCTATGCTCCTCGGTTCTTTGCACACTTATTTTCCCATTAGGGGCCAGATGTATGAAGCATTTTTCCGGTCTCAAACAAACCATCGGGCCGTTTGCGACCTGTAAAATGCATTTTGCCATGTACAGAAGGTGAAATGTAACTCAGTAACTTGTCACCGAATCGCATTTTGCTTTTGCGGTTCGGTATTAGGAAAGGGCGTGTTAAGGTTGTCCCTTCCTAATACCGAATAACACTGGTATGCAGGAATGTTTTGCGATCGGGAATGCAGTCATAAAACATTTGCAGTTACCACCAACTTCAAGTTAGTGGTAACCCATTCGCAAACGTGGGGCGCCAACATTTTTTGAGAGCAGGCGGTGGTCTCACGGACCACTGCCTACTCTCAAAAAATGAAAAGGCATCTTTTCATTTTTCTTTTTTATATGCATCCCATTTTCCTTTAAGGAATACAGGCTGCATTTCAAAATAAAAGACTGCTTTATTTAAAAAGCAGTCACAGACATGGTGGTCTACTGACCCCAGCAGGCCACCATCCTTGTGAGTGCTAGCCATTCCCAATGGGTTGCAAATTGCGACCTGCCTCATGAATATTAATGAGGCAGGTCCCTTGAGACCCATTGGGAATTGCAAACAGTGTAAAACACACTGTTGTACATAGTTGTTTGCAATTTCCTAATAGCGAATCGTAAAATATTCGCTATTAGGAAATCGCAAACTGAAGTCTATGTACATCTGGCCCTAAGATTTGTATTGCGAGTTTTCCCTTATGCTGGTGACCATCCATGGAAACTCGTGACGGAGTCTGCCTGACCAATCTGAAGAAGTCTATGCCTTTGACTTCACCTTGGGCTCTGAATCTACTGATAACCATGTAACTCAGGAATAGCCATATATTCATGTTTTGATGTGTTTCAAGGGCAACTATAATTTAGGTTTTGAGGACTCAGAATTATGCATTTCTGGTAAACAAAGTAAAAACTAAACTTTAATAAGGTGTTTTGACAGGATTCATCAAAAGTATGCATTCAGAGACCATTCCAAAGGTCATGTAATGCGTTCATTACTTACTGATAATGGCATTACTCCTAATCATACTCCCTCGCCTTCCTTATTAACACGTGAGGCCCTCCGCCTCCCCCAGACACCCCCCAGCCTATAAAAAACACCGCCAGCCCCCACCACCTCCTGCACATAAACAAGCTGAGCCTAGAACTCAGTTGGACCGCACCAGGAGGGCGGGAGGGACCTAGAAGGAAGGTGAGGGAGTAGGACTAGAAGTAATGCCATTATCAGTAAGTAATGGATGCATTACCTCCCGTCCCTCCCTCGCCTTCCTACTTAACACTTGAGTAAATAGCAAGCAAAAACAGAGACGGACAACTGAATGAAAAAGAACACCATTTTAATAATGTGCCCAAATCCCAATCCAAAAACCCACTACTCCTTCATAGAGGACAAGACCCTGTGGCCCAGGACATTATCCACACGTTCCAGAAGAGCAATTTGATAGTGGCGAACAAAAGTGGGAGGGGAAGACCAATGTGCCCTGCAATTTCAGCTACAGTAGCCATCATACTGCACCCCCACAGGAGGCTCAACCCCTTTCACTTCGTAAGCCAAAAGGACCATAGACCGAATCCAACGACTCAGAGTAGCCGTGGATGACTTCTCGCCCTTCTTAGCAGGACCAAAGTTCACAAACAAAGCGTCCCCCTTCCGGAAGGACTCCTCCACATGCAAATACCATAACAAAGTCCGAGGCACATCCGAACAGTGCAAACGACAGTCCTCCGCCGAGGACGGGTCAGGGCAAAACTCAGGCAAAATCACCTCCTGACTGAGATGAAAAGCCGAATTAATCGGCACAAGCACCACCAGGTCCGAAACAATCTTGCAGAATGGATACTTACAGAACAAGGCCCCCAAATAACCCAAGCTCCTAGCCGAAGTGATGGCGACCAGGAAACAAGCCTTGAAAGTCAAGAGCGTCAACTCCAGCCCCTCTAGGGGTTCAAAAGGAGGGCCTAAAAGAACATCCAAGACAAGCTGCAAATTCCAACGGGAAAAGGAACGAATAGGCAGAGGAAAAAGGTTCAAAAGACCCTGAAAGAATCTAGGCATCAGGCCCCCGTCCTCCTACAAATTACGCCAGGAGCCCCTAAAAGCCTGAATGACAGCCCACTGCACCCCCAGTGATGCCACCGACAAACCCAACTGGGCCCCATCCTGCAGGAACTGCATAATCAAAAGGAGGTCAGCCACAGTAGGATCAACCCCCTTACGAGCACACCACGCTGAAAAAGCTCTCCAATGCTAAGCAAAAGAGAGAAGCGTAGAGGATCTATGAGAAGACTGCAACATCACAGCCAAATGGTCAGAGACCCCCAATCCAGCTAAGCCCCCGTCGTTCAACTGCCATACCGTCAAGTGTAACTTCCTTAAGGTGCCCAGGGGAAGAGCCGGAAAAAACAATGGAGACAGGACCACAGGAAGGACCGAGTCCAGTTAGCAACTCAACAGGCAGAGGAGAGGAAACCAATTCGCACGATGCCACCTGGGCGCAATCAATACCACCTGCGCCCGTTCCTTCCGCACCCAACCAGAAAGGCCCGGACCAACTGAAAAAGAGGGAAAGCATAAAGAAGGCCCAAGGACATGCCAAGCTGTTGACTCCCCATGTCAGGGGACACCGACCCAGAGAACAAAACAGCTCCACCTTGGCATTCCCCGGAACTGCAAACAGGCCCACCACTGGGAGGCCCCAACGAACCACCAACTGGCTGAACCAACTGGGAAGCAGGGAGAAATCCTTGGACGATGGAATGTCTCTGCTTAAACGATCGGCACGAACATTCTCCACCCCCGAATATACAGAGCAGACAGTCCCAGAACCCAGACCTGAGCCCATAGGAAAATGTTACTGGCCACCAAGTTCAAGGACATGGACCTTGTCCCCCTTGTCTGTTGACATAGGACTTCGCCACTAGATTGCCCCTCTGAACCACCAGCATCTGACCCCGCAGTAAGTCCTGGAAATGGAGCAGAGCGATCCAAATCGCTCGCAACTCCCTCCAGTTCGATGAAATGCGGGAGTCCCGCAGAGACCAGCACCCCTGAACCTGCTCGACCGCCAGCCAAGCCCCCAACCAGACAGGCTGGCATCCAAAGTCACAACCAGCGAAGCCGGGGGCAACAACGAGATCCTGGCCAGAAGATCATGCCGGCAGAGCCACCAGGAGAGACCCTCCCGAATCCAGTCCGTCATCTGCAGTGGAGACAACAGATTCTGGGCCCCTGGAGACCACCCCGCCAGAATCCTGTTGGCCAAGTAAAGAAGGTGAAACCGGGCCCAGGGCACAAGAAACACCACAGAAGCCAAATACCCCTGAACCCTCAACCACTCTACCACCGGAGGAGCATCCTGGGACATCAAGGCCAGAACCGGCGCCTGTAAGGAGACCAGGTGTCTTTTGGACAGAGTAACATGGCTCTCCAGAGTCTGAAAATAAGCACCAATGAAGACAATTGTTCCGAGAGGGGGCTAAAGAATTTTTTTCCCAGTTCACCAAAAACCTGTGTCCCTGAAGAACCTCCAAGACCCTCTCGACCTGAGAAAGCAACAGAGAATCCTCCGCTGCATGAAGCAAAAGATCATCCAAATAGGGAGGAACGAACACTCCTTCCCCCATGAAGGATAGCCATGAGCGGCGCCAGGACCTTCGTGAAGAACCTTGGAGAGGACTTGAGGCCGAAGGGGAGAACACAAAACTGAAAATGGGCATCTCCTATCGCAAATCTCAGGAATTGCTGAGAAGAGGCTGTGACAGGGACGTGAAGATAAGCGTCCTCAAGATCCAAGGAGGCCAAAAACTCACCTGGTCGGACCAGAGGAATAATCGCTTGAATGGTCAACATACGGAAGCGAACAGCTCGATCCCAGGAGTTAACCCATTTTAGATCCAGAACGGGCCGAAAACCTCCAGAGACCCTCTGTACTATGAACAAAATGGAGTAGGCCCCAGTGCCGATTTCCGATACTGGCACCCTGCAAATGGCCCTTTTGGCAAGCAAATTTCCGACCCCCTTCTAGCAGAGCCAACCTTCGCAGACTGGCGGTCGGTACAGGAGTCAGCCGAATACCCGTAACCGGGGGAACCTGCCTAAAATCGATCTCGTAATCATGTTCCACAGTTTGTAGGACCCAGCGATCTGAAACATCCAGACACCAAACCTGAAGAAAATGCCTGAGCCGGCCTCCGACAGGCATAGATCCCACGTGACTGTGATTTTCAGGGTCCCTTCTTGGCAGACCCCTTTGCAACAGGGACAGCGTGCTTGGGAGAAAACCATGGCTGGAATCTTCTCCTCCTGGAAGACTGACGGAGCTCACGCTTTGAGGAAGACCTGGAGGACCTATTCCAAGGTTTACCAGTAGACAAAGCACCACTTTTATAAGGCAAGGCATGCTTCTGTTCCTTGAAAGCCTTAGAAATCATGGCCAGCAACTGATCCCCAAAGAGAGCCTGTCCCTCAAAGGGCAATTTTAGCAAAGCCACCTTCTCCCCCGGATCCGCTTTCCACTGCCTGAGCCACAAGGAATGTCGGGCGGCCACCAAGGCTCCAGTGGACATAGCTGAAGCACGAATAATATCAGAGGAAATGTCTGCCAACAGCTTAGCCTGCTGTTCCATGGCGGCCAGGAGCTCAGAACACTCTGAACCATCCTGCGCAGCCATGGCCAACTTGTCAAAATCCTGGACTAGGGACTGGGCAGAATAAGTAGAAAAAAGGATCGCCCTCAGAGCAAAATTCTCATCAGCAAAAGCCTTCTTAAGGCCAGAGTCTACTTTTATATCCATAGCATCGGTCGGGGTACAATCCTCCGGCTGAATGGCAGTCTTACCGATTAGAGTCCAACCGCACAGTGTGGGGCAAGGCACCATCCCCCTCAAATAAGTATAGTTTCTGGAGGAAATGAGGGACCTGCACCTTGTCCACCTCACACCATTCCCTCATCACCATCTCCCAAACCGGGACCTGAAAATGCATGCACAACCGGGAGGGCTTCACATACTGTGGAAAAAGGGTCCCACCATCCACTCCCAGCTGGAAAGGAGGAAACCCTAAATTGTCCCGCACATGAGCCAAAACGTCCCACATCTCTTCTCTGGAGACATATTTTCCGCCAGAGGAGGTAGAATGTCCCTCCCCATCCGAAGGAGATAACTCAGCTCCAGGATCCACTGTCTGAGGCCGGGAAGGACCAACCAGTAAAGGACGAGCCTGCAGGGCTTTGGACACAGCTGCCTCAATCATGTCCTGTACCCCTTCCCTGACATGAGAGGCACATCACCCTCATCACAGCCTTGGACCCTAGGCCTCTTGACTGGAACCAGAGACCCATCCGAGGAGGAAGAGGACACCATGTTGCTCCTCTTAAAATAAACCCTACCAACATATTTATTTGATATTTATTAATTTATAAAGCGCCTGAATCACCCCGCCAGGGGTATCTCCGCGTTATAGGGTTGCTACAGCCAGCCACAGAAAAAGGAGCAGATCAGAACAATGAGGTTTTTAGAAGCCTTCTGAACTATAAATGATCTGGGCATTGTCGCAAGTGAATGGGAAGTTGGTTCCAATACGAAGGGGCTAGGTGGGAGAAAGCTTTACCACCCAGGTGAGATTTTTTATAGCATGGAGTAAGAAGTAAAGATTTGGTCCCTGATCAAAGGGACCTAAGCAGCAGATATTTGGTAAATTTATCTGCTAGGTAACTGGGACCTAGGCCATTCAAAGATTTGTGGACAATGCAACAGATCTTAAATCTGATCCGCTTCCGCACCGGAAGCCAATGCAATTGTTGCAGAAGAGGGAGGGGCATTGGAAACCAAACGAGCAGCGGTTTTCTGGACTACTTGCAGCCTACTTAAGGAGGCTTCATTAGCTGAAATCAGTAAAGCGTTGCAGTAGTCCAGGCTGCTGAGCACCAGTGCCTGGATAAGAGTTTTTTGAGTAGTTAAAGGTAAGAAAGGGAATACTCTTCGGAGAAGTCTTAGCACATGGAAGCATGCGCCAACAGTAGTTGTGGCGTGCTCCTTCATTATTAGTTTTTGATCCAGACGGACTCCCAGATTTTTAACCACCAGTTTGGGAGTCGGCGCAGAGCCCAATTCCTCTGGCCACAATCTTGGGGACCACCTCACCGATGCATCTCCAAACAACATGATCTCAGTTTTCCCCGCATTAAGCTGGAGGAAGTTATCCCTCATCCAGCCAGCAATGGCCGTCATGCCCTCCGAAAGAGTAGACTGGACATTGGGATTGTTTTTATCAAAGGAAAGTAGGAGCTAAGTATCATCAGCATAAGATATTGGAACCAATCCTAACTTCCTCAGTAATCCCGCTAAGGGAGTAAGATATATGTTAAATAAGGTAGGGTTTAGACAGGAGCCCTGAGGTACTCCCTTAGTCAGTCTAGTAGTCTTAGAGCGGAAATGGCCTAAATTAATGGTCTGAGTTCTGTCAGACAGAAAACTCGACATCCATTGTAGAGCATTCCCTTGGAGGCCAATTTCCCTAACTCTCCTGAGCAGAGTCTGATGGGAAATCGTGTCGAAGGCTGCAGATAAATCAAGCAGCACAAGAAACACTGCTTGTCCGTTGTCCAATGACATTCTGATGTTATCGGTGACTGCAACCAAAGCCGACTCCGTGCTGTATCTGGGTCGAAAGCCTGACTGAGATGGATCAAGGCAGTTCGAAGCTTCGACAAAGTCAGACAGATGTTTATTGTTATGTTTTTCATACATAGCAGCCCAGATACAGCTCTTAAGAAAACCAGCCATAAACGAATGAGGCCACGCTAAAAATATCCCCTCCAATGAGACAATACACCAAATTTAGGAAAAAAACATTAAAAAACGGGTTCCAATCCGTCCTACCAGGTCTCCAGGACGCTCCTGCTCCAGGCGAGCCGGCCGCACTGCGACCTTGACCCGGAACAACAGCCCCAGCTGCACAAGGACAGTCGGACTCTGTCACAACGTCCACAAGCCAGTGCTCTGCCACTCGGCAACGAAGAGACTCTGGAGGCCACATCGCTGCTGGAAGATCACCGCCTTCAGTGTCGCAGAGGCAGAGATCCAGGAACCGAAGACTCCCCGGCACCAACACAGAGAGGAAGACTGAAGGTAAGTCTCACTCTTGGGAGACAAAAAAGAACAGGAGGTTGTGGGGCGGGCAGTGATTTTTATAGGCGGGGGGTGGCTCTGGGGGGAGCCTCACGTGTTAAGAAGGAAGGAAGGTGAGGGAGGGATGGGAGGTAATAAGTTATTCAGGTCTTTGTCTGGGCCGAAATACAGCATCCTAAAAAAGAGCTTCTAGAGCATATTGCACATGATTTTTGGGAAGATTTATATTAGTAGAGCCTGGAGCTGTCATTCAAAGGGCATTTTTCACTTAAGTATGTTATAAAAAACAATTATCGAGTTTAGAGTACTTTTTATGAATTGCTTTATTTACTTGGGAGTTACCCACAGCACCGCAGAACAGTCAGTGCTGTCTATTAACAAATACCTTCTTGCATCTGGCATATACACTTTCGTCCCACTGGACAATAGATGTGTACCCAGGGCTGTAGCCAAGAGTATTTATTTTGGGGAGGCCGGGCCCCCAGTAATAATAATATGAAGGTAGGTGTAAGGGAAACTGGTTCTGAATTTTTACACATAGCTATCAACAAATCTACTTCGCATTTCATGGTGTATATATACAACCAGTGGCTGCGCTATAACCATGTTGTCTGCTTCCTTCCTTCTCTTGCTACTAAGCTACTACTTTTTGCATCCTTATTTCCTCAGTAACTACTATGTACTCTCAGTGCTCTGAAATGATCAGTAGGTAATATTCAAGCGCAATAGAAAACAATAGAACACCTTAATAAATAAATATCATAACATTCTAAAACTGTTCTCCCTGAGTTTAGTCCGATGGAGGCTAAGCTTCTCATGGGCGCACTAGGCAAAGGAGGTATTTCCCAACTCTATTGTACACTAACACTCAAAGCTCCTGCTACACTAGATCAACTTAGGATCCGCTTGGAAGGTTGGCTAGGTCCCCTTGACGACAAAGATTGGCGGGATCCCATGATGGCGCCTAGGGTTAATAAAATTTCCTCCAGGTTGTGTCTGATCCAGACCTACAATCTCTATGGTTCTTATCTCACTCCGGCCAGGCTGCACCAGGCAGGTCTCCTTTCTGAACCTACCTGCCCCTGCTGCACCTATGCCCCCGTGACTCCTATCATATGGTGTGGTTGTGCCAGAGGATACAAGAATTTTGGAATGCGGTAATGGGAGAACTGACAGATGTCCTGGGATGGGATTTGCACCTTTTGCCCCTGATGTTGTCTCACTAGCCTAAAGTGCAGCAGGTGTAGTCCTTCCGACGATGCAGCCTCTCTTTGTGCAGCTTCAAAGGCAGGAGGACACTCCTTTCTTGGTCTCCTCTTCAACTTCACTGTGTACCAAAGTTCTGGGTGACAGGGGTGCCCATTAAATCGCAGAAAAGTGCCCAGAGGGGATAACACGGTCACTAGCCAATGGCTATTAGGTCCCTTCTAATTTGGTGACAAAGTTCCTGTGATGTGTGGCCTTTGGCTAACCCAGAGTGCAATATTCTTGCCACTCTCAAGATGTCTGAACCTTTCCTCGACTATGAGGAGCTTGGTAGCCAACCCCAGAGGTGTGGCTACCTAGGGCTACACACCCACTGGAAAACCGGTTTGGGGATGGGTTTTTCTTCTCTGGCCCTGTCTCCAACTTGTCTTAATGAACAAAAGGCAGCCTGCTCTGGAGTGTTGTCACAGGCTACCCTTCAAAGGTGGCTACCACTTTGAAACTCGCCTTTGGGGCTAAAACCCCTTGCAGCCTTCCTGGGAGAGGAGGTCACACCTTACTCTGTGGCAACTGCCTTTGTTACTGAGCCTGGAAGTCGTTCACACGTCTCCCCAAGTGGGAAGAAAGCTGTATGTGTGTAAGTGCCTTTGTGAGGACACTGGACTAGCTGGGGCACAGAGTGACATAAATCTAGACTTGAGCAACAAGTCAGATTTAATGCCACAGTTAATTTGATACATTACAGTACCCAGTTAGGTATTCCCATTCAGGAGTTAGTCAGGCTGGGATGCCAACTGGTAACCCTGTGTTAGCCGATGGGGCTTGTAACTTTCCTCAGCAAAAGCAACAACTTTAGGAGTGCTGCTGCTAAGAAATGTATAAACATATATGTGTTGATTAATAATATACAGTTACCTGCCATAGGGGTCGATAGGTCTTCCTTAGGGAAAATTTACATATTTTATTAAGGGAAGGATGGGTTTGCCACTGGTTTTAATTGCAAAGTCAAACTAGCAGTGTACACACTGCACCTCCAATCTACAGTGAGAAAGCAAAAGACACACAAATGATGGACGGTATGCAGAACAAATAAAACATTCACCCTCATTCAAGAGATCTGGGTTAAATCCATCGTTCTTTTGCTTACCATGCCACCCCAGTTTAGACTCAGCCATATGCAAATCAGTCTTGATTCTGTTCCTCATGGGAACAGTCCAGCCCGAACTGCCAAGCCAGGTCCTCCCTGGACCGGAAACAAGCATCCTGGGACCGGTTTCGGGGCATCACCACTCAACAGCCAGGCTAACTTGAATCCAGTGTCACACTGTGAGCACGGGACCCATGTCTGGGCATACCCGGCGCACTTAGGGTGAGAAAGCAAAAGACACAGAGATGATGGACGGAATGCGTAGCAAATCAAACATTCACCCTCAGTCAAGAGATCTGGGTTAAATCCATCCTTCTTTTGCTCAGCATGCTACCCCAGTTTAGACCCAGCCATATGCAAATCAGCCTTGACCCTATTCCTCATGGGAACAGTCCAGCCCGAACTGCCAAGCCATGTCCTCCCTGGACCTGAAACAAGCATCCTGGGACCGGTTTCGGGGCATCACCCTTCATCAGCCAGTCTAGCTTGAATCCAGTGACACAGTGAGCCTGGGACCCACGTCTGGGCATACCCAGCACACTTAGGGCGAGAAAGCAAAAGACACATAGATGATGGACAGAATACAGAGCAAATCAAACATTCACCCACAGTCAAGAGATCTGGGTTAAATCCATCGTTCTTTTGCTCACCATGCCACCCCAGTTTAGACCCAGCCATATGCAAATCAGTCTTGCCCTGTTCCCCATGGGAACAGTCCAGCCCGAACTGCCAAGCCAGGTCCTCCATCAACCAGAAACAAGCATCCTGGGGCCGGTTTGGGGGCATCACCCCTCATCAGCCAGACTAGCTTGAATCCAGTGACACAGTGATCCGAGGACACACGTCTGGGCATACCCAGCACACTTAGGGCGAGAAAGCAAAAGACACACAGATGATGGACGGAATGCAAAGCAAATCAAACATTCACCCCCAGTCAAGAGATCTGGGTTAAATCCATTGTTCTTTTGCTCACCATGCCACCCCAGTGTAGACCCAGCCATATGCAAATCAATCTTGACCCTGTTCCTCATGGGAACAGTCCTGCCCAAACTGCCAAGCCAGGTCCTCCCTTCACCGGAAACAAGCATCCTGGCACCGGTTTCGTGGGCATCACCCCTCATCAGCCAGACTAGCTTCAATCCAGTGACACAGTGAGCCCAGGACCCACGTCTGGGCATACCCGGCGCACTTAGGGCGAGAAAGCAAAAGACACACAGATGATGGACGGAATGCAAAGCAAACCAAACATTCACCCCCAGTCAAGAGATCTGGGTTAAATCCATTGTTCTTTTGATCACCATGCCACCCCAGTTTAGACCCTGCCTTATGCAAATCAGTCTTGACCCTGTTCCTCATGGGAACAATCCAGCCTGAACTGCCAAGCCAGGTCCTCCATGGACCGTAAACAAGCATCCTGGGACCGGTTTCGGGGCATCACCCCTCATCAGCCAGACTAGCTTGAATCCAGTGACACAGTGAGCCCGGGACCCACGTCTGGGCATACACGGCACACTTAGGGCGATAAAGCAAAAGGCACACAGATGATGGACGGAATGCAGAGATCTGGGTTATATCTATCTTTCTTTTGCTCACCATGCCACCCTTGTCTAGACCCAGCCATATGCAAATCACTCTTGACCCTGTTCCTCTTGGGAACAGTCCAGCCCGAACTGCCAAGCCAGGTCCTACCAATCTACAGTGGCAGGCTGTTAGCCATTTTGTACTTTGTCACACTCAGGATGGCACAAACAGTGCTGCAGCCCTCGACGGACACTCTGTTTTACATGCCCTGAGTACCATATACTAGGGACGTATAAGTAAGTCAGTACGTGCCAATTGGGGACATCCAATTTGACATACCTTTGGTAATCGGTCAGAACACTGTCAATGAGGTCTGCTTAGCAGGCCTCAGTGCACTCTCAGAGTCGAAAAACCAGCAGCTAATAGTCCAAATGGGGGAAAAAGTGTTGGAAACCTGCAAAAGGCCTGTTTCCTTACAAATATTCTGTAATAGTACTGCACCACACACACTACGGTAGTAGTGTGTTTTTTCAAAATCAGGGACCACAACACATAGGTGAAAACAGCAAAATTGAAGCATGTAAGAAAAGGGACCGTAGTTCATGATAGATGCAAATTCATTAAAGATAAATATTGAAAAGTTATGTTTTTAGTAATAACTTGTCATTAGGTCTAGCCTTGGCCACAACCTTTGGATTTTACTAAAATAATACATATAGTTACTTTTAGAGCCTATAAGCCTGTCCTCTACATCCATTGGCCTCCTGTTGTGTCTTTTACGGGGCAACAGGTCAGCCAACTTGAGCCACTGTTTCCCTTCACTTTGAGCAATGGCATTCTGCTTGCACATATAATGTGCTTCTGCCAAAACATTTTTTGTACCTTGAACCCCCAGGACTGTTGTGCCAATGTGTGATAATTTTTTTACATTTTATTTTATCCTTCAAGATCCAAACAACTCTCCAGTCACTGCTACTGAGTTTTCTGCCTCTCTCAGTGTACTGCATTGGGAATCTCAATGGAATTTAATCCAGTTCTAAGATGGCTGCTTCTGCGTGTGCATGTGTGCACATGTGCACATATGAGTGGCCTTCTTTGAATGGGCTTTCAACCCATTGAGAGATGCCTTTGTGTGTTCATCCATTGTTGAAAATAATAATTTAAAGACAACTTCTTAAGGGGTTTGGCGTTCTCAAAAGAAATGTAGGGAATATCAATGTCCAGTTGTGCCTATGCAGCACATTGGGTCACTGCCCCTGTTCAAAACTGGACAAAATATAAGGGTAACTTTATAGGAATATAGGAGTTCTTACCCAGGCATGTCTGTTAAACTTTATAGTAAATAGTTCACCTAAAACACACGTGATCAGTACCCTTCGTGGATTAAATGCACATTTATAGTGACGATATGGTTTACCTAAAGCAATGGCCAGAGGTACATTTAAAAAAACAATGGAGTATGATTTGCAAAAATTGGATAGGATTCAAATGTAACGTAACAGATACTCCCCCAAAAGAATGAATGAATAAATGTGTTCCACATGGTGTATTTTGTAGCACATTTGGCCACTAGTTTCAACTCAAGCTGGTACATTTCATCATCGGTTCTATGAAGGGATTGATAGAAAAAAGCTTTCCAATTGTTCCATACCATTATGGGAATGGAAATCATATGCTAGTGCCCATTTACTGCCCACCTGTACCGCTGTAAAGACGTCACGCATTGACCAATCATTGCAAGTCTTCCAACAATCTGCAAAATCAATGTTGATATCAGGAAAATTACCATGGACAAAGATATCTTATATAATGAAATAAGAACCCAAATTTGCTGCTATTAGCAAATAGCAATCACAATTTTGTTGTAGATATATGCTAACCTGTTCCAAAAAAGGCATAAGTAATTGAACATGTATTGTATTGTTGTGAACTAATCCAGTCCTTTAACTGGCTTTAAATATGTTTACTTCAGCCCCTAGTACTTAACTAGCTCAGATCAAGAGGCTCACATCTACACGGGAAAAGGAAAACTCACCCACCCCTCATTTCCTGTGTTGTGTTTGTCTTTTTTTGGCAATAGGTGGGAAAGCAGGCCTCAGTCCGAGGCCAATACATGTATCACTTTGACCAGTCAGAACTGGTTTCACTGTGAACTTTAGGCTCAGAAGTGAGAGATCTAACCAGCAACAAGGATAGCTTTCTTCTTCAGGACTAGAGTATCCGACATACTTTTGAATGTTGCTGAAACTCTGTTTGGCTCTGGTCAACGCCACCATACAAGTGGAAGGATTGCATTTGGTTCCTTCTTTGTCATCTAGACACCGAGGCCTGTACACAGGTGTGGGAGAAGACTCTGTCCCAAGATCCAATTGTTGCTGGATCGCTATTCTCCCTCCCGACCTGTCTTATGCCTGTGAGCCCTGCGAAGTCGACTTGCTGCCGTGATCGGTAGGAAGATGGAGAATCTGCTTGTCTGCTGAGGCTTTGGACTGTGCCTGCTAGGAGGAATGACCTGATGTCTCGGAAAACCTGCAAAAGGCCCTGCTGACTGGAGGACTTTCGTGAGGATATATCAGAAGAGCATCTGGGTTAAGAAACTTACATTGCTTGTCATTGAAGTAGGGATGAGTCTGCACCTTCCCACAACCCATCTTGTGCTTTGGCGGGTACCTGTATCATCCCTTCTTCAGCCCCAGAGTGACCAGGAGGCAGTTTGACTTCATACCTTCAGCCTAGATTCTGGTTTTGCTAGCTGGAGGAGGTTGCCTTCAACCATCTTCTTATCACCTAGAGTTTTGGAAATATAGCTAGTTTAAGTCACAGTCTAGCCTCGATGTAAACTGACCAGTTCTGGAATGTGACTGGTGCCACCAAGAACTGCTGTGGGTGCACCTGGTCATGCTACAAAATCTCAACAGTGACTGGCACTTCCCAAGATACAGGTCCTTAAAGGAAAGGCACATTTTGGAATCAATGGAGGGAAGTGACCCAAAATTACCATTAATTACCTTGAAAACAGAGACAAAGTGGGCCCTTAACATGTCTCTGGACTCCACATACTGTGGACCGTGTCTTTAACCACATACTGGGGACAGAATACAGGTTTATCAGAATATCACAGAGAGCGGTGAAAGCACAATCTACTTTTTTTGTGTAGGGTTGGGTTCTTGGGTTTTGAATTTTTGGGTGACCCTTTTTACTATTGCCTTCTTCTACTTTTGATGGGGACAGCTTTTAATTCACCCCATGGTATCACAGTGGTATCCAGGAACAAGATTGGGACGACGGTCACTGAATTAAATATGTTGCCTAAGTTCAGACTGACTTTTGCAACAGTTTTGCTCCTGCTAAGAAGTAGAGTCCCGAGTGCTTATGAAACGTCTAGAGCCAGCATGAAACATGTCCACATAGGATAACGTTTGCTATAGGGTAAATGTTAACAGAAATGTAGTGTCTAGTACTAAGGAGACAAAATACATTTTGGGGACTTTTCTCCACCCTAAAAGGTGCTAGCTCTTTTGGGAATTTTAAGTGTACCTTACTTTTTATTTGAAGCATTTAAACACCTGTTAGTGCTTAGAAATAGCAGCAGTGCAGTATGAGGTGCTATCTAAACAAGCATTAACAAAACCAATAGGTCTAGCGTTGGCTGCCAGCCTTTTAGCTTTCTCAATGCTTTTTTTGTCTTGTGCTTTATAAGATGTTATTGTTGGAGGAGCTGCTTGGCCCTCATCAATACATAAAAAAAGGCTTACAGCTAAATATTTTTTTGGCTTTACAAAGCACACATTGACAGGGTAGTTGTGCTGCTCACCTGTGGGGCCAGACTGAGGCCCGACTCTGCTTTTCTCTACCGGGCGGGGTGAGACTTGGTCCCCCAGCCTACACCATTACTGATCAGAGGGAGGAGCCTCCAAGTTGACAAAATGCCCAAAGGCGCCAGCTGACTCCTGCAGCGCGTGATGCGCGCGGGTGCGCCCAGGCCAAGGGCGGGCCTGTATGCACCTGTCCGCGGCCGTTTGAGGCTGGGCTGCACCCACTCTCTGAGGCCTTTGCTGTCACACCTCCAACTTGAACTGAAGCCTCCAGAGCCATTAAGCTACTCCTGGAAATTGAAACAACATTTGAAAGGCACTGTTCACAACTTATAATTCTATATAGTGGCCTCCTCCTTTGATTCAGGACTTTTGTTTGTGTAGGCTTGTTGTTGCTCTTTCCGACCCTTAGTATACAGGTCATCTATCTTGAATCATGGGAAGGAAAAAAGCGGGCGACAGCAGCGTAGTTTCATCTCTGCTGGTAAAACCTACCTCAATTGATCGGATGCTAGAACGGGCCATTAGTGCCATGAAATTGGCCAAACAGAACGGAGGCTTTCTATAAATTTGGATGGCAAAAGCGGGGGATTACCTGGTCTGTCCACTCCCCCTTCTGGATACGCCCACAGTTTTACCTCTAAAAGGTGCAGTTTCTCCTTCTATCCAAGGATCTACAATAAATTGTGAGGCCACTCCGCCTATACCCATTCCGCCCCTACCTCTAACATTGTAAACAATAAGTCTGTGCATACCACATTACCAAAGAGATCTAAATGCGGCAAGGCACACAAGCAGATGGCTAGCCCTCTTCCTTCTCCTCCTGGGACTTTACAAGTGTCTGAGACTGAGCATGTGCCTGTTTCATTATTAAGCCCAGGAGACCCAGTTTTTCCCCCACTCCCTGAGTAAGACAAGTCCTGCATTATTAATTCTATCAATGACCTTTTGACTAGCCACCTAAAGACTTTTTCAGAGAAACTGTGTTCAATTAATAATACTGTACTTTCTCCTCTGGTCTCACGCCTGGACAATATTGAGCCCAAAATGGCTGCATTTTGCACCGGCCTTTTAGGACCCTCCAAAGGAACTATAATTAGCGCTCCTAATGGGCAGCGTATTGTGAATAATATACCTGAAGAATCTTTGGTAGAGCATATTTTACCAACAAAGGCTCCGTTTGCTCTTAGCAATCCATAAGGCAACACAGATTACTTACGTACAAAAATATTCTAACCAGGCAGAAAGTAGTTCATTTGCCTATTTCAACTTCTACTTTTTCTAACACTATGAGGGACACAGTGGGTAAAGCTATTTCAGCACAGCCACAGACACAACTACCAGTTACTAATCTTCCTCCAGCTGCATGCCCGTAAGTGGCTGTCCTGATAGGGACACCCTCATTGAGTTTTGACCAGCGTGAAACTTATGAGCAACTCTTTAATAAAACCTTAGACTGGCTAGTACTGCATAGAGGCATGCCATTTATTCATGCTAAAGACATCTTGCATGTAAGGAGATGTGCTTGGATTGGGCCAAATCCCCCGGAATTCCTGGGAAATTGTATTGTGGTTAATTTTAGTTCTCCAAACCTGGCACATCATCAGCTTTTTAATGTTAGACCTAGTATTCTGTCAAGTACCTCCATCACCCTGGTCCCGCTAGGCTTTTTCTATAGACCTCCTTTCCACTTTAGGCAGTGTCCACGTAACTCATTCTCAAATCATAGCACACATGACACAAGTCCAACCACCTCCCACGGGGCCGATAACACGCACTCAGGCAATCTCAAACGGCCAGACATAGTCAGTATACCATATTCTAATGCACCAGTTCTAGTTCAGGTTCCACTGCATGCATCTTCTGTTCCATGCTCTGTCCCTACATTTTACAGATTTGACGCACTCTCCAACTTGGATTGACTTACCGGCCCAAAAGCAGTCTCAACATCTGCTACTGCTTGCAGTACATTTATGTTTGATAAACCACTAGTAACATCCACTGCTACCCCCTATCAAAGGATAACCACAGACACATTCCATAGTTTGTCCAAGCATTACAGAACTCTATCTGTTCTTAGTTGGAACATGGCTGGCCTTAATGGGAAGATTAATAATGAGGACTGGAGGGCATATGTTTCCAAGTTTGATATATTCCTATTGCAGGAGACCTGGCTTACTGCTGCACCTCATTTTGAGGGTTACGCTTGTTATTCAAGTACCGCTATTCCTTCTACTTGTGGCCACGTGGCCGGTGGACTAGCCACTTGGGTCAGTCTAAGGGGCCGATCACGATGGCGGGTGGATCGCCCCCGCCGGGCCGGTGGTAGTCACCGCCGGCCTGGCGGGGCGATCCGCCCGCCATCCAGACAACAAAGACCCCCCACCATATCACGATGGCTGGGGGGTCCGCGGCGGGCGGAAAGACCGTCCGAGGCTTTTCCGCCGGTCGACTCGTCAACCGGCGGAGAACGTGTTGAATATGGTGGCGGTGTCTGGAAGACACCGCCATCCATATCACGATGCCGGGTGTGAGCAGCCTTTCCATGGCTGCATTGCCGCCATGGAAAGGCTGGCGGTTCCTGCTGTTGGGGGCCCGTAGCGGGCCCCATATAGTTGGGGGTGGAGGGTGCACATGGGGGTGCCTATGGTACCCCCTGCTTTTGCATGTACAATGTGGCAGGCACCGCGCGGTGCCTGTCACGTTGTGCATGTAAACGCACAACATGTTTATTTTACATTGCGGCGGGTGCTGCTTGCAGCACCGCCGCCGCAATGTGAAATATACGGGATGCGCCCGCCAGTGTGGTGGGTGCATCCTAATGTGTATGCGGGACCGCCGCACCTATGGCGGGCGGTCCCTTTGCAAATGTGATGGTGGGCGGACTTTGTCCGCCCGCCATCGTAATCGGCCCCTTAGTCTCCAGGTAGAGGTATCACAGGTCAAATCAGGGTCTTCTTCTTTTTTAGCATTAGCAATTTGCGTCCCAAAGACTAATTTGGTTTTTTATTTGATAAACTTGTATAATAATGATTTTATCAATGCTAGTTGTATACACTATATCAGCCTGTTTAATTTTATATCTCATTTACAAACTAATGCTGATAACCGTGCTTTTCAAGTTCACTTTTTCCTTTGCAGTGATTTTAATGCAAAGCTTAGCGAGGGCCCCGGGACACAAGACAATCATACGTAAGGACACTGCAACACTCAGGATGCAAGGGGGGCAGAGCTTCTTAAGTATCTTACTGCTCACAGCTTTGTCGGCCTACTCGAAACCTTAGGGGAGAGAACAACACGTTAATGTCCTTATAGACTATGGGGCCGATTCCGATCTCGGCCGGTAGGGCACCGAATCGGATTCGGCTTAACCGGATCCGATTCGGAGCCCTCTTTCCCGACCGATTCGTACGTGCGTCCGGGCGAGCGAGTACGATGCGAGCGCACGCGAAATCGCCGACCGACTCTTTCGCGGGTCCGAAGTGCTCCGACCGACTCGCACGGACACGACTCGCACCGCGCAATGGAGTCGTTCCCCGGCCGGGCAAGTACGAAGCGCGCCTCGAGCAGTCCGACCGACTCGCGCCGTCCGGCTCGAAAGAGCAGTCGGAGCCGGACTTTGGGGGTCCGTGTCGGACCCCCCTGTACGCGTAGCCGCGCGAGTCGCACACAGGGGGGACCCATGGGTCCCCCTACCTGTGCATGTACGCCGCGAGTCGCATCGACGCGTACCCACTGTAGGGGCGCCCTTGTTCGCCTCGCACCCATTGAGTCAATGGGAGTCCGACCGAATCGAGTCCGATAGCATGCGTGCGCATCGTACTCGTTCGGTCGGACTGCTAGAGTCCGATTAGGTCGGAAATCTCTCCGGGTCCGGCTCAGTCGGAGAGATTTCCGGCCTGAATCGGAATCGGCCCCTATATGTTCGTAAGCCTTGACTTTTTACCTTGGTTTTCTAAAGGAGAGATCCTGCCCACAGAGTGGGGTGATCACAATGCCCTGTGCGCTTCTATGTTTCTACCGATTAAGGGATTAGCCCATAACAGTAATCTAGTCTCCATTACGCAACATTACTCAGATGGATTAATATTAATTTGGCGCTTGGAAAAGCCCAAAGACTCATTAGCAGCCTTACTTAAGTCACATTTAGATATATTCCTCTTTTGTCTAGCGGAGAGGGAACAAAACTAGATGGCTTCACATTACAATAGTCTAATATGCACAATCCGTACATTGAACGAGGACTCGAGATGGTTTGATGGGTGTGCAGACAGAATATCGAATAAAAAATATCGAGTTGCACAAATATCGAGTAAAAAATTGTGGTTCAGAAATATCAACAGCAAGAATATCGTGGTCAAGAATATCGGCTTAAGGTAAGTAATATCGACTTTAAAAATATCGAAGTGTTTAATATCGTTTGCAAAAATATAGTTGTTAAAAATATCAATTTTTAAATTATTGTTATGTATTTTAGTATATATTTTACATGTTTGTGATGTATTTTTTTGTATAAGAATTGTTGTATTTTTAAAATATGTGTTACATTTTTAGTAGTTATTAATTATTTTGTATTTGAATTTTGCATTTTTAGTTCCGTTGCTAGTTATGGGTTTATAGGGGAATAGGGAGGGAAGTATTAAATTAATTGATTAATTTTTATCTATTAATATTTTTTTATTTGAAATTTTATACTTTTAAATGTGCAAAGTAATTTATTATTATTTAATTAATAATTGGTTGTTGATTAATTGTAATTTATTTATTGGTAATTAATTATGGTAATTGTGTAATTAATTTTAGCTGTGTATTGTGGTTTTCATAAGTGTAAAGGGTGGGAAGTAATTTATTTTTAATTCATGAATTAATAATTGGTTGTTAATTAATTTTAATTAATTAACTGGTAAATAATTATGGTAATTGTGTTATTAATTTTAGGTGTGTGTTGTGGTGTTTATAGGTGTAAAGGGTGGGAAGTAATTTATTTTTAATTTATGAATTAATAATTGGTGGTTAATGAATTTTAATTAATTGGTAATTAATTATGGTAATTGTGTAATTCATTTTAGGTGTGTGTTTTGGGGTTTATAGGGGTAAAGGGTGTTAAGTAGTTCATTTTTTTTTATTATTTTTTTTTGTTAATTGATATTAATTAAATTATTTAAAATTCTATTATGGTAATTGTGTAGTTAAATTTAGGTGTGTGTTGTGGTGTTTATAGGAGTAAAGGGTGGGAAGTAATTTGTGTTTAATTAATTAATATATAGTTGTTAATTAATGTTAATTATTTGATATTTATTTTGGGTAATTGTTTATTTTTTTGTGTGTTGTTACTTTTAAAGGGGTAAAGGTGGGTATTAAATACATTTTAATTACTTTATAATTAGTTGTTAATAGTAATAGTTTTGGATTTAAATATAATTTTTAATTGTGTATTATTATTTTATAGTTTAATTTAGGTGTGTGTTGTGGATATTATAGTGTTAAAGTGTGTGTAGTCAATTGATGTTAAATATATATATATATTTTCTTTTACTGTTTGAGTGTGAATAGTAATTTTTGTCTCTCCGCTATCCAACACTTTCCCTAATGTTGCACTCACTGGAGTGGGAATACTAATTTTTACCTCTCCGCTATCCAGCATTTTCCCTACTGTTGCACTCACTGCAGTGGGAATAGTAATTTTTAGCCCTCCGCTATCCAACACTTTCCCTACTGTTGCATTCACTGTAGTTGGAATAGTAATTTTTACCTCTTCGCTATCCAACACTTTCCCTACTGTTGCACTCACTGGAGTGGGAATAGTAATTTTTACCCCTCCGCTATCAAGCACTTTCTCTACTGTTGCACTCACTGGAGTGGGAAAAGTAAATTTTAGAATTATATGGGTGGGCAATCACACTCGTGTTTATGATCTCCGTTGAATGATGGTAAATAGGTAGGTGGTGCAAGAAGGCAAATCCTCCTGAGTGTGAGGATGAATAATATCCAAGATTGAAAGCGCGATCCTCAACAATGAGGGGCGTCCCCCACTTGCACTCAAAAGCACTGTATTCAAATAACCACTGTCTTTGTCAATAAAGTTTGTTTCACAATTCAATTTATTTGTTCTGTGCAATAATATTTATAATTGAAAATTCATAATTCCTTCATTATGATCATTGATTTCTTATGTCATTTTTCTTTATTTTATTTGTATGTACATTAGCCCAATGCATTTCGGGCAATGGCCCTTCTTCAGGGGCATATTCGCTGTTAGAATAGAGAAAACGTCAGGTCAGCATAACAAATATGATAGCTTTCAATGTCCTGTGTGAACATAAAAGTGTGGTTTACAAGCCACTTATGCCCGGTGATCTAAACTATAACAGTGTGTATTACTGATATGCTAATAAGCTTATAATGTGATTGTCATAATTTTCAATTATAAATATTATTGCACAGAACAAATAAATTGAATTGTGAAACAAACTTTATTGACAAAGACAGTGGTTATTTGAATACAGTGCTTTTGAGTGCAATTGGGGGACGCCCTCATTTTTGAGGATCGCGCTTTCAATTTTGGAAAAGTTAATTTTACCCTTCCGAAATCCAACACTTTCCCTACTGTTGCACTCACTGCAGTTGGAATAGTAATTTTTACCCCTCCGCTATCCACCCCTTTCCCTACTGTTGCACTCACTGGAGTGGGAATAGTTAATTTTACCCCTCTGCTATCCAACACTTTCCCTACTGTTGCACTCACTGGAGTTGGAATAGTTATTTTTACTCTTCCGCTAACCAACACTTTTCCTACTGTTGCACTCACTGGAGTGGGAATATTAATTTTTACCTCTCCTCTATCCAACACTTTCCCTACTGTTGCAATCACTGGAGTGGGAATAGTTAATTTTACCCCTCCGCTATCCAACACTTTCCCTACTCTTGCACTCACTGGAGTTGGAATAGTTATTTTTACTCTTCCGCTATCCAACACTTTCCCTACTGTTGCACTCACTGGAGTGGGAATATTAATTTTTACCTCTCCTCTATCCAACACTTTCCCTACTGTTGCAATCACTGGAGTGGGAATAACATTTTTTAGCCCTCCGCTATCCAACACTTATCCTACTGTTGCATTCAGTGGAGTGGGAATAGTAATTTTTACCCCTCCGCTAGCCAGCACTTTCCCTACTGTTGCACTCTTTGGAGTGGGAATAGTAATTTTTACCCCTCCGCTATCCAACACTTTCCCTACTGTTGCACTCACTGGAGTTGGAATAGTAATTTTTACCCCTCCGCTATCCAACACTTTCCCTAGTGTTGCACTCACTGGAGTGGGAATAGTAATTTTTACCCCTCCGCTATCAAGCACTTTCCCTACTGTTGCACTCACTGTAGTTGGAATAGTAATTTTTACCCCTCCGCTATCAAGCACTTTCGCTACTGTTGCACTCACTGGAGTGGGAAAAGTTAATTTTACCCCTCCGCTATCCAACACTTTCCCTACTGTTGCACTCACTGTAGTGGGAATAGTAATTTTTACCCCTCCGCTATCAAGCACTTTCGCTACTGTTGCACTCACTGGAGTGGGAAAAGTTAATTTTACCCCTCCGCTATCCAACACTTTCCCTACTGTTGCACTCACTGAAGTTGGAATAGTAATTTTTACTCCTCTGCTATCCAACACTTTCCCTACTGTTGCACTCACCGGAGTGGGAATAGTTAATTTTACCCCTCCGCTATCCAACACTTTTCCTACTGTTGCACTCACTGGAGTTGGAATAGTTATTTTTACTCCTCCACTATCCAACACTTTCCCTACTGTTGCACTCACTGGAGTGGAAATATTAATTTTTACCCCTCCGCTATCCAAAACTTTCCCTACTGTTGCACTCACTGGAGTTGGAATAAAATTTTTTACCCCTCCGTTATCCAACACTTTCCCTACTGTTGCACTCACTGGAGTGGGAATAGTAATTTTTACCCCTCCGCTATCAAGCACTTTCCCTACTGTTGCACTCACTGTAGTTGGAATAGTAATTTTTACCCCTCCGCTATCCAACGCTTTCCCTACTGTTGCACTCACTGGAGTGGGAATAGTAATTTTTACCCCTCCGCTATCAAGCACTTTCGCTACTGTTGCACTCACTGGAGTGGGAAAAGTTAATTTTACCCCTCCGCTATCCAACACTTTCCCTACTGTTGCACTCGCTGGAGTTGGAATAGTAATTTTTACCCCTCCGCTATCCATCACTTTCCCTACTGTTGCACTCACTGGAGTGGGAATAGTTAATTTTACACCTCCGCTATCCAACACTTTCCCCACTGTTGCACTCACTGGAGTTGGAATAGTTATTTTTACTCCTCTGCTATCCAACACTTTCCCTACTGTTGCACTCACTGGAGTTGGAATAGTAATTTTTACCCCTCCGCAATCCAACGCTTTCCCTACTGTTGCACTCACTGGAGTGGGAATAGTAATTTTTACCCCTCCGCTATCAAGCACTTTCCCTACTGTTGCACTCACTGGAGTTGGAATAGTAATTTTTACCCCTCCGCTATCCAACACTTACCCTACTGTTGCACTCACTGGAGTGGGAATAGTTATTTTTACCCTTTTGCTCTCCAACATTTTCCCTACTGTTGCATTGATTGTATTTTGAAATTTAAGTTTAATTATTTTTTAATAGTTTAGGGGCCCATTACGATACCCGGCGTAAAAAATCCGCCAGGCATGGAAGCGGCAAAAATCCGCCCGCACACACCGTCTGAACACCGACCACGCCATTACGATGACACAAACCGAAAACCGCCATCGGCGGAAAAATCACACAAAATACCGCCCGCCATCGTCCGAGTCGGAGTCAAACCGCCCGCCACGGACGGAAACACGCACGACAACACAAAACCGCCCGCCCTCACGGCCGACACACCGCACGTGAGATTACGATCGCACCGCCATGAGCGCGTGAAAACTACAAATATACCGCCCGCCAGCGCAAACAACGCCGATGAGAATCGACACGGCAGAAGCCATGGCGCCCACGTCCCTGCACAGAAACCATCCACTGACAAAAACAATCGCACACAACATGGCCAACAAGTCCACACAGCAAGGCACGCACAAATACACAAGCACAGTACACATCCCGAAAACACCCCCCTGGACAAACAAAAACTACAAAGGCCAGAACCCCAGACACAACACACCTGAAAACAACAGACCATGAGGACACACCCACATAGGTAAGTACAAAAGCAGCACTCCCACAGACCACAACCCCTTGCAACATTGCAAACTAGAGAGGAGAGGAGACGACACAGTGACACAGCAAGGACAGCAGCACACCACAGAAACGCACACATCACAACCACCACCACCACCACCACCACCACCACCACCACCAAACACCGGCACCACAAACCCCCTGCACAGTACACAACACACACCGCACCAGCACCACAAACACCATGGCACCACAAAGAATGCCCAAGTTCACGCCCATTGAGCTGACGGTCATGGTCGACGAGATCATCAAGGTGCACCCACAAATCTATGGGAACATGGTCCAGCACACACCACTAGCCACCAGAAACAGAATGTGGAACCGGATCGTAGACCAGGTCAATGCAGTCGGGACCCTGCCCAGGAACAGAGTCGAAATAAATAAACGGTGGAATGACGTCAAGAGCCTGGTCAAGAAGAAGGAGACCAAGAACAGAGAGCTGGCAGCCGTCACTGGCGGAGGGAATCCCGCGCTCTTCAAGACCTTCAAAGCGTGGGAGGAGAAGGTGCGAGTCATCATACATCCCGAGATCCTCGCCGGATTAGCAGGGGGAGTGGAGGCTGGTAAGTACAAACTAATGTATACCAGCACACCGCTATGTACTCACATGCACTACCACCATGCCACAGCTCCCAGGGACAAACACCCCCATGTCCAGCACACAATACACAACACATCACACACACATGCAACAGACACCACCACACACAGCCCAAACCGAACAACTGTAAGATGCGTGGGGACATGTGTACACTCAGCCAGCCACGTAACCACCAACAGGTCCCCAAATATGCCAGAAGCGCCACAACGAGCACCCACCACACCCATGTGTCCGCCACAGCTGCACTAACCGACAAGTAACAGGTAAGTGGCAGGAACACAAAGTGCAGTGGGTGGGAGGGTGGACAGCCCAAGTACAACACACACCAGGCCCCAGTCCCACAGCACAGCAAGGAGGAGCATCCCCCACACCCCACAGCCACGTGTCAGCCACCGCAGTGCACAACGACAGCCGAAAGGTAGACATCACGGTCCACAGCAATCGGTGTCAGTGGGGGTCCAGCCACCACCACGACCCACAACACCCCCCACCCCCACAGACCTGCAACATGGAGCACCCCCCGCTTAGAACCATGTGGCATCCAGTACAGTGCACGCCCGAACAACCTGCAGGTGGGAAACTGGACAGGGCTGGATTACTGGAGGCATGAGGACCGTAACACGACCAACACATGGGACATGTCACGTAGCACACGAACACGCAACACCGCCCACCGTCACGAACAAGTGAACAATGTGCACACGGACATGAACCACAGACTCACACCTCACATGACCCATCACAGACACAGCAACACCCAAGGAGCCACGTCTGCATGCACAAGCCACACTGAATATAGTACCACACGGCAGCCACTGTGCAACTCATCACACACAACCGAAACACCATTGAAGTCCTGTCCATGTAGCCCCTACTGCCTGTCAACCACACACCCCACAACTACGCCTATGTAAGACAAACAACACTAGACGCAACAGAGCGGAACAACATAAATGCACACGAACACCACTGAACCCATCAAACACACAGACACACCATGCACATACAACATACCATCCATCCCATCCGTCAGCCCCAGTCTCATGAAAGGCATGTCATCCGCACAGCTGCCACACATACAGCAGTCACGCTAAGATACATGCCCATGACCAACCATGTGCCAGAAGTCAATGAAGCGCACGACACACTGTGAGCAACAACACACAACATGGGCCACACCCCCCGAGCACTGCAGTGATGCACATGGCACAGGGCAGCACGCACACCAAGGAGATGGGACAACTGCAATACGTTGGCTGGCACACAACCAACACTCACTCATAACGATGCGTCCAATGCCATGTCCAGTAATCACAACAGACAGCAAATATGCAGGCCATGTCAGGCATGCACACACCTCAGACCATGCACTGTCATGCTGCCACAACACATGTCACGTTCGGCACCCATGGCTCACAGCATGTACCCCAAAAGCATATTCCCTCCTAAATGCGAATCTGGGGCATGGCCCCCATTTTGCCATATGCGTTCCTAAGCGTTCCATTTGAACCCCAAAAGCATATTCCATCCCAAATGCGAATCTGGGGCATGGCCCCCATGTTGCCACATGCGTTCCTAAGCGTTCCATTTGAACCCCAAAAGCATATTCCCTCCCAAATGCGAATCTGGGGCATGGCCCCCATGTTGCCATATGCGTTCCTAAGCGTTCCATTTGAACCCCAAAAGCATATTCCCTCCCAAATGCGAATCTGGGGCATGGCCCCCATGTTGCCATATGCGTTCCTAAGCGTTCCATTTGAACCCCAAAAGCAAAGTACAAACCAGACCCAGGATGGGCCAGGAGCCCGCATACACCAGAGTCACAATAAGTAGGGGCACAGCAACACACCCATCGGCATGGCCAATCCGTCCCATGCCACATGTGCACAGCACACAGTCCCATTGCCAAGCACACACAACTACAAATGGTACAGCCACACACACGCCTCCGGGAAACCCATGTACGAGATTGCACGAACTGTTAATGTCAGACGACAAATACATACTTCGCAAGGTGCAACACAATAACAAATCTCATTCTCTCCACAGGTGACGAACTGCTGGATGCTGGGGATGGAGCCAGCAGCCAGCACAGCCAGCCTACAAGCCCCCAACGAGGACACACGGATGTGGAGGATCTGTCCTCCTCTTCGGACACGGACCACCAAGCAGGCCCATCTGGTGTGGCAGGGCCCAGCCGCTCCCCAGGACTCCTCCTACCCACCAACCCATCATCCAGGGCTGCTGAACATTCCCAGCCCCCTGCTGCCACTGTCGTTGCGGCCACACCCACGGTCATTGCGGCCACACCCACGGTCATTGCGGCCACACCCACGGTCATTGCGGCCACTACCACTGCCGCAACCACCACCATCGCCGCACCGACCACCACCGCCGCCACCACCACCACGTCTTCGCTGGCACCAGCCCCAGCGCAGGTGGTGGCCCGGCCGACTGGATCCACCCTGGGAGCCACAGCGAGGACCGTGGTGAGCAATGTGGCTAGTGGGCAGGCCGGTGGCAGCAGGACTGGTAGGAGGAGCAGGGTCAGGCAAACGCCAGCCTCCCCTGGGAGCCATGCCCTGCCTCAAATGGCCAGAGTCCTTGGGGCCTATGAAGAGGCCCAAGGACAATGGGCCAGGTCAGCTACAGACACGCGTGAGGTGCTGGGGGTGCTGAGGTCCATGGACGCCCGTATGGGCCAACTCGTGGACCTCATGGGCCAGCTGGTGGTGGCGGTGAGGTCACAGCCAGGGACAGCAGCTCCCCTCCGCCACCACCTGCCGGGGCGCAGGGTCGAGCAGCAGTGTCCAGTTCCCCTGCGTCCACAGCCAGTGAGCACACCTCAACCACCAGCATGTCGCAAGCAGGCACCCCCTCGCAAACGTGGAAGGGGCCGTCCGAAGTGGAAACAGATCTCCCGGGAGGACTTCGCACGCTCCAGACGCAAGTGAGGCAGCCAGCCAGCCTTCCTTGACCACCCACTGCATTGACTTGGACAACGATCCCACTCCACACAGCCATCTGGATGGCATGTGTGTGTTGGACTATGGACATAGTACCAGTGGGTACACCCTGAGCATCACGCAGCCATGACCGACAGCTCATTGTCACTGCACGCACCACTTTTGTCATCACCTTACACACAATCACATGTCACAGTTTGAAATAAATGCACCTCTTACACAAACTGCTGTTTGTGCCCTGTGTTTTATTTGTACGGAATACAACGGCCACCTTGGGCGGAAAGGCACCTGATGCGTGGCATGGCAATGGAACCGGAGGGCCTGTAGGGACCTAGGGGTGGGAGACAGAACAGGAGCACATTCAATGAGTGTGTCACACACCCATCACACAGTACATGTCAACAACTACAAGCAATGTACACACATCGCACAGAGCAATAGGGCACAATGCCACAGCCACCAACAGTGGCATACTACCCTGGCCATGGAGCGTTGACACACAGCACGCAGTGAACAAACGGCCACCCTGACACAGCACACACACACCTGCACAGATACAGCCACATCAGCCGTCGTACATGGACACTCACCGTCAAGTGAAGTAGTGGGCGATGAGCTGCTGCCGCACATTACCAGCTTCCTCCTCTCCGCTGTCCTCCTCACTCGAGCTGTCCTGGTCTGCGGGCTGGGGCCCTGGTTGATCTCCGTCATCCACGATGAGGGGGATCTGCTTCCGAATGGCCAGATTGTGCAGCATGCAGCACGCCACCACTATCTGGCACACCTTCTGTGGGGAGTACGCCAGCGCACCCCGGTGCGGTCCAGGCACCTGAACCTGGACTTGAGGAGGCCAAAGGTACGCTCGACCACACGTCTGGTCCTCCCATGTGCCTCATTGTAGCGATCGTCTGCTGGGGTGCGAGGATTCCTCAATGGACTGAGCAGCCATGCCCCATTCGGGTACGCAGAGTCACCTGGGTGTGAGGGACACAGAGAACCGTTGCTATTCCAACTGGACAGGGGACAGCATCGCACAACCAGCAAGCTACACCACTCCACATACTCACCGACAATACAGCCACGATCCTGTTGCAGATTGGACATCAGTCGTGGCAAGATGCTGTTGCGCATTATGTGTGCGTCATGGGCCGAGCCTGGGAACTTTGCACACACGTGGGTGATCACCATGTCCGCAAGGCACACCACTTGCACATTCAGGGAGTGCGTGTGCTTCCTGTTGCGGTACAGGTGCTCAGTGGCCTGTGGTGGAACAAGGCCAACATGTGTGCAGTCAATGGCTCCAACGACGTGTGGGATTCTGCCAAGGGCATAGAATGCACCCTTCACTGCCGCCAATTCACGAGCCCTGGGGAAGCGGATGTACCTGTTTCGGTACAGCATCATGGCTGCCAGTACATCCCTCAGCACCTTGCTGAACATGGGCTGGGACATCCCTCCTCCACTGCCCACTGTGTGCTGGAATGACCCAGTGGCGAAGAAATGCATGGCGGCCATCACCTTAGCCGTGGGGGTGACAGCTGTCGGATACACCCTGCGGGGACGGAGATGGGGTTCTAACATGGCACACAGTCGATGCAGGGTTGGCCTGTCCAGCCGAAACTTCCTAATGACCTCTGTATCGTCCATGTCCGCCAGCAATTGGTATGGGCGGTCAATGTTCGGTCTCCGCCTAGGGAAAATGGCAGTGGACACATGTCAAAGCAACACGACACATAGCAATTTCGCATACACATCACTGACATGACTGAGCAAGCACATGAGCCACAGCCCAGCTGTCAAGCTGGGACGGCACGGCCACAATACACTTACACAGGTCTCCCAACAATGGCAATGGCTAGTGATACAGACCACTGCCATGTGCATGCACATGGGGATCTAGGCCCCAATGACTTGCGGGGCGTGCTGATGGCGACTGACTGCATATTCGTCAAGCGGCAACGCCACGGCAACATGAATGTCTGCTGAGCATGGAACTGCTTCCGAGGCTGGATGAGTATGGCACACGACGACGACGATGTGGGCACAGGCTGAGCGGCCAAAACAAGTGGGACCTGTGGCACGAGGGGATATGAGACAGTAGTAGGTGTCAGCACTGCACCCTATGTACAGCACTGTACGGATCACACCTCCCGAAACATTGACAGGTGTCCACATTGACAGCCCCATGCCAAGACGGCTGTGTGCTTGCAGTCACACGTCACAGGTGAGAGGTTACATTGCACGTGCCAGGTGGCAGACGTACATAGTGGGAGCTGGCATGTGTGTGCATGTGTCTCCTGTTCAGGATCCACCAGATGGGCGCTGACTCTGTACTGACCATTGGACACAGCATGTACCGTGGAAGGCTTGTGTGTGGGATGGTGGCACTGGATGTGCCTCCGTTGGGTGGGGGCCATGCACAGGGCGGGTACGTCGATGATTGCGCATTGTTGGTCACGCTGGGTGCACCCACTCAGATGTGTTGCCCTGTGTTCAATTCCTATGTCCGCATGATGATGGACTGTAGATGTGGGCAGACTACACATTGGTCGATGTGCTGTCTATATGCATGTGCCTTCACACCAGGCACAGCTGCCCCTGCACATGTGACCCCTGCTGGACTCGCTGCTGGGTCTGTGGAGCTGATGCACCTTCTGTGCGTGGGGCGGACAGCTCTCCTCACTTCCCTCATTGCGCATGTCATGACTTTGCCGCAGGTGACATGGATCATGGAGGGCCCACATGTACGCGTGGGTAGGCTACACATGATTGTTCACTGGTCGCCACCCCCAGTCAGTGTTTCGAATGGGAAGGTTGTCGTGCTGGTGGTATGTTCGATGTGGCGGATGGGCGGGCCTAGGTGCGGGCTTACATTCCGGACATGGGGGGTAGTTGGATTGGCGACTAGTTGCAGTACACACGGGACACGTCTCTTCCTTTCCACATCTGGGTCATCCCTTGTACTCACTGACAGTGATACAGTCATCTTCGCCCCAGCCCTCATGTCCTCCCCTCGCTCCCCCAATATGCATGTGCACCTGCGAGGCTAGCGCTTGCACAGGCAGCCCCAAGCTCGCACCAGAGAGGGCAAGGAGTGTATGTGTGGGTCCAGTTGCACGAGTGGGCTGTCTCAGGGTATGATGTGTTGCGGGACACCGTCCACCTGCGTGGTGCCCCAAATGGAGACCCGGCCTGCATGGACTATGCATCACAGTCTTCGCCTTCCGGATCCGCCACCTGTGACACCCAGTGGCTGTGGCTGCCCTTGCGGCCATGCCGCGTCCGTCTGTGACTGATGGCCCACACATTCACTCTTTGGCCTCTCTGGGGAGGGCTCGGGGGTGGTGGCGCACGCGCTTGCACTTAGTCGCAATGGCATGTGGCGTGGTTGGTATAATGGGCAATGGATGGGATGGTGCGAGCCACCTCCCGTGGCGGCAGTGCTGCTCGTGCTGTGGTGCGTCCCCCTACACTTCCATTTGACTTGTGCCATGCTAGACGTTGAGGTTCTATTGCCTGCGTGATATGACCAGGAGGAGCGCGAGGAGACCTCTCACACACCATGCTCCACTGCCATCCCGTGCCCTGTATCGCCTGTGCGGATTGACTATGTTGGGGTTACACCTGGTCGACTGGGGCTGTGTGTGCCTTGTCAAGGGGCATGGCGGGCGCACAACAGGATCCAGCTTGTCCACAGAGGGTGGGCTGAGGTGCGCCTGGTACCGCTTTGTACGTGTGCCCGGCTGCTGTGCACACACATGTTCA